>CM055104.1:43181147-43781147 GCA_029204225.1 Diphasiastrum complanatum
AAAACAATTAGATCCAACAATTAGCAAACACAATAAAAGCATGAGAGATGGAGGAAAAGTGATAGAGAGCAAGGACATTCATAAATCCATTTCTCAAGAGAGCCAATATGCTTTATTGAAATGAAAATATGTACATGTGTAGGAAACTCGAGTTGGTCCCTTTTTATAATAGAGAAGAGGACCCTGGCCTCTGAATCCTATTGGTCCATTTCTGCCTCCCTAATTACTCAAATTTAAAAAAGAGTGGGAACCCATTCAAATTGGAGTGAAACCCAACTTTATTCACGAACTTGACATTTAGGCCCTACGACATTAAAAGTCCCGCAAATAACTATGTGATCATCGGGTTGGACTTACACACGTAGGGTGCCAAATCCTTCTCACTTATTAACTAGGGTTAGGGTTGCCTTGGGATCCATAAACCCTCCAACAATCACCTATGAAAATACAATGTGCACTTATGGATTTCCTATCCATTTGATCTCTAGCAAAGTCCGAATCTGAAAATCCAAACAAGTCGGGTGATGATCCCTCATACAATATGCCAAAATCTCGAGTTCCCATGTTGTACCTCAAAACTCTTTTCCCTAGCTTCCTATGGTACATTTGTTGTGTTGCTTAATAGTGTTCATAACACTATAGCGGGGTTTTGGTATGATTATGAAGCCAGTCATTGGGTTTCTAGTTCGGATATTGCCATAGATTATACTAGAAGGTAACTTAAGTTTGAACCCATTCACCTCATAAGTTATCCATCTCAGATATTCTTTTCAATGATATAAATATTTTTCATTTACTAATTCTTGTATTGTCTCCAATCAAGCAAACTTAATTTTATTCAATCTTTGATGCAATTGCCATGATTTATCTACAAAAGCTTGACCATCTTTTTCAATGGTTTTATCATGATAATGTATGTGGTTTTGGAAATATATAATATATTTATAGCTCTAATGGTGTTTTTCAACCACTTTGAGCGGTAGCTTTTCCATGTTTTTCAATGGATTAGCAATATGGGATTTATTATGCTTGTAAATTGCCATTGTGTTTGTTAAGCATAGAGCGTATTTGGTACACCAAAACAGAAACTAAAATCTATTTTATGTTGACTGTTTTTTTTTACCTCAGACAGTAACTCAGTGAATTATTACTAACTGTAAAACTATATTTCTTACTACAGAAGGTAAATCCATTAGTCATCTTTTATTGCATTACACATTTAGTATAAATAGACTAATTAGATTCTCATTCTTTAATCCCATTCATAGATATTGCAATAATACACAGAATAACATTTACTCATCTTCTATATGTATTATGAAGTGAATTAAGACATGAGTCAAAACAGAGATGAGCAATGAAAATTATCTCAGTCTTTTTCCTCTGACTTAAGTTTCAAGGAACTGTCCTTTAGCTAAAGTCCAGTCTTTCACATTTGGAGTCACTCTGCATTTTTCTAGTAACCCACATAATTTACTGCCAGACTGCGGGTTTCCATTGTATCTTTGACGGTCGTCTCTTTCACCAAAACATTTGGGAACAAGAAGATATAGGAAGGGGGGGGGGGGGGGGGGGGGGGGGTTCCGGGGGCGTTGAAGGAGGAAGGAGACGTACATAGAAACAGAGAAAGATCGGATGATATGGGGGAGAGAGGGATAGCAACAGAGAAGTCGGATGAGGGAGAGATAGTAGCGCTGGCCGTGAGAGAGAGAGAGCTGGAGCGCTGGGTCAGAGACGGATGGAGAGCGCAGGCAGGGAGAGACAGATTTTGAAGAGGAGTTGGTGGACATAAACGCAGATGGAGAGCGCAGATAACTAGAGAGCAGGTGAGCGGAAGAATAGGAGAGGTATCACTGGAGGAAGGGAGATGAGAGAGAGAGATATATATATCAGAAATGAGAGAGAGGGTGTGTGTGTATAGGATAAGGAGCGCAGGCAGATCAGCGAGGAGGAGTAGGTAGGAGCGCAGATACAGTCTCTTGAGAGAGAGAGTTTGAAAAATGCTTCTTCTTTATATAATCCTATTCCAAATATCAATAAATCTGCAGATAGCACCAGTAATTAATGCCATTCTTTGGAGACCAAGGAATCATCAGCAAGGTTCTTCCAAAATCACTATACTTATCATCACAAATGAGAGAGAGAATGCATCAGAAGACTCTGTGCCTCTCTTCATCACCAGAACACTAGAATGCTCCAATCCAATGCTCTTTGCTCACAGAATGTAGGAATCAAAAACATTGCTCAGAGGTTGAACGAATGTCCTCTCTTCACCAAGAAAAACAAAACAACTCTCTTCTTCTCTACAGAATGCCACAACTGAATGCTTCTCCCTTTCCAATCCTCGTGAGAGAGAGAACGAGGCAGTTACCAACCTCTCACTTTCAAACACCACCCTCTCGTTGTTTTCCATCTCGTTGTTTTTCAGTGAATCCCTTCCTTTCATGGAATTCAAATTTACCCCTTTTTTTAAAAAATTTGAGATTCAATTGACAATTGTCAATTGATAGGTTGATGGCTTCGAATCATCCTGTACTCCATGGCGTAACCATCTCCAACGACTAGGAGAAGGAACGACTAGGAGAAGGACAGTTTCCTCAAAACAGACTTTCAATAAAGCTTATAGCACCTTTCACATCATTTGTTTGTTTCATTTTGAAAACCATCACATGAATATACGTTTGGCCTCTCAACATAATTTTGAAATTGATCATCCTAGTATATTTCGGTCATTCCCATTGTTTTGACCTCGTCAATTCTTTTCTTCCAAGGCACCTTAATGTCTTATAAGCATTTTCACTTGCAAAATTTTATTTTGACTGGTATATTTTGCAGTGTCCTCAATCGATAAGAATTCATCGATTTTTATCCAGAACACTTTCAATTGTGAAGCAATGTTACTAATTTCTTGATTTTAGCTAGAATTCCAAATTGTCTTCGATAATCTTTGATGGATCATGGTTACTTACTGTTTGAACGATTTTGAACTTGCCAACGTATTTTATTTTGTGGAATCTTTTTGGACCTTATGATAAGGTCATGGTCCTAATTTTTCAAGGACATCCTTAATCTTCAAAAGGGTATTATTTGTCACGATCATTGATTTAATTGTCGTATTTTCGCTGGTTTGTTGTTTTCGTCTTGAACTGAACTTTGCTTGTCGTTGTTTGCAGGACCCTTAGCCTTTGGACCTTTCCTTGAAACTTAAGTCAGTGCTTTGAAGGTACCTGGGCATCTTTTATTAATCATGATATAAAGTACATTTCATCATTACAATATGGCAAAAAATTGCCATTTAATAAAACTACTTAGCAACTGTCGATATTATCATCCATCAAAGTCACTTATGAGTGTTGCTAAAAATAGCTTATTGCTATTTAACAGACTTACTCAAAATAGTAACGTAGTAAAAACAGCTCTAATTTGTCAGATATGCCTGTCATTTGAAAATTGATTATGACATTTGAACATGCCATAGAATTTCATAGCTACTCTTTAACATAGACACATTCGTATATCAGTAAAAAGTGGCATGATAGCAGATTTTGCACATATGAGATACATCTAGCACATTTTCTTCTAGAAAATCAGCATCAATGATTGTAGTTGCTGAAATTTTGACCAGAAAAATGCACTACACTTCCAATGCTCTTCACTAGAATCTTGCATAAATTGGCTTAATCTATCAACACAATAGCTTAGATATGGTCTTGTGATGGTCAGATAGATAAGTGAACTAGCTTTCTATAGAGAGTAATGTCCTCAAAGGATTTTTCATTATCTCTTATAGTTAGCTTTACATTTGACTCCATAGGTGTATCACAAGACTTTGCATCTACCATATGAAATCTTTTTAGAATAGAATTAGCATACTTCTCTTGAAAAATGAAAGTATATTGAGAAGATTTAATCACTTCTATTCCTAAAATGTAATGCAAATGACCAAGATCATGCACCTCAAATTCCCTCTTAAGAGCAATCTTAATCTCATCAACATCTTGATTGTTTCCACCACTCAAGATGATATCATCCACATAGATTAGCAAGATGGTAACATCATTTCCAACAAACCTATAATAAAGTGAATGATCATACTCACTCATAACAAAGCTTTGAGAGAGTAAAAAACTCAACCTTAAGACCCTTTCTTAGCATTTGACTCACACTAAGAAGGTTCTTAGTAATAGATGGAATGAACAAAATATCCTTCAAATGAACATTCCTATTTGTAGAGAGAAAAATATGAATTGTGCCAATCCCTTTGATTGCACACTCACCATCATTGGTTGTGTAGATCACCCTCTTGTCATCTCCATATGCCAACAAAGAAGTGAAGTACTCTTTGTGAAAAGTCATGTATGAGCTTGCTCCACTATCGATCCACCATGGATAAATATCTCCAACAATAGAACTCAAACATGAAGACATCACGAAATCATCATCATTTGTATTTTGATCATCAACACCATCCTCATCAAGAGTTAAATTACCTTGCTTGTCTCCTTGATATCTCTTCTTCTTATAGCAATCACTTGCAAAGTGACCTTTGATGCCACAATAGAAGCATTTCAACTTTGACCGATCTTTCTTCTTACCAAGAGAAGAAGACTCGCCATGATCTTGTCTTTTAGACCACTTGCCCTTACCTTTGCCCTTGAACTTGCCTTTGATGAACATTGCCTCCTCACCATCTTGAGTTGTCGATGTAGATCCACCTCTTGCTTGAAGCATTGCTGGCTCATGTACGTTTTCGGGTTTATCGACGAGATTATTGAAATAAGCTTCAGCTTCTTGATAGGTGGTGTCAAAAGATGATGTGCCACACTGAAAAGATTGTTGAAGTTTTTTGAATAACTCCTCATGGAGCTTTCGGTATCTTTCCAAACGCTTAGATCTTGAACTGCTTGAACTACTTTCTACAGTTGGCATTCATCTTCAAGTGACAAACATCTAAATCCAACAGATTAGCAATCCCCAGCAACGGTGCCAAAAGTAAGCATATGTCATAATATACTTATCTTAAAAGTAAGAATATGTAGTATAAAAGATTGTCGTTCCCCAAAGAGACTGCTTAATGTTGTGAGTTTAGATATTTTTAACTCATTTAATGTTCTTGGATTAAAATTTGGTTGTCAACAGACATTCGATGTATCGTCGACCAGTATCATCGGTTAAGATGTAGTTTCAGACACACAAAAACAAAAGATATGGATGCTGACAATTTTCCTATCGAACATGTTTCATTGCTTATTAGTATATCCGACTTATCGGCCAGTCCGATCTATCGATCTGTGCACCTAATTAAGTTTGTCAGACAAGCAGAGTTCTGTTGCATCAATAAAACCGACCCAGAGAAACTTACAAATGTCTCAACACAAAGTCAATGTAGTCCGACAATTTGTCCTCAACAACGGTCGCATATTCAAAAGAACGATCGACCACAAATTTAGACTGCACGAGTATCCATATGCAAGATTCAAAGTATTGATTCACAACAACACAGGGCATGCTTTAGGATGTGTAAGAACATATATACATAAGTGAAATGAAATGGTGATTCCAAATGTTGATTAAGTTCTAAAAAATTGATTATTCAATCACACAAGAAATCAAATAACAAATGAGTTTTAAGACAACTTTAGCAATGAATTTACGGTTGCACACTTACGATAGTATCAAGGCTAAAGAGTTGTCTGACCAGAGTTACCATCATAGGCTCATCCAACAAGTTGAGGCTTACCAATTGTTAGAAACGGAAGTACTCAATAGGCAGAAAGCTTATGAAAGTGAAGAGCAGAGAAAACTTGAAGACTCAAACTCTCTCTTGGTAATTGTATTGAAGCATATGTGAAGTACATATAGGGAGCGAGTGCGAAAGTGCGCAACTCTTTAGCAACTATATGTTGCTTCTTATTTAATTAAATTAATTAATTCTATTCAATAGAAAAAATACAAGTGTTCAATTCTTAGGTGGCATCCTTGCGACTTTGCTCCAATGAGAAGCAAGCACGTGGAAAGTTGCAACGCTTGCATGGAGCGCAATAACTGAATCTTCTAGAGTGTTCTGCTCTTAGATGTGCATACTAGCTACATGCAAGCATCCATAGGCAAAAATAAACACACTACTAGAAATCAAACATTACCCAAAGTAAATTTTACAAATACAACAGGTGACTTTAATGCTGATATTATGAAGCCTATTTCAGTACCTACTCACCAACTCCAAAATTTCATGTTCAAACATGGACGACATATACTTTTCAATGAAGCTACAACTTCATACAAGTCACAATTGACCATATATGTACAAACGTCAATATTCATGACACCTAGTTCAACTTATGCATATTGGTATGATCATTCTCCAATCTACTCTTACTACAAAATGCAAAGCCACTAAATATCATTTATTCCAAACACGATATCGTCAAAAAACCATTTATCTTACAAAATAGTACTCAAATTTACCCTATCCCAAATAACTATCATACAATTTGAGTCAATGATGCTTTTAATTTAAGGACGTTGCATTTTATATACATTTTCAAGCATTCACATCATATGCACCAACTTCATTCATATCATTAAGATTAAGCAAGTCAACATATATATACAACATCCATGGTATAAAAAAAACTAAAATCAAATTCAAGGTGATTTGAAATTTTTTTATTACCTTTATAATGCACTTTGGAGAAAGACAAAGAAAATTCTTTCAAGCTTACCTTGAAAAGATAGGTCACCTTTGACAGAACCATCACAATCGCTTATCGTTATCACGACAAAGCTAATAAATGTAGGTAGCTGAAATCTCCGCTATCAAAACATAAGTAAAATCCCACTCACTTTTGGATCCAAGACCAAACCCAAAAGGAAAGAAAAGACAACGCCAGTTACAAAGACCCATTCCTAGCATAAGCATGAATTTTTGAATAACTAATCATAGTAAACAAAAAGAACTCAATCCAAGGAGGTTTTTAAGTAGCTAATCTGGGTAAACAAAAGAAACCTAATCCAAGAATTTGACACACACAAGTACTTGTTTAGGAACCCACAAGACTAAGACAAGCCTTAAAGGTTTTAAAAATGCAAGACATGGCTGCAGGGGGCACATGGGAGGTTTCCATAACAGGGCCTTAAAAGTATGACACACCAACCTATTCCTAAACGCGTGGAGCCATTTAAACCCTGGGTCAGTCAGAACTTAGAAGTCAGGGGGGGGTCAGAATTCAGGACTAGCTAGACATTGGTTAGGGCAGGTGTCAGGCAGCCATTGGTCCCCCCCAAGCTGTACCGTGTAGATCCTGGAAGCATCTAGATTCGGATTTTCTGAGCACCTTCGTATTTCCTTTTCAGACAATCCTGGCCGTCACTTTTCCCAGCACCGTCCAGCTGTGCGGCCATCGGATGGCTGAGACCACGTGCCTATGCGGCGCGCTTTAACCGCCAACGAGATCCAAGACCACGTGTCGATTATCTGACAGTGCAGAGTGGGTTCGTACTGTACAGTAGCAGGTCGATCTCTAGGCCCCCAGGGATTTGATCTGACGGCTACAAGGTGGTGGTGGCAATAAGATCAACGGTAGGATAGGGGCCTCTATTTTGGCATGGGTCAACCGTGAGCAGTAGTTTTCTAGCTCCTGGGGATTGGGATGTTTGGTGGCAGGTGCATCTTGTGTCAGCCTTCGGCGCTCATGAGAGGGAGGGCCAAGGCAGCCCCAGGCCTCAAGGTGGGTTATTCTCTTATTTGCAAGGGGGTCATCTTTGGCTCCATACGAGTAAGCTATTGACACGTGGCTTGGTAGGGGACAATAATTTTCTTGGGGTTGGGCGGCAAGAGCGGTCTTGGGGGCTGCATGAACAGATTCTTTTGCGGGTCCCCGGCTGCGTGGTTTCTCGGGGATCCCATGCCCAATTTTTTGCGGGCACCAAGGAGGGCCACGTGGTCCTGGGACACCATTCTTCGGCACGAGCATCAATTTTTTTCTTGCGAGCATAGCATCATTTGCCCTCATGTCCTCATGCCCTCATGCAAGAGAAAAAAAATTATGATAATATTTTTTGAGTTATAGTGCCAAGTGGCTACCTCAATAAGGGCCTGTACCTTGACGTAATGCCTTGTGCTCAGGTGTCCTTTGTATTTTGGGACCACCTCCAGGAGCATAATGTCCATCCAATTTTCTCTCTCCTAGGAATCTGTCATTCTCTCTCCTCTCTCCGGTGGAATTCACTTTCTCTCTCCTCTCTCCGGTGGAATGCACGTTCTCTCTCCTCTCTCCCGTGGAATGCACGTTCTCTCCAATGGAATGCACGTTCTCTCTCCTCTCTCTGGTGGAATGTGCATGTGCTATGTGGTAGCCCGTCATTGGCTGTCCACATCCACATTCCACCACAAACATAAAAAGAATTGCGAAAAAAAAGGGCAAAAAATTGAAAAAAAAAAAAAAAAAAACTAGTCCACACGTACGGCCGTACGGCCAAAAAACGAAAAAAAAAAAAAAACAAAAAAAAACTTAGCATTACGTAGGGGAAGGCCCGAAGCCCTCGGGCCTTCCTTGCTGGTCGGGGCCCGCCCTCGGGCTCCCGCCCTCGGGCAAGGGCCCTCCCAACAAGGAAGGCCCTCAGGCAGGGCCTTCCCCCCCACTTGAAGTACTCTTACCCATCAATGAGGTACCCCAAGCAATCAAGTTGAATGGAGTGGGTCCCACAAAATTGTGGGCCATGTCCCTTCATTGGTACCTTTTGACTTTAGGAAATGATATTTCTTGGAAAAAGGGGTACATGGATACCTCATGATTGAAACTCACCCCCTCCAAGTGTACTCAAATGTGTTTAAGTATGGTTGGGGGGCGCGCGCGGGGGGGGGGGGGGGGTTTGGGGGGTTACACAACTTTTGCCAACTTAATTTAGATGGTCCTTGGGTACTTCCATGTGTATTCAAGATCAACACCTACTATTTTGTTTTAGGTAGGTGGTAAACAATGTTTTTTCACATTGTCGGTTTTTTCCTAGTCAAATTGCATTTTTCACGACTTTCGGGACGTGACTTGGGATTTCTTTGGCGGATCAATTTTCTTGAAAAACACAACGAGTGATTGTATATTAGTCAAAAAATAATTTGGTACATAGAAAAGTTGCGCGATGGTGTCGACGATTATATTTTTGGGCAGGCTGGGACCCCTACCTATGGGCAATTTTATGTTGATTTCATCATAAGTAGTTGAGTTGTACATGCTGGTTTCAAGATTGTAAGAAATTTGGCTAACAACTGCTATTTTGGTACTCAACGGCTTGCAGCAAGAATATCCTTCTTGTAGGTCCTGTGTAGTTGATTCTTGTTGGAATATTGTGTATAAATTCTTTGCCTTTTTTTCTTCTTTTGATGATTTAGTTATTCTTTTTGTGCTTTCCTTTCAGATTTGACCAGCATTCATAAGTTGAATGCTCCTTATTTGTATAGTGCATATTGGGATTGAACGAACATTTATCTTCTGTAGGCCAAACTTTGTAGCGAGAGCAAGTTTGGGAGCTCTTTGTTGTTGCCCTTTTGATATTACTTCTCTGATTTCTTTGTAAAATGTTGTGGCTCTCTTGCTATTCGATGTTTATTTGCCACCAAATTTGAATGTCATTTTTTACATGCTCGTTATGAGCATTCTCAATGGTTGGTAGAAGGATAGCAAAGATTTTGTAAATTGCATGATGCTCATGTCCTGCTATTGAGAGGTGTGTATAAATCATCTTCACCCTCTCTGCATGTTGCTCCAAGTTGGTCCCATCCCATCTCAGACATTGTAGTTGATTGTGAAAATGCACTACCTCTGTAGCTATCATAACTTCAAAATTTTGCCATGCTTCATTGTTGTTTTGGCAATTTTCCATCTACATCAGAATCTCTTCTCTTATCGAGAATATGATGATAGCCATTGGAAGTAAGATAATATTGCATAATTGATCACTTGTAGAATTTGGTACTACAATATAAATAGGAACTATTATTTAGAGCCCAAAAAGGCCTTAGCATATAAAGGACCACAAAAAATTGTATAATAAAGTTGTAAAGTGGTATAGGTGGGCCTCTACATGGAGACACCTTCCTACATGTAGTCAGGCCAGGGAAATATCTTAGCCTCAAGATGTAAGCATGCGAGGGTTGAAGCTAAAATGTGGTGATATGGGATATTGTAGCCTGGTGGAGACCTGAGCATATTTGACTCAGTGTCCATAGCTCCATAGCTCCATTGCACAGGGGTGAGATGGTAGTATTTATATAGACGGACAATTATAGAACATTCGTCACTTGATTGCATGATCAACCTTACCTTTGTTGGTTCCAATGATGGCCCTTAGAACAACCTGAACTTTGTAACATTTAAATCATCATGTTCAAGTTACAATTGTTTTTACCTTTTTTGGTTAGGTTAAACTTCATAAAAGTGTGCTTAAAGTTCTTGTATTTCATGGTGATAATGCTATGAATTTTTTTTTTTTGGTCAATTTAAGTCTAGTGTGATTTCAATAGGAAACAAACCCAATATGCATGCTAAGAAACTAAAATGCTGACTATTTTTTGCTTTCTAGAAGCCAATTTTTTGTTGCAAAAGGGGAGTCATACTCATTTATTTTTTGTTGGTTTTTGCATATGAGACCATCTTAAAACTTTTGTTTTCTGATAGTATAGAGAAATTGCTTAAAGCGAATTTAGGGTTGTGTCACCTTCCTTATATAGAGATCACAGTACATCTTGGTGCACTGGGTGCTTGATAATGCCCACCGTTAGATCGCATCCCTATAATGTGCACTGATCATAGTCGTTCAAGGAAAACAAGTTTCCCACCAAAAGACTATGATTTAAAAAAACTTCTAAGTTTAACAAGGTGAGGCATTTTTGTTGGTTTAGTACCATAAGGGAAAAAAACTTTTCCATGATGTTTCGAAGAATGAATAAAACATAATGACCATAAAACTGAGTCCATGAGAGAGAGAGAGAGAGAGAGAGAGAGAGAGAGAGAGAGAGAGAGAGAGAGAGAGAGAGAGAGAGAGAGAGAGAGAGAACTGATAAAATTTTATTAGCTCTTCGTGTTGAGAATGTAGCGGCGGGACATTCCTCGGTGCAAGAATCTATGTCTATCGAATTTGAGCTCTTGTCGATAAATTGATGATAGCTCTACTTGATCCAAGCTTGGAAGTTGCAAGGATCAAAACAGTCGATTTTGTAGACATACACGAATTCGATAAAGATGTGAAAATTGTTGGAGTTTAATCTTCCTCCTACTCATCCTTTTCACCCCCTTCATCTCTTAAGAAAATCACTCTCTCAAGCATCTGCAAAAATGGTCTACCTTTTCTACAGAGTCTTTTGGGATTCTAAGATACACCCAGTCACTGATCTCAAATTCTCGAGGAGAGCAGCTTCGGTTAGCATAGAATTGGGCTCTATCCTGAGCCGATCCAATGCTTGCCCTAGCCACCTACAACATTTCCTACATATCATGCAAAAAATCCATTGCAGCTTGTACCTTGAGACCTTTGAGTCCAACGGAGATAGGCGAATGAGGCTAAAAGTCATACAAGAGCATAAAAGGACTAAAACCAGTGACAAAATGCTTCATACTTGTCTGAAAACATATGCGAGAAGCATATATTCCAGCGACTTGATGCGATGTTCGGTCTAACCATTGGTGGGTATGAAAAAGTAAACCATTCTTAATGGAATAATCATCAAGTATCTTCTCTTCGAGAGATTTCTTGGAATCCTGCTTTCCAAGATTATTTCTCACAATAGAGGTTTCTGCCATGACTTCTTGCCAAATATGACCGAAAAACTCATCGATCCAACAAAGATCTTGTAGAGAAACATACAACTCGGATTGGAACTCAACAAAGCATAACTGATTACCCTCTCCAATCCGGCTCAAAGCATCATGACACAATTCGACGTACCTCGATGTACCTCGATGGTACTTAATGTCGAATTTGAACCCCTAAATGAGTTTCGACCAATGGGCCTTGCGACCCCTAAGGTCCGAAGCATCACAGATATACTTAAGAGACTCATGATCCGTCATAACTATGAATTTAGATCCGTACAAATAATGTCTCCAGATCTTTAATGCATGGATGATAGCAAAACGTTCCTTCTCATAAGTAGAATACCTACTTTGAGCTGGGTCCAACTTCTTGCTTGCAAAAGCCACAGGTCTACCATCTTGGTAAAGGACTACACCCACTGCATAGTCACTAGCATCTATTTTCACCAGGAAAGGTTTGCTAGGGTCCACTATGTGTAAGATAGGGGCTGTAGACACTAACATCTTCAAAGCCTCAAAGCTTTGATTAAGTTCATCGGTCCATATTACAAGTGGACTGATTTTTCAACGCCTTCCGGCTTTCTTCTTATTACTCTTTTTAGTTTTTCTCTTGGCTTTCTTCACTCCCTTAAGAAGATTCGTCAGCGGCAATGAAATTAAAGGATGCTCTTTAATGAATTTATGAAAAAATCTTGTGAAGCCCAAGAAAGATTTAACTTCCTGAATGGTTTTCAAGATAGGCCAATCATGAAGTTTCTGGACCTTATACATAGGACTACTCAACAAGATCAAGTCTGGTATGAAGACTTCGCATCCTACACTTCACTGCCACAGATCTATCAAGATGTGTTCATTATGGAGAATCTTATCTTGAAGAAGAGAGTAGATCACTCCTATCCCAACGTAAAAATATCATATGGGAAATCAGAAAAATCTGAAGGTATGCTAGTCAAGCAAAAAGGGAGGAAGGTAGTGAATTATCAGGGAGTGCAACAGAGTCAAGCGGATCGAGTGCAGCAGAAGACCAAGAACCTTGCACTTCAAGTTCAGACTGTCCTCAAGCTCAAGCTTGCAAGGCGAAGTTTCTTGAGAAGGACGAATGTACATACTACTTTGAGGACCATCCAAGTACAAGATGTCCAATCAAGAATCCACGCTTGTTACAAAGACAAAATGCAGAGCAGCGAGTTCAACAGCAAGATCCGGTGGTTCAAAGGTCACAAATAAAATCAAGTCGACAAGGAGTTCACCAAGCAGATGGATGTCAAAGTGATCCATCTACATCACGAGTTTCTCCAATGAAAAGTGCCAAGTAGAAGTCCTAGTCATATCATATTGCATGTCACCAAGCTCCTAAGAAGACCATAATAGCCTACCGGTTTACTTTGTGGAAGATCCTAAGGGACGTCCATTCCCTGTGTATGCTTATCAACTCCAAGGAGATGGTATATTGCACACGGTACGATGCTTTGGATGCAAAGGAAGACATCACCGAACCGAATGTCCACATCGAGGTGATCTGTTAACATTTAAACCTATCTGCAGACAATGCGGAGTTAACCATCCATGCTTGGATTGTCCAGTGTGGAACTCACAAATAGCCAAGAGACATTTGGCATATGTAGATCGACATGCACATGTGTTGTCCAGTCCACACATAGACTTAATGTGCTATAAGCGAAAAATCTTAGTGCCACCTGGGTATGAAACAAGTGAGGAAGAAGTCAATTTGACAAAAGTTCCAAAGTACGTAGATGTACCCATGGGCAAACTGACATGAACATCACAGAAGATAGAGCTGGTAGAATCTATCAAGCCAACGGTAGTTGAGGAAGTCAAAAAATTGGCAACTGATGAAGTCCAAAGGATTTTACCAAGTCTCTTGGCACAATCATTGCAAAGATTTCTTGTTGATATATTATAAAGGGAGCCTGTGTCGACAGAGCAACTTGAAGGCAACTTAGCACAAGGTCCCAGGCAAAGTGCGACCACGCAGCCTTCAATTGGGAAGTGCAATACCAAGGGGGAGACTAAGGTTGATGATTGCCCTTCAACGAGCAAGATTCAACCAAAGTCTGATTGTTCCACAAAGCAATAGACCACTAACACAATGCCAAATCCGAATATATCTATTCTTAAATGGCCAAATCTAGGGAATTCAAGCCCAAAAATGCCAACTGCACAACAAGAACCAGTGCCTACAATGTCTGCGCCTTGTTCACAATTGGTAAGATTGACTGTTGAGGAAAGTCTTCAAGTTAAAGAATACCTAGATAGACTCAGCAGTCAAGCGAGCACATCCTATCCACATTACAAATTGAGAGAGACCATGACAATACCACTAGGAGAAGTAGCGCCGATCTACTAGGATCAATATCAACCAGCTTTATCATGGGATCCTCTGATGGATGGTGTTGATTACCCTGTCAATAATCAGATATGCAACATCAAGCATTCACCATAAGCATTCACCAACAAGAAGGCGGAAGAAGAACACGCACTATCATGCTATCACACACTACAACCATACTGAATGTAAAATGTACAAATAGACCCTGAACCCCTAATAGAGAGAGAACACCTACGAGTAGACTAATAGACTAGCCTACGGCTAATGACAGTTGGTCACAGCTATCAACATTAATGTATCTCGTAAACAGTAACAATGAAGTTTATCATTGATTTCTAACACTCTCCCTCAATGATAAAATTACATTCTTCTATTCTTAATAGAGTACGAAACCTCTCAAATTTATATCTACCTAATGACTTAGTAAAAATATATGTCATTTGATCTTCAGATTTACAAAAAACAAGATCAATGGCTCCATCAAGAATTTTCTCTCGAACAAAATGGTAGTGTATTTCGATGTGCTTGGTTCGAGCATGTAAAACTGGATTTTTGGCAAGGTGAATGCAACTTTGATTATCGCAAGATATAGTAGTCGCATCCACCTGTGGTTGGCCTAAATCCACAAGCAATCTTCGTAACCATACCGCTTCTTGTGTAGCATTGTTGAGTGCTCGATATTCAGCTTCCGTCGATGACAAGGCTACTGTAGGTTGCTTTTTGCTGCTCCATGAAATTGTAGCTGTACCATAACTAAATGTATGACCACTGGTAGATCTTCTGTCATCAATATTTTATGCCCAATCAGCATCTGTATAACCTACCAACGTTGGCGCTTCAGGCTGATCATACTTCAAATCAAAATTCAATGTCCCTCGAATGTATCTGAGAATATGTTTAGTAGACATCCAGTGTGCTTGACTAGGATCTTGCATAAATTGACTAACAACACCAACAACATAAGAAATATCAGGTCGGGTGTGTGTCAAATAAATCAAACTACCCACCAGCTGTCTATACAAATAAGCATCCACTTTCTCAGATTCATCATATGTAGTAAGCTTCGTGTTGACATCCATAGGTGTACTCAAAGGCTTACAATCCTACATATTGAGCTTATAAAACAAATCTCGTGCATATTTGCTCTGTGTAAGAAAGACCATGTCTTCCTTTTGCCATACTTCAATGCCAAGACAATAGTGCATCAATCCTAGATCACTCATGTCAAAAGCATTGGAAAGATCTGATTTTATTTCATCAATTAAGCTCTCATTACTTCATGTAATAATTAAATCATCCACGTACAACACAGTGAACACTATATTTGAATCTTGCTTTAGAATGTAAAGATTAGGATCAGCATCACTCTTTACCATTCCCCTTTGCTTGCAATGTTCATCAATGCAAGAGTACCACGCCCGTGGTGCTTACTTCAATTTGTAAATGGCTTTGTTGAGCTTACAAACGAGATGCTCTCTCCCTGGCTCAACAAATCCTTGAGGTTGTACTAAGTACACCTCTTCATCCAGCACTCCATTAAGAAAAGCAGATTTAACATCCATTTGCTGGATCTTCCAACCATAGAAAGCAGAAATAGCAATGATAGAACGTAATAGTTACCATCTTAGCTACGGGTGTGAAGGTTTTCTCAAAATCAATACCTTCCTGCTGCTCAAATTCTCTCGCAACCAACCATGCTTTGTACTTGTTGAGTTGCCCATCAGCTCCATATTTGATCTTGTATATCCATTTGCAAGTGATAGGCGTCTTACCATCAGGTAGCTCAACCAAGTTCCACGTCCTATTTTTTGATATAGCTTCCATTTCTGTTTCCATAGCTTCACACCACTCCTTGTGCTCTTTTGCTTTATCAAAAGTTTTTGGTTCTTGAGCCTTGAGCACATAACCCATTAGGTCTAGATTCATCTCTAATCTTGCAGGAGGTTTTCGATTTCTACTTGATCTTCTAAGCTCTCCCTGCTCACTTGATTTGGGAGTATCTCCCTTATTAGCATCACTTGTTACTGACAAGTACCACTTAGGCACTCTCCTAGGAATCTCATTATTAACCTTGTCTTTTTCCATTGGCTCTTCCATATTGACACCAACTTCTTCCTTCACTTGCACTTTAGCTTTATCATCAAAGGGATCAATTGTCAATTTTATTTGGTCATTTTGACCCATCTCATCAAAAGTAGCAAAATTGGAAATCACGATCTTTTGTGCATCTATGTCATACATCTGATATACCTTGGCTCTTTCATCATATCCGAGGAAAATACACTTAACAGCTTTTTCATCTAGCTTCTTTCATTTTTCATCAGGTACATGAGCGTAAGCATCACAACCAAATACTCGTAAATAAGAAACATTAGGTTTCTTTCCAGTAAAAGCTTCATAAGGTGTCTTACCCTCCACGGACTTTGTAGGACACCGATCCAAGATATGAGTAGCTGTGTTGCATGCTTCTGTCCAAAAAGTCTTTGACAAACCCTTGCTCTTAAGCATTGCCCTAGCCATCTCCACAATGGATCTGTTTTTCCGTTCAGCAACTCCGTTCTGTTGTGGTGAATAGGGTGTAGTGGTTTGTCTCTTACCCCCTGATCCTTGCAAAAATTTATAAACTCTATTGAAAAATACTCATCGCCACCATTTGATTTGAGGGTCTTAATATTACAACCTGTTTGTTTTTCAACTAGAGCCTTGAACTCTCTAAACTTGGCAAAAGCATCAGATTTTTGCTTATAAAATAAATTTAGATATGTCTACTATAGTCATCAATGAATGTGATGAAATAGTAACAACCACTAATGGACCTAGTTTGTATTGGTCCACACAGATCACTATGAACAAGATCAAGAATGCCATTGGCTCTTCTCGCTCCATCTTTGGGAAATCTCTCTCTATGATGTTTTCCCAAAATGCAACCCTCACAAATTTTTCCTTCAAAAGAGATATCAGGCAATCCAACAACTAGATTACCTCTTTTAAGGATTTGCAAGCTTTGAGCACTGATATGACCAAACCTTTGATGCCAAAGATCACTTTGACTATCAACAGTGCTTACCATAGCTTGAGTAAAAGATCTCGCATTCAATTTGTAGAGTCAATTCTCGTTGACTCTAGCTCCTATAGCAATCACTCTATAGTGATTCTTGATGTCTTTGACAAGACATTTGTCACTGTCAAACTCAACCTTGAGTTGTTGATCAGTCATCATACCAACAGATAGTAGATTGTTAGCTAAGCCAGATACATATTGCACATTGCTTATCTGCTTTATCTTCCCGCTGGCTAACTTCACTGATATCATTTTAACTCCTTTAACAGATAGCAATTTGCCATCAGCTTGTCCAACTTCATCACCATTGTTAGTTTCCTTGAGTTCTGAAAACCACTCTTCCCTTGAAGTCATGTGCTTGGATGCACCACTATCAATGTACCAGGTATCTTTGGCTTCATCACTTGTCATTAATGCTATAATGAACAATTTTGAACTCTCACCTGTATCATCTTCATATTGATCATCATCGTATTGATGTTGATTAGTATAATTGTCTTCATAAAAATAGTCATCAAATTGCCGTTGATCAGCATAATTTCCCGCTTGCCATTTGTCTTTTCTTTGTTCCATCTCCTTCTATTTCTTGAAGCATTCACGCTCCCAGTGGCCAGGTTTGTTGCAATACCTAAATTTTCACGCTTATTTTGTCTTGAATATCTGCGTCCTTGACCTCAGCCTTGATTCCAATTGCCTCGATTCGGACTATCATTGACTTGTTTATGAAATTGTTGAAATGATCTCTGGCTTGAGTTTCCTCCTCTCGATTGATACCTTCCACGACCAAATCTTCCACCTTGTCCTCTAACTGCAAGAGCTTGATCATAGCTCCTGTTACGATGATTCAAGTTCTCTTGACGTTGCCCTTCTTGTAAAAGCAATCCACCTAGTTCTTCATAGGTTGGAGGATTTTCTCTTGTGGCTATACTCGTCATAGACATCTGATGTGACTCACTCAGACATTCAATGTCAGTTGCATGATCTCACGATCTTGTACTCGCTCTCCAACTGCTGCTAATTGGTCACGGATCTCTTTGATCTTAAGTATGTGAATGGCAATAGTTGCACTATCATTCATCCGTAATGTATGAAACTTCGTCGTCAGAAACAATATTCGAGATGTATTTGTCGTTTCAAACAATGCCTTCAATATATCCCACGCTTCTTTTGGCCCTTCTGAATCTAAAATATAGGAAATAATTGCATCTCTAACTGATAAGTTGATGACATTATGGGCTTTCCGTTTTCTCCTATCAAATGCCCGCTGATCTTCTTCAATCACTGGCCTTGTCTCTTCACCTGTCACGATCTCCCATAGCTCCTTTTCCATCAAAATGTTCTTCAGCTTGAATTTCCAAACTGCATAGCTACCGGCACCTTCCAATTTGCTTGACTCATTAAGGACACTCTCGCTTAGAGTTGCTAGTACTGGATAGATGAGTCTAGATCACAAAATTTATCACACCACATAACTGTAAATGTTTGGTTGTACACCTGATATCGGTACGACGCGCGAGTGCACAACTGCTCGGGATTCTCTTTAGCTTGCGCGCGTGGATCTGATATTGGTACAAATATGTGATATCGGTATGCCGCGCGGGTGGACGTCTGCTCTGGATTTTCTTTACCTCTGGCATGTCGCTCCGATATTGCTATTGATATGTGATATTGGTATGATGCGCAGATGTACAACTGCTCTTGATTTTCTTTATCTTTGGCGCGTCGATCCGATATTGGTATGGACAAGATGAAAAGTAGAGAGAATATAAGAACTTTCAAAGGGAGTATTCTAGATTCCCCACTTCGGCGCGGCAGCTATGCCGTCTCCTCTTTGCAAAGATTTTGAGATGTTTGATCGTTCAAAATACAGAGATCAATAATGTGAAAACTATGAAGCCTCCTAACTCTGAATGGCAGTACTAGACACTATCTAGTGTGATTTGCGGTACTCCAAACAGAAAAATGAGAGATTTCTTGACAAACCTCTCACACAAATAGCACTTTCCACAACAACTAGGAAGTATTGTAAAAATCTTTCCCATTCAACAGATTTTCAATCTGTCTGATGCTGCCCTGGCCTTTTTGATACCTCCGAGACTGTGCTTTTCACAGCAACTAGGAAGTATTGTAAAAATCTCCCCACTCAACAGATTTTCAATCTGTCTGATGCTGCCCTAGCCTTTCTAATGCCTCCAGGACCGTGTCTTCATTCTCCACTGATGATTCTCAGCTCCAAACCTGCAAAATACACCAAAGAAGGATTTTTTCTAGCCGTTTTTGTCTCTCCAAGCTTCACCTCCCATGAAGGACTTTCTCACTTTGTTGCGAAGTGCCAAGCTGTATTTACTAATCAGGCACGCAGGACTATCACTGCTCTGATACCATGTCAATAATCAGATATGCAACATCAAGCATTCACCAAGAAGAAGGTGGAAGAAGAACACGCACTGTCACGCTATCACACACTACAAACATATCGAATGTAAAATGTACAAATAAACCCTGAACCCCTAATAGAGAGAGAAAACCTACGAGTAGACTAATAGACTAGCCTATGGCTAATGACAACTAGTCACAACTGTCAACATTAATGTATCTCGTAAACAGTAACAATGAAGTTTATCATTGATTTCTAGCATACCCAAATGTCAATGAATAAGATTATCAAGAATGGCCACCAGACTCATATGGTTATTATTGAAAATCTGGCAAGTCCATATTCTTGTTGATCATCATCAAATAAAGTCTCAAATTTTAAGTAAGCGAACTTGTATCTACACTTTTCTTGGAGCACCAAAAAAAAAGAGTTTATCTATATACCTATGCTCTCTACAAACTTCGACAACGCCAGTGACTCATCATCATCCCAAGGACCAATCGAGGCAGAGTGCCATGGGACTTTGGTAGCAGAAGCATGTTGTCCAATTCTGGGTATGACATGGAATATTCTAGAATATGGCCAGAGGCTTTTGCAATAAGCCCAAACACTACACAACTGAAGTAGAGAGTCGGAAGCATTAGAAACAGGCGACCAGTTGGCATCCTGCATGTGTGAGTCCAACATTGGGCCTTAGGC
The DNA here is from genome assembly GCA_029204225.1 of Diphasiastrum complanatum. Lineage (NCBI taxonomy): Eukaryota > Viridiplantae > Streptophyta > Lycopodiopsida > Lycopodiales > Lycopodiaceae > Diphasiastrum > Diphasiastrum complanatum. Next base: position 43,201,445 of record CM055104.1, read on the forward strand.
TAATAAGTGCCATGGAGTACAATAATTCAATAAAGTATTTTAAACTTAGCTTTTGTAAAGTTCTTAGGTTGGAAAATGTGAGAGATTTCAACTAGTTTAGTCTAGTTTAGTCACATTTTGGTAAATTGTCAATAAGAGGCCAAAACTCATTTTAGACTTAGAGATAAACTTTTTGAAGTTATATTAGTTTAAAATACATTCAATAAACACTTTTTGAAAGTGTGGGAAAGTTGATAGTCGAGTTTGAGAGAGATTCAAATTTGAACTTTGGGTACATTGAATCTAGACCAAAAATAGTAGGGTTTACATTTTGGAGGGAAAGCCAAGTGGCCAAATAGGGTTTGAAAACTCTATAAAAGGATGTAACTCGTGGAGAGACACATCTTCTCTCTTCTCTCTCTCAATTAATCACTATACATGGTTCTCTTTGAGTTCTACTACTCATTGGTGCACTATCTTGGTGTTATCTTGCAATCTTGTGTGTAGAATGCTCATTTATTGCTATTTTCGGTTCCACACGTGTGAAATATAGTAGGGTATTGTAATTGTACGGCAAACATATTTTATGTTTTGGTTTATGTTTGATCAGTATCTCTTAGAGTTTGCATCTCATTTTGTGTGTAGATGCTGATTTTTCTACATTGGCAGAATTGTTGGTTTGCTCCTTATTGTAACCAAAGATCAGGGACATGGATTGGATCTTGAATGATCTGAAATCCTTCACATGGTATCAGATCTCTTATGTTTCAGGTTATGAAAGGATCAGCCATCTTTAGCAAGAATTTGGAAGAGCTACCCATTGCTAAAGCATGCTAGATTGATCTCTACTCAAAAATCAGCATTTTTGCATGTGTAGAATTGATCTTTTGTAGGTCAAAACTCAATATAGGGTTATATACTTGATCAATTCCGATCTCACACTTGGCTTACTGTATTTAGATGACATTTGGTGAATTAGGAAGGTCTCATTGGAGTCTACAAGAAAATATATCAAGTTTTTAGAAATTGCATGTAGAATTTGAGATATTCAATTTTTTGTGATTTTGTCAAAACCCTAATTTTGGTTGGATCTCAAGTTTGTGAGGTTACTGAACTTCATTTGAGTGTGTTTCAATCTTAGGAAGTGGCAAGAATCATTAGATTGAGGATAGATCACAGGTTGATCAAGATTTCACTATTCTATGTGTTGATTTTCTACTTAGAAGTGCTAGAAGAGATTTGAGAGGTTCCATATCTTTGTGATATGTTCTTGAGTTCATTTTTTGACATTCAAGAGAGTGCCTTTTGCATTGGAACAGGTTGAAAGAGAAGATCAGCAAGTGGAGGCTTTATGTTGGAGAGCAATGATAGGCTTACCTCAATCAACTATTCTACTTGGAAGGTGAGGATGGAGTCCTTATTGGAGATGAATGAGTTGATAGAGATTGTTGCAGGTCTGGAGGAGAGGCCTCAAGCACCTCAAGATCAAGTGAGGTATGACAAGAGAGCAAAGAAAGCTCTACACATGATTAAGATGATTGTTACCAATGAACTTCTCAAGGAAGTTGGTAAGTGCACATCATCTTTGGAGGCTTGGGAAGCTTCGAAGAAGCTTTATGAATCCAAGTGTACATTAAGAGTGCTTACTCTTAGGAGGCAAATCTTTCAAAGTCTACAAAAGAAGGAAGAGAGTACTCATGCTTTTGTTTTGAGGGTTAAAGTATTCAATGATGAGTTAGCATGTATTGATGAAAGCATGTTTGATCAGTATCTCTTAGAGTTTGCATCTCATTTTGTGTGTAGATGCTGATTTTTCTACATTGGCAGGATTGTTGGTTTGCTCCTTATTGTAACCAAAGATCAAGGACATGGATTGGATCTTGAATGATCTGAAATCCCTCATAGGAAATACAACTTGACCTCAAGAAACACAAAGTGATCTTGATGGTCAAGATAGTGATCCTGATGGAGCTTCAATAGCTAATCAGAGTGAAGGGGGCTTACCTCTCAAATAGCCATTTCCCTTGTATTTGATCATCTTCTACTCTTCCTAATAAAACTCTCTCTCTCTCTCTCTCTCTCTCTCTCTCTCTCTCTCTCTCTCTCTCTCTCTCTCTCTCTCTCTCTCTCTCTCTCTCTCTCTCTCTCTCTCTCTCTCTCACACACACACACACACACACACACACACACACACACACACACACACACACACACACACACACACACACACACACACACCGTCTCTTCTCCCTTTCGCTAAAAAAACCATGGAGCGATCATTAAGATCCGTAGGTAGGGTTCCTTTCACTATTCACCTCCCTTGAGAAGACCAACCTCCTAAGGAAAAGATCTAGAGCCAAGGATGCCTAGATATGCATGAATAAACCAAACCTAGAAAAGACCAAATAGAGAGATAGGAACAGAGAGGAACGCCGCACCAATCTAGGCTATTCCATGAGTAGATCTGAAGCTAAGATTGACAACCTTAGCAAGCCGAGATCCCCACTCCTATTTCACCGCTTAGCCTTCTACCCATTGGATCGAAGCCCGTACTACACGACAAAACCCCTTCTTTGCCATCTACATCTGACTGATTAGGGAAGCACAACACTATGATGACCTTCCAAATGTGGCTCACAAATGTAACATGCATTATAGCCCAATGTACTTAAACCTACATATTTTATGAAATTAATGTGAGATAAGCTTAGTCAAATATACTCAAACCAAGATATCATAAGATATAGTATCTACTTGAAAATTCACAAAAACCAATTCAAACTACCTGAACATTCATTTAATCTAGGGTAGTCATGCTTTGTCCACATTAAAGTTTCACAAACAATGAAGTTCCTTTGTTTTATAGGTCTCAAAATGTCATAAGCATGAATACCATTTCAAAGAATGCACAATTCCTCAACCAAAGGTGCAAGATACGCATCCATGTTCTTGGCCTTGTACTTTCCTAGAATCAATAAAGTTAGTAACAAATGTCAAGTTTTTATACTTAACCATGGAGGAATATTATAATTAACAAGCACAACTAGCCATCCATGGTGGACTAAGTTGATGCTTGAACGCTAAAACGATCTACGCCATCCATATCCATAGCAAGGCCAAATCTTAGATTACGAGGTCCATTTTTGAACTCGAGCCATTGGTTTTCAATATGTTTCCATGTAGGCAAGTCACTTGGTACTTGCATTACCTCATATGTGGATCAATTTTTGACATGCCAATTTATTAAATGTGCCAAAGATTTGCATCAAAACAAACGATGCAATCATGAGCATGAATACGTTGACATAGAATTGTTGCTTGTTTGCAAGGTTCCAGTTTTGCAATCATTTTATCTTGTACTTATACAAGTCATAGGTTTCTTGACATTGCATGGTCCTTTCGTTTGCTTGAGTGAATCACTCACATGTGCTTGGAGTAGTTGTGCAGTCCCCACAACAAACCGATTCCAGTTGTGGATGGTATACAATTCGGAATGCAAAGCTATTCTTGGAATGGTTTTCCAAAAGAAAGGGACAATTTGACATGTCTTTGGTATTATCCTTGGTTTCACACTCTTGAACATCAAGAAGATTTTTTCTATCTCTAGGCTTATAATTATATCTATGCTCGTATTGTAAGCTTTTAACCAATTGTTTTGGTCCAGATAGTATGTGTGCCCAAGCTACTCAATTGACAACACCTACAGTTTCCAAATAAAATGATCAATTCTTTTTGAAAAAACTCAAAAAACATCTAGTTAGCATCACAATTGAAGGTGCTCATGCATGTATAGTCCATGTTCTATGTTTTAGAGAGAGAGAGAAAGCTTGATGCCAATTGCTGTATATAGACAAGCTTTATCAAACATAGTACGGACAACACCTCAATCCATCACATTGCTGGAAATATTTCCACAAACTATTCTATTTGTCCTACCAAAAAGTTAACGTAAACTTTGTCAACATAAAGTAATATCTTTTTACATGAAAAATGATTAATGTCCTATTTGATCATGGTTACAAGTGAAAACTTTTGCCTCTGCTTATATTGTGATTGTCTCTCTCCTAGTATTTGCACTTACAAAGGCTATCAACTAAAATTTTTCAAAACTCAATTTGGACCTTGCATGTCCATGCAACTAATTAGAGCTAAGATAAGTCTGTCTACCTTTATTTGACTAACCTTGATTTAATTTGCATGATGACACATGTTGGAGTTGGATTTCTTTGGCTTGCAACTTTCCCCTCACAACATGATGAGCAATTTTGATGTGTTTGTTCCTTGCATGGAATTTAGGATTGGTTGCAAGTTGTTGGTTTGATTGGCTATCACAAAAGATCAATGGTACTTCCTCGGCCTCCATGACATGAAGCTCCACCAAATGCCTTTTGAGCCACAGAACCTCTTTTTGTTGTTGATGTTAAGGCTTTGTACTCAGATTCAGTTGAAGATAATGAAATAGTATCTTGCTTTTTGGAAAGCCAAGACATCACTCCATCACAAATGAAGGTTGACTTCCACAACCATGAGGCACGAGTGAAGATCCATGGCTAGCTCTCTTGGTGAACACTTGCAACATAATTTTCTATCTCACACATTACTCTTTTCCTTCTCAAATTGCTCAGACTTCACTAAAAGTTTCACACGACTAATCCAATGGGAATATCCCTCCCTAGATTTTTTTTGTCTCCTCTGCCATTATTGCTATTGCATCAAAACTCAAGTAGGCAAAGAGGAGAACAAATGTAACATTTAATATACATATTACTCCAAATGGCAAAAATTGTGTAAAATTTAAACTCTTAGCCTTGCTTAACACCACTATAATAATGAAAATAATCACAAACATGTTCACAAACGAAGCAATCCAGTTTATGATCGATGTGTGACGGGTGCTATAATGAGAAGAATTTTGACAACAATGGGACTGTTAATGAATCAATTTCTTAGCAATGGTTTCCAATTAACCATCCCATCAGTGTATATCAACATTAAGTAATTTTAAAAAGGGCCAAGATTGAAGGATAGCTGACAAAACAACTCTCATTGTACTGTGCAAGAAGACTCTCAGAAGTTCCACTTCTTGATTTTGTACAAATCATGGAGTTTCGATACACACGTTCTTGTAAGAAGATACCCATGTCGTGAAGAAACGAGAGAACACAATTAATGTAGCTAAGACTTCCATTAAATTAGTCTTAAGTTGTGCAGGACATGTGACAACGATTCAGAAGAGAAACTCAGCTCCAAGTTAAAAAAAGAAGATGAAAAAATTCACTGTCGAGATTGTTGGCAAGAGACGTTGACTTCACATGATAAGCCGACTTTGCAATGCCACCCAGAATCCTGTCTGCGAGCGAGTGTGCAACTACGAGGCTGAAAATCTGACTGCCACTTTTGATGATAAAAAAACCTTGGACTATAAGCTACTTCACTATGGAGGCTAGAAATCTTGGAGCAAGTGTGGAGGCTAGAAACCCTGGAGCGAGTGCAGAGCGTGGCTGGAAATCTGAATATTAATTTTGATAGTAGCAAAATCCCATGAGCATAAGCTCTCAATCTGTGAACAATGCCTGAGAAATCTGAAGCAAGTGTGGAGGCTAGAAATCTTGGAGCGAGTGTGGAGCGTGCTGGAAATCTGAATATTACTTTTGATAGCAACAAAATCCAATGAGCATGAGCTCTTAATCTGTGAGCAATGTGTGGGAAATCTGAGCCTCCTGCATTGTGAGCAATACTAAGCAACCAATAACAGAGAAATACGAAATAATTGCGCTTCAACTTCACGGGTGAATAATGTGGTAGTTAGTGGTCTGTTGTTGTTACCAAAATTGCCTCCCATGGCCAGCTTAGTATGTCGTCGCCCAGCTGCATCCCTTGCGCCTCCCTTTGACCCGTCGCTGTCCTCTTCCACGTCATGTGGGCACTCTCGGGCTGCCACAGACGCGTGGCTGCAAGCCACTGGTGTGGGTGTTATGCCAACATCCGTGCCAGTAAGCTACTTTGCAAAGGCACTTGTTGCTAATATGAAATCACCCTAAATGTTTTGTCAAAAAAACAACAATAGTGATAATGATGGGGGCTCTATAACTTGAAATCTGGAAAAGAAAAAATATAAATCGTATAACGACCGGACCACTCACACCGGTGAGACGGGTGCACCGGATGAAGCCGGTAACTCTCAGTCCAAACGGTTGCTCCTTCGCGTTTCCAATTTGGATTTGAGAGAGAGAGAGAGAGAGAGAGAGAGAGAGGAGCTCTCGCTTGAGCTCGAGCGATGGCGAAGACGAGGAAGCGCAAGCCTCTGGAGCCGAAAGATCTGAACATTATAGCGTCAAAGATTACTACATCTACATATGTTGTCATAGAAGATGGCGAGGAGGACGTTTCGGTGAAGAAAGAACAACAATTAGAGCAGGCTAAGAAGGTTTTTGAGGCCATTGATCGAGAAGGTGAGTGTCAGTTAATATACCGGAAGGATTGCTCATATATTCCGCTCCCTTTCCAGTTTCCGGATGAGGTAACGTTATGGTTTCGTTTGACTTTTTTGTTTTCCTCGAAGATGCACATATCGTACTTTTGAGTTATTCTGCTTGCGTTCGGCTCAATAGGGTCAGGTTGCTACTTTTTCACAACACATTTCCTTTTTTGGACACATTATTAAACGCAGTTCAAATGAAATGCTTCATTCGGTTTTACGAGTTGGAGATAGTTCTTAGTGTAGGTTGTTAGATCAGAATAATCAAATACGACGTGTAGCTAAAACTTTTGTTATTTCGTTTGTTTCAGTGGAAGCAAGATCGGTGGCAATGAGAGCAATTTGTGAATCTCAGATTTCAGCCGTTGTTCTGCAGCTGGAAATGCAGCAGTCCAAATTTTCAGACGAAATGCTCGATATGCCTTTAAGCGTATTTTTGAGTATGTATTGCCCTAATACGGAGGCCCTGAAAAGAGAGAATGGAGTTATAGAGTTAAGAAAGAAAGCCGGAGTTGCGAGCAAGGCGCACAAGGAGGGGGCGAGGCTGGACAATCTCTTACCTACTCCAGGAAACATCATATCATCCACATCAGGTTGGCAGAGAGAGAGAGAGAGAGAGAGAGAGAGAGAGAGAGAGAGTTCTACATTTATTCTATTAATGCCTTACTACTCTCTAGAGACAGAAAAGAAGAGAAATGGGAGCTTCTAATTTATATGCTTTGTTAGAATTAATGTTCACCTTTTTACCCTTAATGTTGTTGTCTAGGATTAATTAGGAATACTAGGCCATGCCTGCATGTTGGATACTAGGCGCCTTTACCTATATTTAGTAAAGTCAACTTAGACTTTAGTTAGACTCAAGTTTGAGATTCTAGTGCTTGATTTGAAGCACAAGTTTTGCTATAAATAGGTGTTGGGTGTTTCTACCAGATTTAGAGACGTCATTTAGGAAATTGCTTTGAAGCTGCGCTTCTATTATTGGCATAGAGACTTGATGCCAAAGTCTATAAGTATGTAGTGCACCCTAGTCCATTTGTAATGGGACATAGTTGGAGTTATCTCCTCACTTGTGTTGTCCCATTCGTTTGACTATGAAGAAGTCAGTTTTCTAACATGCTCAAGCTCCAAGCAAAATCAATGGTTTTCTATGGTTAAAAGTATTGTAAAGCCGCTCGGGTGCACTCATTGTGCCCTGTAAGACTCGGGGGTGTGACACTCCCAAAAGTACCAGAGTAAGTTAGGAAGTCAAGGACTGAACCTCCGACATGTGGTGAGCAATCAAGTAGTCTCGAGAGTCGAGTCATGAGCTAGCTTTGGAGCTCGAGTCCTAGCCTAGTGAGTTCCTGGGACCCATGTTTAGGAGCTAAGTTGATTTTGCCAGCTGGGGCAGCTCCAGGGATCCATATCCGGGAACTAGATTGATTCTACCAAGCTTGCCAGATTTAATCCACAAAGTAAAATCTAAGTCCAAAAAAGTGTGCTTTACCAGACATCTATATTCCAGGACAAAGGGGGTGCGCAAAATCACAACAAAACTATAGGAGGAGTTAGGTAGAAAAACTTGGGTAGCTCAACCAGCACTAGGAATCCAGTCGCCAGCTCTTAGCTCCCTTTACTAGCACAAGCTAGGCACAATGCCCAACATGTGTTGGTAGCCTCGAAACTAGTCAGTCCATGTATGAATGTAACCTCTTTCAAATTTAATAAAACTGAGCCTTGGGGATGATTACCATTTCGGTTTCGACTCCGGGACTGGTCCAAGTGGAAGGACCCTTTTACTACTACCTTTTTGCTTCCCGACGCCTAAAGGTCCATGTCACCGACATGAGGGCTTGAACGCTATGCCATTGGGTTCAATGTTTTATGGACCTTTTTGAAATGTCTTTTCGAAAAGGGTTTGAAACGGGAAAAATCGGCGAATCAGTTGCAGGGTTTTTTTAGGGGATTTTTTTTTCTATCCTTCTATTATAGCAAAAACAAGTGCTTTTTTAGTGTTTAAATTGCAATATATATTATAATCAATTAACGATCAATCTTGAATCAAACTCCCGAGTCGCACCTATGTCATGATGCATATCAAAACATAAGTCTTATTCTAGTCAAAATGAATCTTTCAATGCTTAGTTAGGGTTGCCTTTTGAAGCTCATGAAGGCTTGAAAGGATCATTATCCAACAACTCGCTAAGAATTGGTGGTACAATAACTGCTATGCTAATGTGTAAGCCATCCTACAAAGGAACTACCCATTGTAAAGTGCAATGGGAGCAATTCATAGTTGGAGGACCAAAAATGTAGAAAGATTGAACAAGTTTCAGAGGCTGACAAGAAAGATAAAGTGGGCTTCTAAGAATCAGGTTAATGAATTTTAACCTGCATCAGAGATGCCCTATTGTAGGAGGAATAGTGGTCAATTTTTCATGTAAAGAAATGACACAAAATTGCAAAAAAGATGAAGTGTCAAAAAGTAGTGAAAATGATACAAGCTAGAAATCTTAGTAACTCCATGTCTGGGGATCCAAAATTGAAATCTGTAAAGTACAGTAGAAGCACCCTATTGTAGGAAATATAAGAGGATATTGATCTTCACAAAAATCCACAAAAAGCACGAATTGACAAATAGTGGCAAAATGAAAATTTTTGGTGCCCCTACCTTTTTTTGCTAGTCAAAACTTTGGTTGCCCAACAACAAAGAATATAAAAATCCAAAATAAAAGTGACACACTAACATGTCTATAAAAACAGTGCCGTTTCGAAACTGTTCAAATTTTTTTTTTTTCCGGTTCGAAGAAAAAATCTGATTCGAATGGTCCGTTCAAATCGGACCATTCGAAATGGCGATTCTTTGAACAAGTCGCGATTTGAAGAAACTATGATTGGGTTGGTTTTGCAACCACTGTGCCTCGGAATTTCACGAGTGACTTGTTTTTGCCTTTGGTTACCTTTTGGGAATGGATTTTGAGTTGGCTTTTGGGTTGGTTGGGATTTTTGTTTTCCTAAGTTTGAATGGTTAGGCTGGTTACATTTTCTAAGTTGGCTTCTCAGTGAGTTCATGTCGAATGGATGTTAGACTTAAGCGTGTCTTGGGAAAAGTGCTCAAGTCCCAATGCCCTTTGAGGCGCCAACGCTACATTAAGGAGTTGGTTGGCCTTGGATTTTAGATCAAAGTATTGAGCTCACATAAGAGCCTTAGCCCTAATAACAAGTATCCAGCATTAATCAATATTATACTTTAACTTGGCAAAAAGTTGGGCAGTTGTAACAACGTCATGACTAAAATATCTGGTATTTGAGACACTTTGGTCAAATGTTGAAGTAGAATTTGATCTAAAGCACTAGTGAGCCATATTAGATGTTTGATATAGCGTTTGGTTTTTCGACTTGAGGCACTTATTGGATCATATTGATTCTTTTGAGTATTCACCCTCAATGACACTCGATAAGAAGTACCAGTTTTGGTTTCTTGTTCTACATAGGTACGATATGTTATGCACTACCACATTACGTATAGCTATCCTTTTTATTTTCTTACAAATTTTTTTAGAGGTAATGCGATAAGTGCATACTCTTGAACAAACCTATGGAAAAAACATGTGAACGCAAAAACGATTTTACCTCTTGAATGGTTTCGGGATAGGCCATTCTCATAGCCTACGAACGTTATCATAATTGATCTCAATTCCTTGATCAGATATGATATGGCTCAAGTATTTGAGTTTTGTTTGAAAAAGCTCACATTTCAACTATTTAGCATAGAGCTTTCCTTGCCTTGAAATCTTTAATACAATACAAAGATGCATGCTTCATGCTTGTCCAAGGTATGAGTGTATACCAATATATTGTCAAGAGAAACTATGACAAAATTCTTCAAATATGGACAAAGAAGATCGTTCATCATTTGATGGAAACTTACCAAAGCATTTGTGAGACCACAAGGTAAATCTAAGAATTCATAGTAGCCATACCTTGTCCGAAAACCTGTTTTTGAAGTGTCCTTATCCTTTACCCGTACCTGACGGTAACCTGATCTAAGGTCTATCTTGGTGAAATACGACGATCCATTAGATCATCCATCCTAGTTAAGGGATAACGATTCCTAATTCTCATTTTATTAAGCTTCTTATAGTCCACACAAAGGCACATGCCTCCATCTTTCTTACCGACTAGAAGTAATGGTGCTCCTGAAAGGGATTTATTGGGTCAAATATGGCTTACGCAAGTGATTCTATAGCAACTTCATCTTGTTTCTTGGGGCTCATCCTGTACGGAAAAAGCGATATAGGGAAAATTGTTAGGAAGAAGTTCTATTTGATGATCTACCCCCTTGGAGGGAGGTAGAGCCTCAGGTAACTGCTCTAGAAAAACATTAGCCAATTCTTGCCTAACAAATCTAATTTTCTTTTTCCTTAGGCAGAATCTTCTATGTTAGGATTATTTAAAGAAACAACATTAAACAAGTGCGATAAATCAGTGGAAATTTTTTGAATAACATCATCATCATCCACATAACAAATGTCTTTTAAATAACATAAGAAAACGTGATACTCAAAACTTTTCAAACATTGATTTACTTCCAAAATGGAAACATAATCAACTATATCTACATCTCCTTTTGATTCTAGAAAGGAGCCATTGTGCTAAAATTTCAAACTATGGGTAACATATTTTGTAATGACTCGTTCTTAGAATAAAACTATTCTTTTTCGGGAATTAAATCTACTTTATCAAGATTCATTATATGGAAGGTAATCCTATAGGTTATCTACATACTCATGAGCTTAGTTCCCCGGAACCGGTTCTGTGGAATTTCATTACGCCTTTTTTTGAGTTTAGGGCTTGATTTTTGAGACCCTAAACAATATTTTTTGTAGTTTTGAGCTATATATGGGGTATTAGCTCAGTATGAGGAGCATTTTGGTAATTTAAAAAAAAAAAAAATCCGTCTCAGTGACTTTGGTGCCTGAGTGCAAACATCGATCTCGTATCCTCAGAGATGTAAAAGATGTGCCCTTATTCGAATGGGGCCACCTCCATAAGTATTTCCGCAATACTTACAAGTCCACTTCTTTGTGCATGACATGCCACAACTTGAATTTACGGTGACATGATCCCGTAAAGGATCCTGTTGTCTCGACATAGCTAATAGCTATCAACTAGTAACTTCAGACTTCACAGTAGTAAGTACTAACTTCAAAGTAAAAACTGATTCTAAACCCTAAGTCCTAACTTTTAAGCTCTAAGTTCTAAGTTCTAACTACTAACTCTCTCTCTCTCTCTCTCTCTCTCTCTCTCTCTCTCTCTCTCTCTCTCTCTCTCTCTCTCTCTCTCTCTATCTATCTATCTATCTATATATATATATATATATATATATATATATATTTGGCTTCGTATCACAAGACGAGCGATTGGTTTGGACAGGGACGTCTTCATTGCTGCCTGCTATTTTTCTCCAGAATCCTCCTCCTTTGTTGAGGGTGTTGGCTCACCTTATTTGGACCTTTCAATGAATATCATCAGATTTGCAGAGCAGGGGCATATTTTCCTCACTAGGGATCTTAATGCCCGGACAGCTTCACGACAGACACAACAGCAACACAGTCTTGACATCTTGACATGGATACATGTGATTATTATGCGCACACACACTCTGGCAGACATGTCTATTTTAGTTTGTATTTGATGTTTGCTTTATTATAGTTTTGGAGACATTTTATATGCTCCCATGGTTACCACATACTTGACATGTACTTCATTAGTCTTATATGCCTTTTGGCATGGAAAAGACATTAATAAAGCTTTCTTTCTTCTTTCTTTCTCCCTCTTCCTCTCGTTTTTTGGCTTGAATTAATCTTATAATCTGTTTTTGCAGAAGTAATTTTATATCTGTTTTTGCTGAAGTCCAACCGACCCATGCTAAGAGGAAATCAAGATCCTCCATGAAGATTCATACCCAAGTGTTGTTCTATAGCCGTTGTCTGTAATCTTATACGACAAGAGTTATTCCAACTTCACCAATTCTCGTAGAAGTGATCTGTGACATCTGCCTGTTTGAAAAGTTGCACAATTCAAGTTCCATGTACATTATGTTAATGAGAAAATAGTATAAATCAATCTCAGCGACTTGCAGCACTATCTTTTGGTGATAATTTGATTGCAAGGATATCACAAGAGTTGTGTTATTTTGTTGATTGTATTAACTTGGAGAGAGGATGAATTAAGAAAGATGCACCCACACATTAAACCAAGTATCCTCTTAAGCTGAACTTTCAAAGTTTCTAGTTGACAAAAGCCTATTTGACTCATATACATTCACCTGATGGCAGTTTCTTCTAAAAAGAACTTGCATAAGTGTTAACTTGTCGACTTCTATATGCAAGGCAGCTTACGCAATTTTGAGTCATGAGGAACGTTGTATTATAGGTTACTAAATGGAAGTATCGTGTTTACTGTTTGATTTGTCTCTACTCTTAAGTGCAAGCACAATGCAATCAGGCCTCCAATCGGCGTTGGCTTTTGATTCACTGCGGTTCCTGCAACTATTTTATATGCCAGTTAGCCCTGCTGTACAGGCAGCATACATACCACACATCTGCTTGAGTTCTAACTTCCGGAGTAATGTTATGAAGAATTATATGGAGTCTTGAAATGGAAGGCTACTGCTGAAGTGTTCGAATAATAAATTTCGCAAAAGATTAATTCAAAATTTTAAGGTATCCACAATTTCAGTCTGCAATATTCTACCCTATTCCAGATCATAGATGCACTGCAATTCTGAAACGCGTTTATGAAAAATACAAAAAAATTCCAGAAACGTTTTTTTAATATATATATATATATATATATATATATATATATATATATTGGTTTTTTTATGGGCAATATGGGTATCAGATGAAAGCTTTAATTAAGAGCATAATTACTGTGTAGTTTGTCGATTGTTTCAGGTGCAGGATGGTCCAGTTCAGGTATGCAAAAAGACATGATTTGTACCTATGTGATTTTAGATGGGAATTAGAAATAGCTCTGATCGTATACGACCTCTTAAGCACTCTTTTTTTATTGTATGTTTTCAATGAAGCCATTTGGACGAAGTTGGTTATGCCTACATCACTCCTCTTAGTGGTGCGTTTTTTGCTGATGCAATGGTCCCAGTAAGTGTGTTTTCGCTCAGGGAGTTGGAAGGCCAAATCATGAAGAGGCCTTATCGTCGGGGCATTGCCCCCCAAACCCCCCACTAGGGGGCTACCGCCCCTCGTACCCCCTGTTTCTCGGGGGCTACCGCCACCCGAACCCCCTGAGCATTTATTGAAAACCAGAGCATATAACAACCAAATAGCTATTGAAAATAAGATCTGTTTGTGCCCCATCTACTGCACTTCTGAGAGGCAAAACTCTGGTTTGACCATTGATCTCCTAAAAAAATTTCAACCATAAACTATTTTTTCAATTTTTTTGTTTTTTTTTAGTACGATTCTGGGAGGAGAAAAGCGTGCCCTCAGAAATGCGTTTCTGTGCATCTATGTTTCAGATCAATTGTTGATATCAAATCGTTTACTATATCTAACACAATATCAATTAATTTTGGACTTTGGCAAAACAATTGGACTTTTTTTAGGATTTTGCCTCCCTGCCCCCCCCCCCCCCCCTCTCTCTCTCTCTCTCTCTCTCTCTCTCTCTCTCTCTCTCTCTCTCTCTCTCTCATGGGATAGAACATGGAAATGAAATTTGGTTCCACCTTGACCAAATGTTTAAATAAACTCGTTTTAATATTTCAATTCTAATTTTATATTCCTTATATATAAATTTAGTGTATCGCTTATAAAAATTACATTCACTACTTACAATTATGACATCTCAAGAGACATATAACATTGGAATTTTCAAATTAGTTGCGTAGACTTTAAGGTTCATGAAATGAGAGAAAGAAACTAATTTGAGATGTTATTGTAACAATCAATATGTTGCAACATCATCCAAATTCTCATAAGTCTAGCATCCAAATTCAGCTAATAGACTATGCACTATTAGAATAAACATCATTCCGTAAGAGCATCACGATCATTCTAAATTTGCATAGTTAGAAAACGCAAAATTGCAATTAAGACACATGGATTCAGTAACCGAAATTGTAAAATAATTTTTTTATTGAAAAGTATGTGCATATGTACATGGGCGAGGATTGCTTTCTAATTGTTGAATGACTATTACAAAATGTGCACCTCTTTGGTGCAATTTTAGAGCTTGAACCAAATTGTATGATCATATTGCACATTGTGCATTTTCCAAGACCAAAGAATAAAATATGCACAAGTTTAACCTTTTAGACTAAATTATTCTATTCTAAAGGTTGCAAATTTAAAGCAACTAATATTTGGATTCTTTAGAATCTCTAAAAGTCGTTAAACTTTTCACATTACAACTTTCTCATGGTCTTACAATACACATGTCATGTAATAGAATTAACTTGGGGTGACATGCCTACACCCTAGCATACAAAATACCGGATATTTACAAAATTGTTAGGCTAGAACTGCAACTGTCAAAAAATTTACAACTTCAACCTAGTACTCATCAACATCAGCTGCACATGCATCAAGCAATATGTACAAATACTCCTTGATGTGTGCTCGAGAGATTTCTGGAATAGATATTGATCTTTCGACATCATATCCATGTTTCTTTACTATTTTTTTTGCCTTGGTTTTCCATGCATAAATCACAGCATCAATATCTACATCTTCTACACCGTCATTGTTTGGAACCCAGTCTTTTGAAAGACAGTCTTTGTATAATTTTTTGTTGTCAATTGGACTGTTTCCACGTCTCCGAGTGGATTTAGGTTCATACCATAATGTTTTGAGTGAAGTGACCATACCATCAGCATCGGTCCCTACTCTGACAACCTTTGCCATCCAAAATGAGGATCTCGCTGCAACATCTTCATCTGGAGGTCGTATTGCAACAAATTTTAATGCAACTTCTCTATTGGGTATGAATTCTGATAATGGTGCATCTCCTTTCCGTCCGCAATAACGACGAGGTAAGAGCTCTATTGTATCCATTTCGACTTCAGTGTTCACATTAGAAGGCATGCATCCTGAAGGTTGAAAAGCAATCATAAAAGATTGTGGCCAAAAAGTTGTTTGGCTGTATGTTGATAGTGGCAAATTCTTTTGCTTTGTGAGGTACTCAAGAAGTTTTGTGGTTTCATCCATAGATGAGAAATTTTGATCTTTGTATTCTGGATACTTCTTGCACATATATTGTCCGTATTTATGAAAGGATATCAATCCTTTCATCTCATCATTGTCCAGTTCATTTGTGGGTGCCAAAAAGATCGCTTCCTCTTTTGAAGGCAAAGAGTGCAACAATCTAAAAGGTTCACTCCATGTATCGTCTCCATCAGTGCAATAATACTTCCACTGCACGGTTGGTTCGCCATACAACATTTGAAAACGAAAGTAGTGAGAATTGATGTGTCCTTCTAGACCATCATTTCCACGAACAATAAATGGCTCTATGAATCCTTTCCAATCCACCATTCGTTCTAACAACTCTACTTCAGTACTTTCAGTACGACCACCACCTATCTTCTGGCCAATTCGTCCTAACATATCAAGCATAGTAAGAACGGATTTACAGTTCAATGCCCTAGAGATTACACTAAAAACTTGATCGATGTCTTCATGCGTGTGTCCGACCATCAAAAACTCCATTCAACAGTCTGAAATATGTTATGTGCCACAAGCATAGAACAAATACCAAAGATGAACCTATTTTTATTTTCCCTCCAACAGTTGTCAGCTTGAATACGTAAGATAGGAGGGAGATTGTCGCGTGCAAATTGCACCTTTCGTATTGCTCGCATAATGGATGTGACCACCTGATTGC
This sequence comes from Diphasiastrum complanatum, assembly GCA_029204225.1. Taxonomy (NCBI): domain Eukaryota; kingdom Viridiplantae; phylum Streptophyta; class Lycopodiopsida; order Lycopodiales; family Lycopodiaceae; genus Diphasiastrum; species Diphasiastrum complanatum. The sequence goes on from CM055104.1 coordinate 43,217,790, forward strand.
TGTCATGCAGATGCAAGGTGTCTATCCACACATCACTGTCTATCCACACATCACAGAGCAATTTGAATCCGTGAACTAGCACTTCACAAACATGCGTTTTCAAAAAACGATTACCCTCCAATCTTGGAGGAGTCTTTTTGAAATGGGGCAATGTTGTTGTATTTTGATCCATGCCATCAATAATAAGGCACAACGATTGCTTTGGATGTGATCTTGATTCTTCTTTCCAACTTTCTCAAGTCAAAAACATGCAGTAAGTGCCAATTTCTCGTTGCAATGATGGCGATCTCGCACCTTAATATCAGTAGAAGTTTTGATGCATTTTTTAGCTCATCACAAATCTTGCATTTGGACATTCTTTGTTTTGTTGGAGTCTTGACATATTGAAACTCGTGTCTCCACAACCGATACAATGTATTTCTGGAGATTGTGGACGTGCTAGTTTCTTGAAGTTCTTTGTTGATGGAATTGAAGACATCACCTTTAGACATGCCAAGAGGGAGATGATGTTCACAATGAACTACTCCATCTTTTGATTTATGTTGAAGATGCGATTGTGGTAGAGCATGCTTTTCTAAGATTACACGCATAATAGCAAGTCTTTGTCTTGAATGTGCGCGTTGTTTTAATGTACATGTGTTTCCATGAAATTTATAGACAATATTGTTGCGTGCCTCTGAGATTATCTGCCAAAACAATCCATGGGAAACTCCCAATAGATCTTGAAATGCCTTTGAACATATGGTTTTACTTGAAACTACAGGTTTAAGTCTTAAACATGGTTCTTCCCACATATTGCATGCAATGTTCGAATTAGCTCGTGCCTTCAAAAAACACCCAAACATTTGTAAAAGGTAATTATGTCTATCCGATCCTCGCTTTCTCCATACACTTAGTCTCAAGTCCTCAAATTCTTTGTAAGTGATTTTACGTATACATAATTTTTTACAACAAGGCTGCATCAAAGTCTCTTTTATATGTTCTGGCGATAAAACAGAATCTGCCTTCTTTAGAGTGACGAATGCAAGCACATGCTTTCTTTTGCAGTTTCAAGAAGCTCCAAAAGATTCGAAACTTGGATCATGTTGCATTGGACTCTCAAAACTGTTCTCGTTTGATTGACCAACTCTTGATACAAATTCTTTTAACATTTCATTCCAATTACCTATCTCGTCATCTTCATCAAAATCAAACATAGAAAAATCTGAATCATGTTGTCTAGAAGCAGTAGAAAGTAGTGCTGCAGAGGATGCACCTATTGTCTTCTTGGATTGTCTTGCCATTTGCGAAAGTCTATGACTGTGACTATCGGTGATAGCATTTGCTTGAGATACATTATTGTTAACCACATGGTCTATCCTAGTTAGGATGTCTGAGTTGTATGTCGATCATGTCAGATCATAACCAATTACATCGTCGACGCCTGTCAAAACATCAGAGCTATACAGAGCTGGTCTTGTAGCATTGCTATTAGTCACATTGATATCATCCACACTGGTGAGAACATCTGAACTATACCTAATCCGTTTGAAGTTTGCACTATTATTGTGATTGACATCTTCCACGCCAGCGAGGAAATCAAAATTATATGTTGTTTTTGTTGATGTTCTCTTGTCGTGATTGAAGGTAGTCGTACATTGCATACGTGGTGATGATCTGTTGTAATTGCGATTATAATAAGTGTAATATTCATTCATTGTCTCGTCGAACGATACGTGCCTAACATTTGTAGCATGTAAAGAAAGTTTCGATACACACCATATCATCAATTTATTCGGTGAGTAAAATGGGACTCCGTCATCTGCCATGACATTTTGAATGGTTCCTTCATTTGTTACCGATATTAACTTTACAGTGGCAAACAACTGATTTTTGTCAAAACTGTAGTAACATTTGAAGCTAGCTGAACAAACTATATTTCCATCAAAATCCATACCATCAACAATATCATTGTTCTTATAAATATGACATGCCAAGACTACAAGATCGTCAATCTTCACCACGTCATTGTTATCCCACAATAATCTGTTTGCCATTAAGTCCAACAAATTATCATAAATGTCTGCAAGATGAGTAATATCCATCTGTGGGTATGAAAATGGACAATCCATCTTGAGCACTTTTGATATATTCACCATACATTTATTTGTGCCAATTTCGCGAAAGAAACACATCTGGCTTGGTTTAGTACTCAAAATTTGACCGAATGCAATGACTTCTTTTCGATATAGCAAGACAACGCGGACATTTTTCTCACGATCATTTTCCATTGCAAGCCCTACATACACAGAGAGAAATTATGATGTCAACATACGTTGGAACATACATACATACATAGATGTAAATTTATAACTCACAATGTAAATAGCTGGATAAATATACCAAGGTTTTGAAATTGTTTGAAATTATCTTGAAATAGTTTTATGTAATTTAAATATCTTTATAAAATATTAGTGGATCTTCCTTAGCCTTTCGCCATTGGTCCTTAAAATTTGGCCCTTACCCCTTGCCACTTGGTCCTCAACCATTGGACTATAGTCCTTGGCCGTTAGCCCTTACTCCTTAGATCTTGGCAGCCCTTATATCGCGGTCCTTAGTCTTAGCCCGTAGACATTGGCCCTCGACCCTTGGCTAGTTGGCCCCTCTAGTTGGCCCTCAATCCTTAGACCTTGACCCTTAGTTGTTGGCCCTAATATCTAGGCCCTTAGCCCTTAGCCCTCAACCAGTTGGCCCTTATTCTTAGCCCTTAGATGTTGGCCCTCGACCCTTGGTCCTTAGCTAGTTGGCCCTCAATCCTTAACTAGTTGGCCCGAGCCAGTCTTTAGCTAGTTGGCCCTCAGTCCTTAGTTAGTTAGCCCTTAGTCCTTAGACCTTTACCCTTAGTCGATGGCCCTAAGTTCTTAGTCGCTGACACTTAGCCCTCGGTAGTCGGCAATTGGCCCTTAGCCCTTGCCTCTTGGCCCTTAGTTCTTGGCCATCAAGTCTCGACCCTCAGTCCTAAGCCAGTTGGCCCGTGGTCCTTAGACCATGACCCATGACCCGTTGTCCCTAGACCTTGACCCTTAGCCGTTGGAGCTTAGTTCTTAGCTATTGTCCCTTAGCCCTTGGTTGTCGGCAATGCCCTTGACTCTTTGCCCTTGGACCAATGCCATGACCGTAGGCGATTAGTCCTTAGCCCAAGGCCCTTAGTCCTTGACCTTAAAAGCTTTTGTTTTTTGTAACTTGCATTAATGTTTTTTCATTATTCTTTTAAAGTTTTTGTTTTTTTCTTAGCTTTATAGATTTTATTTTTGATTATTTTTTAAAATAGTAACGGTTTTTAATTAATTTTTTAATACGTTTTGTACTTTTTTATTCTCATTAGTTTTTTTATTTTATTGTGTTTGTTTATATTTTTTTTTGTGATTTTATTTTTAAATTATATTATTGATACATTTATTTTGAGGGTTTATTTTGTTGTATTCCATTTTTATATATCTAATTTATTGTGTTATTTTGTGTTTTATCTATTTATAGTTTTATTTTAATATTTTAGTAAATAGTCAGTTTATTAAATTTTTATGATTTATTAATAGATATATTTTCAAGTTTTTTGATGATTTGTTAATAGTTATATTATGTTTTTTATTGATATATATTTCTAGTTATTTTATAATTATTTTGATTATATTCAATTTTCTTTGTATTATTAAAGTTATTTTATATTTTGAATTTTATTCATTTTTTGAATATTTAATCTGTTAATGTTATGATTATGTGATACTATTTGTATATTCTTTTAATTTCTTTCAATTTGTTTATTCTTCTTTTTATTTTTGGATTTTATAAATTTATGATTTTTGTTTAGTAGACGTTTAGTGTTATTCATCATTTAGTTCTACTTATTTTCACTTTTCTGTTTTTAAAAGTTATTTATGTCTTTATGTTTTGTGTGCAATTTTTAATTATATATGTCTTTCAAAAAACAAGGAGAGGAGAGCACAAGAAAAGACAACAATTATCCCATAAGTATTTCTAGAAGAATGACAGAACTCATGAGTATATATAGATTTTGAAATCATCCATTCCCAAGAATTGTGGCTCTTTACCCACAATTACAACAACCCAAAAAAGCCAAAATCAATTACACTTGCTTTGTTATGAGTTCAACACGTTGACACGTGGCAGTTCATAAATCCCATAAGCAAATGAACATCTATACACAAAGATAGATAAACCCCATCGTCATTTTAATAGTTAACATGATTGAGAAACCGTAAGGTCCTCTACGACCCTCTGCGACCTCTACGGTCCTCCGCGGTCCCTCTGTGGTCCTCTGCGGTCCTCCCGCCGCGGCGGGAGGTTCTCATTAATTTTTGGTTTCATTTTTTGTATAAAAATTAATGAGAACCTCCCACCGCGGCGAGAGGACTACAGAGGACCGCAGAAAACCGCATTAGAGACAACAGAGGGACCGCAGAGGACCGTAGAAGGTCGCATAGGACCTTAGAGGAACCCTCAGAGGATTGCAGAGGGACTGCAGAGGGACCGCATTAGGGACCGTAGAGGACCGCAGAAGTCAGAACCTCCCGCCGTGTCGGGAGGACCGCAGAGGTCGCAGATGACTGCAAAGGAACCTTAGAGGATCGCAAAGGGACCGCATTAGGGACCACAGAGGGACCGCATAAATTAGAACCTCCCGCCGTGGCAGGAGGACCGCAGAGGTCGCAGAGGTCATAGATGACCGCAGAGGAACCTCAGAGGATCGCAAAGGGACCGGATTAGAGATCGCAGAGGACCGCAGAAGTCAGAACCTCTCGCCGTGGCATTGGACCGCAGAGGGACCGCATTATATATATATATATATATATATATATATATATATATATATATGTATATATACCAGATATACATAATTGTATCTGTAACAAAAGATATATAATTGTATCTTATATATATAAATATATATATCCTTTTGTTTCTATTAATATCCTTTTGTTTTTATATATACATATGTAATAAAAAAACTTTTCAGAACCTCTCGCCGCGACGGGAGATTCTGAGGCCACGTTTCATAAGGTATTATATATATATATATATATATATATATATATATATATATATATATATGCATATTGATGGGTATTACATTAATATATCTATATTTATATTTTATATATACAACTGATATACATATGTAGATTTCATTTTTAAGTTACACTACAATATTTTGTAAATACATGCATCTTATATAAATGTCTGTTTGAATTAATTATTCGAATACATTTCACATAAAATTATATATGTAATCTAACAGACATGATCTAGATTATATCTAAAAGTAACTTACTTTAGTAATAGAGTATGAGCGACCAAACTAAGCTTACTTCTCACTTGGAATGTGATTGACCATAGAGACCTGACTTTGAAAGACTTGAATGTCTCTTGAAAGAACCTCTTTATATATTCTATCGTCGAGCTTCGTCCATGTCATCAATCCGCGTCAAAATGTTTCTTTTCTCTTTTTTAAAGACACCTCAGCAATCCATGTTTTTTCACATATTGTTTAGGCCAGTTATTGTCCCAAGTGTACTATCCAAACATGCTTCGTTTTAAAACTCGTATTTGCCATGTCACTGATCCAAACCTTGTTATTATTTGAAATTGAATTTCTAACAACATATTCACGGATTGATGACCTGGCATGGTTCTATATATATTTACTCCAATCCTTTGTCTCTTTCTTTGAGAGCAGAATAGAAGCGTCGCAGAACTATAGAAAGAAAATAATGAATCTTACTAGCTTCCAGATGAACTTGAACTACGATTGTGGTATTCTGCGGTCCAATGACCCGTGGGTCGTCGCAGGTTTGAACTCATGGTTTTGTAGGTTGCGGATTGCGGTGCTGTTGCGGTTTGTGGTGCGGTGCGGTTGTGGTTGCGGCCCAAAAACCCAGAACGGGTCTTCTTCGTCCAGTTATCTATTATATAAAAATGAATGTTTTTGAAATATATGAGATGTTGAAATAGCTCTGCATGATAAGACAGTGACACATGGCAAATGGTATATCTCATAAGTACCGTATACATCTATCCATAAAAAAATGGTATAAGTAAAATCCCTACCCTCCATAGACTTCACATTCTCGTTTTAATTCTGAGTATTCTAAGCATAACTTCACAATCCAATTTTGGAAGCATCAATTTACTTGCAAGCAAAAGTCCAAATCATTGGTATTTTTTGTTCAATTTTGAAAAGACATAAGTTATAAATTTATACTGAAGACCATTTTTATGAATTGGATTTTATTTCATGAAAAAAAATTCAGAATCTCCTGCCGCGGCGGGAGGTTGTGAGTTCTCCATTTTCAATTCTATGAGTTCCCCATTGAACATTAGCTGAGTGTAAAAAAACAACAAAGCCTCCCGCCGCAGCGGGAGGTTCTGAGTTCCCCATTGAACATTAGCTAAGTTTAAAAAAACATTAGAACCTCCTGCCGCGATGGGAGGTTCTGAGTTTCCCATTGAACATTAGCTGAGTTTAAAAAAACATCAGAACCTCCCGTCGCGGCGAGAGGTTCTGAGTTCCCCATTAAACTGCAAAGGACCGCATTAGGGAGTCATTATGGCCCGCATTAGGGACCGCATAGGACATCAGAGGGACCGTATAGGGTCGCATAGGACCAGAGAGGGACCTCAGAGGATTGCAGAGGGAGCACCCGCCGCGGCGTGTGGACTGTAGAGGGTCACATAGGGACCGCAAATGAACTACAGAGGAACCGTAGAGGACTGTAGAGGGACCGCAGAGGGAACACACAAGACCGTAGAGGGACTGCATAAGGACCAGAGAGGGACCACAAAGGACAACAGAGGACCGCAAAGGTCACAGAGGACCGCAAAGGTCGAAGGGGGACCAAAGAGGACCGTAAAACTCAGAACCTCTCGTCGTGGCGGGAGGACCACAGAGGGACCGCATTAGGGACCGTAGAGGACTGCAGAAGTCGTAGAGTTCGCAGAGGACCGTAGATGACTGCAGAGGTCACAGAGGACCACAGAGGGACCGCAAAGTACCGCAGAGGTCGCAGAGGACTGCAGAGGGACCGCAGAGGATCTTAGAAGTTCCTTTGAGGACCGCAAAGAGACCGCATTAGGGACCGCAGAGGACCGCATTAGGGACGTCACTAGGGACCGCAGAGGACCAGAGACCCCGGCCCGTATGTTTTTGAAATATATGAGATGTTGAAATAGCTCTACGGGATAAGGTAGTGACACGTGGCAAATGGTATATCCCATAAGTACCGTATACATCTATCCATATAAAATGGTATAAGTAGAACCCCTCCCCTCCTTAGACCTCACATTCTCGTTTTAATTGTCAGTATTCTAAGCATACCTTCATAATCCAGTTTTGGAAGCATCGATTTACTTGCAAGGAAAATTCTAAATCAATGGTATTTTTTGTTCAATTTTGAAGAGACATAAGATTTAAATTTATACTGATGATCATTATAATGAAATGGATTTTTTTACATAAAAAAATTTTCAGAACCTTCCACCGCGGCGGGAGGTTTTGAGTTTCCCATCTTCAATCTGCTTATTTCTTGATTTTTCTTTGGCTGAGTTTAAATAAACTAAATCAGAACCTCCCGCCGCGGCAGGAGGTTCTGAGTTCACATATATATAATTATATCTATATAACTATATATATATATATATATATATATATATATATACATACACAATAAAAAAATGAAAACCTCCCGCTGCGGCGGGAGGTACTAAGGATCTATATTTCAATATATATATATATATATATATATATATATATATATATGTTAGGCCCACAATCTTACTTTGTATGAAAACTTTTTATATATTCTATTTGAACTGTATTTTTTGCAGGCTTTCTACACCTCAGACCAAACCGTTTTCATGCCCTTCGAGTAATCCTTGCATATTTGATGCCACTTTTAGGTTTGTGCATGCCAAGATATGTATATTTAAGAATGCATCTCGTTACATTCTTGAATCGGATAGACTCAATCACGAATCGGAAGAGAAAAGAAAAAAGAGCAGTATGCCAGAAATCATGGAGCGTGCACGTGATGTATGGATATCATTGAGTCGACCACGCTTTGTTAAAGGAGTGAAGCTAAATCTTGAGCAACTGAAACAGATGAGAGCATTTTATCTCGGTTTGCGCGGTGTCCTTGGCAGTAGTAATGTTGGATCTTTGTCAGGACAACACACAATTACATCTTTGTATGAGAAATTTGAGGAGTACACAATAATCATCTTTCATTCAGATGAAACATATAGTACGCAATCATGTCATACCCAATTCAAACGTGATTCACATACTGCTAAATTCCACAGAGGACCGCACTAGAAACCGTAGATGACCGCAGAGGTCGCAAATGACCACAGAGGTCGCAGATGACCGTAGATGACAGCAGAGGTCGCAGATGGCCTCAGACGCTCCCGCCACGGTGGGAGGACCGCAGATGACCACAGACGGACCGCATTAGGGACCCCAGAGGACCGTAGATGACCGCAGAGGACCACAGATGGACTGCACCCTAAACCGTAGAGGATCGTAGAGACCATAGAGGTCACAGATGACCGTAGATGACCACAGAGGACCGCAGAGATCGTAGATGACCGCAGAGATCGCAGATGACCTCAGAACCTCCCACCGCGGCGGGAGGATCGTAGAGGACCACAGACGGAGTGCACTACGGAGCGCGGATGTCGCAGATGACCGTAGAGACCGTAGAGGTCACAGATGACCGTAGATGACCACAGATGACCGCATAGGTCGCAGATGACTGTAGAGAACCACAGAGATCGCTGAGGTTGCAGATTGTTGTTTGATTTGATTGTTTGTTGTTGCTTTTGGGTGGTGATTGTCAACCTCCCATCCCAAATCAACTTCACAACATCTCATTTACGAATATTATAAAGTTGTTTTTCATACTCCTAATCATGCATTAGGATAGAGAGGTAAACTGTATTTTTTTGAGAATTATGATCTGCATTGTAGTTTTGTTGAGTTTTTTCTTTGCATACAAACTTCTATTTTGTGGCTTAAAAATATGGAAATGAAATGTAGGTGATTGAATACCTCCAACAATGTCATTTATGCTTGGTTTTGGCTCAAGTCACTTAATCTTACAGTACAAATCAAATCATAGATGTCAAAAATCTCTCATTGTCAAGCACTTACAACAATTGCGATGTTGTCTTATATGTTTCAAAATCTAATAATATTGATCAATATGATATTGTATTAATGGATTATCGTCGACTAGTCTTTAAAAGCTAAATATTAAGTGTCAATACAAATATATTGTTAACTATTTAAAGCACAAATTCTAAAAATATAGTTATCTATAATTTGAAATACTAACATGCAATGGTTGATGTTCAGGTTACTTACCAATCAAATTGACAATGTTGAGGAGCTTGAGATATTTGGATTTAAGTAGGAATCATATTGAGGACCGTAGAGGTCGTAGATGACCGTAGATGACCGCAGAGGTCCGCAGAGGATCGCACTAGGGACCGCAAAGGGTCGCAGAGGTCGTAGATGACCGCAGAAGTCGCAGATGACCTCAGAACCTCCCGCCGCGGCGGGAGGACCGCAGACGACCACAGACTGACCACACTAGGGACCGCAGAGGACCTCAGAGACCGCAACAGAGGTCCGTATATGACCACAGAGGTCGCAGATGGCCCGTAGACAACCATAGAGGACCGTAGACGACCACAAACGGACCGTAGAGGATCTAAGAGACCACAGAGACGGACCGTAGAGGACCTCAGAGACCGTAGAAGACTGTAGAGACCGCAGATGTCGCAGATGATCGCAGAGGACCGTAGATGACCGCAGAGGACCACATAGGACCGTAGATGATCGCAGAGGTCGTAGATGGCCTCATAACCTCCCGCCGCAGCGGGAGGACCGCACACGACCACAGACGGACCGCATAGGACCGTATATGACCATAGAGGTCGCAAATGGCCTGTGACGGGAGGACCACAGACGGACCGCAGAGACCGCAGAGGTCGCAGAGGACCGTAGATGACCGCAGAGGACCGTAGACGACCACGGACGGACCGCAAAGGACTTTAGAGACCGCAGATGTTGTAGATGACCGCAGAGGACCGTAGATGACCGTAGAGGACCACAGTGGACCGTAGATGACTGCAGAGGTCGCATATGGCCTCAGAACCTCCCGCCGCAGCGGGAGGACCGCACACGACCACAGACGGACCGCACTAGCGACCGCAAAGGACCTTAGTGACTGTAGAGGGTCGCAGGACCACAGACGACCACAGACGGACCACACTAGGGATCGCAGAGGACCTCAGAGATTGCAGAGAGTCGTAGAGGTCATAGATGACCGCAGAGAACCGTAGATGACCGTAGAGGTCGCATATGGCCTCATAACCTCCCGCCGCGACGGGAGGACCACAGAGGACCTCAGAGACCGTAGAGGGTCGTAGAGGACCTCAGATGACCGTAGAGAACCCTATATGACTGTAGAGGTCGCAGATGGCCTCAGAACTTCCCGCCGCGGCGGGAGGACCACAGACGACCACAAACGGACCGCAGAGACCGCAGAGAACCGTATATGACCGCAGAGGTCGCAGATGCCTCAGAATCTCCCGTCGTGGCGGGAGGACCGCAGACGACCACAGAGGTCACAGAGGATCGTAGAGGACCGTAGAGATCGAAGAGTTCGCAGGGGACCGCAGATGACCGCAGAGGTCGTAGAGGATTACAGAGAGACCGCAGAGGTCACAGATGATTAATTAACATCTTGAAATTCTCTTGTCCATTTTTTAAAATAGTTTTGCCAAAGTCCAAAATTAATTGATACTGTGTTATCTATGAAAGGAATCTCAGCTTTGTTGCTATTTTGATTTCATTGAGAGTTACCCTTTTGTGAAGTGATAGTAGCTTTCAAACTCAGTTGAAATGCCCAAGTTTCATAGAGAATGTCTTGGGCCTGAGGATCTCCAAAAGTGGTAAAAAAAACTCTCAAATGTGTTCATGGGGCTAAAGGGGCCGAAGTGAAATAAAATATTAGAACATGTTTCTTGTCTTATATTATGGTGGTGCATGTCTGTTTTTTTAGGTTCTTGTTTAGTGATGATGCATGTGTCCTAAATTATGGCTCTTTCGGAGATGATTAGGAAGTTTGTTGAAACAACTCTTGTGATCTACAATGGAATGAAAGTCTTGTCGCTTTTATATTATTATTCATCCACTTTTTGTTATATATATATATATATATAATCCCCCAATAGTCATATTATAACCTTTATGAACCAAAACCCAAAAAAAAATGTCTAGAATATGATTAGTTCAATAAGATAGTTAATAAAAGGGCGTAAAGACTTCTATTTTTGTTAATGGCGAGTTTTGTGATAGTGGATGTAAGGCCTAATGTAGGCTAATGTGGTTTCAAACTCATATTAGAGTCACCATTGACCACTATAAATAGTTGAGGTCATGCTAAATTTGGAAACTATTTGACTTTTATGTAATTTGAACTTTATTGTATGAGATTTGGGAGTTTTTCTTTAATGAAAGCTATGTCTTTTGAGCTTGATGGTTCATGTGCCAATACCAATACATGAGAGCTCTAGCATTAGGTTGCCATGTAATAAATGATTATTCAATGAATTTTTTTTTTCTTGGTCGCTTTATTTGATGAAGTCTTTTATTTTATGTTCTTGACTAGTGTTTTTATTTTATATATTTTTTCATGTAAATCTAAAGTTTATGAATGAATAGAATGTTAGAATGCTATGATTGGCACATGAAAATTTTGTTATGAGAGCATTAGATCAAATCTCTAGTGGTCTCTTTGTAGATTTGGTAGAGTTTCTATTCACTTATTAGTGATTATTTATTTGTTTTTCAATTTTTAGATTGCTTCGATTCAATTTTAATTAAATATATCATTTTTATATGGCTTCTTGTTATAGACCATCAGCCCTTATTCTTAGCTTGTAGGAGGTTCTGATTCTATTTATTTATTTGGAAGCCTTATGAAGAATTTATGGCCATTTTAGTGACAACATTTTAATTTAAGTTACTTTCAATATTCTTGTCTATTTTTGTTTTTTTGGTACTTTTAGTCGAATCTTTTGGATATAAGGTCATGGATAAGTTTTATTTTATGTTGTTAAGATTTGGCAAAGTGTGTGTGTGTGTGTGTGTGTGTGTGTGTGTGTGTGTGTGTGTGTGAGAGAGAGAGAGAGAGAGAGAGAGAGAGAGAGAGAGAGAGAGAGAGAGAGAGAGAGAGAGAGAGAGAGAGAGAGAGAGAGAGAGAGAGAGAGAGAGAGAGAGAGAGAGAGAGAGGAATAAGACAGTGTGAACATGGGCATTTTGAAACCACCTATTTTGCATGTTCCAAAACTTGAAACTAATTATATTGCATCCAATGTGAATCAAGATTTTTTGAAATTAAAAAAACTAGAAACGTAGGCCAGCCTCATAGACATTTAGATCTAAACCCTTGATCAGTGTTCTAGAATTCACAAAACATGTATTTTAGTCTTGGAAGTTCATCCAATACAATTTGGATGAATGGCAAGGTATATGTGACATCATTACAATGTTTCATATGTTTGTGACTCTAATACTCTAATTTGGAGGTCATGTAATGATAAATGAAAAGATAGTTTAACCTAGTTGACATTCAACTTCCTTATTATATTTATATGTAATGATGTCTTTTCAAATACCAATATGTTTTGGAATTGCTTGGGTTGGTTTTTAATATGTTATAATCATTTGAACCACATATAGCAAATAAATCTATATAGAAAATTTGTGATTGGTCCATTTATTTTGACTTTGATCCATATGACCAAAGTCTTTATCAAGATCAGCCATTGTATCAATTTGTGCACAAGTCATTCAATTATTGAGTGAAATGTTGTATCCAAAATAAAAATTCTTATTGCGTTGTAGGATTTGTTTACATGTGATTCAAATTAATGAATTGTTGTTGAGTTTGTATGTATTTTGAAATTTTTGAAATAGATGGATAAGAAATCTTGCAAGAAAGTAATTGTATGCAATTGTTTCACTAAGTTTTAGGTATTGATTATTATAAAATGGCTATCAAAAGACTAATAAACATTGTTATTTTTTTAATTAGTCGACCATTATTATTACTTTGAGATTTATCTAGTGCACAATTTTTTTTTTCCCGTTACTCTTGAGACCTCTGAGTCTGCCTATCTCGATAAGCCACCTACCGAATCATTGCAATTGATGCTCGATCTCGAAGAGAAGGAAGAGCCCTTCATGACAGAGGTTAATGCAAGGCAAAAAAAAAATTGTATTTAAGATTGTTGTATTATTTATTGCCATCCCTTGGGATTTATGAGCTATCATGGCATATGTCAGAGTGAGAGGAAATGTTGACTTGTAGTAGATATGAGTATTGTGTCTTACTTTTGCAAGATTTGAACTAGTCACAAAAATGTGTTTATTCAAATTTTCAATTTTCACTTTTCACTTTTATTGACTTGATTTCTACTATTTGCTCTTTGAAAATCAACTCAATAATTGTTCCTATGGCTCCATTTATAGCTCCTTTAGTAATGTCCATGTTGGAAAGTAGCATCACCTTTGCACCAATGGCTAATTTTGGTATTTAGTAGAATTTTTCTTCCATCAACAAACTTTGCATTTTACGCAGGTGCATTACTTTTTATTGTAGTTGTGATTATTTGGGAGGCATCACATAGTTTTTCTAGTCCTTATTCATTAAATTTCTTCAAAATGTGTACAAATGATTGAAATATTGTCATCTATTATTTCACGTAACGTCGGATATGTCAAAGAAGTGGTTTGGATGATAGTAAATATTTTTTCATGAATTGGTCTAACTTTGAACATTCTACTAGACAATTTCTCAAATCATAGTCATTGTTAAAAAAAAAATTACCAAATTTTTAATGTGTTGGATTTCATTCCATCACATATCAGTTGTTTCATTAGATGTCAAGGTTTTTAAAGAATGTTGTAGTCTCCAACATTCCAAAATGGAAAGTGAATCATTGAAGTTTCATTGATGTCAAGATGGAGTTCCAAGTTCGAAGATGTCTTGCTCATTTGCTCTTTGATTTTTGGACATGTATCAATTATGTCTTTTTGTAGAACTACAAATTGTGTGCTGGACGATAAGAGAATGACTTGTCTAATCTAATATAGAATCAATAGATATGGAGGATAAAATGTGAAAACTGAAAAAAAAAAAATGAACTAAATGTAATCCAAGAAACTCATTTCACCACCACAAAAGCCATGGCCAAATGGAAATAAGAAAGGAAACAATGTTGTTTCCAAAGAATATATTTTGTTTTTGTCTTGGTTTATTGGTATGCCTTCAATATTGGTTGTAAATTGCATTGAGCATTGGTGCGAATTTACTTTGCCATGTAATTGGAAGCTCGATTATTGGTATATGTTAGTTTTTTTTGTGTTTTTGGCTAGATGTCGGTTGTGTGATGCCTTCCAAAATAGTTGTGAATCATTGGATCTGCTTGCATTGTTTCAAAAGTTAATTCAAGTCGATTTTATCAAGGAAATCTGCACTGTGTTCACAGAGATCATAAGCTTATGCTTAAAACCTTATAAGTCTCCAATGCGAGGCTAATCAGGCCTTGGACATGTCTTAAGAATCGTAGACAAACCTTGCAGTTCCCAATCACAAGAAATTACCTGCATTAGTTTGAATAACCAAAGATTGAAATAATGATAAAACCTAATCTCTCAACATAAAGGGGCCCAAAATCTTTGCCTATATTCTTGCTATTAACAACACCTTATGCAAGTCATGTGTGTCAACTGCAACAAGACTAAATACACAATAATTATTTCAGAGAGGTGCTACTCATAGAATCAGAAAATGTCGTTTGGGACTTATGTTGTTGAACAGATGTGCAGTGGAAGAATGAAGCATGAGAATAGAGTGTTTTGTGGCACAATATCAAATGATCACTTAAAGGAAGCTTTCAACTTCTCCTGAATCGTATTTCAAGAGGTTTCTTCTTTCTGAAATGCAAAAAACAGCTTTATAATCTTGAAAAATCACTAGCAACTTGAAAAATTTTCCATCGTGTGTTACATTTTTTGGAAAATCCCTCACTCATCAAGAGTCGCACTGGCAATGCTTTTTATAAAAAATCTTGAGTCATAGGCAACAAAATAAACTTACTCTAGAAAATTTTCAATAATGTTGAAAGGCGATTTGAAGCTACACATAAAACAACGACTGGGGGCCGCCTTCTGCTTTTTCTTGAAATACTAAATTGGCTCTTGAAGATGTTTTGATTCAGACCCCATCAATAATGCGCTCACGGTTCTACGGATCGGACATTGAGGCATTGAGACATCATCTGAGATTCAGTTTTGCAATGAGGCACCCCGCAAATAACACTTCAATGCGATCTGAGATTCAGTTTTGCAATGAGGCACCACAAACCGCAAAACACAATGCATAATCTGCGATTGATCTAGATTTTTCAGGCTTAATTTGCATTCCATAAAGAACAAATACGCTATCTGCCAACATCAAGTGCCAGAGATACAAAACTTCAACCGGGATTTTACATCAGACCAGCTACATGATATGACTTAACACAAAATGGCAAAAAGCAACAACTTAATTGTTAGTATGCGCCATGCCATCTCCAACCATCCTTGGCCATGCCGCCTGGCATGCAATCGATCATTATTGCATTCATTGATCACTAGGAAGAGGAAGAAGAAATGAAGACCGAAAATGTGAGAGAGACGAGCTACGTAGCGCGCGCGAGAGAGAGAGAGAGAGAGAGAGAGAGAGAGAGAGAGAGAGAGAGAGAGAGAGAGAGAGAGGAAAATGCCACGTCATTATTTGAAAAATTGATGACGTGGACTTTTGGTTTTGGTTTTTTTTTTAAATGATGACTCGGAATTTTCTCCTTTCAAATAACTTTAAAATGGGTATTAGCTGGCCTTATAAAAAATCCACACCAAGTGACATCCCCTCTTTTTTCTAGCTGATGTCATTTCCATACATAAATAAACCTAATTTCATGAGCTTGTTGTCACGCTTTCACCTCCCTCACTTGTTGATCTTAATCCCTCCAGTTGTTGATGTCATCTTTGTGCTTCATGTGTTTGCCAAATTTTCACTTGTCGTCTCTTCGAGTGTTCTTCGCCTCAACTAGTTTTCTGCCTGCCTACTCGTCGACTATCATTTGCACTTGCCATACTTGTGTGAATGCATATATTCGTCGCTTTCACCTACTTTTATTGTGACTCCAGACCCTTCAGGTGATTCGAGTGTTTGCCATCAATCTTTGCATTCACCTGCCTTTGCCATGAACCTAGCCCCTTCCTATGATTCCGTTGTCCTTGCAAACAATCTAGAAATCACTCATATAAATTTTTTTCGAGCAATTTCGAAATTCTCACGATTTTCACTTTTCTTTCAAGCACACTGATAAAACAAGGGAATCATCAATAAAAGAATAAAACATGACAATTTTTTTAAAATTTTGGATGGTTCTTTAATTTTAGCAAGCAAATCAAGGAAGTCAAAATCTATCAAATTCAATTTGTAATTTTATTAAGGTTGCCTTCTTAACTTGTTGCCTTTTTACTTTTTTTTTTTCTATTATTATCAATTTTTGAACTCTCATGGTTTTTTGGTTTGAATTTGAATTTGAATTTCAATGCACCAAAAAGCAAAAGTGATGAATACTGTGCAACTATTGTTACCTTAGTAATTATAATTTATGATTAAAAAAACATGGCCATTCGGAAGTTTTGTTAATGCCCCCTTTCTAAATTAGATATATTTTTTTCGTTTATCAAAATTTGAATCTCTATATCTTTTTCATTTGAGTTCGAATATCAGTGCAATAAGACGCAAATCTCATCAACTCAATGAGATCAATATTATGGGAAGTATCATTGATGATACTTTGTTAATCTCTATCTCAAGAATCTTATTCTTTAAGGATGCATAATCTATAAAAGCTCAAAATTATATCATTCTTTGAGGACACATAATCTATAAGTTGGAGAATTGTTATTCATTTTGATTTTGAATACTTCCAATCATGATCAACTTGAAGAGGTCAACACTATGCAAGTGTCATTGTCACAACAATAAATAAATAAAAAGCGAACAATATTGATGATTTTAATTCAAGTGGAGTGCAACAAGTGTTATCTCATTCTCACAAAAAAAAACGCGGAACAAAGTAAACTGACAAAGCAAGGATTTAAACTATCTAATGGCATCAATGGCTCTAAGAAAGGTGAAAACACCATTTTTGGGAGTATTGCTACTATTTTTGGTTCTTATTGTAACTTTATTACACATCGAGAAATTAAAACCAGTACATTACCAACCATTGTGAATCATACTCACGATGTAATCAAGAAATGATAAACAATTCAAAGATCCACTACCAATTAGCAATGCAATAAGCCCAAATACAATCACCAATGTCCTTTACAGAGAGAGAACATCAAGGCACTAGCAGTGGAATAAAAAATTGTTGCTGTTGAAAAGACCACTTGAAAAAATCCAAAGAGAAGAACAAAGCAATGACAACGAGCAAAGTGATGGATCTGAACAAGGAATATCTAATAGCATGGACAAGGAGAATGACTTAGTGATCATTCTATCAACAATGAGGGAGACCCAGGTCTTTCATAAAGTTATGACACCAACCAGGAAATGAATGATAGAAATCACATAGATATAGATTCAATGAAAATTGCAGACAAATTGGTAATAGACCTAAGTTCAAAGTATAAATGAAAGTCATGACAAGTAAATTAAAAAAGTCAATTATTATTCAAAATACTTGTCTGAAATAAATATCTCAATTGTTGGTGACATCAAAAGTTATAGTTCAAACTTATACATGATACCATCATAAAATGTTTGAGAAAAATCGCAAAATGCTAACGTTTATGAAATGTGCAACAAAACTAGCTACCAACAAGGGATTTCATTTTTGAATTAATTATGAATGGATGTGGTCAAAATCCATAAGATTTAAGAAAGGTTGATATCAATAAATCGATGAGCCAAGTGGTTCCCATTGAGGAACAAAAACTTTAACCAATGGAAATAAGTTCAAAGGAAATTTATCAGTACTAACATAAGTTGCTGAATTCCTTGTTGCCCTGTCTTCTGCTGCTCTGGAGCATTCTGCTTTGTCTTTGACATAGTTTGAATCTAAAGGCTCGCTTCGATTCTGCTCCTTTTGTTTCTGGGATTTTGATAACATTCTATTGCTGCATGACCCATTTATGACAATGAATGCATTCAATCTTTGGATTTAGCCAACACTTTTCTTCTGTGTGACCTGATCTTCTGCATCTGTTGCAAATCTTTTTATCACCAAAATTCTTCTGTTCTTTTCCCGATTGTTGTTCATTAGTTTTAGACTCATTCTTCTTAGACGACTCCCTCTTAAACTTAGGCTTCTTAGAAGATTTATTCTTCTGAGTAAATAGAGCATTTTCGGAATCACCATTGTCGTCATAGCGTTCACGAGCTTCTACTTCCTCTTTAACTCCGTCTATCGCCTTTTGAAGTGTCATTGTCGCATCTTTCGCCAATAAGGTTCGAGTTGTGTGGAATGACCTGGGTAGGGCTCGAAGAAAATAACTAAGCTGTTTTTCCTTAGAAATTGTATTTTCTGCATCAGAATTTTGCAAGGAAATAAACAGATCTTTAATCTTTCGCACAAATGTGTTCAGGTCTTTGTTGTCCCACTGTAGGTAAGTTAATTGGTCTTCCAAGAACATGATCTGATTACGAGATCGAGACTCATTCTTGGTTTGCAATTCTTCCCATAAATCCTTTGCGTTTGAAATTGATGTAAGATCTAGCATTATATTGTCATGCACTGGAGACACAATAATTGCTATAGCTTTGTCATTTTTTAAACTCCATTCTCAAAGTTCTTTGCCAGGAGTAGCTTCTGGCTTCTCCTCAATTGGTTCTACCCATTGCCATAGACCTTCGCCCTTCAACAAGAGTGGAGTCTTTAGTTTCCAAATCAAGTAGTTTGAACCTTCTGGGTCCAAGATTGTCGTGATTTTAGCTTGAATATTGATGATCGACGACTTTTTTGAATAACCTCTAAATAGCGGCTTGCTGATGGATGTATGAAGAATGCTAAGAGAGATGCGAAGATACCAACGTATCAACTTTAATTCCGTATGCTCTGATACCACTGTATCAGATTTAATTCCGTAAGCTCTTATACCATTGTAGGAAAATAGTAATTATTCTTCCATAGAGAGCACGATGCAAGTTCGAATAAATCAAACTAATATTAGTGTCTTCAATCGCAATTTTATTTGATCTATGTACTAATAGAACAATATTTGTTCTGATTGAATATGCGCGTGAAAATTATATGCGGAAGTATGAGACTATATGCGGAAGTATGAGACAACTTAAGACAATTTAGACAATAAGAAACTATTGATCTTTGAGAATCTTTTATTCCTATCAAAAGCATCCATAATATTTTGGCAAGTCAATCAAACAAAATGTTTCCTCCAATGTATCAAGCTATGCAAGTTGCAGAGACATTACCTCAAACCTTTTCATTGATCAAACATGGCATCAACATCGCAAATGTCGTATTTTTTTAATGTTTGGAGATCATAGATAATATTTTTGCCATCTTGTTGATCTCTACAAATAAACAACATTGAAAAACATGTTATCTTAGATCACAGATTCAAAGTTGTTAAATTCATTGTGTACAAATAGTCAACATGATATTCTTGCCATATGCAATTTGAAGAAACCAAACAAAAAATTCATTGCTCTAATAAGTATATTGGAGCTACAAAATGAAACTATGATTTCATATTGTGGAACAAAATATAAAATAGTAGCATCGGATGCATGGATAAAAGAGAGGCATTGAGAATTGAATAAGTTATCCAATGTAAAAACATATTGAAAGAGGAAATGTGTATTCTATCAAACCATGTAGACTAGATGCTACTCAAACAATCCAACGTCTCATAAACCTGTTCTTAAATGATCTTACAAAATTCATGGGATAGACTTGTAAATCAAAGATTCTCTCACAAAAGATTGCCACACCCTTGCTTTGCAAGATTAAGTTGGTAGCAAAACCTTGAGACAGTAGAACTGGAAAAAAAATGCAAAAGTACCTAACCATAAAAAAATGATTAACATTCAAGAAAATACATGGGAGGACGACTCCTACATTAAAATGTAGCTAGAGATATTGACAACTACCAAAGAATTCA
Organism: Diphasiastrum complanatum; assembly: GCA_029204225.1. NCBI lineage: Eukaryota > Viridiplantae > Streptophyta > Lycopodiopsida > Lycopodiales > Lycopodiaceae > Diphasiastrum > Diphasiastrum complanatum. The sequence continues at coordinate 43,238,107 of CM055104.1, forward strand.
TGAATGCTTAAGTAAAGAGAGTATCATGTCCTATATACATTTGGCCCATGTACTCAATAATAAATATAACAAAGTGCCAAATTAGAATAAAACTAGTTCAATAGGATAGTTAATAATAGGACAAACATATGCACTATTTTCATTAGTGAAAAATGGTTGAAAGGCCTTTTTTGTCCAATAAAGTGCTAAACTCATATTAGAAGGTCCAAAACTACTATAAATACCTGAAGTTATGCTAAACTTGGAGCCTATTCTACATCAATTAACTTGAACTTTTTCCTATGAGATTTGGAAGCTTCTCTTTATTAAGAGCTATGGCTTTTAATTTTAGTTGTTCATGTGCCAATACCAACACATGAGAACTTGAACATGCTCTAGCAATAAGCCCATGTATTGAATGATCAATTAATAGAGAGATTTAACTTTCTTTGCCTACTTTGGTAAAGCTTCCTCTATTGTATCTTGCTTATTGATTTCTTGTTCTTTTCATGCTAATTTGATGTTTATGAATGGATGAAATGTTAGAATGCTATTATTGGCACATGACCGAAAAGCTAGGCAACATTTCCAACACTTACTTTTCAAACATTGGATGCTGCTATGTATAATAGGAAAGCTTCTTTAATAGTTGACAGTTGGTATAAGTGTCTCACACTTGCAAGTAAGTTTGTTAACTGCTGTTAAGTAATTGGCATTTTCTTCTGCTATAGCAGAAAACTTCAATCAAACACAGAGGCCAAAAGAAACTTGTCAACTACCTGCCTACATTTGCTAACGGCTTGTCAATGATCCATCAACACTAGGTTTATTAATTACATACTACCTGAAAGGTCTGGACATGCATGAATGCCTTGAGTTTTTGCCATTGTGCATTCACCTGATTGCACCTTTGAATAGGTGTCCTTTGATGTATAAAAGGATATATAGCAATTATGCATTTTGTGCTGACAAACTCATCAGAAACTCCAAAGATATTGACATTTCTAGGTTCAACAAACATTATTTCATAAACATGCTTTAAGATGTTACCCAAGACACATGACCACCTATTTCTATTGACTGCTGACATTTTTGTCACACACCACCTGGTAAATAGATCCTTGACAATTGCAAATACATACAGCAGTGAACTGAACTAACCAGAGATGTGACTGTGACGCGAGTCATAAGATTTACTTTCAAACAGCCATTACTTAGCAATTGTTTTAACACAAAACAATGTTTCTGTTTACAATATGGATGATCCCTTGCTGGGCAAGTTGAAATAACAACAACCTAGAAAATGTATTTATTTCAGCTTAAGGCTGATGTCATTGAGTTGTTCTAGAATTTGCCATGATGAATTGTTGATAATTATCCTTCATACAAAGTAGGAACAACTGGAGATTTTTCCAGAAAAGGGATCAGTGTTCCACAGTTGGCAATACTTTCATATGATCAACTGGAACCGGTAACTACAGGGATACAAGAGCTGGTGTGATGATGCCATTTGTTGCAATGACTGAATAAAAGTGAGGACAGTAGCTTATAGAGCTTATTCCAAAAAATAATGTAACTTCTCTTGAGCAATTGCCTCTATTCAGTACCTTCTACCAACCTTTCAATTTCCAACAAGATCTGAACCAAATGTTGTATATAAACATTTGCAGACAATTCATTTGGAAAGCAGTAGAGATGACAAAGAAGATGGGCAATCTTCAAATTCACGAAAGATGACCCAGCACTTCTGTACACTTGAACGTATGATGAATATTTCTTATTTATCATATTTCATCATTGTTTACTCGTCATAAGAAAGGTGCGGGGATGCCTCACAACCAAGGTCAAAGGGATCAGGACTACCACAGCAATGCCAATAATGTGAGATTTCACCAGCTCCTGGCGTGTCCATGGTCCCTCCTTTATAAACACTCTCAAACTTCCTTTTCGTTTCCCCTGCACAATACATGACATTCCATCACCCCCCTCAGGAGAAACAAGGATAGTTCCTAAAACAAGTGCGGGCGAATGCTGAACAAATTGAGGTAACTGAAACGGACGTTCAAGCCCTATGATCCACAGAAAGCTTTTCTGTAGCTAGGAATTTTTGGGCAGCTGCTAAAATTCAATACCCTAGGTTGACCAGTGAAACCCTTTTGCTTGATTCTCTTGTTAATAGGATGTCTGATCTTCATTCCAAGGTTTTCATTTCAGAAGATAAAATGGCTCAAATATCACGTGTTTTTGTTGAAATTTATAAATACAGCACATCAAAGCCGGGCAATAACTACCAAATACTGAAACTACTGATCAAGAGTATAAATATTGTCCAAAGAAAAAACCCTCAAAAATATTACTCACCTCCATAGTGGGCTGTGTGAAATCTGCATGCCTTCACGTGGTTCTCAGCCGGATCATACTGTTGCTTGCAGTTGCGACATGTCTTCCAAGTCGATTGTGCTTGAGCAACGCCTACTTCGCAATGCATCAACTACTTTAAGAGAGCTCAAGAGCAACACAAAGGAACCAAAACTACGTGAATTACACCTTTAAATGACGATAAAAGGAAAAAAGCCAGAGATAATCGACAGTATACACAAACTTCTAGGCATTAAAATGCCACTTGCCACAGAAGAGCATAGCAGAGCAGAATTTGATGGGTTCTGTCACTGAAACTCACAGCATCGTGGAATGGAAGCCTTGTTGTACAAAGGGCGAGAAAGCATAGGTTGCGAGATGGTGCGGGTGAGTGCTACCGCCCTACTCCGCAAGCTGTCGCCACAGAGTATCGTGTTGCTTAGCAACGAACTTGGCACAATTGCCATCGCCATGGCCATCTCTCTCTCTCTCTCTCTCTCTCTCTCTCTCTCTCTCTCTCTCTCTCTCTCAACTCACATTACATCGCCATGGCCATCCCTCTATGTCTCTCTCTCTCTCTCTCTCTCTCTCTCTCTCTCTCTCTCTCTCAACTCACATTATTGCTATATGAATTGCTATTTTTCATGTAAAACTTAAAAAAAACCCTAAGAAAATCTTAAAAGATTAAAAAACAGGGCCTCTCTTTTCCTATAGAGGCCTCTCCTTCTCTCTCTTGCCCTTTTATACCTTTATCTCTTTCTAGAAACTTCTTTCTATGAAATTTTAAAGTCACATGTTCTCTCTCTAAAAATTTCTAAAGTCACCTCATTTTCAAGCATTTCAAATGCACTTCAAATGCCCTTCAAATAAACTTTAGGGCAAACGTGGCCCAATCGAAAGACGAGAAACTCGTTTTCTCCATCAGTGCTGACATTCTCTCTGTCTCATATTATGGTTACCGAACCCAGTCTAGGGTTTTTTTTTCCTCCAACTTCGGGTCCAATTTTCTTACTACCAAACCAGTCTAGGATTTTTTTTTTCCTCCAACTTTGGGTTCAATTTTTTAGTCCCAAAACCTAATTCTTTGTAACTTGTAGTTTTTTGTTAATTCATTTTTGAGACGTTTTCATGTAGTTTTTTGTTAATTCATTTTTGAGACGTTTTCATATGTTCCTAGAGTTATATATACAGTTGAGATATATGTCTACGGAGATGTTTTGTTAATTCATTTTCGAGACATTTTGATATGTTCCTAGAGTTATCTATACACTTGAGATATATATATGTCTACCGAGACGTTTTCATATGTTCCTAGAGTTATCTACACACTTGAGATATATGTCATTTTCATATGTTCCCAAAGTTATTTACACTTTTGAGATGTATGTCTTACTACCCAAGGGTACATACAAGATCTTAATAAAGCTTTCTTTTCTTCCTTTCTAAGCACTTGTAGTGGTTTGATTTCAGATTTTACTCCCAAAACCTAATTCTAATTAATTCTTTCCAAGCACTTGTAGTGCCTTGATTTCTTCAACTCTTGTGCATACTTGCCTTTTCCACATTGAGTTTTGTCAATGTAGTTGGTTTCCTTTTGAAATTTGCTTTGCCACATGGGAAGGAAGATATGGGCCCCACTTAGCATGTGCATCTCACTCCATCTTCCAAATCTTATGTGCACATTTTCAACAATCATTGGTTCAGTTTAATAACGTTTTACTTGAAAAAATATGACCCATTTTTGTAGTTGTTGGTTGTCTAGTTACCAATTAATGGTCTATTGTGGAACAGTTTAATGGCTAGGTATGACTTCTTGTTATCCATCCTCATTGTTTATAGGTACATTGACCATGCATCATCTAGTAGTATTTGATGAAAATACACATAGACATTTTCTAGCACATTAAGGGGAAAGTTATGAGCGTTAATTATTCAAAAGCAAGAGCATTTTGCTCATTTGTTTAGAAATACTTTTTATGGCCTTGGTTTTATGAATTTTGATGATTTATTTGCACAATGTCAATAAACATGTAAGTAGTGCAATTTCAAAGAAAACACAAATTTGGGCATGGGTGATCCGCCTAAAAGCACACTTCTTTGTATCTACTGATTAAGAATGGGAGGCATCTAGAATCACAAGTGATAGATGGAAGCATGTAAATTATTCCATTTGGGATCATTTTAAGGAGCATTTATACTTGCTGTTCATTAACACTTCAGAATTATTTTTTGCTCATATGTTCAAGTTTGTTGTTTTCTTATCAATTATATATATATACACACACACACACACACACAACATTATTTGGTGCTTGTCACGAATATTAACACATATATGATTTTGAAGCCACCTCATTTCATTGGAGAGAAATTTCTAATCAACATTTATAGTAGGTCTTAATCATTCTTTTCTAGTTAAGACATGGACAAGTTAGTCCTTTATGTAAGCCAAGTGCATAAAAGATATTTCTAAGTTTAGACTTAGTCTAGATTTTAAGAAATCTTTGGCTAGACCTTGTAGCAACCAATTTCTCAATTTTAAGGTTTCACGTCATGCGTAGATAAATATTTCCATAGAAAGCTATTTTCTTGGTAATTCATCTAGGCACTTATTAGCAGAAAGACTTTCTATTGCATTAAAAACTTGCCATGCCATAGCAATCAGATAGATCGTGCCTTACCTATATTTGCCATACATTTTGCAACTCAATATTCATAAACTAAGTGTCATATGGGCAAGCCTTTAGCACATCATATGTGCTAGCTATCAATATACTCGATTTTGTCCTTCCTCTTCCACAATTAGTTGGACCCTTTTGAAGTTGCAATATTAGTGATGTTTTGAGTGTTGGAATTTAATCTAACTCCTACTCATCCCAACAGCCCTTCTTCCTTCTCTCAAATGAAACCTGCAGAAAATGAACTGTTTTTCAACAGTTTGCATTCTTAGATTGATTGTCGCTACAGTCTGCATTTTTACTCAGGAATTTCCACAGGCAAAAAACTTGACGCTGTCGCCTTTCCACCTTCGGGTCATCCTGAGCAACTAAGTGTTTTGCGACACTTGTGCTAAGTTGGTTTTTAAGCCATTTCAGCACTTCCAAAAATGCGACACTGCTTCGCGACAAATGCTTGATGACTCCAAGACCGCTCCTCTATTTCTCGAACAAACCTTTGTCTAAGGCCTTTATGAAAATGTCAGCAACCATCTCCTTCATTCCAATGAAAGTAGTCTGCAACATCTTCTTCCCGATCAGATCCCTTATCAAGTGGTACTTGATTGCGATGTGTTTCGTCCTTGAGTGAAACATGGGATCCTTTGTCAGGCGTATTGCAGATGTATTATCCATCTACAAAGTCAAAGGTTCATTCCTCATTTCGTCTAGTTCATCAAGGAACTGTTTGAGCCAAATGACTGGCATATAGACTCTGTAGTATGACGAATGATTGTCATATCCTACAAGCTATCCTTGTTATGCTTTCTCATCAAGCTTCTTTCGAAGCTTGTCGGAAACATGTGCATATGCTACACAGCCAAAGATTCAAATATGAGTCAGATTGGGTTTTCTACCCCACCATAATTTGTGTGGTGTTGTGTGAGAAACACTAGACTTTCATGTCTAGTTCTGAATGTAAGCAGCTGTAGCTACTGCTTCAGCCCACAACACTCTTGGAGCCTTCGAATAGGCCATCATGCACCTAGCAGCTTCCATTAGAGTCATGTTATTTCTTTCTGCAACACCGTTGTGCTGCGGTGTATAAGATGCAGTTCTTCTATGACTGATTCCACAATCATTGTAAAAATCAGTGAATCGGTTTGAGATGTATTCTCCACCCCGATCTGTTCTGATATGCTTCACCTTACTTCCCGTGCATTGATAGCAAGTCATGCCGCAGTGTAGGCACAAACAGAACATCTTCGAGTCGTCTGCCTCTGCCATTAGTGTTGAGCATTGTGAACCAATACCATTCACTTGATGCTTTGATCCATCTCCAAGAACGATAAATCTTGACAGTTCTGCACTTCAAAAATTAGACATGATTTGTCTTGATGTAACAAAGTGCGAGGTAGCTCCTGAATCAAGGATTATCTCCTGTGTGTCAGGTGTTGATACTGCACACATGTCTGCGCAGATGTAGGCGGTCAAATTTCCGTGATTCAATTTTTCTTCGCCCATCTTTGAGCTCTCTGGCTCCTCGACATAGGACGAACTATTATTGTTCTTCTGTCTGCTTTGAGCTTGTTTGTTTCTTGGGTTTTGGCGATAGTCCATGGCTGCATGACCCTTCTTATGACAGTGAATACACTCAATTTTTGGATTAAGCCAACACGAATCAATAGTATGTCCTTCGCGTTTGCATGTCACGCATGTCTTCTTGTCTCCACTCTACTACTTTGGCTTCCTTTGTTTCTCCATCTACCTTTGTTGGCTCCGTTTGCTTGCTGATCTCGATACTGCTTTTGATCTGACTCCCTCTTAGGCTTGAATTGTTTCTTTGCTTTCTCATTGTTGCTGTAGACGGCTTGGTCAGAAGCATCCTTGTGATCAAGGTGCTCTCGAGCTTCAACTTCTTCTCGAATCTCGACAACTGCCTTTTTGAGTGTCATAGTAGGATCCTTTGCTAGCAGCGTTCTAGTTGTCTGGAAGAATCTTGGTAAGGCTCTCAACAGATAGGTAAGCTGCTTCTCTGCTGATACTGCATTTTTTGCTCCAGAATTGTATAATGAAAGGAACAGATCTTTCATCTTCCTGATAAAGGAACTGGGGTCTTTGTCATCCCATTGCAGATTTGTCAGCTGATCTTTGAGTAGCATGATCTGACTGCGTGATTTCGTCTAAAATCTTGTGAGTAAAGTATCCCACATCTCTTTTGAGCCAGATCAAGAGTCAGGCTATCCTCGATGGATGAAGATAACACGGCTACTTCTCGTCATTGTTCTCTCTCCATTTGCGTAGCTCCTTGCCTGTTGTTGTAGGCATCTCCTCGGTGCCATCTACCCAGAGAAATAATCCTTCTCCCTTTAGTATAACAAGGTCTTAATTTTCTATGCTAGGAAGTTAGATCCTGATGAGTCGAGGATTGTACAGATCTTCGATTATACTTCTTATTGAAGCCATTGCTGTGAATTGTGTTCGCACTTGTTAATGGTTCTTTGTCTTGAATGCTTAGCCTCCTGGATCTAATAGCTTTGCAACTATGTCAGACTATGACAGGCTCTAATACCACTGATGGAAATTGGAAAATTCGGAAATGTCAAGAACGCTCTGATATCACTGATTCGAAAAATAAATTAATCGCAAACGAAATGAATTCGGATGGATTTCGGATATGATTGTTGGTCACTGCCTGCTATATCATTCCTACAGTCCTCCAAAAAGTAGACAGACACTGCTGACCTACGTTATGAATTAATACAACATTTAGCAAAATTTAACATTATGCGGAATTGAAATCCAATGAATGAGATACACAAGCAATAGCAGACAATAATTCATTCAAGATTAGACAAGATTTAGAGTGATATGTGCATAACAGCTACAACATCATCTATTGATCCTCTTTGTTTGAAGCACTGTGTGACAGACCCACACAGCGCATTGGCGTGAGAGAAGCGATGTTCTCCCACGAGTAATGTCTCGCTTACTAGCGAACTTCTTGGATCTCTGTGGATCCTGCTTACAAAATTGTCTCGCTCACATGCGGACTTCTATTCTGTATATTGTCTATCTGCTTCTGTATGTATTTTATACATCTAGCAATTGCATACATTCAGAGTAGCATATCTTATTAGATAGATTAAACAATCTATAACTAATCATGGATTACAAGAATGGTGGGTTAGGCACGTCCTAACGCTCTTCTGCTGACGTCATCATATCAGATCAGGGATTTGTACTTCATTGTACTTGTATGATCTTCTTGATTCTTTGGAGCGTGAAGGTTGAAAAGTGTTGCGAAGATTTTCGTGTCACTTCAAGTCGTTTGACCTTCGTGTCGTCTGACTTTCTCTTGTTGCGTCACGAACATTTTTCTTTCACGAATATTTCGCGTTCGTGTCTTTTCGTCAGGATGTTCGCGAACATTTTCGCTTCGTGTCTTTTCGTGATGTCGCGAACATTTTCGCTTCGTGTCTTTTTGTCAGGTTGGGAGTTGATAGCTAGCAAAGCGTTGGTAATAGAAACATTTTGTTTCTTCAACACACACACACACACACTCTCTCTCTCTCTCTCTCCAAATCTACCTCTTAGGAGAGATTTTCCTTGGCTCATTATAATTTAGAATATTAACCTCACCCACAATAGCAAAGCAAAGGTCCTCCACAAAATGTTTGTCGAGCTCCTATGACTTCATTTGGAGATGTATATTTTGTTTTGTTCGAAAATTTAAAAACTTTTCAAATGTAGGATTTTTTTTGTCATTCACAATACTTGCTCTAGTGATGCACATTTTAGATACAAAATAAATTAGCCCGCTTTTATGTAGCAAAATTCCTAGACATGGTCAATCGTCGAATTGTCTGCCAGCAACAATCTCATTGATTGCAAATGGGTCTTTAAGATCAAATATAAAGTGATGAGAGTATCAATTGCAAGAAAGCTCGATTAGTAGTGCAAGAAGTTTCTCAAATCCCGAACATCGACTAAAATGAGATTTTCAGTCTTGTAATCAAGCATTCCTAGATCAAAACACTCCTATCATATGCTGCTATAGCCAAGCTTGAGGTACATCAACTCGATGTACATAAAACTTATCTGAATGGAGTAATCGAAGAAAACATCTACAAGATGTAGCTCAAGAGAGACATTCTCAATCGTAAGGAAAATCACGTATGTAATCCCCATAAGGCACTATATGGCTTGAAGCAATCAGCAAAGTTTGGTTTTAGAGGATTGACAATTTTCTCATTCAACAAGGCTACAAACCAAGCACTGCCAATTCTACTAAGAAGATGATGTTCTCAAAATTTGACATGATAGATCTGGGTGAAGCTCTCTATTGTCTAGGAATTTAAATTCACAGAGACAGAGAGAGAAGTCTGATATATATCACTCAATAGAGGTACGTTCATAACACATTGATCAGATACAATCTGATAAATTGCAAAATAGCTCGCTCACCAATGGACCCAAGCCCAAGATTGTCAAAGGCCTAGTGTCCTTAGACAAAGCAGAAAAAGGAATAAATGAGAGACTTCTTTTGTGGTAAGCTCACTAAGCCAATCCATGGCTAACCCTGGTATGATCCATTGAAAGATCTCATCAGAGTCATGAGGTACATTCGAGTTATGAAGGACCAAAGCATCTGCTATGGAGAAGTTGACAACGACAAGCTCCACATACATAGTGGATACACAAATGCAAGCTAGATGAGAGATGTAGATACCCGTAAATCCACATATGGATCTACACTCTTCCTCAACGAGATTTCTATCTCCTGGAATAGTCGTAAGCAAACTTCTATCGCTCTTTCTTCTACATGGTCAGAGTATATCACTGCTTCTCAAGCTACTGAAGAAGAAATATGGTTGAGAAATTTGCTATCAGACATTTTTCTGAAGCAATATGCTTCGACAATTGTATTATGTGATGATCAAAGTGCCATTGCCTTATCGACAGACCCTAGATTTCATTCTAGGAGTAAGTGTAAGGTAAATCTCCTCAAGATCTTGCTTTGAAGTTGAACACAAGAGAACACACTGTGGAGTAAACCATCCAACCAAGTAGAAGCAACCGATCAATCTCTAGAAGCTTCACCCCCGAGCCAAGGAATAGGAAACAAGAGTAGAGTGAGAGGACATGGCAATGAATCACCACAACAATGATGGAGTAGGGCGACTTTCCAGGGCCTATATAGGCCCCATCCCAATTGAGAAATTCCATTGCTATTAATACTCTACACATGCATTGATTGTTCTAAATTGTGTACTAACTCCAAATAGTGTGTCTGGGCCTCAAAAGGTTATCAATTACCTTATTGGTCTCATCTAGTATGATGTGGCATAACCAATAATCTCAAGCACTAGAGTAGTATGTATCAAAGTCTAGGATTATACTGAATCTTATATTCAGGACATAGACATAACATTCTTTTCCCTTTGAACTACTCCCGTCCTTACAACAGAACTTAGAAAAAAATTTCTTTATGCTATCAACACTCTCCCACGAATCATTATCCTCAGTCCGGACCTATCCATTGAATTAAGCACTTAGAGATAGAATGATTTCTCATTTGTTATCTCTAGTTCTGAGCACTTTCTCAGGTTCCAAAGATAGACTAAGCGATAAATCTTTCAGGTGGGATAGATCCTCATCAGATCCAACTATATAACCTTCATGTAAGTTTAATTTTAGCTGGCTCAAATGAAAAATCGAGAGTGCAGTAGATTTGCCTTGAAGATCTAGATACATAATATCTTAGAATCTTTTGTTATTTTAAGATATACACAATCGTCAATTTTAAAATCTCTTGGAGATCTCTTAAGATCATCATAGTGCTTAGCTCTATCTTAAGACTCCAGATACTATCCTTAGCCACTTGCAACATTTCTTTCATATCATGCAGGAAATCAGCAACCTTCTAGATCTTAATAGATTTCGTCTCGGAGTCCACATTAACAGAAGATCTAGGTTGAAAAGCGTACATAAGCATAAAAGGATCGTAACCTATAGAAAAATGCTACTATTGTATGCAAACTCAATCAGAGGAAGGTAATCTTTCCAATGAGATTTCTTGTGAGAAACATATGTCCTTAACATATTTTCCGTAGTTTGGTGAGTCCTTTCCGTTTGGCCATCTGATTCAAGTATTCAAAAACATAAGATAGCACGAAGCAGGATTTGTAATTCAAAGACAGACATTGTAGATGCCTTTGCGCATTGATTCTTTTTGTCAGATAGATTGTCAGTAATAGGTTCATAACCTTTACAGATTGTGATTAGCTTTGTGAAGCACACACGTCCGCTATTGTTTTGTGCTCACCTGCATTATTGACTTGTATATTTTGTTATACTTAATCTAATTACAAATCTGTTTGGTTCTGCGTTCAGATTTGTGTCAATATTGCAATGCTTTTCTACATTTTGTCTGGCTATCTAATTGCTAATCTGGTTGTCTACTCTTCGCAACTAATTATTTGTCTAGTGATTCGCGACAAATTATTTGTCTGATGTTTCGATGCCTAATGTTTGGCTACGTAATCACTGTAGTACTAACGATTTCAAAGTTAGTTACTATAAGATCGAACATGATTTCTATCACTATTGTTTTGTTCGAAATTGATAGGCGTAGTCATGCATGAGGAAAGAGGAAGATAGCTTATTCCGCTGCGCACAATAAGATCTAATTCTTGTCGTTCAAATTTTTTTCATTCGAGTTTGACCTATCTTTCACACACCTCTTTCCAACACCACGTAAGACCAATACGACAATTTCAATTTTCTTCTCATCAGGAATTTCATGCAAACTAAAGTAACTACTCCATTTGAAGAGCTAGTCCTCCACAACTTCCGATTTTTTCTCCTTCTTCTCAGTTTAATCCATCTAATCAAGATATTACTCTGAATATATGCAATCGGTAGATGCACCAAAATACACAGACACAGATAGACAAAATACAGAAGAGAGAAGTCTGAGCGAGACGTTGTAAGTAGGATCCACAGAGATCCAAGAAGTCCGCTAGTAAGCGAAACACTGTTTGTGGGAGAACACTGCTCTCTCTCACGCCAATGCTCTGTGTGGGTCTGTCACATAGTGCTTAAAACAAAGAGGATTAATAGATGATGTTGTAGCTGTTATGCACATATCACTCTAAATTGTCTGATCTCAATTGAATTATTGTCTGCTCATTGTTTGTGTATCTCATTGGCTTGTTTTATCTATTCCACACATAGGTTTAATCTTGTTGAATGCTGAATTAACTTAGACATAGGTTAGCAGTGTCTGTCTACATTCTAGAGGATTGTAGGAATGATCATACAACAGACAATGACCAACAATCATATCCGAACTCCATTCGAACTTATTTCATTCATTTTGATTCGTTTATCGATTCTCATTAGTGGTATCAAAGCTCGATTCTAATCAATAGGTATCAGAGCCTGATTCCCTTCACTCTCTTGGAAGCATTAGTCCCAAGTAGCCCTTTCAAGTGACTCCCTTTTTGTTCCAAAACTAAGCTAGTAGTTGCAATACTCCCTTAGCTCCTAGTAATGCCTCTAAGACCATTGCCATTATCATATCCTCTCCCTCTCTTGCACGTGCATGGTTACCTCTTTAAGCACAATTCAAAGCAAAAACATATATCATATTGCTTATTTGGCTGGTTGCATTACCTTGGCCAAACTTAGAGATCAAAAACCATCATGATATATTTTATGTGGCATGCATGTCATCTTTCGTGTTCCATCGACCCTTTTCTCTTAAAGTGCAATTTCGATGTCACATGTCGCTCAGCTCTATGTATGGTTGTCATTTTCATGCATGAACTAAAAACTTGGAAGTTAGAATCACATACAAGAATGCCTTGAGGGCACATTAATGTTTAAAGTGATTATTTTAACACCTATTTTTTCACAAATTTCATTGATTGTTTTAAACACACAACATTTCTTGTGAAATGGAAGTGGTAACAAAATGCAATTACTTCATATGGTAGTGGATCTTTACCCCATATATGTTGCACGATGAAGGATGAAATCCCATCAACCCATGCAAACCTATAAGGTAGATCACTAACGCCCTTTGTTATGAGAGATCAACTTATATTTAGCTATGAATGTGAGCATTGATTACTTAGCTATGAATGTGCCTACATGACTTTACAATCACAAACATTAAATGATGATCTCATTTATCGTAAGTGTTTCACCCCCTAAGATGAGAGTGGGGTACTTAGGTCATCCAAGAGCTTAACTGGTTTGAATTTAGGTATAGCAGAAGGCCCTTGATCTTCGGCCTTCTCCCATATAATGCTTTGGAGGAAAATGATGAATTTTTTTTGTTATTCTTAGTAAAGTTTGAGACATGCATGGCTATTATTTATGATAAGTGCACCTTACAAATGCTAAGATATTTTAGCCACTTTTATTTAAATGCACCTTTTACATTTGTAAGGTTCACTTAATGATGTATGGTTTTAGACAAGCATAGTTATGCCATTTAAGTGTTCTAGAAAATACACAATTTTTTTTCCACAAATACTTTATCTCATATGGAATTGCTTATTCCTTAGCTAGTTTTGAGGTGGCTTGCAAGGCCAATCATGATCTTCATCCACATTCATCATTTTGATAAACATATATTGTGCATTTTGAAACTCATCCATATTCATAATTATGAAAACACATGTAATTGTGCATGTTTGATAAGGGTGAGAACTTAAGGGCCTATAGTTTTACTTTAGACGACATTGCTTGACAAGTCCCAATTTTAGAATGGCGTTTTTCCATTGGTCCAAGGACAAAAAAATGGGTCCCTAGATCCCTTAGACTTACCTTCAATTACCACCTTGTGGTTGATGAGGTGCCACTCATTTAGCACTTGCTAATCAAGTGTGAAAGAGGGGGATGGTCCATCGCCTTGCCAAAGTTCAAAAAATGGGCCATGCAACTGAAAGGGCTAGGCAAATGAGACTCGGAGCTCATCTTGAACCACCCTATAAATAAGAAATTGAGTCATTCATAGGTAATGACCCAAGAGGGTTGGCTCAGCTGGTTAGCTTGGCATCCAAAGTTTCTCTGGTCCCAGGTTCGAACCTCCTCTTGGAAACCAAGAAGCATTCATAGGTAATGAATAGAGTGTGACTATTTTGCCTTATTTCCTAACATCTTGAAAAACAGAATATGCATCCTAGAGCCTATTTTTATTTGAAAAGCGAACCAAGCAAAATGCAATGTGCCAAAGCACATTCCATAATAATGTCTACTTATTCCATGAGCAATTGGGTTTAGGGTTTAGGGATCTGCCACGGTCCACCCAATGAATGAGTGTAAATCTGCCGTACGAAAGAAAAGGCAGGAGTACGGCCAATACACAGTGATGCGTCTGTTCAATCCGTGTTGTTAGATCCGCTCGTTGCAGGCAGCGAGCTAGCGCGCGCGCGAGAGAGAGACTTGGACAAACATCACCGGGAATGGAGAAGAGGTGCTGCGGGCATAAGTCCTGATCACGTTACACAAGGCTGTTGAATGCCCAGAGATCTGGACTCTATTCGGTTTTCCATCGGAGAGGCATAGAACATTTTTGTTTCATAATGGTTTTTCAAGTAGCTTGTGTTGAGTTCTTAGTAGCTTGAATTTTCTTTTCAGAATTATATGTCCACTTTGGCATTTCTTTTGTGTGAAGTGTTTTGAGTTTTATTTGTTAATGTAGCGAAGAGATCTTGAAAATGGAGCGTCTAATCAAGGCTGAAACAGGAAGACAATTTTTGCTTCGTTCTCTTGAGCCTGAAGATTACAGTAAAGGTTGTCATCTTACTCTTTGGTCATTTCAATTTGTAGTGCACACCACCTTATGTCGATGGTTGATTTTGTTTTTTATTTTTCGTTAAATATACAGCTTTTTTGTATGGGAAAAAAGAAAATTTGCAAGAATGCAGGGTTGCTTTGGATTAGCTTTTTTCTTCGTAGGGTAATGTTGTTGCTCATAATGACATGCATTATCATCAGCAATTTCAAGAATTGTGAATATCTTAGCGTTCAGTTAGCTTAACATTCTTTAGCTAGTATGATGCCCATTTAAACCTTCAGTGTCAAACAAAATGGACTATGGGAGCTTTTGCGAGATCCAAGTCCAATCAAACTAGTTCATTAGCATTTTGTATGCAAAGCCATAAATTATTTGAATGCGATAAAAAGAACAAGAAGCTATTGCTTTGTTTTTTTCTTTGGAGCACAAAATTTTGTACTTTAGCATAATAGTAGCAAGTCTAAATTTTCAATATTGTCTCTATTAGGTTCACGGTCAACCAAGTTAGATTTCATGAGTTGTGGAGCTTTTTGTTCAAACAGGAAACATTTTACATCCATCCCTTCAATATTTTCCTTACTTTGGGAGCATTAGTTTTATGCAGATTTGTTACATGTTATAGGCATTAGATACATTTTAATGCTTTGTAAATTTTTTTATGGATGGTATACCATGTACCATACACATTATTTGTCATTTGAACCATGTTCTTTGGGGAATTGGCTTTTTGTTTATAATTGGGCATGTACTAGATGTTTCTCCCAATAGTTCCTTTTCATAGACATCATGTTTAAGCTTTAGATCTTTAAAGTTTTGACTCTTGAATGCAATAGCATGCCCTCCTATACAAGTGTTGTAGTAATGTTGGTGCCGCTTGCATCTATCACTATTAGGAAGGGCTTTCAAAGGTTTGGAATGATTCAAACATGGTGAACAAGGTTAGAAGCCGTTGTGAACTATTTCGATACTTATTCTTCTAGTTCTGTCCATTGGAAGTTCATCCCTTTCCTTGTAAAGTCGTGTAATGGAGCAGTTATTTGAACAAAATGCCTAAGAAATGAGAATATAGTCCCAAAGTGGCCTAACCTGACGGATATATTCCAAAATTGGCCAATTTATAACAGCTTGAGATAGATCCATTCAAATGCCTTCGTTGGAGATCTTTTGTCTTATAGATAAAAAACTTATAAGAAGAATCACTCTTCTTGTCATTTGTGTATAATTCATGTTCACTCAAAACTTCAAAAGTAGCCTCCTAAATGTTCCTTATGCTCCTTTTCATTTTTCTCAAAACTTAAAATGTCATTTAAATGAAAACAATAGCCAAACTTTTGTTATATTTATGTATTCTTTTCCATCTATTGATAAAGGGTATGAGGAGCATCAATCAAGCCAAACGGAGCCACATGGTACTTTTGTCCAAATGTAGTTTTAAGGGTGTATTTATGTACAATTTCAACGTGATGATAATTACTCTTCTAATTTATCTTGTTAAAAATGGTAGCTCCTTTCAATCTATCATAAATATGATCTACCCTTGGAATAGGAAAATTGTTTTTCATTGTTAGCTTATTCAACACTCTATAATCTATACAAATTTTGAAATAACCTTTTCGTTGCACTAACAATATTGGACAGGAGGAGAGAGAAATCCTATTCTAAATAGACTTTTGACTAGAAGTATTCTTGCTGAATCAGTGTAATTTTTTTTTGTTGGTTAATTTTCGACTTTCAGTTATAGCAAAAATAAGTACTAGTTTAGGGTTTAGGGTGTAATAACAACTCTTTAGAATGTTGACTATGATAAAAAACTTGGGTCTTTTCTGCAGATTGTTGATTCTTGAATCACTTATGTTAAGTGCTCGGTGACTTCAATGCTCAATGGCATAGTTTCAACTTAGGAAGATTGAAATTTGAGAGGATCTTTGAAATTGTATTGAATAAGATAGTAGGTACCTAATTGGTGATGGGAAGACACCTAGTATTTGAACCTTAGAGTTGGATTGGTGTTATTAATGCTTAGTGTTATAACTTTAAACTTAAGAAGATTGAAGAGCTCATCAAAATTGGTTTGAAACCAGTAGCAGATACCTAATAACAAGACATGTCAACTGTCACACTCAGTGCACCCAGCCCTAATTTGGGCCGACCCAAAAATAGGCCGTCAGCATCTATAAATAGAGGCCCTGAGACACTAAGATAATCTACATGGATTAGATATAGTAGAGCTATGCTACGTACACATTGAGTTAGTGAATGTTCTAATCAAATTGAATCATATTGGCATGGATCAGATATATGAGAGATTGGCTCATTGATTCAGTGAAGGTTTTATTCAAATCAAAATTCCAAGAGAAAAACATTTTGAATACGAAACCGATAAACTCAAGCTTTTCTTTTGCCCTAATTTCTGTTTTCCAATTTAGATCAAGCTAGATCAATTGAATTCCATTTCAAACAATTTGAGCAAGGCCAATGTTTTACCATCATGGGCTTCTTATCAATTAACATCAATGATGTGCCTGAGAATGGAAATGGAACTTGACTACTAGTTGTCTCTAATTGGATCCTTCAGTTTCCAACCATTTTTGCAATGCTATGTTTGTTAATTAAAATTCAGTGAGGAAGATGTTTCTTAGACTCTTTAGGCCTATGTTGAAAACGATTCATAAATATAGTTTGGTATAGTATCCAACCTCTTAGAAGTGGAGAACTCCCATGTGACATGTGTAGAACCTAGTGTATTGGTGACGGGTTCTACAAGTTCAGCCCTGTGTAAGGGAACTTGAGCTGATAACTTGGGCAACTTCTTGAAATCAGTCTTTGTACTTTATGAGCAAATGACATTTCACTATGTTGTTGACCATTCATAGAGGATGATAAAGATTGGATTATTGATGCATTGTCCTAAAATGGTGTTGGATGTGAGGAAGAGATGCTAAGATGAAATGCAAGTGAGAAGATGTCAATCTATGAGTCTTGCCTTTAGTCACTACCGAAAAGGGAGAATTCAAGTATGAGATTTGCTTACATAAATTATATGACCTGAGAGCTTTCCAAAATAGGTCAAGTAGATTTGAGTTTGAAAATTTACTAAAAGCAGAATTGCTACAAACAAAAATCAGTTTAAAGTCTTGGTATGTTGAGATAATCACAAAACACAATATGCTAAAGATACAATTATTTAGGTAGTCTTATGTGTAAACCTAGATATGTCCATACCTAAAAGTTGTTGACATGTGTAATGTACTTTCATCCATGCATGGCAAATACACCCCCAAAAAACCAAAAAATACTATAAACTGGTGTAAAATGCTAGACGTTCATTCTTGCCTTGAGGAATGTGCAAGGTGCTTGAGGAGTGCTTGGAGAAAGAAAGAAAGCTTAATTAATGTTGGTGAGGTACCGATATGCAAGATTGAAAGAGTACTTCCAAATATGGTCTAATTTAGGAGGCATAATGATGTGTCATGGGAAATGTTTTTAACATCAAACAATAAACTAAGAATAAAAGATACAAAGATGCTCATAATTAAATAAAGAGCTATAAGATAACTCCTAACTTTTTATGAATCAAATATTTGGAGTACATATCCAGTTTGACTAAATGATAACCATCATGCCCTATCATGAGATGGGCGCTTGAAAAAGACTGATCGTAGAAGATTGTCATAGGTCGTGGAGGGCATTTGTGAGTCTGTGAAGCCCATCATGTAGCTTTTGATGTCATAGGTCTCGGTATTTGATGACGTTGTCTCTAGTCTCGTTGTCCACGTCATCCTCCGACTTTGCCTTTGCCTTTCCGTTGGCATGAGGTCTATATAGAGAACAAGGAAGTGATATAGGGCTATATAGTACTCATATCACTTTTCAAACTAAACATATCTCGTACTATCAATGCTACACATCTTTGGTCAACATAGGATGCCAATGAACAGAGCGTAATTGGCTGCTCACAAAAGAAATAGTGGTACCTCCCTCTGATCTCATAATATAGAGGATATTTGAAGACAAAATGCTCCCTTGTCTCAACCTTTCCCAAAGCAAACAAATGGGAAATTTTGTCTCTCCATGGAGTACACTCGAAACAACTACTCTCAACATGTAGCTAGTGTGTGGAAACTCAAAGCCACCCCAAAGTGAATTTGAGGTCATGTGATAGTCCTAAGTCTAAATAACAAGGTAAGATTGGAACCCGACCACATCTTTCTCCAAATAGTGAGTTCGATAGAAATCTAGTTTGAACCGTCTAGTGGGCACAACTGGAAATCCTTGAAAGCTCCAATTTAGCAAGCCCATTCAGGGAGGCTCTTTTCAAGCTTTATGGGCACAGGCGGTGTTCTTAGAGACTTGGACAACAAGTTTGACAGTCAATTTTGGAGAGCTGTATCTCATTGGTTGAGTCCAAGTTGAGTAGGAGCATGGTAGAGCATCGTAATAGAGAAGGTCATCCATATTATGGATAATATTCTAAGAGCTTATGTCAATAAGAAGCAAAGAGCATCTTTCAATTTTGGAGTTTTCTTATAACAGGGCCAACCATTACTCTACGAAATATAGCCCATCTATGTTGATATATGGCCTTCAACCAAGATCATAAGCCATAGTTATTGAAGTTTGAGCTTAACATCCATGTGGAATATGTAATGACAAATTCTAGATACATCATGCATAATGTCTACTGACTCTCTCCCATGGTATATGATGATATAGCCCTTTTCAGATACTAAATACTCGTGAAGTAAGAGTCTGCATTCATTTTTGTCTTTTATGCTCAAATCTATGATCCGATGTATACTACCCTGCATTGTAACCACTCCATCAACGAACATATCCTATTCATGTACGACATTCTTCAATATGCTTTCATGAAAAATTGGATGTGCTCCATGCCATCAACAAACATATCTTAGTCATGTAAGGAATTCTTCAATATGCTTTCATGAAAAATTGGTTTTACTCTACTTTTCTTTGGTAGCTTAATCTAGTACTTATTCGATGTTTAGATCTTTTGTAGCTCCTTTGGTATATGAACTTGGTGACATAATCTTCATATTGCACCTTCATTGTCTTCTTTGTCTTTATTTTTTGCTGCACTATCCTTTATAGGAGCTTCATTTTTGTCATTTTGCTACATCAATATCATTCATTTTCTTGTATTGTCTGTGTTTTATGGGTTTGACAACATCAACACTTTCATTTCAGCTTCAGCAATTTTCTTCTACTGAAAAAGGGACAATGTATTTGTGAGGAGGAAGGAGACTTATAGGCAAGATATAACGGACACGGATATCTATATAGACCACACTTGCTCTCATCTGTCATCTGGACCATACGGTTCGGGCACTTGAGCTGATCATTTATTATTTCGCACTTACTGAGACATATATGTCACTGTCTGTGAATTTGACATTTTTGGGCTTCTAGAGGTAGGGTGCAGAGCCTAGTTCTAGGATGGACCCACAAAGTCTATAGATAGGCCTTCGGACCTCATTATCATCGGCTGATTGACAACAAAGGAGCTCTTATCTTTCGTAGATGAGGCTTGCATTGAACTTCGAATTAAGCAAATTATTGTTGAGATCATTGCTCCACCATTGATTATAATTGGTCTACATTTCTCGATGCAGTCTTCTCTCTCTATCTGTAATTTGCCTGTGATTTTGTTCTCTCAAACTCAAGGAAAGCACATCAAGTTGAAGCAAGAGAGTCAGGTGCATTACAAGGAAAAAGCTTGTATTTGTTGGAAAGGATTTAGGTCTCATCTTGTAGTAAAGGCATACTTTTGGAGTGAGAACCTTTTTATCAGTGCAATTTCTTCTCTCGTGCCAAAGCATAATAGGACTATTATACTATAAACAAAGATGTACATGTAACATATGCAAGATAATCACGTAGAATTCAACTATTGAGGCACTCCATCCTGTCGTCATGAGGGCCAAGATTCATTAGTTCTAAGTGACTCCTGTAAAAAAACTTTTTCAGCATACCGCTTAGGGTGTATGCTTTTTGGTATTATCAACCCCTGGGATCAGATAATCAAAATTGGGTAGGGGAGCCAGCCTCAAGCACACTTCATATCTGATATCATGATATGTTGTTATTTTTTTGGATTTGTGTGCTTGGCGTATCATTATGTATGTACAAAATGAGTTAAAATTTTTCATTCTTTAAATTTCTGCAAAAAGGTATTATTTTCTTTTGAAAACTCTAGTCTATGCCAGATCTACCATGTGGTGCTTGGAAGTTTCTTATGTCATTACAAACTATGTTTCTCAACATATTTTGTCAAAGAAAAATGCTCAACTAGGCCTCTGAGAACATTGTTCACTTGAAAATGTTGAGGAAATCATCCCTCTCAGGCATTGGTAGGCGGGAAAGCTTTTTTAATTCAATCACTCTTACGATCTCCAGCTGGGGAAGTCATATTGATGGAGATTTGATTCTGCTACTAGACGACTACCATTATCAAAAGTTATGCACAATATTTTTGCTAGACTCATAGTCATTTTCAGCAACGGAAGATGGCTTCATCAGCAGCTAAGTCTGTAATTTAAGGCTCATCTGCAACATCAATGATATATAACACCTAGGTAGAACCTGGCTGGAGATCTTCCCAGAATCAGTTTCAAATTTCAAAAAGTCTCATGCATGACATTCTTTCCAATTGGTCATTGTTGCTCTTTGCAACCCTGAGCAGAAACTGATAGGATTAAAGTTAAAGACAGGCCTATTTTCTGAAGGCTTTAAACTATCTTTGCTTTTCTTGAAAATTTTGAATTCTTCAGCAAAGAGCATTTTTTT
This sequence comes from Diphasiastrum complanatum, assembly GCA_029204225.1. Taxonomy (NCBI): domain Eukaryota; kingdom Viridiplantae; phylum Streptophyta; class Lycopodiopsida; order Lycopodiales; family Lycopodiaceae; genus Diphasiastrum; species Diphasiastrum complanatum. The sequence goes on from CM055104.1 coordinate 43,259,716, forward strand.
TTCGCAAAACAATACATGGTTATAAGCTTTAACCACTTCACTGAAGAGTTAGCTCAAACCTATTTTTTACCGAATCTGACATTCTGGAAACTTTGCCAAAAAACAAAGACATTTTGTATGGAACATGGGACATTTTCCCACATTCTGTTTAAAAACGTGTATGGGACGGCTTCGGAACTACCCAGTTCCATACGAGACAAATGTATGTTATGTACCATGTAGCATATGCCAGATGTTTTTACCCTTGCATGTGATGCACTCATGCTTCATGGAAGGTGAAATCAAAGAAACTCAACAATGGTATAGGCCATAGTACCCACGATTCTGAGAACCGTGGGCTTGGGGAACGGTGGCATGAACCGTGCCACGGTTCATGCAATTAATTGCTTAATCAATTATTATTTGATCCTTCCCCCCCAAAACCCTTGTCATTTACTGGCATCTGTTTGAGAGCTGAGTTTCCTCATCAGTTCCTAAGTTCTTTCATTTTCATTTTCATGATCTATTTCATACATCTGCTGATTTGTCAAAAGTTTGCTGTCAAACATATCTGTTTTGTATCAATAATAGTTATCTCACCCAGAGAATAACTATTAAATTCATGAATCATGACTGAATTCAATGTGATGCATGATTGATTACAATTTGGTCTTTTTATGATCTTGTTTTCCTTTCCAGAGTGCTATGCTTTTTTTCAGAACCAGTTGTGACTGATGCTTTTTGTGGCTGGGAAGCATAAGAATTTTTTTGCCTTTTTTTGGGACCTTTTTTTGGTTTTTCTGGGCTGTTTTAGGGGATGGGAACTTAAAAAAATAAATAAATAAATTAACTATTAATTACACGGTTCACCACAGTTCACTGTAAAAATGTTTGAGAACCGTACGGTTCTCAGAATCTATGGGTATAGCATTTTTGATATTTATGTTCTTACCTGCGGCGGCCTTTATTGTTCAGACGAGGTAAGATTGGGAGAAGATTGTTTAGGGTGTAGCATTTCTGTTCACACTGTTTTACTTTAAAAAGCTTTTATTCAGTGCATGGCTATTCATCATTTGTTAGCAGTTTTTTGTGAATATAGTCCATGTATACATGCTTCCAAATTGTGTATATGCTTTAGCTTTTTCCATGCTGCCTTGCTTGCCATTTCCTTTATATTCATAGTAGTGATTTAAGAGAAAATTGTGGAATTGCGAAGAGAGGTTCTACATTGTACACTTTTGTGGTTTTAAACCATGTAGTGGAGATAAAACAGGAGATCAATAGCATAGCTGTTGAGTAAGATTGTTAAAAATTTTTTGTTAATTTGGTTATGGCTATTAGCCTGTCTGTCAATACTGAGATGAGTTTGTCATCACTAAATGAGTTTATCACTGTGTATTGTAAACATTATCCATTTAGGCTACTGTAAATTAGTAGTAGCCTCCTTATCTGTAGACTGGAAGGGATGCATTTGGATTTTACCAATAATGAGTATGCTAATTGGTATATTGTAATTACAAGAAGAGTATGAAAATGACAATCTAGTTCTGGTGCAAGGCAGGATTTTTAAAGTTGTTGGAACAGCTCACGGTTGTCGGAGAAGTTTCTAAGGAGCTATTTGATGGTGGGTAAACTATGTTTAATGGCTTGGGCACTGTTACAGTTTTTTTCAATTGATAAGGCTTTTGTTAAGTTATGCCTTGTCATTGGAGTTGCTCAATTTTCCGGTCTCAAGGTGAAGTAGAGTGTTTGGTAGCATTATCCAATCTTTAAGACCTTTGTTTAAGTGTTGGATTCTTGATAAACTGAAGTCATTCATAAAAGTAGCAAGTAGTGTGACATGTAAATTGGCGAGAGCAGGAAATTTGGTATTTTTCTCAAGCTGTAATTTAAGAGTTACGAATGATTATAATGTGGACCACGTGTATGGTGTCGTTATTGAACCATCAGAAAGGCTGCAGCAATTACAGATACTTCAAGATGATCATCATGTTGCAGTCATTGAAGGTAAGTCAAAAGATTTACTTGTAAAAGACAATTTAATTATCTTGATGGGGATATCATTGGTATTTCTTATTGTAACGACAGTGGTTATCTTTCAAATGGTACATGATATTGGTTATCTTCCAATGATTCAGATAATATGTTTAGTTAATGTATAGTGATAATATTTATGACCACCCAGTAGAACCTTGATCTGAAAGGCATTATTTTATCAATACTCCATTAGGAAACGCATTGCAGGCTACTAAATTGATTTGTGATGCTCAAAGGACTTTGAATCTGACATGGTGGCCGTCTGCAATAGATGTGGAGGCAAAAGTAGTGGTTGCAGCTGGGAGCATCTTTATAGAGAAGAAATTTGTGCATAATTGCAGCAAGGTCAATATCTTTGACAAGGTTACTAGTGATAGCATCAAGGTTTCATGGAGAAGCAAGATTGCTAGTTGATGCTTGATAGTTCTGATATCAGAAGCTAGTTTAAGTTATGACCCTCATTTCACAATATCATGCTACAAAACTGCAAGTATGTTTGGCAATTAAAGCTTTTGACATGGTTGGTAACCTTGTCTAAGTTGTAGTTGTAATATGTTTTGAACTTTGAACTTTATACATAACACACCAAAAATGTATGGCTTTTGGGGGAAATTTGTAATCTATGAAGCCTAAGGTATGCAGGTGGGACACATTGAAGACGTTGTTGTTGATCAGACTCTTCGAGGACAGCATCTTGGTCAAAGGTGATCATCCTTTTGCATAGAATCATATAGAGGCTTTTTTCCTTTGTGGTGTCTTTAGCTAAAGAGATTGTATATCAAGTACATAAAGCTCTTGTGACTGTTGTGAACATCCACGACTTTCCTCATACGACAAATGATTGTTTGTATGAAGGGGTTAGGAGGAGGAAAGAGTTCTCCATAAACCATATTGAGTATTAAAACATTAAAACAGAAAAAAGGTAAGGTACTACCTTAGCCAAAAGGTAGTCGGGTTTACATCTAAAAAGATTCAAAGAGAGAGTAAAACATTCCACATATCCCCCCTTGACAAGTCAAGACCAAACCCTTTGAAACCTTTTATTTTATGGCATAACAGTTTATAACAAAGCTAAAATAAATCTTACAGCACAAAAACTACTATAAAGCGAACACCCAGTTTTAGGACACCCAACTATTACCTTCTACCATCTGTCAACAGAAAACCGTATGAGTTAGTATAGTGGAGAAGACATGTGTCATAGTTGTAGCATGAGCATCAGTTGTCCAAAACAAGATTCACTATGCATCAGCTTAAATAAATTTCAATCAAAATAGTCCAGTTTTCCCTGCCATTAACTTTTATTAGCACTACTGTCAGCCCCGAAGAAACCGTATCAGGGCAGAAGCTAGACTGATCAGCATTACGACAAGAAAACATATCATCTTTGCATAATAGAGCTTAGTTCATAAGAATACACCGTAATTATTCACACAAAGTAGAACAAATATGGTTTGGACATAGTTATGGGTATAAGGGCATATCCATGCCATATTGATCCCTTAGGTGTAATGAACGAACTATGGTACGTAGCTTGGGTAAATCCATGCCATTCAAGCTTCCCAGAACCAAAATTCCATTTTCAGTTATCCAACTTATCATGCTAGCATATCACATGTACAACAGCCTCACTATGGTCCTTTATATTACATTTCCTTTAAAGATAGTAAGATAATAACAGTTCCAACTATATTGGTCAAATAGTGTACGGGAATGTAAAATTGCATCAAAAACCCTAATTTTACATTTGCTTTACTTGTGCGGTGTAACTAATAGACTAGTTTCCATTCAATAGCCTTCCAAGAACACTTTTTAAGTCTCAAAATCCTAAAATGGCTCCGTACCAATGTATTAGGTTTCATAACGGTAGTGAAACCAAAAGGTTATCAGTAAGAAAGTATGTACAGCATGGTACTTGAATGCGTGGTAAGGATATGTCCCGAGAATTAGCCATATTACACATAGTAAGGAGCATACCCGTCTAGTAATAGCGATGCAGTTCTGAAATGCAATGTTAGAAAGGATAACTGCTCGTGCACATATTCATTCAAGTCATAAAAACAGTAAACCCTAATTCTATATGGCTTTACCACAAGCTATTCCCGGGTTCAATGGTTTAGAAATTTTCTACTGTTAGCATTAGGCTTCTGCAGAATCGTATTTAGATCCAGCAAAGTTAAAGTGTGCTATGTAATCCATATAAGCTTTAGCAAAGCGTGACAGAAATGCCTAAATGATTGTCGTTTACGGAAAATCAGAAAGACCAATAGATTTCGACGTGATTGCTCTATCCAAAACAGATAATACTACAGCCAAAGAGATGTTCAAATACACATTACAGGATGGGCAATGAAATGAGTATAGTGCCTTCTGGTGTCCAGGCAAAACTATGTAGTACTATTGGGGCAGCGAACTTCCTGCCTACCACAGCTTGCTATAGCATTCATGGATAAGTGGAACAATCTTGATTGTAGGCAAGAAACTTGTGTAGTAAGTTATTGCAAACCACGAAAAACCCATGATTCAAGATAATGACCATATGGTAAGTAAGGTAGTGGTCAAGTATTGGTCCTCACTTGCCTCAAACATTGAAACCCCAAGTAAAAAAGCTGTAGCAATATGTTGTACAAAGGTATAGAGAGAAAGGACATGCATAAGATAACATCCATGAGAGAGAGAGAGAGAGAGAGAGAGAGAGAGAGAGAGAGAGAGAGAGAGAGAGAGAGAGAGAGAGAGAGAGAGAGAGAGAGAGAGAGAGAGAATTATTTGTGAGTTTGCAAGGTGGTTAGCATTTACAATAATCTCTGCTGCTAAACCTGTGTGTCTGTAGGCTGATTGAATCTTTGGTGGAGTATGGCAAATCTTCAGGGTGTTACAAGGTGAGACGATTGACTCATCTTATCTGTGATAGATGTCATGTGAATAGGTCAGGACCCGTAGCTTGAGTACCGTCATGTTGTAGAATCAAAGTCTCTTTTCAGTCTCAGAATCTAAGGCATATGGAATATAGAAATACACGGTAACCATACAGATATGTAGGTATTTGATTTCCAAAACAGCAAATGCTGTGTTCTCAAGTAGCGATGGTGAAGGCAATGTCTATCTAGTACCAGCATTAGGACTTTTGTTTGTAGAACATATTTATCCCTGTATACTGCTTAGGATGTCTGAAAAAATTTCCGTGACTAGGTGAGGTATACATCTCTTGATTCAAGATTGGCAATGTTTCATCTTCAATTCAATTTTTTTCTAAAATCACAGAGAGTGCATGAGGTGGAGGATAGTTCTCATCATCTTGGCTCTGAAACCACTTGGAAACAAACAAGGGTAGTCTTAAGAAAAAAAGTATTTGAATTTTGAATAAAGAAATAGAAGATTTCTTGCTCTAAGATGCAAGCTGAAAACTTATTATTTTCTGTGGGCTGTAACAACTGATTTTGAAAGGCTGAATCTACTTTAACTGTTTCTTAATTGATTGAGTTGAAACTACTGACCTCAAGGAGAGGAAAGGAGATGCTTACCGACATACCATTGAGCTTGCATTGGAGAATGCATATATTAATGTTGTGAATTTACTTTTCACACACACACACACACACACACACACACACACACACACAAATTCACCTGCATTTTGCACATAGTTATGCTTAATTAAATAAAATCTCTCAACATTCTTGACGCCTTTTTTTTTCTTATTGCTAGGTGATCCTTGACTGTAGTGAAGAAAACATTAAATTTTACAGTGCATGCGGGTTTTCAAGAAAGGAGGTTCAGATGGCAAAGTACTTCTAACTGACATCTATAAGCAATGTGGCTGTTTCCCCCAAGGAACTATCAAATTTTTATACCACTCAAAATTTTCTGTGGATCTCTTTTGGAAGAAAAATTGATTGTTCTACCAGAATTCTAGCATTTAATCAGATCTTGTAAGCAAGAGAGGTTCACCTCATTGACAGGCCCTTTGGTAAAGTCACTCACTCTTGGACATCCTCTTTTGATTTAAGAGGTTAGCCCAAAGTGTCAAAGTTGCTTGGCATTTCCCACAAACTCCACCATATTGGACACCTTGCTTGTTTCAGGGAAACCTGCCACTTGTCAATTAGAAATGTGGAACAACTAACACAGGTTTCATTGGAGTACACATGAAATCATAAAAACCAATGCCTATCGCAAGATGAAACTTATAACACCTTATAATGGAACAAGTGTACTTAGTTCGCATATGATTGCAAAGGACTGAGTATGATACACCGAATCTGTCTATCTTGGGCGCAAAATAACAAATATTTGTGTATCACTCTCTCTTCTCATCTCTTAGTACTAACTTTCAATTGCCCTTTTATACTTGTCTTTTTGCATCCTGCACCTTTGAGGTCCAATATTGAGCCACTACTATGTTGAGTATTGGTAATTATCTGGATTAAATTTGCTTGCTTAAATAAAGTGAATTGTAAGCTTGCATTTTCTAATCATATGAAAGGGATGAGGTCCACCTAAAATTGAAGCCTTTCACAATGGAGATTAAGACTTGCATGATTTGTGTTTTGATCATGTGAGGATTTTCTACTCTCAGTTTTTAGTTTGATTTTGGCTCTCAATAACGTGAACTAGGCCTTTTCACTATCATCTATATATTGATAACTAATGAATAATATGTAGTTTGGCTTTTCTACAAATAAATAGAACGTGAGTTTTGTGAGTTTTATATTAACTTATTTAGTCTTGTTGTGGGAGTGGGGTACATTAACAAAACTTACACTAGTTTGAGTTGGAAGGTGTCAAGCACAACCATAGTGACATAGATATTGAGGTGTCTAAGACAACCATGTTTTTGCACTTCAACTCAATCGGCAAGTACACTATGAGATCGGTATTTGAATCACAACAGTAAAAGATAGGATCACGATTAAAGTAGAAAACCACCTCAATCATTCACATAGGATACAATCATGTTTGATGGAAACGTAGACCATGTTAAAATATGTATGAATGCATAGAAAGGTTATTGTAAGTATTCTACTTTCTGTTGTCTCCAAACTTAGAAAGAACAAGCTAATGATTGCTTGAGAATGCATTAGGCATTTGCCAAAAAACATTTGAATCTCATTGTCTCTTTTGCTATGTCTACGATCGATTAAAAAGATAATTAATCAAGCTTAATTAGTCGATGATTAATAGATACTGTTAAGTGTTCTTAAAAGTAGCTTAGAAATCATTTTGGTTACAACTTTGGTGCTTCAGTGTCCGTCTTTTAATGTGGTACATGAGCCATCCACATTGTTTAAGGACATTTCATCTAAGCTATGTACATCAGATAGTGGGACAATCATATTTTATACTTTTGGTATGCTTTGAGAGAGTACTTTCATTTCCAACACAACCACATGGCTTTGGGACTTGACATTTTTGTGAGCAATTTTATGAGAGTCTTGTGAGTTTCTTTTAGTGGACACTAGAGATTGTGGCATTCATTATTTATGTATAGAAAGCATAGAATATTAGAGAATATTCTTCTATTCAATTACCCAAAAAATATGACTCAACGTATCACATGCAAAATATTTAGACCAAGGAGTACATATAGAAGAAACAAAAACTAGCTCCACAATTATAAAAAGGAGTAGTGACACCAAATCATTACAACCACCCATGTCATATGAAATTGTGTTGCTTTAGAAGGAAGTTGCATTATGAACTATGCACTATTGCAAAGTTGACAAAAAGTTGACATGTATACCAGCCACCATAGGAAGATGAAACATTGGTAGAACTATAGGAACAATAGGACTAGCACCTATTATGGTGGAATATAGGGCTCCCCAAAAGAATGAAAGTCTTGAAGTTGATTTTGATTGACTAAGAATCTTTTTCTTCCGTGATTGCTTAGAAGAGAGTGTGTGTGTGTGTGAAAGAATTCATGACAGCTAAATCTTGTCTTCTTGTACTAGGCATTTGTTGCAACCATTGAAGATAGCTAAGTAAATTGACATATGTGACAATCATTGCTATCTTCTATAGAGGCATGATTCTTAGAGAAGAAGTACGGTACTACAATAAAAGAAAAAAATATAAGTAACTAAAAAGTGCGCAAGCATACAATCGATACAAAGGTCATAATCACTCACGATATCAGACAAATAGAAGCCATGAATGATCTAAAATATATTGTAGCTACTTGTATGCAGTAGATCAAACATGAGCTCTAACTCAATGTTGAGGAGGGATCATTTGCTATGGTAGCTTACTCAACATTTTAGGTGTGTTATGCACGAGCTACTAAAATGCACTCAATCAATCTCTCTTTCTCATCCTCTTTACACCACTCACTTCTATTGTTGCCATATTGCATATATATATATATATATATATATATATATATATATATATATATATATACACACACACACACATCGTAGAAGTAGTTTACAAGATTCAATTTGGCTACTAAACAATGATCAACATAAACTAAACTAGTTAGAGAGTGCATGGAGGTGTTCTTGGGTAGTGAGCAAAGATTTGTTGTCCAAGGATCAAAATATGACACAAGTATCCAGAAAAGTGAAAAGAGACGATCAGAATGGATCAGATGCCATGAGATTTTCATTTTGAGTGGTACCATAAAAAAATCCTAATCATGCAAAAAGTGCAAGAAATGCAACTTATTCGACTTTTGGTTTGTTCTAGCTGAAACCCTCATAAAGGCATTTTACAAGTTTTTCAATTTTTTTTTTTTGTTGGCTCTTTAGCTTCAGTCAAAATTTGTCTTCTACGAAAAAAAATGAATTTTGTGGCTTTTTTCAAATTGGCTTTCTCACACTTCTTGATTGTGCAAAATCATATGAATTTCTATAGATAATGTAGAAATGCATGTATATTTGTAGTATTTTCATAACAAATCAATAAGATATTTACAAAGTGTTGAAGGATCTTAGAAGCTAAAAATGAGGTTAGTACGAGTATGAATTTAGCAATCTGCTAAGATAGTATTCTTGTCTTTTGACAATGACTCTGTCAATAAATTAGCCAACATTTTGTATGTGTGACAATAGCTTCTTTTTCTTGAACCTTTTTGCTTAGAAACTAAAACTTAGTTTCTATTTGCTTATCACGAAAGTGATACCTTGAGTTCAAAGAGAAGGCACAACGCAAAGTTGTTGGTTTGACTTGTTGTAACTTCAATTTTGTCTTCCTTTCCAGACTCTCGTTTCCTTCCCCGCCATCTTGGTAAGGTCCTACAATAATCTTTAGAGCCTTATTATCTCTCACATTGCTTGGGTGGTTGCTATGACTCAGATTCAAGAAATGAAAAGGAAATACATCTAGGTTTCTTGTTGTTCCATGAAATGGATCCTCCTTAAAAAAAGAAGCATAAATGGCTAGATGTGGACTTTCTTGTGTCCAAATCCCTAGTCCAATCTGCGTTTGACAGTTTCAAGTCACGATCTATATGAAAATCTACATAAATATCCAAATACAAGTAAATGCTTCAAGCTTGGCTTGTAGTTGTTAAATTTCACACGTGTGGGAAACTCCAAAAGTGTGATTATGATCTCCTAAGATGTGGTGATTGCACAAATATCAAGCATAGATTAAAATCCAAGATCTACCTCAGAAATCTAAAATCCAAGATCTACCTCACAAATCTAAGGCAAGAGCACAATGAAACATGCAAATATCATCCATGAAAGTACATTCACACGTGTGGAAATCATGAAAAGAAAAAAAACTAAGTCTCATAAAGCCTCGTGCTCGAGTAGAGAGAGAAACCAAGTACAAAGAGTCATATAGAGAGAGAAAGCCAAACTAGCTCAAAATGTAGGAGATCTCACTAACTCCAAAAAACTCACTTACAAATGAACCTATCACTACTACTAATAGGAACTTGAGGTAGAGAGGAGATATGTGAGATTTTCATATTTACAAGAATTTGCAAAATACTCAAGCTAGATTTTGAAGGAAAATCTAGAACGAACGTTAACAAATGCTCTGATACCACTGATGCAAATTTGAAATTAAGTCCGGATGTGAGTTTGATTCTGTTTGCTGGTCTATTGCCAACTATAACAGATCTACAATCCTCCAGAGCATGGGCAGGCACTACTAACCTATGTTGCAATTTCGTTTTAGCATTCAACAAGATGATAACGAACATATATCAATCTGACAATAAGGCATTCAATAACATCTAAAATAATATTTTTTAACATCTATTACATTATCAGTGCAAACCTTGTTGGCGCTTTCCTTTGTCTGGTTGATCTCTTGGGAGATTCTTCAGGTATTGCAATGCTCTTGCCTTTGTCTCTTCATCTAGGTCCCGAACCATCTCGGTTTACAGGAGTTGTAGCAGTAGGCAGGCTTGCGGTCCTTTCTTTGTCTGATTCGTCGCTCAGCTGATGTGGAGTTTAAACATCTTTGTCTAAGTGTTTGGGTTTTGCTCCCTCTATCATGGTTGGCAAGTCGTAGTACTGCTTTCCTAGGACTTCGTAGCTGGCTGAATCATTGTTGGCCATTGTTCTGGTCTCATCGAACTTGACGTCTTTGACAGTTCTCACTAGATTCATTTTTGGCATGTAGATCCTGAAGTATGACGAATGATTGTCATACCTGACGAGATATCCTTATTCGACTTTCTCATCAAGCTTCTTTCGAAGCTTATCAGGAATATGTGCATAAGCTACACAGCCAAAAATGCGAACATGTGTCAGATTGGGCTTTCTACCCAACCATAGTTCGTGTGGTGTCGTGTGAGAAACACTTGATTTGCCTATCCTATTTTGAATGTAGGCAGTTGTAGCTGTTCCTTTAGCCCATAGCACTCTATTTTCATTTGCTATTGTAGCAAATTTGGAAATACATCAAATGGATGTATATACATCACATCTTAATGGAGTTATCGAAGAAGATATTTACATGATGCAATCTGAAGGTTATAATATCGAAGGTAAACATAATCATGTATGTAAACTTCATAAAGCACTTTATGGCTTGAAGCAATCTACTCGAGCATGGTTTCAAAGGATTGACATTTTTCTTGTCGATCACGACTATAAACCAAGCACTTCAGATTCTAATGTCTACTTCAAGTTAGTGCAACATTCCTTTATTATTATCACTTTATATGCGGACGACACATTGCTTTTTAGCAACAATATCGATCTAAAAAAAGAAGCTAAGACAATGCTATCTTCCGAATGCGACATGACCGATCTCGGTGAAGCTCATTATTGTCTAGGTATTCAAATCCAAAGAGACTGAAAATAGAAGATGATTTACATCACTCAACAAAGATACATTCACAATTTCTTAATCAGATATAATCTGATGAATTGCAAATTAGCTCTCTCACCGATGGACCCAAGACTCAAGATGTCGAAGGACCAATGTCCTCAAACAATCAAAGAGAAGGAGTAGATGTGTGAGTATCCTTATCATTCAATAATAGGATCCCTTATGTATGCGATGATCTGTACCAGACCAGACATAGCTTTTGCAATCAATTCCTTAAGTCATTTCATGACTAATCCTGGTATTACACATTGGAAGGCTCTTATCAGAGTTTTGAGATATCTTAGTGTCCTAATCTTTGATGCCATAGTAATGCTTGATTAACAAGAACAGAGGTTTTTAAGGCTTGACTAGTGTTAGAATAACAATGTGCCAATCTATATAAGTATCCATGCCTCTAGTGCAAGGATCTTATTTGTCCTATCGATAATTCGGCATCGATCAGACTCAAACTCTACCCTATGACCTAAATCAGTGATTCTACTTATTGATAACGAATTCGTAGAAATTTGGAGTAGATACAAACCATTTGATAGTAGTTCGAATTGATCATGCTGGAACTTCAATTTCACAGTGCCTTTACCTTTGATAGTGTGTGTTATCGTCACCAACATGAACGTATTTCTTAGTGCGCTTGCAATACTTACAAAATATTTTCTTCTTTGATTCTGCACCAATTCTACAAACTTCAAATTGAAAAATTGAATTTCATGTTCATACTGATGCATCAACATATGTTATTGGATCAGTTTTGATGCAGCCAGGAGAATATAAGAAAACTATCCTATCAGATTTACTAGTCGACAACTTATTGATACTGAAAAGAATCACTCTACAACAAAACGAGAAGTATTGGCCATGTTTTTTCCATAAAGAAATTTTGACATTATTTAATGGCGACACATTTTGCATTTTATACCGACCATCAACCATTGTTTTATTTAGTAAACAAGACGTACGCATTGCAAGATGGCTATTACTGTTAACTGAATTTGATTTTTGAGTTGTGGTTTGAAAAGATAAACAACACTATCTTGCCGATCATGTCTCAAGAATCCAAACAGTACCAGTCAACACTGAAGTGGATGATGAACTACCAGATGCTGAAGCAGTACCTGAGTGTGCAACATATATTGTCGAATATATGATGTTAGGTCAACCTAACAACTCTCTGAAAAAAGTACAAAAGAAACAATTGATTGTTAAGGCACAACCTTATCAGTTGATTGCAGGCCAATTGTATTGTCATGGAATGGATGATATTCTAAAAAGATGTTATTTACCGCATCAAGTACCTGATCTAGTCATGTTTTCACATGATGGGATGGGAGGTGGGCATTTTTCAACTAATATCATTGTTCAAAAAAATTTACAATTAGGGTGTTGGTGGCCTACACTTCATAAGGATACAAAAAACTTTATTTAGTCATGTGATGTATGTCAACGACCACATCATCCAACAAAACGAAATTATGAACCTTTGTATCTGGTTCTTTCACAAGCACCGTTTGAAAAATGGGGACTTGACTATGTTGTGGTCCTATACATTCTGCGGCAAGAGGATCTCAAGCCCGATATATCATCATAGCAACTGATTATGTGATCAAGTGGGTCAAATTAGCAATAGCAATTCGAGTTGTCGATGCAAATTCTACGGCTAAGTTTTTATACGAGAATGTCATTGTTATATTTGGATGTTTTATCAAGATCGTAAGTGATCTTGGAACACACTTTGTCAATAAAACGATCAAGTCTCTATTGGAAGACTTTTTCATTATACATCGGTTTAGTACTCCGTATTATCCAAGGGTAATGGACAAGTTGAATCTTCCAATAAGATTCTTTGCAATATCATGACAAAAATAATTGAAGCAAGTCGTTCTAATCGGGAACATATACTTCATGCAATCGTTCTAATTGGGAACATAAACTTTGTTATGGGCATTCAAAATAGCTGATAAAGTTAGCACGAATTAGACACCATTTCAACTTGTCTATGGTCAAGATGTAGTTATGCCAATCAAATTTTTGGTACCATCCTTATGCATAGCAACAACGGAATGGTTGGATGATGCAAAATCTTTACAAATGCATCTTGAGACTTTGCAAAAATTTTGTGAAGCCAGATTGATGGCAGTCCATGAACTAGCAATAGAGTAAGCCCGTCGCAAGACATGGCATGATCATCATTTACACAAAAAAGATCTGAAGGAAGGAGATCTAGTATTGATATATAAAACCAAATTGATCAAAGGAAAATTGAAATTTATAGGTGAAGGACCATACAAAGTAAAAGAAATATTGTCCTATGGAACAATTATTTTGGAACACCTAGATGGAAGATGATTTGACACCCCAGTGAATGGCAGCTGACTACGCAAGTTTTGGCAGCCAGTTCAACAAGCATGATCAAAAAATTTCTCAATTTTACTTTTGTTGTTTTTAAAAATTTTGTTGTTTTTCACTATTTTTTTCGATGGAAAATGACTTAAAAAATCACTTTTTGAGTCATATCTTAAACAAACAGTCAGAGGAACCTTTGCCGAGTTGCCAGATCATACATCTAGTTTAGATTTACTTATATTGAGTTTTTAATAAGTACATGTTTTAAAGTCAGATGAGAGTTCAAAAGCCTAACACTTTAGGAACCTTCGTCGAACATGCTAACCTCATTATGAACCTTCACCGACCTGACAGGTGGACTTAGAATGCCAAAATTAGATTGGACATAAGTTCAAATCTTGAAAATTTTCATTAAATGCATGACCTAGGCAAAGGATGCACTTAGGCGAGACCTTCAGAACTTGGCACCTGCATATGTCGTTGGTGTTGGCATGCATGGCGATGTGATACCATTGCGAAAGGAAAGGAAAAAATGGGTATAGAGTTTTCTCCACATCCATAACACTTCATGAAGCTCTAAATCCAGTACCTCTAAGCTGGTTGGCATAGATAGGTACTAAATCACCATTCTCTCTGTCTATGAAATGCACTAGGACAGAGTCTTGTGCTTCCTCCCCAAGGTAGTAGGGTTCTTCAGTCACTTCAACCATGTTCAACTGCTATTCGACAGATGGTTGGACTTTGCACTACTAGGCCCTGGTTTTTGGGAGAAATGGGTGGTAATGCCAATCTAGACAGTGGTTGGGGCAAGACACCTTGATGTTGTGCCAATGGGGAGCTTCTGATCAACAACCACAGTAAGGTCAATGGTGAGCTTTTGATTTGCTCATTGCTCTCTATGTGCAACCTCTCTATGGTGGATATAATGGTATTAGTGCTATTAGATGTAGAGGCAGAAGCATCATCGTGTAGCTTTTTCCTTATGTTTGGCTCTTCGTTCTTTTTTGCATCTTCGTTCATGGTCGGAATTATCAGAGTCTGAACTAGTGCTTTCACTATCATCGACTCTCTTACTAGCATTAGCACAGGCTGCTTGAAAAGACACGTATTTGTCTCTTTGTTTCATTTGCTGCTTGATTCCATTAGATAGTCCTACCATGGACCATGTCAGGATTATATGGTCTGGGACGCTATCAAGACTGCATCCACCTCGCAATCTTTTGATCCGCTCAATATAGTTCGCGTAGGGACTCATTTTTTTTATCCATACGGATTCGTCCAAGTTGTAGGAATGGATCGAAAAGGAAGCAAGTGGCTTTGAATCTCATGATGAATTCAGCCTGTAAGATGTTCCAATCATCTCGTTCATTCTGCTCTCACATCGTCTCGGATCTCCCTTGTCGTCAAACCTTGGAAGGTCAATTTTGGGAAAATTCCGGACTACATGAGGTACAAACGGCCTAGGATTGTCCATCGAGGGTGGATCTATGTCAACGGGTTTGTGGATTATTTCAATTGATATGTTTACAAATTCCTCAAGGTCAGGAGGATCCAGAATGAATAATCTCCTACCAGATCTTAAATGCATACAATGGAACAGAAAGTAGGGCTATTTTTGGTCTTCTTCGTTTTATTTTTTCTCAGATATTTTTGTAGGTACTTTTTATATGTGGGCGATCAGATGATGTATCTGAAAAAGGATCAACACAAAATGATGATGAACTCATATCGAAATCTAAAAAGTGGAATGGATGAGTTGTAGGATTATTGCAAATCCAAAGGCAATTGAAAAAAATGACATAAATAAAAAAATGTAGATGGGTTCTGAATGTCAAAAGTTCAGGAAAATTCTAAAGTTTCACTATTGGCAAGTAATAACAGCGAGAGTAATAGGTTTATAACTCGTCGTGCTGCCTACCAGTCCTTATTTATGCTCAAAATGAACTACCAAAGTGGCGAGTAAAGTTAAGAACTTGGTGAATTATACAGGTGCGAGTAATAAAAGGGCGAGTAACAAAAAAATTTAACTCGCCAGTTTCGAAAAAGACATATCAGGGTGTATGCATGCCTCTATACTGATGGTGAGTTAAAGTAATGAACAGATAAAAATAAAACTCTGTTGGCAAGTTATAGTTGTGCGAGAAAGAAAATGACGGGAATAGAAAAATGGGCGAAAAAATTTGAAATGGTGAGTAATAGCTTAATAACTCGCCAATCTCCAGAATGATAAATCTGAGGTAGCTAGTTACTCTGTGTTGATGGCGAGTTATAATGGATCAGAAAAAGTGTCAAAAAGCAGTTCGATGAGTAAAAGGTTGGAAAAAGTATTGTTGGCGAGTAATAATTTATAACTCACCGAGATCACAAAACAGAGCCTAAACTCTGCCTTGCTCACTGGAATAGTGGCAAGTAAAAAGAGTAACAAAAAAGTAAGAAAAGATCTGTAGGCAAGTAAAGAACCTGTCAAAAATGCAATGAAAAATAAAGCAAAATGCAAACCTTTAATGTAGAGTCATCATCAACACTTGACATGGTTATTCAATCACAAGTTGTCATGACTCAATCAAATGTTGACAACATTAATTGTGTTAAATAGGGAAGAGTTAGGATGCCTAGTAGATTTTTATTGGCTTTTCAAGTTGTTTTGGCAGTTAGGGCCTTATTTAGCTGTATTTGGGACCTCAAAAATATGTGAATGCATGGTGTGGCTCAAGTTGATATGCATGGAATAGCCATTTCTACAAAGGAGACCTTAGGTTGTGGGGTGGGAGGTTGGAAACTTTTATTGGAAACTATGAATACCATTGATGGGTCCTCGTTTGGTAGCTTTTACTGATAGAGATATGAGTTTCTTTGAGGGAGAACTAAGAAAGACACAGTTTGATATAACCAACAAAGCAATGCAATATCATGAATAATTGTCTTCTAAATTGTAGCTTAGCACCGTCTCCTCGACATCGGCACCAAAAAATGTTGGACCCTTCCGTGCCTCCCTAATCGGTGCGATCAAGAGGGCAAGGAAGGGGCTTGGATCTCCAACCGAGTGAGTTGTCATGTAGGAGCAGGATTCGATCCCATGGCAAGGGGGTTAAGCTACGGATCTAAACGAGATCTAAGCCTACCAAGGGTGTCAATCTTGGTGTTGGATCTAAAAGTGGAATGGCTTAGATGAGGGGTAAGGTTCTTTACTATCTTCTTGGATCTTTTTGGGTTTTGGGTTTTGCTTGGATCTTGGCTTTTTGGAATATCTAGGTTTCTTGAGGTCTAGATCTTCTCCTCTTGAGGCTTGTCTTCTCAAGGGAGAGGAGCAATGGAAGGAGATCCTACCTAATGGATCTTAATGATCACTCCAAATAAATTTCTAACACCTATTTTCCAATTGTGTGATTTTGTGGATTAGAAGGATGAAAGCTTGTGCTAATGATCATTCAAATATGTGATAGCATGATTAAATAACAACATTCAAGCATTCATGCATCCACAATCAATCATACAAGTGCAAAAAAGGAGGGCTTGACAATGTAAGAAAAATGGAGGAGGAGGCTTCTCTTCTCTCACTCTCAATCTCTATTCTTAACAATGAAAAGTGAATCCAAAATGGTGTCACATCCCTACTTATAGACAAATCTAGGGTTGGGTTTTTGGTTCACCCAAAACAATGTGCCATAAGAACTTGACTATTTAAAAAGTTATGAACAAAATTGCTTTTTAGCTACTTTGGGTCCTTATTTTTGGCCCATTGGAGTACAGATCTATTTCTATTTCTCGCGCCATTGGCTTACGAGTACATTGCACCTTCTAAGGGTGTCTAACGTTTTTTTACAAATAGATTCAAGTCATTATGCCAACTCGGCCATGCTTTTGTTCCTGTCGTCGTAAGATATGTTGGGAAGGCGCTAGACTTTGTCTTTGCTCATTGGTCGGTCTGCGACTTGGTTCGCGACTTGTCGGCCTTCTGATATTGGCGTTCTCGGTAAATCTATATTTTGGAACTCCTTCTCGGTTACTTGTCGACGCTCTTTAATGTAGTTTGGTGGTTTGATTCCTTCATTCGATATCCATTAGGTTTTTTTTGGCATCTGGAATCTGTTAGAAGAATCTTCTAAAAAAGGAATTGGATAAGCTACCCACATTGGGTGAGCAACCACCATGGCACAAAACAGTTTTTGAAAAGACTCCAAATTCAATAAGGAGTTATGTAACGAGCCCTCGCTAGCTCCGAGTGAATCCATATTACATTCCAATGCCGCACATGAATAAATGAAAAGATTTGGGAGTACCAATGGATAAAATCACCATCCATACCCCAAAATTGGCCCGTAATCTATCAACAATATAGTTGGTCGATTGTAGTGGATTTCAACCGAGCCCTCCAGGCTTATGGATACGAGTATAGGTCTTCACCAGATCCGACCGTGAGGCAGTCAGCTAATTTTGCAAACGATTTGACCAAGTTGGCGTTGGTTTCAACCAGAGCTTACAACATTGGCTTTTGATCCAAACATTCCCATGGCGTCCTACAAAGTCCAAGACCAATTGCTGATAGCCAGATTGTACTATCGAGCCATGATGTTGGGTGGATCCTGGGAGTCCATATTTATAGCATGGACAATATCGAAGTGGATTTCCGGCGCAAATAGTTGCTTCTTTCCGCACAAAACTGATTTCAATATGGAGCGCCTATAGTTCATGAAAAAGTTTCAATACCATTTAATAAAGGTGCACCAATCAGAGCCTGAAGTAATAAATCTCGCAAGGTGTCATGGGACCGCCACCAGTTTTAGTGGGGGGATATTGTTGGAGGTTTGCGGATCCCAAGACAATTTTATCCCTAGTTAATAAGTGAGAGGGATTTGACACCCTGCGTGTGTAAGTCCAACCCAATGATCACATAGTGTTATTTGATTAGTTACAAGTTAATAAAATGACTATAGGCCTTTTTGTGGGACTTTTAATGTTGTAGGGCCTAAATAGTCAAGTTAGTGAATAAAAAGGGGTTCCCACCAAAATTCAAATTCAAATTGGTTTCCTCCAATTTTTGAATGAGTTTTCTCACTTTTCAAATTTAAATAGTTAGGGAGATAGAAATTGCCCAATAGGATTTGAGGCCAAAGCCCTAAAATCCACTATATATAGTGGTAAATTCGAATATTGTAAACATGTTCTCTTCATTTCAATACAAGCAGGTTGGCCCTCTTATGAAATGGATATGGAATGTCCTTGCTCTCCATCTTTCTTCCTCTAACTCTCATGTTTTCTTTGGATTTTCTATTTGTTGGATTTGATGCTTATTGGGATTGATCATTCTTATGCTTTTTGAGAGAGAGAGAGAGAGAGAGAGAGAGAGAGAGAGAGAGAGAGAGAGAGAGAGAGAGAGAGAGAGAGAGAGAGAGAGAGAGAGAGAGAGAAGAGTAAGTCTCTATCATTGTTGTGGAACTAGTGCTAATGGATGTAGTGTTAATGCTTAGGGTTAATGGATCTTAGAGTTATATATGAATCATATGCACATGCTGGATTATGAAATATACTATTGCTCTCATGGGAATGAATCTCTGTGTGTGACAACTAGTTAATCCTCATCATCTCCTTGATGCTTGTGTGCTTGGATCTAGGGCTGAGGGTAGGATAGAAAATGCTCACTACAGTCTAGTTGACCAATTTTTGAAAATTTTGTTAATCACTAAGATCCAAAATCATCTCTTGATCTTCGGTTATGGAAGACAACACAATTAGCACCATTGGCAATGCAGAAAATCAACATCTACTTGATGAAAGAGATGCAAACTCAAAAAGATCTTGATCAAACATCAAATATATAAAATAATGAAGTTGTGGTCCATAAAATAACATTACTCTAACAAGTTTCACATGTGTGGATCCAAATCACAACAAAACAAAGCATTCTACACACAAGATTGCAAGATATCATCACTATAGTGCACCAATGGATAGATGAACCCAAGAGAACTCATGTGTAAGCATCAAATGAGATAAGAGAGAAAGAATCATGTTCTCCCATGCTTGTACACTATTTATAACATGTCTATGCCCTATTTTGAATGTGATGTCCTTCCATAGAATCTTCTAGATCCAAAATCCTACTCACAATATGGACTAGAGTCAATGTACCAATCATTCAAATTTGAATGGGTCCAAAATTGCCTACTTACTTTTTCTCACTTTCCAAAAGTGATAATTCAAAAACGTTTAGACTAATAGAACTTTAAAATATCTATCTCTAAGTCTTAAATGCAAATTGGCCTCAATTGCCAAATACAAAAGAACAAACTAGTTGACAATTTCTCACACTCCCTCTTCAACTAGTTTTAGCATACACTTTGAAAATACTCCAAGTGAAGTCCTATTCTTTGTCAACAAGTCTTTTCCAAGTGCTTTGGTGAACATATCAGCTACACATTTCCTAGTTTCCAATGCTTCTCACTAGGATCTCGCATAAATTGGCTTAATCTACCAATGCAATAGCTTAGATCTGGTCTTGTGATGGTTAGATATATAAGTGAACCAATATATAAGTGATCCAGGAGGCAAAGCATTCAAGACAAAGAACCATTAACAAGTGAGAACACAGTTCACAGCAATGGCTTCAATAAGCTGTATACAATCAAAGATCTACACAATCCTCGACTCATCAGGGTCTAACTTCCTAGCATGGAAGGTTAAGACCTCTCTTATACTAAAGGGAAAAGGATTATGTCCCCAGGTAGATGGCACTGAAGAGATGCCTACAACTACAGGCAAAGAGCTATGCGAATGGAGAGAGAAGAACAACAAGGTAGTAGCCATTTTGTCATCATCCATCAAAGATAGTCTCACACTTGACCTCGTGACACTCTCCAATGCAAGAGATATGTGGGATACTTTACTCACAAGGTTTTAGACAAAATCACGCAATCAGATCATGCTTCTTGAAGATGTATGGCATAGGAGACTATGCCATATGAATTCATCAGATATTCTATGACACAGGAGACTATGCCATATTTGATGACCTGTGATGCATGCATAAAAGGTAAGATGTCACGTACTCATTTTGCCAACTCCTACAGAATGACAAAGATTCTGGAGCTAGTACATTATGTAAAAATTACAGCAAATAAGGATCCTAAAACACTTGAAATGATGAGGGAAACAATAGATTATGATTTCATAAGATTAGCACAAGTTGAACCATCAAAATCCATCAAAAATCTATGCTTGAACCTCACTAAATGGCCCAAATCCTTGAAGAAGGCTTCACACGTGTGAAAGTACGGCCTCCCACAGTCTGAGTACTGTACACCAGACCTACATTCAATCCTATAATCATTAGTAATCACAAATACTCAAACAATTATGAACATAGAGAGCAATTGCACCATTATGAGAGAAAAAACATGAAATTGCTTGATTGATTTTGGTGAGATATCATCACCTATATATACATGATCCATCACGGTTTTGGGCAGGTATGAGTAGCCCTAAACCTATCCCTAATGCTAATTTTGGTGGATCTTTCATCCCTACCAAGTTAGGGTTGGAATCTTGGAGATCCCTCAACAATGCAAAAATTACCAAAAATAGCTCATATTTTTTCTCCCTTGTATCTAAGCATAATTTGGACTCATTCCAAAGGTTCTAACACTTAGGTCTACTTGAGAACATCCTTATGAATGGAATCCTATGCTATTTGGCACGTGTGACAAGCCACATCATGACCATCTAACTATTTACAAGTCATATGACCAAAACTAGTCAAGCTAGAATTGTGAATTTTTAACACTCCTCCTCACTATCTAGCTTGGTTCAATCATTGCTTTACTAATCACTCCAAGTGATGATCTGAACTTCATAAAAGGTGTCTTTTGAAGTGGTTTAGTAAGTAGATCAGCTACACATTCATTGCTTGGAACATGCTCCAAAGCACTCTCCTTGGCTTGCACCATTTCTCTCACAAAGTGATGGCATATCTCAATGTGCTTAGATCTTGCATGGAAGATTGGGTTAGATGCAAGGTGTTGGGCTGATATATTGTCATTGTAGATGATTGGTGCCTCCTCTGAATCCATGATCTTTAGTTCCACCAATAATCTCTTGATCCAAAGTACCTCCTTTGTAGTGGTTGTCAAAGCTTTGTACTCGGCCTCGGTTGAAGATAGAGATATAGTTTCTTGCTTTTTTGAAAGCCATGAAACCACACCTTCTCCTATGAAAGTTGAATAGGCACTTGTTGATTGCCTATCCCTCTTGTCCCCTGCAAAATCTGAATCACTAAATGCATGAAGGTTAATCACATCTCCTCTATATAGAATCCCAAAATCCAATGTACCCGAGATGTATCTTAGAATCCTCTTAGCCTTTTTCCAATGGATATTCAATGGCTTTTGCATGGATTGGCTCAACCTACATACACTAAAGCTAAGATCTGGTCTAGTTATAGTGATCCACATTAAGGAACCTATAAGTTGCCTAAACAAAGTGATGTCCATGAAGGATCTTTCATCATCTTCATTTGGCACTTTTACATCTTGCTCCATTGGTGTGTCAACACTTTTGCATACTTCCATCTTAAACTTCTTCAAAAGACTTTGAGCATAGTTTACTTGACTTATAAAGATAAAATCAGACCCTCTAAGCACTTTTATGCCTAAGATGAAGTGAAGACATCCTAGATCTACCATCTTGAACTCTAAGGATAGATCTATCTTGATTTTTTCAATACCATCAACACTATTTCCACTAATGATGATGTCATCTACATAAATGAGTAAAAGTACAATACCAACATCATCAAACTTAATGTAAAGAGTAGGATCATATTCACTTTGAACAAAAGAAAGTGAAATAAGATAGCAATGTAGTCTTGAATTCCAAGATCTCGAGGCTTGCTTCAAGCCATAGATGCTTCTTTGGAGATGGCATACTTTGTTCTCCATTCCATGCTTGATGAACCCTTGTGGCTGCTCCATATAGATATCTTCTTCCAAAAAACCATTCAAGAAAGCATTAGAGACATCCATTTGACATAGAATCCATCCAAAATGTGATGCAAGTGCAATGATTAGCCTTATTGTGACCATCTTGGCCACGGGTGCAAAAGTTTCCTCATAGTCTATCCCTCTCTCTTGAGCATAACCTTTTGCAACTAATCTTGCTTTATGTTTGTTAACACTCCCATTTGCATTCAACTTAAGCTTGAAGACCCACTTGCATCCTATTACATTCCTTTGAGGTCTCTCAACAAGCAACCAAGTTTCATTCTCAATCAAGGCATCATACTCATCCAACATAGCTTTATACCATTCTTTGGAGTTCAATGCATCTTCAACATTAGACGGTTCTTCAAAACTAGATAAAGCATAAGAAGTGGATGAGATACCCTCAACTTGCTGTCCTTTCCCTTGATATGTGAGCCTTGATGGCTCCACTTTTGCCCTTGAAGATCTCCTTGGTGTGATAGGTGGGTTTGGTGCTTGCTCCTCCATGAGCTCCTCCTCAAAACCAAGATCTTGCTCCTCGGCCATCTTCTTCTTGATTGTTGGAGCACTTGAGCCTTCTTCAAGCATATGCATATGATGTTCATCAAAGATGACATCCCTTGAAACAACAAATTTGTTCAAGGATGGGAGATAGACTTTGTAGCCCTTGCTTGAGCTTGCATATCCAAGCATGATCCCTCTTGTGGAAGATGGATCCTCCTTGGTTCTTGTTTCCAATGGCACATGCACATAACATATACACCGAAAAACTTTCAAGTGATTAAGATTGGGTTTCTTTCCATACAACATCTCATAAGGAGTTTTGCCTTCAATTGCTTTGCAAGACACCCTATTCATCAAGTAGTTTGCACATACAAGAGACTCACCCCAAAAGGATTTGGGCAAACAAGCATCTAATCTTAAAGCCTTAGAACATTCACATAATGTTCTATTCCTTCTTTCAGCAACTCCATTTTGTTGAGGAGTGTAAGGACAAGAAGTCTCTTTCTTGATCCCTTCCTCCTCACAAAAGGCCTTGAACTCATTGGAGATGAATTCTCCACCATTGTCACTTCTAAGAATTTTGATGCTATGATTATGATGCTTTTCCACAAACAACTTGAACTTTACAAAAGTATCAAATACTTGAGACTTGAAGGAAAGTAAGAACACCCAACAATATCTTGAGTAGTCATCAATGAAGGTTAAAAACATGGATGAACCTCCATTAGATTTGGTGCTAGCAATGTGCACATCCGAGTGTATGAGTTCAAGAGGATGAGATGACTTTGTGATGGAGTTAGGAAACACCTTCTTATGTGCCTTGGATAAGGCACAAGCTTCACAAACCTTGTCTTCCTTCCCAATAGACCTTGGTAGGCCTAAAGCATACTCCTCCTTGATCATAGCCTCCATGGAACCCGAGTTGACATGTCCAAGTCTTTTGTGCCATAAAGTAAAGGTAGATATCTTGTTCTTCTCGGCCAACATGACAACATTAGTATCCACAAATGCATCCAACTTATAAAGTTTGCCAAGTCTAGTGCCCTTAGCCACTATCTTACCCTTCTTCTTGATGAAACATTCATTTGAAGCAAAGTCAACATTGAAACCATTGTCTACCATTTGGCCAACACTTAGTAGATTCTTTGTTATTGTAGGAATGTACAAAACACCTTCTATGTTGATCTTTTTGGAAGATCCTAAGCAAAGGGGAATGCTACCAACTCCTTCAATCTTACAAGCTTCATCATTTGCTGTATAGATAGACTTTATAGGTCCATCATAGATAAGAGAGAAGAGAAAAACTCCCTTTTACTAGTCATGTGTGAACTAGCACCCGAGTCAATCCACCAAGGATCTTCTCCTTTGAAACTTGTTGAAGAAAATATGGACATCATGAGAGAGTCCTCATGTGAACTCTCCTCCTCCTCCTCTTTGCTCATGTTGGCTTGGCTTTGATCTTGCTTCCTCTTGAAGCATTCCGAGGCATAATGCCCCATCTTGCTACAATAGTAGCACTTCACCTTTGATTTGTCCTTCTTGACTTTGGTGGTTGATGGAGATGCCTTTGGGGGTCCTTCTTGATCCTCAAGCTTTGTAGACTTCTTGAATGTTGATTCTTTGGCTTTGGACTTGCCTTTGCCTTTGGTGAAGAGAGCTTGGTCATCTCCACCTTGGATGGAAAGCCTATCCATCCTCTCTTGCATTTGGCTCCTTCTTGATTCCTCGGCCATGAGTGTGCCTTGGAGTTCTTCAAGTATGGGTAGCTTACCCATAATTGCATATCCCTGAACCAAATTGTCAAATTCAAAGCTTAGTCCATTCAATATGAGTTGAACAAGCTCTTCATCCTTGATAGGGTCACCTATAAAGGCTAGCTCTTTGTTCAATTCCTTTACTCTTAGGACAAAAGTATGTGCACTCTCTCCTTTCTTTTGATAGCTTCTATAGATTTGATTCTTCAAAGCTAACATTCTAGTTTGGTTCTTGGATTCATAGACCTTTTGCAAAGTCTCCCAAGCATCTTGAGCTGAAGTGCAATCTCCTACCTCTCTTAAGAGTTCATTTGCAACATTCATTTTTATGCAATGTAGTGCAACATTGCACCTCTTGATGTATTTGGCTTTTTCTTGAGGATGAATAGGTTCACCCTCCTTACCATTTACAATTTCCATCAGATCTTGCATGATCATGATAGATTCCATTCTAACTTTCCATATGGAATAGTTAGTTTTGTTGAGCCTTTCATTAGTATCCAAAAGATATGCATTTATAGATGCCATCTAGTCTCCTAATCAAGGACTTGACACAAATGAAGGTTACTTCTATTGATTTGATTGAAGGTCTACCTTATCCCACTTCTTAGGGACATGAAAAGATCAGTAATAGACTTCCTATAAAGATCTAAGAATGATCTCTAACAAAATCAAATCATAGAATACTAGAAACAATGCACTTGCTTGATTGAAGTAGACAATACTAGTAGAATTGCCCCTCTTTCTATAAAGAACATTAAAGCTTCCAAATGATCTGATCAAGAGTGAATTTCAGCAACCTAATATACTTCCAAAATCACTTGTAAAATATCTAAATGGAACTTAATGAGGATGCAACACAATCTACTATCCAATCACAAGCAAAAAATGATCAAAATTGATGAAAAATTGATCTAATTTGGTGCATAAGTCAAGCAATGGTTGGACTGAACCTAAATCACTTTAGGAGGTGCCTACTACACCTTAGAACAGCCTTGAAGAGTCCCCAAAACTCTGATCTTCCCTCTCCTTGAATGCTAGAAAGCCTTCTCTATGAAATCACCTCCAAAACTTGCTTAGAAATCAATGCTTGGAGCAAGCAAAACTTGCTATCTTGGTAATGTGAATTGAATTCAACTTTACCTCTGGTTTTAGACACCTAAACACCTGCAAATGAAGTCACACAACACCAATCTCCAATGTATTTGACTCACTTTGAGTTCTAGAATCAATACTAGATGCTAAGATCCAATCTACACAAGATTTAGATCAAAAAATGTGATCAAATTGAATGCAAACCAAGGATTTAGCTCATTTCAGCCTTTAGGCTCTGATACCATGTAAAAATTACAGCAAATAAGGATCCTAAAACACTTGAAATGATGAGGGAAACAATAGATTATGATTTCATAAGATTAGCACAAGTTGAACCATCAAAATCCATCAAAAATCTATGCTTGAACCTCACTAAATGGCCCAAATCCTTGAAGAAGGCTTCACACGTGTGAAAGTACGGCCTCCCACAGTCTGAGTACTGTACACCAGACCTACATTCAATCCTATAATCATTAGTAATCACAAATACTCAAACAATTATGAACATAGAGAGCAATTGCACCATTATGAGAGAAAAAACATGAAATTGCTTGATTGATTTTGGTGAGATATCATCACCTATATATACATGATCCATCACGGTTTTGGGCAGGTATGAGTAGCCCTAAACCTATCCCTAATGCTAATTTTGGTGGATCTTTCATCCCTACCAAGTTAGGATTGGAATCTTGGAGATCCCTCAACAATGCAAAAATTACCAAAAATAGCTCATATTTTTTCTCCCTTGTATCTAAGCATAATTTGGACTCATTCCAAAGGTTCTAACACTTAGGTCTACTTGAGAACATCCTTATGAATGGAATCCTATGCTATTTGGCACGTGTGACAAGCCACATCATGACCATCTAACTATTTACAAGTCATATGACCAAAACTAGTCAAGCTAGAATTGTGAATTTTTAACACATTCGAACATCTGTGGACCTTTCGACGTGATCTTAGTAGGAGGCTTGAAGTACTATATTACCTTTATTGATGACTATAGTATGTTTGCGAGTCTACTTCATTCACAATAAATCAGATGCATTTGACAAGTTCACAGAATATGTGAGCTGGGCAGAAAGATGCATAGGAAACAAGGTGAAGTAGATCAGAACAGATTGAGGTGGAGAATACATCTCAATATGATTCATTGATTTCTAGAAAACCCAATCTGACTCATATTCGAATATTTGGCTGTGCAGCATATGCACATGTTCTTAACAAGCTTCAAAAGAAGCTTGATGAGAAAGCAGAACAAGGATATCTCGTAGGATATGACAATCATTCGTCATACTACATAATCTATATGCGAGAGACAAACACAGTGAAGACAGTCAGAGACGTCAAGTTCAATGAGACCAGAACAATGAACAACAAATATCCTGTCAATTATGAAGTTCTTCGAAGACAAAGTATGATCTACCTGTTGCGAAGTGGGAAAGACCGGATAGAGCCGACTTGGTAGGAGTAGCTACTGCTACTAACTGTGATCAAGTTCTTTTCCAAGCCCCAGATTGCTACTGTAGATTTGTTGTAAAATTAAACTTGTAAACAGTAGATAATGTTGAATAAAACAACAACAGAAATTTATCTACTGATAGCATGCATTCAAATATTGCAGGTCATACACATCACTGAACAGAGCATTGAGAAAATGGTTTTTATATCAGAACTGAATTTACAATACAATTCCTGAGCGTTGTCTGTTTTCCAGATCAGCGCGTTAGCGCGAGAGAGATGTTCTCTTCTCACGAATAAAATGACTAACTACTGCAAATCTGTAATCTCACTTTGGAGCTACCTTAGACTGTGTCCATGACTGTCTCCTTGACTTTCTGCCTTGTATCCTTCCTTGATCCCTTTATGTGATCAATCCATGGAATTGATTAAGTTAGAAGATTCAATCAAAAGAAATGCATTAGTCTTAAACAAAACAGATTCCAGTTTTCTGTCATTGTCCTCTGTGAATCATCCACCTTCTTCCTGTTGTGTTGTTCCTTCACGCTGCAGGCCTTCACTTTTTCAAAAAAATTTTTTGCGACTTTTAAGAGCAGTGTCGCTTTTTCAAGGGTAAGTGTCTCTTTTCTAAGGGCAGCATCCCTTTTCTAAGGAGGCAAAAAACACAACTGTAGCTTCAGAATCTTCAAGGAGCGTGCAGAAAAGGAGACTGGAAGGACAATCAAGGTCCCTAAGGTCAGATAACGGTGGAGAATATATCTCTATCAAGTTCAAGGAATACTACCAAAGCCAAGGCATTGAGCAGCAATTCATCACTCCTTACAGTCCTTAGTCTAATGGCTTAGCTGAGAGGAAGAACCGTACTCTGGTCGAATCTGCTAAGTGTATGCTAGCACATGCATCGTTGCCCAAGAGATTCTGGGCTGAAGCTGTCTCCACTGGAACTTACATCCAGAACAGATGTTCGACCAAGGCTCTCTTAGACAAGACACCCCACGAGGTGTGGACAGGCTCTAAGCCTTCTTTGAGAAACCTAAGAGTGTTTGGGTGCATTGCCTACGCGTAGATCCCAAAGGACACAAGGAAGAAATTGGATTTCCAAGGTCTAAAGACCATCCTGATCGGATGTACTTCGTTTGATAACACTTACAAGCTATATGATTGTGATACCCAGCAAATCTTGTATAGCCGAGATACAGTCTTTATCGAGGATCAGTTTGTCGACCTCAAAGGCAAGGATATTGCTCAAGAAGAACCTTCATCACCTGACATTGACACGACAATCCGAGCTTCTGGCTCAGACATGTCTATTGTCAACCCACTTCGAGACATCAAATCAGACGAAGATGTTGCTACTACCCAGCAACATATCCCAGGAGCGGTTCATCAGTCGAATCCTCCCAAAAGATCAAGCCGAGTGCACACACAGCCCACAAGGTATACTCTTAAGTCTGCCTGTCTTTTAATGCAGGAATCGACGACAGTCGAAGAGGCACTTAGCCAACCAGACTCTGATCTATGGAGAGAAGCTATGAACAGAGAGTATTCCTCTCTGATCAAGAATTAGACATGGTCATTAGTCGAAGCTCCTATTGTCTGCAATATTATTGATTGCAAATGGATATTTAAGATCAAATATAACCAACGGAACGATTGATCGAAGGAAGACTAGATTGGTAGCACGAGGATTCACCCAGATCCCGAATGTCGACTATAGTGAGAATTTTAGTCTAGTCGTCAAACATTCGTCGATCCGAATGCTCTTGTCTTATGTTACAGCTGCCGACCTCAAAGTACATCAACTTGATGTACAAACAACCTGTCTGAATGGAGTTATACAAGAAGATATCTACATGATCCATCCCAAAGGATACGTTCTGGAAGGCATGAAGAATCATGTCTTAAACTCCACAAAGCATTGTACGGCTTGAAATAGTCTGCCAGAGCTTGGTTTTAGAGGATCAACACATTCCTCATTGAACAAGGATTTAAACCAAGCACTGCTGATTGCAACGTTTATTCAAAGTCAATGCAACAGTCCTTCATTATCATCACCTTGTATGTTGATGATACGTTGCTCTTCAGCAACAATGCCAATATGGTCAAGGATTCGAAATAGATGATGTTCTCAGAATTCGACATGACTGATCTGGGCAAAACACACTTCTGTCTTGGAATTCAAATCCACAGAGACAAAACAAATCGACTGATTTACATCACTCAACAAAGGTATCTTCATAATGTTCTTAACACCCCTGATAAAGATAGTGACTTTATTGATATAAATACTGATGTGCTCCGGGATTTTTTTATTGGCCAGAATACATCTGCTGATGAATCGATCCCTATAGATGAGTCTAAATGTCTTTTCAATTTGCCAGTATATTATATAAATGATGATGTATATTTTACCATAGCTGATTTATGTCAGTTTTTTGACTATCGTGAAGATGAGGTGCTACGTTTAATATCCGGCACATTTCTAAATTCTCCGACTTTGTAGATTTTGAAACATATGACCTTGTTGCTGAAATTGATTATGATGATGAGGAGGGACTTATGACCGGTGAAGAGTGCTTGACTAAGACTTTATCAAATATTGCTGAGGATAGACGAGGCAGACCATCCGATGAAGAATTCATGACATTTCAATCCCAGATGGGCTTCCCTCATTTCACAGATGATTCCACTTCAGTAGGTGGTCATAATATTGATCATCCTGTTCTGGTTGCTGTGATGAAGAATGTGTAAGTGTTTAAACTTCCTTGCATTAGAATGAATGTTCTTAACTGTTGAATGTATTTTTTTTAACATATTTCTTATTGCAGGATGCTCTCATAATTGATGACTTTGCTGCGAGACGAGGTGGTTACAGACAACTTGCATCCTCGTTTCAGAGGGATAGTGGACTTGGCCACTATCTTAAACATTTTCTGAAGAATGAGATCCGTATTGCTCATTCAAAGTTGAGCCCAGTTGGGGAGAGTCTAATAATGGCAGTTAAAGCTTTATCATTTTATCTAGGAGGACATAAATTTGTTAAGACAAATAAGATCATTTTTGTCAAAAGATCTTCTGTTTTGAACATTCTAGGTTTTACTGATGGGAATGTTCCTTTAAGGAGCTCCCATTATTCATTGTACTCTACTTATATTGAACTTAGTGGAAATAAAGATAATGCACATCTATTAGATGCATACTCTAGCAGAGAATTTCTTCATGACAATACAACCATAGAAGCTGACACACAAGCTGATGATGAATAGTGGACACTTTGTATTTTGTTATAATACAATCAATACATTTACATTGAGTATTTCTCCTCTCTCTTGTTCCATGAATTTGCATGCAATTTTAATATGTCACACATTTACATCGAGTATTTCTCCTCTCTTGTTCAATGAATTTGTAAGCAATTCTGAACATGTCATGATTTGATGACAATGATGATTGAGTCTTTGTTATCTTCTACTCAGCAATCATCTAATTTTCTCTTCCTGTATGAACTTGCATGCTTGTAGTTTCGTTTTTCATTGGTTCCTCCATGTTCTGTATTTCGATGAAATGCTGCTCGTGCTTGATTATTTTGTCATTCACCTTTTCAAAGGTTATATCATAGAATGTGCCGATGTATCTCAGCAAGTAATTTAGATCAACAAATAAGTTGTTTGATGAATTATAGGATATCGATCTTCCATCAGTTTCATACACCTCCTCAATATGAAATGGAGTTCTAGTGATCTTATGCATACCTATGTTTAATGTATCTCTCTCTTTCTTCAAGTGATATGTCCTAGGGATTGGGACTTTTCTAATTTGAACTTGCTTAAAAGCTTATCTAATTAGTTTAATATTGTTGCATATGCTTCCCTACTAATACCTACAAAATCACAAGCACCCTGAAATATAGTCTTATCTAAATTTTTTTGAATGTCCACCATCAAAGACTCTGTTATTTTACACTTTACATTTGAACTCCTATTGTTCATCATAATACGCTCAGTGGATTTGCCTGTCAATATTGTGCCCAATGACATTCCTAGTGAAGCATTGTCTTTAATATTCCAAGGGCTACTAATGCAGATCTGCAAAAAAAAATAGATAGTTAACAAAATATCACCATAACTGAAAGTAAATCCAAATTTCATTGAAAAACTTTCAAAAATCAGAATATGCTTACTTGAATGCACAGATCCTTCTATTTCGATAACCTCCTTTTGAAAGCGTTTGAATATCCTTGCAACTTTGTCGCTTTCTCTTCTTACTTCCAGCCTTTTTCTTTGACAATTCCACATCCTTCAATAATTGTAAGTTTTCAATACGAATAGATTATAGAATTGATTGCATTTGCTCTAGTTCTGGTTTGATATTGATTGTTATCTTCTGTAATGATTCATTATTTTTTTTAAGTTGTTCATTTTTCTCTAACGTCTTTTGGAGATGACAATCTCTATTCTGACAGTAAGAGGATATCCGAATTAACTCAGCTTCTGCAAAGGTGCCAAATCAATAGGGATATCCACATGTAGATGATACAATGTCGTCATCATAAAAAACAATAGAGTAATTAGATGCATCAAAGTACTATGAACAGATTCTATGAAACAAAACAAAATACTCACCTTTGATTATATTATATACTTTGTATGATCAATCCAATCTCCATGCTTGTATGCTTGATTCAAATTTGGAAATGCCGCTCATTTTTTCATTCCAATAGGTAGTTGGCGCTCATATTTCCATTCCAATGTGAAGACGACATTCATAATTGGAGATGACACCCATATTTTCATTCTTGTGGAAGGAATGCATATGTAAACATTGCTATTTTTCTTTATTCGAATTTGGGGATGGCGGTCATATTCTAGATCCAGTGAAATTTGAAGGAGAAGTCATGTGCGTAATAGGGTGAATCCTTTAGTGGAAGCACTTATTATTGACTTTTCTAGGATTTAGATATTTTCATTTATCATCTTTCCAGTCCAGCTATTTTTAGGGTTGATGATAAGTTGGCGATGTTGGTCTGCCACTATTGCAAAAAACCCGAAAAACCTGAAGGTGCCTTTGAACAGGGAAGGTATGCAAGTCCCGAAGGTGCGAAAAATCCGAAGGTGCCTTAAAATGTTTAAGGGAGGTCTAAAACGGATTTTGGTCATTATGTCGCCTTTTTTGCGAAGGTGCAAAAAATGCGAAGAAGGCGAAAAAGGCGAAGGTGCCAAAAAATTGTTAAGGCACAAAACATCCCAAAGGTGGAAAAATGCGAAGGTCTGAAACATGTAGTCGGCCTTCGGCTGTTTTTAGGATGCTCATTACTTGAACAGTTTGTTAAGGTTGAGCACCACAGGTTTGGCTATGGAACTGTTGACATATCCCCATAACTCTTTCTCAATCAAGATCATCCTCATTTTGAACTTCCACATGTGGAAGTCATCTCCGTTGAATTTGTTGATGAGGCGGATCTCTGAGGTTGAACCTTCCATTATAATCAGAGATAAAACACAAAGTAGATGAATCAGCTCTATAGAACCAAAAACGTGTTAAGTTCTATTATAATTTCTAGACTCTAGTAATCCAATAAACCTGTGGTCTGATACCACTTTGTGGGCACGAGATTTTACACAGGCGACACTCTGCAGAAATACACAATATTCCATGTACAGACTGTCTACGTCTTCACGCTCCAATAACAACTGTCTAATTAGGTAGTTAATCAGTTGTTAAGTAATCTTATAAATGTAAAGTTAGAATAATGCAAGATCTTCCAGCTGCTATAAATGTAAATGAGCGATTGAAGACAAAGAGAGTGAGCAATCAAATCAGATAGATCAGAAGTCATTGTAAGTGTCATCATAAATTATCTGTTAGAGATAAAACGACCAGAACATGTCTTACAAACGTGCTTGTCAACGCGATTGTATTGTGATTTGATCGTTGTGTTTACAACTTTATTATACAAATTCGCTATTGTTCTACACTCTTCTTGCATTCTTGTTGAATGATAACTCTCACTCCCCTTACACAAACACTATTATCAAAGAATTGCATGGCTGTTTCAGATGCCTAATCTTTTCGCAATCTCTCTTCATGGCAGTCTACGACTCCTACGTTGATAATCTGATTCAACGCAAAGAACAGCTCATAAAACTCCATTCTCTAAGTAATCCACGATCCTGCTATCAAGAATTCTTTGTTTCTTCAGTTGACATCAATTCAAACATTAATTAAAGTGGTATTAGAGCTGATAATTCACATCCATCCGATCTCATAGAGTGTGGCCTGTGTAGTATCTCGTGTAAAACTGCAGTGTCGTCTTTTATTGTCGCCTGTCAGAAACTGCATGTAAAAATACAGTGTCGCATTTTGCCTGATTGTCGCCTATCAAGACTGCATGTGAAAATGCAGTGTCGCATTTTTCACAAAAAGTGTTGCATTTCTGGAAGTGCCTAAATGGCCCAAAAACAACTTAATAAGTGTCGCTAAACACTTAGTTGCTCAAGAAAGTACGAAAGTGTTGGGTTTTTCGCTTATGGAAAAACCCCAGTAAAATGCAGACTGTGGCCACAATTAGTTCAAATATGCAGACTGTTAGAAAACGGTTCATTTTCTACATGTTGCATTTGAGAGAGTAAAAATTAGAGAAGGAAGAAGGGTTGTTGGGATGAGTAGGAGTTAGATTAAATTCCAACACTGAGAACTGTGCAAAAGTGATTATTGGATCACTACTACTCTGTATCATAAATTGAAGATTTTTGCTGGTTTCTGTACATGCGTGCAAAGCTCTCTTTCAAACTATTTGAAAGACCTTTTTTGAAAGTAACTAAGACTTTGCTGCATAGATATAGACTTTGCTACAAATTGAATTTACTTAATTAATTATTAATTACACGGTTCACTGTAAAAATGTTTGAGAACCATACGGTTCACTATACGGTTCATCATGATGTGTGTGGTTGATGAGTACTACTGTAGATGGACGACTATATCTTTTTTTAAGAAGGATTTTAGGCCAATTCTTAGTTTTATGAACAATGTTGAGTACTACGGTGACCTTGTACAATTCAGCTGATCGCTGGATATCCCCGAGGAAGTTGCAACAAGATTGAAGTTAGCCAACTATATTCTATGGCATTTTCTCTCTCATGATATCCAAAGATCATATCCACCTACTAAAATAGAATATAGCTGATCTCAGTAATAATGTCCAGGTTTTTGAAGTTCAAATACAAAATTTGAATATAAAGTTGGAGAATTGAAAGCTGATGATGATGTGATGATGATCGTCTTCGTGTCTTCATGATGTGAGATAAAATATAATTAAGTTCATTCGTGGTTTCATGTCTGGTGGAGCATTTTGAATAAAATGGTGCAAAGCTTTGTGCCGAATTTATATTATGCTTACCAATCATCAATGGATTTATGTTCGAACAGCAAGCAACAAGACATTGGATCATGTACATGCGTGCTATTGAGTACTATTAACGGTTGAAAATGGTGAAGCATGCTTCAGGGACGTTTTGGAGAGGGCATGGTGGAGGGCATGTATTGTCTAAGGGTCAAAAAAATAAAAAATAAATACAGGCCCCTCGCTGCTCGCTCCCACGTCATGCCCAAAAACAATTAAAATGAATTTTCCTCCCCCTACGTATATACCCCCCCCCCCCCCTCCCCCCAAAAAAAAAAAAAACCTGCCTCCTCCGGTTTAAAAAAATGAAAAAGATACCATTAATGTTTTTTTTGCAAAAAACCTATCCACTTCACATGCCTCCCATAACTGAGATATCACCAAACGCGCTTGAAAGAGCAAACAATTTGTATTTTTTATAAGAGAACTCTCTCTTGCTCTCTCAGCGTGTGTGAGTGTGTTTATGTATATATGATTAGGAGATCCTTATACCACAACTTGATGGTTTCGAGATTTGGGCAGAGGAGGATACAAACCTGAGAGCAGATTATGCCAAGGCTTCCAAAAAACTTTGGCAATGAGCCAAAAATAGACTACCTGTTACTAAAGCAAAGCCTCAAAGCTAAAGTAACATCGAAAGAACAGATTGAGTCGCACAGAAAGGTGTTGGACACAGAGCTCATGGAGCTAGGCAAACTTCAAGATCAACTGAAGTCCTTCAATTCTAGATCATCCAACTCTCCTGGTAGAGATTTGCTTTCTATGAAGGATGATCTAAAGATTCAAAGAAAAAGAATAGAAGCTACTCAAGCTATGCTTGACCACATAATTTTTTTGGATAAATTTTTCCAGGGATGTTTACTATCCTACCTCTCTTGGTGGTTGTTGAATATGATAGTTGTCATGCACAAACGTCTGACATTCATTTGTTATGAATGTCATTGAAAGCTTCTGTCCATTGTGGAGATGTTAAGAATTAAAAAACATAGCGTCGTTGGTTGATATGTAGCGACGTTTTTCAATAATTTAGTGACGCTTATGAAGTTTTTTTTTTAACCAATTCTTGGATTTATGGACAATATTTTAGGTTGATAATTTTTTGTTCTGGAAGCTTAAAGTCCTTTTTGTTGAAAAAAATATAATCCCTTCATACCATTGCTTGATAATTTAGGTTCAAATTTTGGGAGTGCATATTTATCGAAATACTCTGTTTTTCACTACCAAAATTAACTATGCTATGAATTTCCTACTTATACAAACATGTTTTTGTTAACTTTACTTCTTGCAACTTATAAATTTTGGGGTTGTTGCTTGACGTCGTTTGTTAATGATCATGGTTTTTATGGTTAGTAATGTATTTTTTGCCATGGATGTAGGAATGGTTTCGTCAGATGATCGACCACGTCGACCACCAGAGGCACCTTCTCTAGATCGCAAGAAAGGTCTAGCATTGGCTCGCAAAGCCCAGAAGGTGATTAAGTTCACTTTAGATTCAAATTATAGTTTTTCATTTTTTATATCTATCCTCAATGTTTTAAAGAGAAAAATTGATTTTGAAATCCCTGATTTCTATGAATGGTATTTATGCAGTATCTTCTTCGGAGAGATTTCAGAAATGCCCCTATCCGTGGGCATGGACGTGGATCGCAAGGCACTGGGAGGACGTCAAATGTTCCTGTTTCTCGTGAGCCAACCACTACCTCATCAACAGTGCCACAACCTAGTACTCATAATCATTCAGCGCCTGCTCCTTCACATGATGCAGGCCTAGTTAACGTTATTATATCCACTAATTTTATATGATGTGTTTGTGGCTCTCTTGTTATTCTCTTGCAATGTAGATTTATGTCACTAGTCAAAATATATAGAGTAATTATGTTAGTACTGAAAAGAATACATGCAAGTCGAGTTTCGTTTAGCACTTCAGGTAGTGATCGATCCAGACCACCTAATAGGTCTCCAGCTATGCCTTACGAGACACAAAGATGATACCCACATCTCTTTGGACGAGTACAATAAAATATTGTTCACCATGTTTGTTTGTATATTTTATTTGTTTGCATTATAAGTAGTTCTAATTTTTTTAGATTTTCATAACATACAATCTTTTGAATTTCAAGATGTTTGCTAATTTCTAATTGCAAGCCATATTTGAGTGCTCGAATATATGACACTAATGATATTTTTTCTTTTGATTTATGTAGCCGGATCCATGGGATAAAAACATCTGTTGTAATTGTACCGATTGCAAAGGATTTAAATATCGCAAAAGACACATAGTCAATGATCACATGTGGGGAAGGCCTCCACCAGATCCTGATCAAGCGCTTGCGGGTCCTTCAAACCCTATAAATGCTCAAGGAATTGAAGATCATGTTATGGTACGTAGTTTGCTCAATTCACTAGTTTGCTACAAACATTCTTGTTTTACAAGTTTTATGGTAATTTATCTTATTGAAAAAAGATTATTGTTTGTTGTTTGTATTTGCAGATAAGTGAACATGATTCTGATCAAAATATTGTGTTTGATGTTACATCCAACGAACTACAACCACAGCCGAGGGAGTTTGTCTAGATTTTGGATCATCATTAGCATTGGATGAAAATTTGGTGGACGATGTTGACGAGGTCATAGGTCCGGCCATAGTAAATGATGTTGATGTTGTTGAAGATTTTCCTTTGGGGTTATTTGAAAATGTGATGGAATCACCCATTGAGAGCCCCTCCAAATCATTTTCCATTGATACTATGGACCGCCCTCTTGTAGATAGAACACGTCATCGAAGACAAATCAGGGCACTAAATAAAAAAAGTTAAAACTTTGTGTATTCGTGATGTGAGTGCCACTATTTTGGATTAAATACCCGACACCATAGGTATTGTCCCACCACACCTATTTGCAATCCGAAAACCGTTCAACCGTATACGATTTGGATGTTGGCCAGAGTTCGTTGCTTTCCCTAGAGAAGGTGATACATTTCAATATTGGAATCAAACCTATCAGCTCTTGCCTAGTTTACGATTTCCATACGCCGACCTAAGTTTGTATATTTACACTCATGTGGATGTGCCTCCAGGTAGTTATGTCACACTCATGGTGTATGGAGGCCCTGAGTACAATTGGGGTGATTGGCATGCTTTATGCAGACATTATTGAAGGATGCAAATATATGGTTTACATTCAAATGCATGCTCCATAAGAGAAAGAGAAGAGCAGGGCGAGTTGGTGGGACGTGGAAAGTATACATACATTGATGGAAGGCCATTCGACGCAGGATATAATAGTTCTTATGGTTTTCCTAGTTTAACAATTTGTATTTTTGAAGAGCGTAACAATGACATGGAAGATTGTTTTACTAGATTCATTAAAGGTACTTATGTGATGGTTTGTGCTTGTAAATCATTGCAAGCTGGAGATGAATTATTCATTAGCTATGACTATAATCGTCCATTGCCATCTATTATACAAAATGTAATGAACTCTATTTTGTAAATAAATGGTATAAGTTTTTGGCTATGCAATGTCTTTTTGTAACTAAATGGTGTAATTTTTGTTGTAATTAAATGGCATAATTTTTGTTGTAATTAAATGGTGTAATTTTTCATGTATTATATATTGCAAGATGTTTTCAACGTTTATAGTATTATGGAGACGAAGACGATTTTGGAGGGCCTAGACGCGTTGCGTTTTCGAAATGACATAGGGAAACAGTTTGGAAAATGCGACAAGCATCGTTGGAGTATCTTTGTCGACGATCGAAGAGCCAACGAAATGACATTCCAATCCAAGAAGACAATTATTCGTTTGAAGCGGAAGATGATATGAAACAAGATTTGGTACATTCGTACTATCCTCCTCATGAGACTACTCCAATCAATAGAAATGATGCACAACACAATTATAGACAAGAAGCTAACTTCACAACTCAAGAAAATGTCGAAGACATGAGAACTCAAGGTGAAACAAGCATAAGAACCAAAGCTACAACTCCTTTATATGAAGGGGCAAATGTTTCTAGACTGTTAGCATGCTTGCTCATCCTAAATCTTCAAGTTGTGTACAAATGGAGTAATCAAAGTGTTGATGCATTATTCAGGTGACTATTCATATAACTTTGATATTTTTTGTTTCTATTCAATACTAACTAGTTGACAAAGTTTGCAACACTATTGGGCATTTGCCATAGGTTGTTACGTTCACTATTACCCGAGGGCAATACAATTTCAAATTCAAGGAAAGATGTTAAAAAAATATTGGCGATGCTTCGAATGGACTACAATTGCATTCATGCATGTCCAAATGATTGCATATTATACAAGGGTATACATGAATAAAAAACAAGTTGCCCTGAGTGTGAATCTCCACAATATCGGCAAGATGTGCAAGGAACCAAAGTTGCATCCAAGGTTGTGCACCATTTTCCAATATTACCGCGCATCCAACACATGTTCCGTTGCGAGTCCTTGGCCGAATGGATGGATTGGCATGCTCGGAATAGATCCACTGATGGTGTCATCAGAATACCATGTGATAGTATGGCCACAAAACACATTGAAGAAGAGTGGCCAACATTTCGTACAGAGCCAAGAGATTTAAGACTTGGGTTGGCCATGGATGGTATTAATCCTCATGGCCATCGATCTTTTACTTGGATAACATGGCCACTGATGCTTGTGAATTACAACATACCTCCATGGATGACAATGAAAAAATGTCATCTTTTACTTGCTCTCATCATTCCCGATCGTTACAAGGTAAAAAAACATGGATGTCTATCTAGAGCCTATTGTCGAGGAGTTGCAAATTCTTTGGAGAGGGATTCGTGTATACGACATTTCACGTCCTATCGGATCTCGAGAATTTGAACTGAAAGGTATTTTGATGTGGACGATACATAATTATCCTAGATTGGGTAAGTGTAGCGGTTTTTCTACTTCCGAATCCATGCTTGTAATATATGTGAAAGTAATCTCCCTACACGATATGCAAAACATCTTAGGAAAGTCATATATTCTGATCATCGTAAATATCTTCCATTCGACCATAGTCTTCGTAGAACTCATTTTTGTCGACTAGGAGACAAAGTGGAGGCACGCCCTCCACCGGAAAGATTAACGAGTAAAGATTGGCTTGAGAAATAGAACAATGCAACGGACAATTCTACTTCCATAGAAAGTATGAAAAGGCGTCAGTCCGCGTCAGTCCACGCGCGTCAGACTGCCACGTGGCAATTTTTCATTGGTCCAAAAAAAAAAACCACAGTGCTGATTATGCTTTGTAAATGGCATGTGGAAAAGTCAGACTCCATTACGCAATGGAAGGAGCCGGGCACAGGCCATTCTGCCCGGTAAGGATTTCCACAAAAATTTGGGCTCGGCCCGCTTGAAAGTTGACACATTCTTCGCTTTCATAGCATGGACAGGCAGTATCATGTAGCCGCAGTAGACAGATCAGAAAAATAGTAAGAGATCACAACTCTTCCTCAACGGAAGTGCACACCATTCCAACAAGACATGATTAATAAAGTACCTTTGTTGTAGCCTGATGGAGGTCCGTATTCCAGCACTTATTTATGGCTGTTTTTGTACGCTATCAATTCCAAGCTTGGAGACAGGTGTAGGTAGTCCAGCGTAGAACTGTGGGGAATTCCAGTGTGTAACGTTCTTCGGGTAGGGTGCTCAATGGGAAAGCAATAGAGAGAGTGCTCGAGTTGAATAAAAAAAGAAAGAGAGAGAATGAAAGTGGTGTGAAGGAGCACGTTCCACCTCCTCTTCAATTTATAGTTTTTTTGATAAAAGGTAGGATTAGCCTCCTACCGTTGGATTGTGTCCCTACTAGGTGTCATGATCCTATCGTTTTCATGATAGCTTGTAACACAAGTCTTCCCACAAATCAAAATAGGCCGGCCCTCTATGTTATTGTGACAATTAGCGTGCCGTTGAAGCCCATATTGGCTTTTATGTCCATTTAAATACTTCAAAGTAGAACACAAAGAAGAACCTTGAAGGAGCTTATGAAGTGTCAGTGCTTGCTTCATTCAGTTATACATCCAATGACTGATCTGACTTGTCTCTTGTCCTTTGAAAAGTGGCTTTAGGACCGAAGTGTAATGAAGAATCAATCGGAGCTAGGATTATGAACTTGCATTGACGATTCTCGTTTGTAATAATTTCAAAATATCGAGCAGCTTATTTGACAACCAAAATGCATGCCATAAAACTATACTGACCTCCTTTGCTTGAGTTGTTGTACATGACAAGAGAACAAAGGATGTGTCAAGGCATCTTCAAACAAGTAATAACAGATCAATTTGATTGTTGTGAACTTATATGCTGCAGGTTGGAATAGACATTGAAGTGAATCACCTCAATTTTATCAACCAAGATAACCAAGCACAATTGATGCTGCATCAGGCGTTTAAATGGAAGATCACATAGTGATCGCTACCGCCGAGCATAAATGGGCGGCTCTTCTTCAGGAATCTGCAAAATAACACTACCCTATCATAGACAACCTTGGTAAAATCAACCACCTAGATGGAAATTAAACACTTCAATTTCAATCACCTTACAGGGACATATAGCTGCAGTGCCAACAATTGCTTCATGAAAAGAAATCGCCAATGGAAAAAACTGATTAACCCACTGGTATGAACCTTCTGAACATTACAACAGTCCATTCTTTTTATGTTATCTACAGTCAGCAAGTACAGGAGCCTATAATTTGCGAAAGCATCATGCGCTTGTGTGACTTTGAAATCAACAAATAAAAATCGAAGGTCTACCTAATCGTGGAGTTGCATACACCCAGACCATACTATTTCAAAACTACTAGCACAGACTATTGGCAATGAGCTTCATACAAATAAATGGAGATGCTACCTGCCCAAGTGACCACTTATCTGCAAGCCATATGTCAGAAATTGCTGGAGCCTGGCCCTTTACCACCTCAGAGGGAAAGGTTTCATTTATTCTGCAAAAATCCTGATACTGATTAGATGATGCAATATAAATTTTTATATCCTCTTTGAGACTCTCATATGATAAAGAAACACCAATCATCAAATTCTGATTGTACACAATCCATGCATACATTTAACCTATAATAAAGTGACACAAATTCTTTAAGAAATGGTACTACTTGAACCAGCACCTCTTGATAAAAACTGCCATGAAATAGATTTGTTACTGCATCGACACAGAAGGACATAACTATGAAAAAAGCACATTGCCACCTCTTTCCTTTCAACAAAAAGAGAAAACATGTATTCACATATGAAGGTGTGCACTGTGACCTCATGGTTCCATTAGAACAATGTTTCACCAAATCGTGATTTGATGAGAATCAAACAGCAAATTTGATCTGAATCTGGCATTTTTCCAAATTGGCCTGTTGCAAAAAAAGAAAGACCAAGAGAAAGAAAGAATAGGCTAGGGAGAAGAGAAAGAGTAGGGCCATTGAGCACAGAGAAAAGAAGACGGAAGAGAGCAAAACGAGGCTGAAGCCTTGAAAGCTGAAAGGAGAAGGACAAGGTGGACAGCAACCCTAAAACAACGGAAACTTGAAAGCGGCTAAGGAACAAGGCTGAAGGGAAGAATGATCTTTGAAAGAAGGTGGAGGAAGCCTTACACAATAGAGGAGGAGAAGACTCGTCAAGGGTAAGGAACATGGTTGAAGGAAGGTGGAGGAAAGAAGAAAGAGGGGATTTGGGAAAAGACTAGAGGCTCCTTGAAGAGCTAAGAGGAGATTCGAGAGATTAAGTCTTAGACAACCATGGTGAGGTCAAGAGATTCCGCTTTGGATCATGTCACCATGGGATATGGAAGCTCTAGCACAAAGGGGTGGACATGCAGGTACTGCAAAATACCTAAACGGGTGGCTCTTTACAGATCCCAGCATATCTCTCGATTGTGCATGGCTACGACATTGCCAGTTGCCTGCAATTACCAACCAAGATAGGATTTGTGAAACCTAGCCCTCCTTCAAAGGGGGAGGTTCATCCTTTCAACACTCATAACTTTGTGTTGGGAATTACCATAAACATACCATGTAGGAGGGCATGGTACAAACCTATATTATCCTGTGCCCTATATATCCATTCTGAAATTGCTAGGCTATTGAGAAATACATCTTTGTCAATTTATGTTAAGCTTACTCTTACTGGTGGTTTATGGTGGTTTGGGACCATAGCTAGATGCCTAACAATAGATGATATTGTGACTCCTACAGCTTAGAGATGAGTGTATTGACTCTATCTACATCTCTATTTGGCTGGGTTGGATAGTCCTATGCCTAAGCTACTTCGTGTTGTTGTTTTCTATTTCATTCTTGGGAGTCTTCACAGTGGTGTCAGAGCCGGAACTGGATTGCGCTATCAACAACAAGCTAAAAGCTTGCCAAAATGATCAAATTTGAATATAAATCAAAATGTCAGAGGAGATGGTCAAATTTTTTTCTGTAGGCAGCTTGGTGTAGGGCGACCTCAACCATAATGACTTTCAGAGGTCATGCAACATGTGTGCAGGGATAGGTCAGGTCTAAAATCGCCAAGTATGGACTAGTGGGGTACGATGTTCTTTCAATTTTTGGGAACTGTTGTTTCTTTCCTCTTGGCAATGACCTACAAGCACCAAATAACTGTTGCTGTTGAAAGGCATATGGACTGAGTTAAGTCAAGAATTCGATTATAAAATCTGATATACTAAGAGTGCTATTAATAAGCTACCCAATGTTCTTAGAGAGATGGAATTCATCAACTTTTCTTCCCAAAATTTTTTATAATTTTTTTACAATACAACTGAGCTGCAAGATGCTCTAGTGAGAAGGGTCAAAAGATAGTAAATCAGTTTCCCATCCGCAACTCTTGTTTAAAGATGGGAAACTATGTATGCCTGATGATGACATTATTAAGCACAAAATCTCATATGAGTGCCATGATACACCATTTGCAGGGCACCCAAGCATACATAGGACACTTAATTTAGTGTGAAGAAACTTCTATTGACCAAAAAAGAAACCTTTGGTAGAATCATGTCTTGAATCATAAACAATGCCAGCTTGCAAAAGCTAAACGCTTAAAAGTTTGAAGTCTATTGCATCCATTAGACTAGAGAAGAGATGGGACAACATCTCAATGGAAATTCTAGTAGGTCTTCCCAAAACTCAGAAAGAAAGGTCATGATGCTATTCGAGTGATTGTCTTACCAAGTTAGCTACCTTTGTTCCTATGAAAAAGATTGTGAAAGCATCTGAATTAGCTCAAATAATCATAGAGCATCTTCTTAGACTCTATGGACTACCCAGAGCCATAGTAAGTGATCGTGATCCAAAGATCACAAGTAAGTTTTGGTCGGCAATAATTAAGAGCTTGGAAACTCACTTAGTTTTAGTTCTTCTTATCATCATGAATCTGATGGTCAAACGAAAAGCACTAGTTCGACTACGGAGGATATGCTTCATGCATACATTTCCAATAAGCAGGCTCATTGGAAAAAGTACCTTCTCACTATTAAGTTTGCTTGCAATAAGTATTTGGCCCTAGGTTTCAATCCGTTTTTGCTTATGTATGGATTTTAGCCTTGATCACCAATCTATGTTGAGACTAAGGGAATTAGACTCCATAAGGTGAATGATTTCTTCCATGACATGCATGAAATGTTGCAGTTGGCATGTGACAATGTCCAAAGTGTGTACCTTTGGTATCTCAGAAACGTCTCTCTCTCTCTCTCTCTCTCTCTCTCTCTCTCTCTCTCTCTCTCTCTCTCTCTCTCTCTCTCTCTCTCTCTCCCGAACAAGCCATGGAATTTACATGACGTTGAAAGGATATTGTTAATTTTAGCAACTCGTTTGTCAATTTTCAGTACTTGATTTTTGTTCAATAAAACTTGTGAAACCTAAATGATAGATGCACATCATTTCCTAGAAAAATATTTGTACTTACATTGTATTTTTTGCTTCAACACTTT
Organism: Diphasiastrum complanatum; assembly: GCA_029204225.1. Classification (NCBI taxonomy): domain Eukaryota; kingdom Viridiplantae; phylum Streptophyta; class Lycopodiopsida; order Lycopodiales; family Lycopodiaceae; genus Diphasiastrum; species Diphasiastrum complanatum. The sequence continues at coordinate 43,304,523 of CM055104.1, forward strand.
GAGTATTATTGGTACTCATCATCTCTTCTTTGGAAGGTTGTGGAGGCAATGCGAAAGTGCTACCAACAGCATGACTTCCAAATGACGGTTGCATCTTACTGTCAAGTGAAGTAAGGGTCATATTATCTGTTATGGAGGAACCAAAGCCACCAAAGGTAGGAACTACGTTCGTGCCGGCTGCAAAAATGGCAAAAGTCAATGAGTTCTTGTACAAACAAGCACATAAGTAGTTATCAAAATGATCTTGACATTAAACCACATGCTCATGCATAAAACAATAGTATAACACGTTTATGAGCCCAATCTCTGAACTCTAACCTCAAATCAAAGGTCACAAACAAATCATTCATATATATATATATATATATATATATATCAAAGTTCCAGGTGCCGTGGTACGGCACCTTTCTGGACGTGTTTCTAGAAACGCAATGCAAGTATATATATATATATATATATATATATATATTTAAACTTTGTTACACTTTTATGCATGGGTGAGGGGTGTGAAAAGTACATGTAAAATAAAATTTAACTTAGAAATCCGAGTTTTGGGGTTTGTCCAAACTCGAGGTAGTCTAGGTAACTAGTTCTCTAGTTAGAGTTGAAGTCACTTTTGTCTTCTTAGTGAGGTGTAGATCTAGAACCTGGCAAGTAGAATATGAAGCTACTCTTGTAGGCCTAAGATTCACAAAAGAGAGATTCTCATATGCATACCAACTCTCTTTTGTCATCTAGTAGAGAGATAGAGGCAAATTGGCATCTACAGTACTCTCTCTCTACACGAGTTCTAGAAGGCCATCATGTGTATAAATAAGGAGGCTTAGTACCTCACAAATGTACTCTTTCAAGTAAAGTTTCCATTTCTTCCATTTGATGTGTAAAGTAATGTAGATTGTGATGAATGCTCTTGCCTTGATCTTAACTAGCTTGCCTTTAATTTCCATCTCATTGTTTTTGGATTAGAAGCTAGTTTCATGTGCAATCATTCATTCTTTTGATCCTTCGTACTTGCTTCACACGTGTGAAAAGTTGTCATGGTATCAGAGCTTGGATAGAAGCATACACATCTAATCATTACTTATTGGAATGGAATGATCTTTGATCAATCTTGTTAAAAGTCAGAGTGGCTTGTCGTGTTACTTTTGATATCTTTTCTATCAATTCATTTAGAGCTACTATTGGCAATGGGGCCTATGATGCCAATTGGCTATAACTTCCAGAGTGTACTCTCATTCCTACTAGTTACCATTCTCAGGTTCAGCTGCAACACAACTGACCTCAACATCAAGTTCAAAATTTAGCTCATTGGAAGCTAGACTTAATGACAAGACCATAAGGGGGAAGCCCATTGATGTGATTGCTCATCAACCTTTGAAGCAGGATCATCATCAACACTTGACGTGGTTATTCAATCACAAGTTGTCATGACTCAATCAAATGTTGACAACATTAATTGTGTTAAATAGGGAAGAGTTAGGATGTCTAGTAAAGGTTTCTTGGCTTTTCAAGTTGTTTTGGCAGTTAGGGCCTTATTTAGCTGCATTTGGGACCTCAAAAATATGTGAATGCATGGTGTGGCTCAAGTTGATATGCATGGCACAGCCATTTCTACAAAGGAGACCTTAAGTTGTGGGATGGGAGGCTGGAAACATTTATTGGAAACTATGAATACCATTGATGGGTCCTCGTTTGGTAGCTTTTACTGATAGAGATATGAGTTTCTTTGAGGGAGAACTAAGAAAGGCACAGTTTGATATTACCTGCAAAGCAATGCAATATCATGAATATCTGTCTTTTTTCCTTTTTTTTTTCTTTTTCTTTTTCTTTCTGGCAATTCGGTCCCAGAATCGTGTTTCTGGGCAATTATATTATTATTATTATTATTATATATAATAAATGTAAAAAATAAATAAATAAATATAAATGCATTCCAGACAGCGTTCCACTGTCCGGAACGAGCATTCCGGAACTGGGTGGACCCCAAAACACATATTCCAGGGAACAATCATTTCCTGGTGTTTAACCATTGAATTTCCTACATTTTGAATTTTGCAGGGTACAAAAGTGAAAATTTTATGTCTGATTCAGCCATCTTGGCTTTTAATAGCAGATGATGCAAATCATGCAAATCATACTTTGTTGTGGTTAGCATATTTTGTAACCCTTCATAGGGATGCAATTGGTGCAGATGTTATGACACATTGGACCAGGTCCATAACCCGCATCCTGGCTGCTGCTACATGAGGTACACCCTTTCCTCACAAAAGCCACTGATCAGACAGAATTGAGACATGCTCATAAAGTGGATAAGCCATGCAGTCTGAGATTCTGAATATTCTAACTTTGTATTCCAGTATAACCTATCTTAAATCAACACAATGACTTACGGTGAATAGTTTTTACTTGTGATGGTACAAAAGCCAAAACGATGGAAGCAAAGCTAGCTGACAGAGCATTAAATGACCAATTCACTAGCACACTAATTGCAGAACATACCAGTTAGTGGTTAAGCAGTTCCAACCAGGCCACAGTGTACTGGCTAAATTTAAATAATAATGACCATAGTTCCCTGCAGAGAGCTCCTAGTTTTCTGACAACCAGAAGTATGAAAGGATTCCCTACCAAAAAACATGTTGTTGGCAAGAACTCAAAACTGTTGGCAATTAATCACTCACAAAACCACATAAAAGCACTAGAGTAAAGCCAATTTACAGCCGAGGAACTTCCAAACATGAAATGGGATCACTCTTGTAGAATAAGGCTCTACTTATATTCTCAATGAGCTTACAGATTTTTGTTTTTTACTGAGATTCTTGATTTGACTGCTCTAACTTCTTGATCGGTATTAGCATCTCTCTCAGTCATCTATGATACATCTGGCTATCTAGGCAATGCATGCCAACATCCTGAGTATAAAAATAGAGTTTAAAACTGTTATTTTCATACTCCAGCTGCTGCAACCCACTTGTAAGGCATGGCATTCTCTAAGGTTCCCAGTCAGAGCATCACTACAATCTGGCTGCAAAGTAATCTCTCACTATATTAGGGCATCCATAGAACTGCTTTGTGTGATATTCACAGCAAGGCACTATCGTCAATCCGTAAATTGACTTCTTTATTCCATAAAACTCGCTCAGCTTGAACTTTCCTCTCTATGGAGACTGAAGCAGTAAGTCAATACAACGAAAAACAAATAGCACATCTAATTATGATGGTAACAAGGTAGATCAAGGATGATGGCTTGCCTCCACTACCTGCAGCTGAAAATGGAACACCTACCTCCAAACATGTTGTGAGTCTCCAAAGGGGATTGTGAAGATTGTACTGGTGAACTGGACGGACTATAAGAGGCAGAGTTCGATTGCTGTGGAAAAGGGAGCACTCCACCAAAGGCAGCATTTGGGCCCTTGCCAAATCCTCCTGCAAAGCCTCCACTGCACATATTTCAGGATCGCCCATTTCAAAATATTTCTTTGGTGCTCTAATCAGTAGTCTAGCTTGTAAATTGCTGAATCTGAAACTGTACTGTACTGTACTGTAGACAACTTCCTCAACCAACTTAAGGCTGCTATAGAATCTTAACATAGAACTAGATAACTACATAGAATATTTACTCATTTGGCATTATAGTTTTCCACTATATCATTGACTAAAGGATATAAGAGAAGTGACTTCGTCCCATGATAAAGAGATTAAACCCTAAATGATAACAGAAAACGAGCCACCAACCATATGGGACAATCAATTACAGCAATTTGAACTGTAGAGCAACAAAATCAATTGATGCCAGAGAAATGATATCACAATCCAACATATCTCTATCTTCTATGGAAAATAAAATGGGCTATGGATATCAAGAATGGTGTTAGTGCACATTTGCACATCATGTCAAGACTTGGAAGTGCATCGCTAGTTTCAAACACACGGACACAACTTCAGTGACTTGCATTAAAAGCATGCTACGGCAAGACTACAATATTGACAATGAAAATTTGACAAACAACTCCCAGAATATGAGGTTGCTGCTTAAAGACAGAAATCCCGATGATGTACAAAAACAATATTCATACAAGCCTAATTAGATTGTAAACTTCCATATGGCTAGCTAATATGCAATGGACCATGGTAGAACTCTTCAGAGATCGTATTAAGAGAGCAATGAAGGTAATGTCAAAATAAGAATCACCTAGATTGTAAATGGCCTCCCATTGTAGGACTTCCAAAGAGATTTGAAGTCTGTGAAGATGGCTGTGGAGCTGTTATTGAACCATTTGAGACAGCCTTTCCAAAAAGTGTCCTGGCTGCAAACTGAGGAGAATTGGAAAAGGAGGTCGCATCAAATGCAACTTGGGGGAGCATAGATGAACTCTGAGTTGCAGGGCCAGTATATTGATTTCTAAGCAGAGCTTCAAACTCAGAGCTCTTGGCAGTAAACATTGCTTGCTCCTTCTGAACCTGGACTCTCCAAACAGAAAATGATGGTAAAGCAGGAGAAGGGACAATAACTTCAGCATAATAAATCAAACAAACTACATATTCTCTTCGCATTGAAAACAGTGACTAGTCTAGTAGTATAATGCACAAGAATCGAGATAGTCTAGTGCTGGAAACTCTAGTTCTACACAAAGTACATCTTCTGAGTAAATACATTGTACAATAAACTCATGCTGGAGTTTGGCTTCATGACAGCATTGAATTTCATAACTTCAAGCCAACAAATTCAACTTCCAGTATCCAATGAAATGCTCATAAACCTACATTCAAGAAAGAAAACTAATACCCAAACAAAGCTTCAAATTGATTACAGGCTGCAAACACTACTCGCAAAAAGAAGGTACAGGTTACAACCACAGAAGTACTTTCAGCCGCCTTAACTTGGTATCTTATTTCTAGCCTTCCTTGTATACGGTTTAAAACAGCAGCACAAATAAGTTGTCTTGGCATATATGCTCAAGAATACTGCTACTCAAACAAAGGATATGGAGGACAAAGACCTAAGACACAAAAATTGTGTTTTCAAGCAATTACGCTGTCCACACATAAAAAATCCACCACAGACATCCCATGGGAGGCTATGGGGTCACTTAAGATGTCGAATGGTGATTCTCTTCAAAATCACGTTAACCAATTCAAGAATCTCTTGCAGCAGATGGCAGCGGTTGGATCAACTATCGATGATCAAGACGCAATTATGACATTGCTATCGAGCTTGCCTTCTACGTATGAAAATTGGGTGATGATCATTACGACACACTCAGATTTAACCCTCACCAAAGTTATCACTATGTTGTTGCTGAAAGAAGTCAAGACACCTCTTCGACTTTATCATCTCACACTCTATATGTCAACAAAGGTTCGAAACGACAGAAGAAAAAAAGCTCTAATCAACCCGCATTGAATTAGAAGCCAACACAGAGTCAAGAACAATTATCGAATCCATAGTCAAAGAAATCTCCCATACTCAGCATGGAAAAGGGAGCGTTCATGGTTAGAGACCAAAGCGCTAGCCGATAATTCTTGGTTTTTGGATTTTGGAGCTGTTAGAAATTCATAAATCATAATATGGATGGACAGACTAGGGTTCGAACCCAGGACCTCCCTCATACCGGATGGGATCCTCTACCACTGAGCTATCTGCCCTGTTTGATAGTTCTCTCTAGAGTGTGGATTGATATTCCAACACCCCCCTCAAGCCACACTTGGTTGGGGTCCTAGTTGTCACCTGCCCCACAACTTGGGCCACCTAACCATGGCTTTGACACCATGAACTGTTAGGTCAAACTTGGCTCTAATACCATGTTAGAAATCCATAAATCATAATATGGATGGACAGACTAGGATTCGAACCCAGGACCTCCCTCATACCGGATGGGATGCTCTACCACTGAGCTATCCGCCCTGTTTGATAGTTCTCTCTAGAGTGTGGATTGATATTCCAACAGGAGCTACTCAACATATGACCAGTCATCGTGAGCATTGTCACTCCTATACACTTTGCAGTACAAAGAAATTCGTTCATCTTGGCGACGATAGCACACATACTATCGAAGGTGAAGGCACCGTAAGATTGAATTCCAGCATGATCAATTCAAAATATTATCGAATGTCTAATATGTACCTAAACTTTCTACAAATCTGTTGTCAGTAAGTAGAATTACTGATTTAGGTCATAGGGTAGAGTTTGAGTCTGATCAATGTTGAATTGTCAATAGGACGAATAAGATCCTTGCACTCGGCAAGAGGCATGAATACGTTTATAGGTTGATTCAGTGTTATTCTAATGGGATATGCACAAGCGCTCACCATTCACCTTCTCCTAGGTAGATAGACTGAATATGGTTAATGAGACTCCTTCCCTGTATACCTCCAAGGTAGGAGCCTCCAAGCCAAACACACATCCTAGATCACGACACTTCAGGTCCACGAGTCACCGATCAAGCCAACAGGCCCAGTCGACGTCCGGTTCAAGTTGGGTTTGGGACCCAAGGGGTTGGGTCCCTAACATATTCCTTTTTTTGCCATTCCTGACACCCACGTTTTCAAAGAGATAATCTCCAGTTGGCAGCATTGGATGCTTCATGGAGGCCTCCCAGGAGAGAAGCGATACGCACGCATCTCCTATGTCATGAGTAGGAGACCATTAGACGAGAGCTTAGCCCTATTTGAGCAGCCTAGCAAACATAAGAATTTATTTTACCTTTTGTCTTTTTGGCTATTTTTCTAAACCTTGGGCCTCAACTTTGAACCATATCACTTTATTGATCTTGGACCAAAGTATACAAGCACAACTTGGGCAATGGGACCTAGTAGGAGGGCGCACTTCCAAGGTGTCCATTGAGTTCCCAACTCCCACAAGAAAGGCATTCAAAGAGTCATAGGTTATGGAAGAAGTCTCTTGACCTTCCATAAGCCTATGAAGATTCTTTAACTCCCCTAGGCCTCTCTCTTTCTCATTGGTTGTGCATGGAACTCCATAGTGTATTGGAGGGTGCCATTTGCCATCTATATGAGGGGAGTAGGGCGCCCATAGGGAGGGAGAGAAATCTCTTTTGTTTGCTATACTTATGCTCTAGTGTGGCTACTAGTGTATAGAGTGTTTTCTTGTGTGTAGTATGCTTAGGGTTTGGATCTTGCTTATGGTATGGGACATAAGTAGGGTTTGGATCTTGAGTATGCTATGGTTTGTGGTGGTATGCTTGTGATTAGTTATTGGTTAACAAGAGGGTGCTAGATTAGCCAAGTTGCAGTTGGGTGATGATTATTTACCTTTGTGATTAAGACTAGGGACACAGGTGGAGGAGAGATCCATGGAGGCTTGAAGATCCTTACTTGCAGGTGGAGGCATCCTAGCTTGGAATTGGAGAGCATCTTGGAGCTTGCAGGTTACTTGGAGGACCTTTGGAGGCACTACCTTTGGATTAGGAGGACTTCTTGACTTCATTTGTAAAAGTGGTACCAGAGCTAGACAAAGGATGGCAACCTTTCTAACCTTTTTCAAGTTCTATAAAAATCACAAACTAAATTTTTTTTGGGAAAGATTATTGGCTTTTCTAGTATTAGGAAGCTTGTAGTTGAAATATCCAATGAATCTAGTTCTCTTGATAAAGAGTAGAGATGCTTATAGAATTGTTTAGAGGTTGATTTTTTATTATGTTAGAGAAGTTTTAAAGTGGGCTTTTGATTTTAAATCTTTTTTAAAAAAGATTTGTGGAATGGTTAGAGGAAGTCTTCCTCTACATTCACAAAAAAAAATTTGCAAAAAGATTGATTTTAGCTATGTGTTTTGATCAATAAACTTCTGATTTTCATTTTGAAGTTCTGTTTTTCAGACCTGTGAAAATCAGATCTGAAAATAAAAACTTCATTAGTTACACCTTTCTACCTTCTAGTTTCATGAAAATGGCAATGTAGGAAGGAAAAGGTAGTGCAACTTTATGCATAAAAAAGGTTTTGAAATTCTGTTTTTTGTCATTTTGAAGTTCTGATTTTCAGACCTGTAAATCTGAAAAATAGATCTGAAAAGTGAAGTTTTCATAGAACTTCATTAGTTTTCCATTTCTAGTGACTAGTTTCATGGATTTAAAGAACTAGGAAGGTGAGAAATGTGAAAATTTGTGTTGAATTTGAAATGAAAAATGGAAATGGAAATGGAAATGGAATTGGAATGGGAACTTTATGTAAACATTAGCTTGAAGTAGTTAATTGAAGTTTACATAAAGATTAGTTTTGATATTTGCTTTGGATTGAGACAAAAGTAGAAAATTGCTTGGTGTAGTTTTCTCTTAAGCTTGGATTGAGCTTGCAAAAAGTAGGCTTGGATTGAGCTTACAAACAATAAGTATTAAATGAGTAAAAGTAAATGCTTTTATTTGCATTGGATTATGTAAGAATTGAAGCATTTTAATCATTCTAATTAGAAATACTTGTTGTTGTATTTGCATAATAGAAAAACACACAAGCAACTCCAATGGATCAAACCAATGAAAACTCATCATTTGAACTATCAAACTCATCCAATGTGGCACAAGCTCTTGAACCTTTATACCAACAAATTCAAGCCACTAATAAAAAGCTTCTTGAAACTAATCAAAGGAACCAAGACTTAGAGTCTAGGTTAGCCAACCAGAAGAAGCATGTAGTTCCACCTATGTAAAATTGTTTAAGGGGGAGAAGAAAGATAAGAACTTGCAATTGGTAAGTTCATGGCTTAATGTATGGAACAAATACTTTGGCATGAACCAATTCCCTGGATGTGAAAAATTGTCCACTGTAACTATGTTCCTTGAAGGAAGAGCCTTAATATGGTGGGATGACCTAGTTGCAAAAGGCAATCAACCACGTATATGGGATGATTTTTGCATAGTTTTTAAGGAATACTTTTTATCACTATTAGATGACTATGAACACTTTCAAAAGTTGAGTCATTTAACAATGAATAAAAGTTTGAAACAATTTATTCAAGATTTTCATGAGTACTTGAATCCACTTTATAGTGACATTCCACTAAAGGTACAAATGTTAATGTTTATTGATGGGTTACCAAAAGATTACCAAGTGGATGTTCGTAGGAACCATCCAAAAACCCTAGAGGATGCTATTAGGGCTGCAAAGTATTTTGATGACACACCTAAGTCATCTAGGGATCACCAGCCTAATGAGCCAAAAAAACGTTTTCAATTCAAGAGGAAGGATAGGGAAGCTATTAATGAAATACATCCCAATTCCAACAATCCTAAGAAAACCAAGAAAAACTTTAAAAACCATTAGGGTGGCAAAGACATAGCTGAAGTTCGTAAGAAGAACCTGTGCTTCAAGTGCAATGACGAGAGTCACCTTGCACGAGATTGCGTCAAAAAACCAGCTTCTACCTCAAGTAATCTATCTCGAAGTAATGACATGGATGTATGTTTCCTTAGTTCATTAGTTTTTGGACCTAATGACCTTATTTGCATTAAAAGTAAAGTTAAAGATCAAGTTGTTAACGTCCTTTTTGACACAGGATCCACTCATAACTTTATTAATGTAAATTTAGTGCAGACGCTAAACCTTCCTACCCGAAAAAAGTGAAAAAAAATCTGTGTGACAATGGCATCGGAAAGCAATTCTGAGTTTATGAATTATGTTGTTCCTGATGTAGAGTTACACATACAGAATTACTCTGAAAAACTAGAATTCTATGTTGTTGCATTAGCTAATGTAGATATTGTTCTCGGGCAACAATGGCATTTTGATAAAAATAAGTCATTGAGAATTGATTTTGTTGAAAAATCTTTATCTTTTATGCATGAGAATTATTTGATTAAGATCAAGGCTAGTTTAAGTGTTAACACTAAAAATGTTAATCCTTATTTTAAATAAGAACTTAATTCATTGATAATGAAGAATTCTGATTTTAAAGTTTATTTATGTTTTCATAATGATTTGAAGCCTATAATGAGCTTAGGCAAGAATTCAATGATGTTCTTTTAGACCTTCCTGTAGGTTTACCACCCGAAAGGACAGTTGATCATAGAATCTACCTTATACCTGGTTCAATTCCGATCGCACAGCGTCCTTATCGGATGAGTGCATCGGAAGAGGCTGAGGTAAGTAGGCATTTACATGATTACCTGAAGAAGGGGTGGGTAAAACCTAGTAAGTCTCCTTGGGCATCACCAGTGGTTCTGGTTGCCAAGAAGGATGGGACTATAAGGTTTTGCATCGATTACAAGAAATTGAACAAGGTAACCATTAAGAATAGATATCCACTGCCGCGGATGGATGACCTAATAGATTATCTTGGTGGTGCTAAGTACTTTACCAAGATAGATCTAAGATCGGGATACCATCAGATACGCATTAGGGCAGAAGATATACCAAAAACGGATTTTCGAACTCGCTTTGGACACTACGAATTTTTGGTGTTGCCTTTCGGTCTAACCAATGCACCGGCAACTTTCCAACAGATGATGAACGATTTGTCCAGGCCATATTTGGAAAGATTTGTAGTGGTATTCTTAGATGATATCCTAGTGTTCAGTAAGACTTTGGCAGAACATAAAAAGTATCTTAGGATTGTCCTGGACATCCTAAGAAGGGAAAAGCTCTTTGCCAAAGAGGCTAAGTGTGACTTTTTTGCTAAGGAATTGTCCTACTTGGGGCATAAGATTTTCGAACGAGGAGTGGAGATCGAGGCCGATCGTATCCAGAGGGTTATTGAATGGCCTATTCTTACCACAGTTCAGGAAATCAAGTCTTTCTTGGGGTTTATAGGATTTTTCCGTCGGCATATTCCCCAATTTGCTCGATTGGCATTTCCTCTTACCCAGGCCTTGAAAGGCTATACGAAGCTAAGCCGGAGGGCTAAGAGTCCACTAGTGGAGTGAACGGAGAATATGAATAATTGTTTTGAGTTGCTTAAGAAAAGTGTCACTTCAGCACCAATACTAATCATTGGCGATCCTAATAAGGCTTTTGTGGTTAGGACCGATGCCAGTGATTATGCTAGTGGAGCTGCTTTAATGCAGGATGGACATCATGTTGCTTATGAAAGCAAGAAACTCAATCCTGCTCAATCTAGATATTGTACCTATGAGAAGGAACTGCTTGCAATTGTTCATGCCTTGAAAATTTGGCGACATTATTTGTATGGAGCCAGATTTGAGGTTTTGACGGATTATCAGACTCTTCGATATTTCTGTGATGCTACAGATTTAAAGGAGAGGCAAGCTAGATGGACTGAGCTAATGCAAATCTTGGACTTTTCTATACGTTATTGTAAAGGAAGTCAAAATTCTCTAGCGGATGCTTTGAGTCATTTACCGGTTATTAATCAGTTATGCTTTACTGTTATAGAACCAGGGTTGTTTCAATCTCTACAAAGACTATATGAGTCCGATCCTTTTTTCGGAAAGTATTGGCAACAAGTACTTTCTAGGGTCATTCAGGTACGCAAGATTCCTCGAATCCGGGAAAGACTGAAATGGATTTGGCTATTCGAAACAGGATTTTGTTTCGTAAAGACAAGGTGTGTATACCAAAGAATGACACAGTAAGGGCCCAAATCTTGCATGAGTGTCACGATAGTCCATGCGCAGGACATCCGGGTATACAAAGAACATTTGACTTAGTTCGACGACACTTTTGGTAGCCGAAGATGAAAAGTCAAGTAGAGGCCTATGTACTTAAATGTGCTAAGTGCTAGTTAAATAAAGCAGAGAAGCTAAAAGCTAGTGGCCTATTACATCCTTTAGATATTCCTACCGAATAGTGGGAAAGTATATCTATGGATTTTGTAGTCGGGCTTCTACATACAGGGAAGGGCCACGATTCGGTTTGGGTCATTGTTGACAAGCTTACGAAGTTTGCTCAATTTATCCCAAAAAAGACTATTGCTCCAGACCTAGCTCAATTGTTTGTTGAAAAGCTTTTTCGACTGTACGGGCTGCCTTGCAATATTGTCAATGACCGTGACCCAAAATTCACTGGGAATTTTTGGCAAGCAGTATTTGAAAAGTTGGAAACGACTTTAAGTATGAGTTCTACAGATCATCCGGAATCAGACGGTCAAACGGAAAGGACCAATCGAACGATGGGGGATATGCTACAAGCATATGTGGGCCATCGGCAGTCTGATTGGGAAAATTACCTTCCACTGGTGGAATTGTGCAAAACATTCAGCGACCGGATTCAGCCCTTTCATGCTTATGTATGGTTATCAACCTCAATCTCCGATTTGTGTTGGCATGAAAAACCTTAGGGTGCAAGCCACAGCTGATTTCCTTGCGGATATGTAAGAAATGTTACAGTTGGCTAAAGAGGGTTCCTAGTCATTCTAGGGGCTTGAAAACTATTAAGTGTGCAAAGTTGGCGCTTAGGTATTGCGGTCCTTTTAAGGTTATCCAAGTGATAAACAAGGTCGCATACAAACTAGATCTTCCAGCAAACGTTGGAATTCATCGTGTTTTCCGCGTTAGTAAGTTGAAACCCTCGTTGGGAGTTGGGGAAACTCTAGTCCCTGTGGAAGATCTAGTGGAGCTTCTTCATGATGAGTCCGCGAGTGGACCACCTGAACCCGAGGCGATTGTTAATAGCCAACAGAAAACTCTAAGGAATAGAGTGCTTCGGGAATTTCTAGTCAGGTGGAGGGGCAAATCAGAAGAAAAAAATACTTGGGAAAAGGAGGCTGATCTCCAGAAGAATTTTCCAAATTTTTCCCTACAAGAAAAAATTTTAGGGGGAAGGAATGTTACATACCTATGTAACTAGTAGTACTTCAATGACACCTATATGTCCATTTAGTGTTGGGGGCTAAATGGCAAGTTACCCTTGAATAAGGGGTACCCTTAGGATTAAGGGTAGGGGCCTTTGGATAAGGGCAGGCAAGTGACTATACCTTGGTCGGAGGTATGGAATCAAGTTACCCTTGGATAAAGGGTACCCTTGGGATTGAGGGTATGTGCCTTTAGATTAAGGTATTGGTGTCCTTGGATAAGGGCAGGTAGGTGTCTATGCCTTGGTCGGAGGTATGGAACCTAGTGAGGTGTTAGAAAGTCATTACCATGGGTGTGTTGGATATTTTTCTAAACCTTGGGCCTTAACCTTGAACCATATCACTTTATTGGTCTTGGACCAAAGTATACAAGCACAACTTGGGCAATGGGACCTAGTAGGAAGGCGCACTTCCAAGGTGTCCATTGAGTTCCCAACTCCCACAAGAAAGGCATTCAAAGAGTCATAGGTTATGGAAGAAGTCTCTTGACCTTCCATAAGACTATGAAGGTTCTTTAACTCCCCCAGGCCTCTCTCTTTCTCATTGGTTGTGCATGGAACTCCATAGTGTATTGGAGGGTGCCATTTGCCATCTATATGAGGGGAGTAGGGCGCCCATAGGGAGGGAGAGAAATCTCTTTTGTTTGCTATACTTATGCTCTAGTGTGGCTACTAGTGTATAGAGTGTTTTCTTGTGTGTAGTATGCTTAGGGTTTGGATCTTGCTTATGGTATGGGACATAAGTAGGGTTTGGATCTTGCTTATGGTATGGGACATAAGTAGGGTTTGGATCTTGAGTATGCTATGATTTGTGGCGGTATGCTTGTGATTAGTTATTGGTTAGCAAGGGGGTGCTAGATTAGCCAAGTTGCAGGATTGCATGTGCTAGCTAGCTATGGTTGGGTGGTGAATACTTGAGGCCACTTGTTATCTATCTTTGTGATAAGATTAGGGACACAGGTGGAGGAGAGATCCATGGAGGCTTGAAGATCCTTACTTGCAGGTGGAGGCATCCTAACTTGGAGTTGGGGAGCATCTTGGAACTTGCAGGTTACTTGGAGGACCTTTGCAGGCACTACCTTTGGATTAGGAGGACTTCTTGACTTCGTTTGTAAAAGCAAGTGTGAGCCTAACTTATGCCTAATCGAATTTGTCTTGCAGTTATAGTTGCTCCAATATTGTCCGACAGATGGACTAACATTCGTCATAGATTTGTCATGAACATCATGATTTCTTGCCCTAATGATTGTAACATGTCTTATGTTGTTGTGTGTTGCAGGAGGCAGGAGCTGCTAGCCATTTGGAAGGAGAGGTGGGATTACACAACCTATTCACACGATAGCGCTGGGCACTGGCAAACGGCGGGATGACTTAAAGCTCCATCGAGGATGGGTGGAGTATAGAGAGCGAGTTTATCTAGGACCAGATATTATAGACACAATGGGACTTTAAGGTGCTTCGATGGTTAATGCCCATTCTTGCCTTTACACACATTGGCACGTGAAATGATTCTTTGGCCACCAAGTCAATGTACAACCTCGAGGCAAACTTGCTAAAGTCGAGCGGTTTATGGGGCATTTTGCACGACCGGTTCTAGCAGAGAGAAGATTAGTTGCATCCTATGGCATGGTGTGGTTGTCAACGCCACCAGATCTCCAGCGTTTGGCGGAGGGAGTGTTGTCACAAGACCGTTCAGCTTCCGCCTGTGAGCGAAACTGGAGCACTTGGTAAATGCATCACACGAAGAGGAGGAACGGGCTCTCAATCGATCAACGTAGGCGGCTGGTATAAGTTTCTAACAATGCACAGATGCTACGACACTACGCGACATCCGGAGAGTTGTTGGAGGTTAATTTATGTTTTGTCTAGTTTTGATATGTATTGGTTTTCATCATTTTTAATACTCTGGTATCTTACTTTTGTGATAACTTGGTTTCTATTGTGTTGTAGGTGAACCCTGACTTGTGCATGCTCGACACCGATGACACAATTCCTCGAGGACCTCCTACGAGGTTGAGGATGATATCTTTCACGAGCTACACAAGCAGATGGATGACGAGGCCCGCTTTGCACGCAGCCAAGAAGAGGAGACGAGATGGGAGGCGGGAGATTCTTCCAAGAGCTTCGCCCTCTGCGCACAAAGAAGACCGTCAAGCCATATACCACGATGGAAAGAAACTGTGGAAAACAAAAAAGAAGCCTAAACTGCATGCGAACAGGTACAGGGCAAACGCTCACGTCAATTGGTGTGCGCCCTGCCATCTCGACCGACCCTCTCTCACAGCACACTGGCCCTCGCAGAGGCTCTCACAAGCTCCCACAACCAGCCACTAGCTTCTTCTACCTTTTCTCTCTCTGTCTCTCTCACTCTCTCTCTCTCTCTCTCTCTCTCTCTCTCTCTCTCTCTCTTTGTCTCTATCTCTCCCTCTGTCCCTCCCTCCCTATACCCTATACCCTAAACCATATCTGTCTCTCTCTCTCTCTCTCTCTCTCTCTCTCTCTCTCTCTCTCTCTCCCCAAACCCAAAAGCATATCCCGCTCTCTCTCTCTCTCTTTCTCTCTCTCTCTCTCTATCTCTCTCTCCCTTAACCATATCTCTCTCTGTTTCTCTCTCTCTCTCTCTCTCTCTCTCTCTCTCTCTCTCTCTCCCATCCTCTCCCTCCCTAAACCCGATAGCATCTCTCTCTCTCTCTCGCTCTCTCTCTCTCTCTCTCTCTCTCTCTCTCTCTCTCTCTCTCTCTCTCTCTCTCTTTCTCTCTCTCTCTCTCTCAAGGAAAAGAATGGTTGCCTTACTAAAGGAAAAGAACCTGTTGCAGTCCAAAGTCGCTTCATTGGAGCACGTGATCAACACTAACTAGGCCGCAACCTCGGAATTGACCACCACCATGATACGGGCGCTTGAGAGTAAAATTGAGCAGCATAAATAGTCATGGGCAGTAGTCTTGAAGAAAGGCACC
Source organism: Diphasiastrum complanatum (assembly GCA_029204225.1). Taxonomy (NCBI): domain Eukaryota; kingdom Viridiplantae; phylum Streptophyta; class Lycopodiopsida; order Lycopodiales; family Lycopodiaceae; genus Diphasiastrum; species Diphasiastrum complanatum. The sequence continues at coordinate 43,320,233 of CM055104.1, forward strand.
AGGCCTAGCGCCCCCATTTCCTCAATCATCTCAACCACCATTTCGGAAGAGCGGTCACGGGAGCAAAAGGCCCATAACATTAGGGTTTGTGGGATACGGGACACACAAGATGCCATTGCCGAAGCTTCGAGATTTCTCGAGACCACTCTAGGACATATGACAGATGGGCTAGATACAGCTTGGAGGACCACCAGAGATGCAGCTACACTCATTATCTGTTTCACTCCCCAGGGACTCAGTATTCCGACGAGCGACTAGATCTGCCAGTGGCTGTGGTTCAGGTGGGGTCGCCTGCTTATACAGAGAGACTCTTCATTCGAGTATTGACTTCATCCAACATGATGAGCAGGCCCGCCACATACGGACTCGCATCGTGGGTCAAGATATTGGTTTCGATGGCCATCTTTTTATTGCAGCATGTTATTTTTCACCAGAGTCCTCGTCTTTCGTTGAGGGTATTGGATCTCCATATCAGGACCTTTCACCAGATATTATTAGATTCTCAGAGCGGGGGCATATTCTCCTCACAGGAGATTTTAATGCTCGGACATCTTCGAGACAGACAAGGTTCTTCGACACCACTGATCAGCTGTGTGTTCATGCCCTCGACAGTGATATGCTTGGAGTTACCAGGACATCCGCGGGTTAGCCATTTATATTAGCTTACCTTGCTAGCCACATTCAGACAGTTATACACGCCACCCTCGCAGTGGAGGACATAGTGTCATTGACTATCTCATGGGGTCACCATCCTTTATACCCACAGTCTCTGACTTCCATGTCTCCCCCACCACCCTTTCTGATCACTCATTTCTCCTTCGATATTGGCCACCTTTCACCCACTCATTCATCTACACTACCCACGCTTACCCGAGCACCCACATACATATTTGATCTCACTTACATGCCATAAAACTGCCAGTCCTTGGCTTCACTTTTACATTCCTTTCCTCATGACAGTCCGATCGACACCCAGGCTGCTTTCCTCACCACCTCTCTCCACACGGCTGCATTACTAACCCTCCCCACAAAACCCCATCCCAAAAAGACTTGCCGCACAGCTCAACCATTGCACCCTCCATGGTACGATACCAAGTGTCGTTCCCTTCATCAGTCAATAACCTATTCACGTATCCATGCCCCACATTTGCTTCAATCTTCCAGATGCTCCTACCATCGTGTTCTCCATCGTAAGAAGCGTTCCTGACGATTCTGAAGGGAAACTTATTGACCTTCTTTTCAGTTCTTCTTCGGGCGCTTTTTGGTGTGAGTTCATCCCTCACTCTCCACCACCTCTCCTGGAAGACCTTCGCAGTTGGACTGATTATGCTACCAACCTGTATACCGTCCCTACCGACTCGCCTATCTCTATATCTCCATGACCATCCGAGTTCTCCTTCTTCACATCTGACATGGTACTTGCAGCCATTAGGAAGATGAAGCCCCACAAGGCCAGAGATATTGAAGACCTTGAATTTGAGCTCCTTTCCCATGCCTCTGACTTACTTGCCCCCACCACATCCACCCTTCTTAATTCCGCAATTGTTTCCGGTTTCCCATCATCCTAGTGCACTAAAATTATCAACCCCATCCATAAGAATGGTGACCCAATGATTCCGAGTAACTACCACACCATCATGATTGGGCATGTCCTGGCGAAACTATATGGTACTATACTACAGTCTGTTGTGAGCACAGAGGCGGAGACTAGGAGAGTACATGCCATGGGTCAGGCAGGTTTTCGAGCCCCACTACTCTACTGCAGACCACATCTTCACATTGCGGGCATTGATTGAGGAGGCTAAGCACAGGAGAGAGAGGGTTTACTGTTGTTTTGTGGACTTCAGGAAAGCCTTTGATTCTGTTCCTCGCTCATTGCTCATCCAGAGACTCCGAGACCTTGGCTTCTCCACTGAGATCGTTCTTGCTGTGATGGCACTTTATGAGCGTGTCCTGGGATGTTTCTGTTAGAATTAATGGTTAGTTTTAGAGGCCAGCCTGCGTGCTAGAAGGCCTATTTCTATTTTTAGTATAGGTACTATCTATTTTTAGTATAGGTACCTAAGTTAGTACCAATTTTGCTAAAATAGTATAGAAATCTATTTTAACCAAGTTAGCATAGATTTCTATTGTTAAGACTTCATAATTAGCATTTCAATTGCTATTGTAGTAGAATAGCTTTTGCTTTTCATTGTGGACGGCCTCTATAAGAGTAGATGGGCGCCCACCTCCATTGTTATCTCAGTTTCCAGCTTATGAAGCATAGCCTCTTGCAGTCTCTCTTCTTCTTCAGCTTGTGGTTGATGTTTTGTGTGAGTACTTTTTAGATTAGTCTACTCCGGTTAGAGAATCTCCTCGATTCTAACATGGTATCAGAGCCATCTCGTTAAGATCGAGATCTACGGAAGGAGAAGATCAGCGCTGCAGGTTTTACTGGTGGAGGTCGCATCTAGTGGAGGTGCCATTTGGTGAAGGTTGTATCTGGTGGAGGTCACATCTAGCGCAGATAGCTTCTGGACAGGCAGATCTGAGGGAGACAACATCCATAGCAGAGGTTTCAGCTAGGCCACATCTAGTGAAGGTCACAGCTGGTGCAAGTTTATCTAAGGGCAGCAGTACTTGAGGGCGGTAGAACCTGAGCAGGCTTTTCCTGAGGGCGGTAGAACCTGAGCAGGTTTTTTCTGAGGGCGGTAGAACCTGAGCAGGCTTTTCTTGAGGGCAGCAGTACCTGCGCAGGTTCTCCTGAGGGCGGCAGATCTGTTGCAGGTCATATATTTGCAGGATACAGCTGGTGCAGGCAACTTATGAGGGCGGCAACAACTGGTGAAGGCAGCATCTGAGCAGAAGAGATCAGACAGGTCTGATCTGAGGCAGCAGCAATCAGGACAGGTCTGATCCGGTGCAACCTGTCAATAATTATTGCATTCTTAGTGGAAAGCTCATCATTTTTGAACGACAAAAATGGGGAGTCTGAATGAATAAGTTCTTCCGGAGTCAAGCAAGTTAGATGGATCTAACTACAGCTTGTGGGAAGTTCAAACTTCAGAATATCCTTCAGGACAAAGATTATTGGGAAATTGTCATGGGACAAGTGGTGATGGCTCACGGTCTCAATGATCAAGATAGAAGGGCATTTGAGAAACGGGTGCAATGTGCGCATCATATCATCAACTTATCTGTGAAGGATAAGGTGATTCCGCTGATTAGGAATGCAATTGGGCCTAAGGATGCATGGGATATCCTTAAGAACACATATGAAACGGTAAGTAAGTCTCGAGTGTTGTTCGTGAACAATAAGCTTCATACCTTGAAAATGGAATTAGAAGAATCCATTACGGATTTTTATTACCAGGGTGAAGGATCTAAGAGATCAATAGTCTTCTATAGGGGAAATTGTACTTGATAATACTCTAGTACAAATTGTTTTGAATAGCTTACCATTACAATATCAGAACTTTGTTATGACACTAAGTTTGAGAGAGAGATCGCCGACATTTGATGAGCTCAATGGTTTGCTACTTCAAGAGGAATTACGAAGACAAAACCTGATGTCTAGAGAAGATCCGGTGTACAAGGAAAGAGCTGAGCTGCAAGAAGGAGATTGTGGAATCTCCCTCAGATTTCAGGATCAAATCTGATTGCTGTTTGCAGATCAGTTTGTTGCTGTTGGAGGTCGCAAATCAGCAGGTCATTTCTGGAATTATTCGCTACTGGTCAGATGGAAGATCGCTGGAAAATAGCAGGTCAGATAGCTGAAAGTAGCAGATCAGAAAGTTAGATTTCAGATCGCTGATGGGCAGGTTCAGATTTCAGATCAGATTGTTGATGGACAGACAGGTCAGATCGCAACTGGTTCACAGGTCGCAGGTTTGCTGAAAATTCATCAAGATTGATCACTGAAGAGTGCTACTACTGCAGATCGCTGCAAGGACCGGGAAAGCTATCGGATTCCACAGCAGTTTGTGATGTGTTGGGTAGCATGTCTGGGGACTCCAATGGAGGTGTGCATGTTGTCCAAGGATCTATCCTCGTGAAAGGAAGACCTGATTCCATCGCACAGGGTAATACAGATGCCAAAAATTCCCATGAGTGTCAGGGAAAGGGGAGAGGTGAATTACAAAATAGTGCGTTCTGTGGCTATGAAACATTATAAGAAACTGTTTCTCAGGCATGATAAGCTGAGATTGTGAAGGAAGTGTGGAACCTACAAAGGGTGGGTGAGTTTGAAGAGAAGCCAACAAAGATTCAAGCAGAAGGAACCATAAAAGATTTAGCAGAAGGAAGTGTCGGCAATTTAAAGCTTTGTATTAAATACAAAGATCCAGGGTTTCTTGTTATTCTAAATTGTTTGGTTTCCATCCAAGTCATAGTAGCAAGTTCATGTGCCTATTGTAATTGTCAAGTGAAATTCTTGAATCTATCCAAGTTCATGATCCGTCATATTGTTTCCAATAAGATTTGGAAAGTACAAGGTTGTTGATTAGCCGTTGAAAATCAACAGTACAGGTTGTTGTTTAGCTTCAAGAAAAACAACATGGTTGAAGATGGACGTTCACCAAGTTTGCATATGACAAAGTGTCAGAATAAATATCATGATGAAATACTTTCTAGTTTGGAAAGTTGTTTGGTGCAAGTGACTCTGTGTGTGAGATAGAGGTAGGAGATTTGATGTTTACATTTGTAGATCTATTTCCTACTTATGGTTATCATGATGGTGTTACTGTAAACAAAGAGGATTACTTTTTCTTTATGAATGTTGGGGAGATCCTTACATTTGTGGTAGCCTGAAAGATGTTCAAAGAGACCAAGGGAGTCAATCTTCAAGCAAAGTTCTCAAGGTTAAGGCAAAAGTTGTCATGTCTACATTATTTGATTCAGGGGGAATCAAAGTTCTTTGATTCAAAGGAAGTCAAGGAATCAGGTGATATGTTGAACTCATGGTAGTCACACATATACACTAAAGAGACATGAAGACCAAAGCAAGACATTGAGAAGTCATATGAAGCAGGTTCATACGAAAAGGATCGACATTCAAAGGAAATTCTACATCATCATACGAAGAAAGTTCTACATCTAGTAATGAAGAAATTGAGATCAGAGTTGATCATGAATTCTACATCAGAATTCATGATCAGCTCTGATACCATGTTAGAAAACCGACTTGATCATACAAGTAACCCAAGACAAGATTCCTATTGTTGTTAGACAATAGTCATACATATGAGAGAGAACAATAATGATGAAGAGATGTACTCCAACTATGTCCCATTACAATTGAGGTAGGGCGCCAGCCTACATATATACTTTCTCTAAACTATTCTAGTAGTAAAAAGACAAAAAGCAAAAAGCAAAAGACAAAAAGCTAATTGCTATAATTACTACCTATATTGGGTAAACACCCGAGATGAGTTTCTAAGTGATAAAAGCAAATCCTATTCTAGTAGTAGTGCGCCCACCTACATGCATGACTAAAAACGATTTTACTATAAATAGTAATGACCTAAAATATGACTTACTATAAATAGTAATGCCACCTACAATAGCACGCAGGCGTGGCCAAACTATCACTAATCAATCCTAAATGATAGCACTTGGGGTACTAAAGTAAACATTAACTCTAACACCCCCTTAATGTTTACATTGTCTAGAACTATGCATAACAAATGCATGCATGTATCTTCCATGAAGCCCATGTAATGAAGATCCTCAATTCTGCCTATAAAGTGTTTCATTCACACTTTCAGAATTTTCCTCTTTTGTAAGCTTTACACTTGGATCATATGGTGTAGAAATGGACTTACAATCAAGCATGTTAAACTTCTTTAGTAACTCTCTTGCATACTTTGCTTGTGATATGAAAAGACTTTCCTTTGATCTCCAAACTTCAATACCCAAACAATATTGAAGTCTCTCTAAATCTTTCACATCAAACTCCTCTGAAAGATTGTTCTTTATCTTCTCTATTAGTGACTTATTTGACCCTGTGATAATAAGATCATCTACATAAAGAACAATAATGACTATGTCATCCAAATCTTTCATAATATAAAGCGTTGACTCTGACATGCTTCTATGAAAATTCTGCAAGTGTGAATGAAACACTTTATAGGCAGCTTGTAGGTAGTCTTATCTATCTAACGACTACTCGACCAGACATTTCATATGCAGTGAGCATGGTGAGTCAGTTCATGTCTTTACCAAAAGTTTGTCATTGGAAAGCGGCAAAAAGGATTTTGCGTTATGTCAAAGGGACACTCAGGTATGGCATTTATTCTGGTAAAGGAACAAAAATAAAACTTGAGGGTTTTGTTAATGCTAACTGGGCAGGAAATGCAGAAGATAGAAGATCGACTACAGGATATGCATTTAATCTTGGAGTAGTAAAAAGCAACCAACAATTGCTTTATCTTCTACAGAGGCAGAGTACAAGGCTACTACATCAGCAACTTGTGAAGCAATTTGGTTACGAAGGATTCTAAAAGATCTTCATATAGAACAAGTTGAACCTACAATTCTATGGTGTGACAATCAGAGTTGTATACAGCTTGCAAAGAATCCATTATTTCATAGCAGGTCAAAGCATATTGAAGTTCAGCAGCATTTTATACGAGAAAAGTTACAAAGTGGTGAAGTAGAGTTGATCTACTGTGACACCAATGATCAAGTTGCAGATATCTTCACAAAAGGACTTGGTCGTGAAAAATTTGAGAAGTTCAAGACTCTCCTAGGTGTTATTGATAATCAATTATCCATTAAGGGGGAGTGTTAGAATTAATGGTTAATTGTAGAGGCCAGCCTGCGTGCTAGAAGGCCTATTTCTATTTTTAGTATAGGTACTATCTATTTTTAGTATAGGTACGTAAGTTAGTACCAATTTTGCCAGAATAGTATAGAAATCTATTTTAACCAAGTTAGCATAGATTTCTATTGTTAAGACTTCATAATTAGCATTTCAATTGCTATTGTAGTAGAATAGCTTTTGCTTTTCATTGTGGACAGCCTCTATAAGAGTAGATGGGTGCCCACCTCCATTGTTATCTCAGTTTCCAGCTTATGAAGCATAGCTTCTTGCAGTCTCTCTTCTTCTTCAACTTGTGGTTGATGTTTTGTGTGAGTACTAATAAGATTAGTCTACTCCGATTAGAGAATCTCTTCGATTCTAACAGTTTCCGGCATAGCAATGGCATATCAGATCACATTTGGAGCACTATTGGGGTGAAGCAAGGTTGCTCCCTCTCACCAGTCCTCTTTGGCCTGTATATTGATGAGTTGGAGTGAGTCATGGTGGTGTTGGTTGCAGGCTTGGGGACATCTTGATTGCTATCCTCCTTTACGCCAATGATGTGGTATTGATCTCACCGACCAGAGAGGGTCTACAACGACAGTTGGACTGCCTACATGAGTTTTGCACCAGATGGGGCCTAGGGGTGAACATTGGGAAGACCAAAATTATGGTCTTCAACACTTCACAGGCATTCATGCAGCGACAGGAGCTTACTTTGGGTGGACAGGTTTTAGAGGTGGTCCCTTCCTACACATACCTGGGGATCCTTTTCTCAGGTCCTATTTTTAGCATGAGACAGGCCGCCACCACTCGACTGGGGAAGGGGCATGCCTCCCTTGTTCAGCTAGAGCGATTTTGTTTCCAGAAGTCCGTCCAGGATGCTCGCAGTGTCGCCTCTTTGATACCATTGTCACCCCCACGGCTCTATATGCGACAGAGGCATGGTGTACAGGTCTCCCCTCTTCATATTGAGCCAGTCTTTCACGATTACAGACCACCATGCTAGCTTGGCTGATTCGAGCAAAGCCTTCTGTTCCACATGAGATTCTCCTGGCTGAGTTTGCAATTCCACCTTTACAAATCGAGGTAGCTCTTCAGCTCATCACTTATATACAGAGGATACTGGCGTTACTAGAAATAGATAGACGATATATACAGGTTGTACTATCCTCTTCACGGCATCTTCATGATCAAGGCTACAGGTTATCATGGTTCTCTCAGGCATCTCACCTCCTACTTAATTCATTTGGTATCTCCAGCACCGAGCTTCCCTCAGGCACCCACCAGTATATCTGACGATTCCTCTATCGCGCATATCTAGAGCGGACTTGGCATTAACCAGTTAGGGGTTAAGCCAGCTTTCTACCAGACCCATTTCTTGGAGCTAGATACATCAGGGGCCCCAATTATGCCATGCTACTTGGATTCGGGACTATCACACTGCCGCAGATTCACACTGGGACAGCTTAGGGTGTCTTCTCATCAGCTAGCTATTGAGACTGGGAGATTCCATGGTATTCCCAAAGAGGAGCGGATTTGCCAGTTATGCTCTCTAGGTGAGGTGGAGTCTGAGGAGCACTTTATCTTCCGATGCCCTGTATACTATGAGATCAGAAGGCGGTATCACGTCTGTTTCGAGACATGCCTACCACTCTACGCTCTCTCGTGGCCTATGAGGACCCACGATGTGTCGCTCTGATGATAAGTGAGATGTTCATACTACGGAGAGATTTATACGGGACACTACAGCATTCTACCTCACAGCCATTGATGTAATAGATCCTAACACCACAGTAGGGCAAACACTAACTGATCCACCCAACCTTGCCTACTCCCTGATATAGAGTAAGCCCCTCCTAGCCCAGTGTGAGGACTGGTAGCATGCAACTGCCAAGTGTCGGCCATGTGGCACTGACGTGGCCGACTGCACGTCGGGACCCAACTGGGGGCCCTATCCTGCTGACAGGGTCCCTAGGCTGTGTTAGGCCCGCCATCGCTATGGACCGTGCTGGGGCACACTACTCACATTGTCTTGCCATGTTGGTCATGTACACTGGACACGACCCTGACTGTGGTATCTGACCTATCTGTGTTCTCTAGGGTTTGGCACTGGTTACGAGCTCGTAACACTCCCTCCCCCTTAAGAATCGTCTTGGTCCTCTAAGACAAAGTCTGGAAAAATCTTGCGAAGGACGCTGCCTCTTTCCCAAGTGGCATTCTCAACAGGCTGACCATTCCACTTAACCAGATATTCTCGGTATAGAGTATGACGAGTCTGCGTCTCTCTACTATCAAGAATTTCCTCTGGTTCATGTGGAGGTTGTTGAGGATCCAATGGGAGAACTAGAACACTGTCCCCTACCAGATTATCTGATCTGGTTAAGGCTTTTCGTAACTGACTTACATGAAAAACTGGAAAAACCTTACTGCTGTGTGGGAGTTCTAGTTCATAGGTGACCTCGCCTAGTCTCCTACTGATGGTAAAGGGACCACAATACCTTGGAGACAACTTAGCACACACTCCTGATTTGAGGGTTTTAGAGTCAACTGGGACTCTCAAGTAGACTTTCTCACCAGTGGAGAACTGCACATCCCGTCTGTGTGGATCTGCATAATGCCTGGCTCGATCCTGGGATTGTCTAATGCTACGCTTAGCATGTTCTATCATCTGGTTTAGGTCTTCTAAAAAGTTTCTGGCTGCTTCAACTTTTTCTTGTTTAAACCCTACAGCTGTGGGTGAGCGTGGCTGAAAACCGTACATCAGCATAAATGGGCTGTATCCCGTAGCTGAATGTTTGGTACTGTTGTAAGCAAACTCTAATATCGAGAGATACTCCTCCCAATTAGTCTGCCTCTTGCTGACGTATGCACGAAGCATATCCTCCAGCACTTGATTTACCCTTTCTGTTTGACCGTCCGTCTGTGGATGGTCGGTGGTACTCATATTAAGTTTAGTATGGAGATGATGGAATACTGCCTTCCAAAAATTTCCAGTAAACTTACTGTCCCGGTCGCTGACTACGCCGGAAGGTAGACCGTACAATTTAAATAGCCCGTCTACAAACAACCTCGCTAACTCTGGAGCTCTAACGGTTGTTTTGGTCGGAATAAAATGAGCCATTTTGGTCAGACGGTCAACTGTGACCCATATAGCGTCATTACCCTTTTGGGTTTTAGGCAGGCCTACTATAAAATCCATGGAGATACTCTCCCATTTACCAGCTGGTATTTCTAAGGGATGCAACAACCCTCCTGCCTTTAAACGCTCTGCTTTATTTACTTGACATTTCTGGCAACTGGTTACATACTGGTGGACGTCCTTTTTCATACTGGGCCAGAAAAATTGCCTACGAAGAAGCTCATAGGTCTTCTGTATGCCTGGGTGTCCCGCGCTAGGATTGTCATGACATTCATATAGGACCTGCTGCCTATAATCCTCTGAATTGGGGACACATACTCTATCTCTATAGAGCAAGTACTCATCCTGAATGGAATACTGTTTCCATTTGAATCCTTGAGTCAACTGACCCTCAACCACTGGGGTTTGCTTGGGTAATACAGGCTCAGAATCCTCAACGTCATCTGACGACGTATACTCGGACTCATTATCATCCTCAACGGAAGCTGCCGTATTCTTGGATGAACTGGCACCAGCCCCGGGAACTGGTTCTGGAGTCTGTAACTGTCTGTTCTGGACTGAGTTCCAGATAATAGAGAAGAATGCATCATGCTGGCATTTCCCTCTCAAGGACTCGAGTAACTCATTACGAATCTGGGTAAAACTCAGCTCGTTTATCATAGGCATTCTGCTAAGGGCATCTGCTACTGTATTGAATTTTCCCCGCCTATATCTGATAGACATGTCAAACTCTTGCATCAACTCTGCCCAACGAGCTTTCCGACCTCTAAGCTCAGGTTGATTGCAAAGGTATCTGAGACTCTCATGGTCTGTCAGGACCTCAAAGTTGGCACCATACAAATAATGCCTCCAAGTCTTAAGGGCATGGACTATAGAAAAGAGTTCCTTTTCATAGGCACTATACCTAGTCTGTGCTGGCTCGAGTTTTTTACTCTCGAAGGCAACTGGTCGTCCACCCTGAGTTAGCACAGCACCTACTGCAAAGTCGCTAGCATCTGTTTCGACCACAAATGGCTGATTGGGGTCGACGACCTTTAAAACTGGTGCTGTAGCTAAGGCTGTTTTGAGAGCATCAAAGCTCTCCTGTTGTGCGGACTCCCAAATAAACTCCTTTCCCTTCCCTTTAAGGAGATTTGTCATAGGGATTGCTATCTGAGCATATTCCTTGACAAATCGTCTGTAATATCCCGCCAGACCAAGAAAGATTTGAAGTTCCAAAATATTCTGAGGTCTCAGCCAACTGAGTATGGCTTTAACCTTATTTGGGTCCATCTTAATCCCATCTGAAGAGATAATGTGACCCAAATATGCTACTTCTTCAACGAAGAATTCACACTTGGATTGTTTAGCATAAAGCTTATGCTTTCTGAGCAGTCGAAACACCTTTCTGAGGTGTTTTAGATGCTCCTTCCTGGTTTTGCTGTAAACGAGGATGTCATCTAAAAATACGACTACAAATTTACCCAAGTATGGTCTGAGGACACTGTTCATCAAGGTCATAAAGGTAGCTGGAGCATTTGTGAGCCCAAATGGCATCACCTTAAACTCATAATGACCGTGACGAGTCCTAAAAGCTGTTTTCGAGACATCTTCCGATTTTATACGGACTTGATGATATCCCGATCTGAGGTCTATTTTACTGAAAAACTTAGCCCCGTCGAGTTGATCAAACAACTCGTCTGCCCGAGGCATAGGGTATTTATTCTTAATTGTGACTTTATTGAGGGCTCTGTAATCTACGCAAAGACGCATAGACCCCTCCTTCTTTTTCACCAATAGGACTGGTGAGGCCCATGGTGAACTACTGGTCTGAATTTGGCCTTTCCCAAGATAGTCTGTTAACTGCCTAGTTATTTCTTCATCCTCTGTTCGGCTGACCCGATACGGAGGTTTAGAAACAGGTGCTGTACCTGGTACTAGGTTTATTACATGATCTACCTCTCTGCTAGGTGGTAAACCATGTGGCAAATCTTCAGGAAAAACATCTTTAAATTTAGACAATAAAGTTTCTAATTTACTAATTTTCTGCTGAATAGAACTGGAAATAGAAACTTCAGGAATAAACTGAAAGTCACATAAGAATACCTGATGGTCTTCGTCTCCGATTAGCTGACAAAGCTCTGAACTGCAGACCATAGGGCTGTTGGGAACATCATGCTCCCCATGCAACTGGATCTCTCGGCCTTTATACTGAAAGCTGAGGGTGTTCTCCTGATAGTTTCTGTGGAGGGAAGGTCCTAAACTGTAGAGCCAATCTCTCCCGAGAACAATGTCTGTTCGATCCAGGTGCATTATCTGAAAGTTTATTTGATCTTGGTACCCCTGAATACCAAGATTTAACTTACTTACCATAGTTTCCCATATTTTTTTATTCCTTAGCTAATGAAACTATGTACCTATGCTGACTAGGTACTTCTGGTAGTTTAAGTTTTTTAACCAGGGTGTGGTTGATGAAATTATGGGTTGCCCCATCATCAACCATGACTCTTACTGACTGGTTACCAACTTTCCCATGCATACGTACTAGGTCATGCGGCCCAAAGCTGAAGGGTCTCGCTAGCATTGCAGAGGTCAGCTGGCAACAGTGTTCATGATCTTCATGATACACTTTGATCTCGGAAGCTGCCGAGTCACTGGGGAAACATACAGTCTGAACAAGATGAACTTGTTTTTTATCTTTTTTATCTTTTTTAGTGAAAGGTCCCTTGGGACACTGTCTGACTGTGTGTCCCTTGCCCATACACACAAAGCACAAACGTTCTTGTTTGGCTTTCTCAAAATCATCTGGTTTTAAGGGCTGTATGAGTGAAGGGCGTTTCTGAGGAGCTTCACCTTTAAATTTATCTTCTTTCTTTCTTTTTAAAAATTTCTTTTTAAATTGAAAGTCTTTCTGAGGAAGCTGCTCAGAAAGTGGTTGCTGTCTCGCTCTCTTCCTACCCACTGAATCATCATAGATTTGAGCATCTCTGAGAGCTTGCTCAAGGGTAGTAGGCGAGTTTCTCTGGACCTCTACTTTATATTCATCTTTGAGGCCACGGACAAATCCTGTGATTTTTTGATAGTCATCCATATTTTTAATCTTTAAAATTGCCTCTCGATACTGCGAGATATATTGGATGAGGGACTTGTCCATTAATGTTCTTTCCCAGGCTTCCCAGGCTCTATCAAGTTCATTCTCTGGTAGAAATTCTCTTAGGAAAGCTTCTTCAAAAGCTTTCCATGACCGGGGAGTCTGCCCAGTCTCCTGGAGATTTAACCACCACTTATAGGCCATAGGCCCTAAAGAAAGACTGGCCTCAATTGCTTGCAAATGGTCAGGGGTCTGTTTAAGAGCATGAATGTTCTTCCATTTGCTGAGGAAGGTTTGTAGAATATCTGCATTTCTATCCTTCTCTTCCCCATTAAAAGTAGGAGGCTTTAAATCTTTAAAAACACTGGGGTGAGACCGTAAAGTCTCACCCGAAACTGATGGAAGTGGAGAAGGGGATAACTGAGAAGTGGAGGGAAGGCTTCCTTTCGCGGAACTCAAAATCAAGTTTTTGAGTTCAGCGAACGAGTCGTCCACACTGGACTTGAAATTGGCTAATGCCAGTTTCAGTTCATCCACCTCTGTTACCAATTGGAGGAACTGCTCCTTGGTAACCAGTTCGTCGAGTTCTTCGGCGAACTGTTCCTGTTCTTCTACTTCCATAGGTTCCTTCCCTTTTCTGTAAGCCAAGGCTTCTGTTTCAAGTTCGTCGAAGCCTCTCTCCTGGGGTTGATCAGGTCCCTGAGGAGTGGTCATCTTCGAAACTGAAAGAGAGCTACCTTAACTTCTGAAGGAAAAAAAGTCTAAAAGACTAATTTACAACTGTACAAGGGAAAGGAAAGATGACTTAGCTGTTTCTGAGGACTGTACTTCCAAAGAAAGAATGAAGAGGAACCCTTTCAGCTCTTTTCCCCAAGATTTCAGACCTGCTGTTCCGAAAAATGCCAGTTTGAGGCTTCAAAACGGTACTAAATTTCCCGGTTTTTTGAGGATAGTAGCTCGCTGGTCTGATTGCAATCCAACTTGTCCACAAAAAGGCAAATCTGAAGTCCAAAAACCCTTCTGAGTTCTGAAATTTCAGAAGTCTCCTACTCGCTGATCTGGTAGGAATCCTCTTGCTCCAAATCTCTGACGTTGGGGCCCAAAAACTTGTTGAAAAACCAGATTTTCAGAAGCACTGGCAGCGCTGGCCCTGCTCCTCTTTTTTGGCTTCCAACTCGCTGAGAACCAGTGACTTTTTCCCTGGAAATCGGATGTAGGTCTCTGACTGTACAGCGATGGAGGTGCTGGCTTCTTCCTACTCTAATTTCGCTGGGAAAACTATAGAGAATCCTCTGAACTCAGTGAGAAACAGCTGTTTTTTCAGCGAGTTACCTACACTTGGAATCTGACTCCTTGCTACTGTGATTTCTCAGTGGAAATCAGAAGTTTGAAGGCTGCTCCTACAGCGATCCTCCTCCTCTATTCCTCTCTGAGAATCTGAGAAACACTTCCTATCTTCTGATAGCTTTCTCTACTGCTGTCCTAAACTCCCTAGGATGGAGATGGCTCTGATACCAGTGTAATAGATCCTAACACCACAGTAGGGCAAACACTAACTGATCCACCCAACCTTGCCTACTCCCTGATATAGAGTAAGCCCCTCCTAGCCCAGTGTGAGGACTGGTAGCATGCAACTGCCAAGTGTCGGCCATGTGGCACTGACGTGGCCGACTGCACGTCGGGACCCAACTGGGGGCCCTATCCTGCTGACAGGGTCCCTAGGCTGTGTTAGGCCCGCCATCACTATGGACCGTGCTGGGGCACACTACTCACACTGTCTTGCCCTGTTGGTCATGTACACTGGACACGACCCTGACTGTGGTATCTGACCTATCTGTGTTCTCTAGGATTTGGCACTGGTTACGAGCTCGTAACAATTGATCACTTCATTCTTTACTAGGCGAAGATCGCGTGATCCAGTGCCAGAGGAGGAGGATTATGACAACGACGAGGATGATAGCTGCTCACATGCTCATAGAGATCAGAGAGAGTGTACTTCCCACCATCACGTTACTACCAGGATCACCAGACATCATACACAGAGGTGTGCTACTGCTACACACGCTCATGCTCACAGACGACGCCAGCAGGCGCCAGCGTTTTCTCATGTTGTGGCTCGCATTACATCTTTTTACAGTATCAGCACAACAGCAGCAGCAACACAGGCTTCACAGTCTTAACATCTTGACATAGATACATACCGCATACGTGTCTATTTCAGTTTGTACTAGATGTTTTTTCTTTATTACATTTTGGAGACGTTTCTACGCTCCCATGGTTACCACACACTTGACACTTTTTTAGTCTTATATGCCTTTTGGCATGGAAAAGACATTAATAAAGCTTTCTTTCTCTCTCTCCCTAAACCCGATAGCATCTCTCTCGATGGTGCTCCTGGTGCTCTACGACCCTGACTGCCCTGTCCCTGCTGTCCACCGCCCCAGGTCCGCCCTACCTTGTCCGCTCTACCCTGTCCGCCCAGGTCCGCCCCACCCAGGTCCGCCTGCCGCCTGCCATTTGTCCACCACCTGACCCCAACTTCGCTTCATGGCTCCTCGCAAATCCTCCCGCTCCCTACCCTCGCTGCCAATGCCACCCCAACCCCCCCCCCCCCCCTGCTGACTCCCCACTTCCCCCCACTGCTTCTTCTCCAGCCCTGCTCGCTACAGCTCCCCTCGCTTCCCTTGCTCTACCCCTCGCTGCCCTTGAAGATGATTGCGACTGCTCCACCCTCGCTGGCTGCCCCCCCCCCCTCACTGATGGATGGTCACCCTCGCTAGCTACCTCGCTGACCTCCCCACCCCTATTCTCCCTCCCTGATGGCTCACCAATCACTGTTGTTGAAGGCTCATCACCCACCCTCGCTAACTGCCCATTCCCCACGCTCGCTAATGGCTCGCTGTCTGCTGATGCTAGTGAAACCCCTATCACGCAAGCAAAATGCCTGCCGATTCCACCTTTTTCTGTCCATTCTGCTCCTCCTCCCGATTCTGCTCCTCCTTTGTCTTCTGACCCCATTCTTCCCACACCGACCATTGCTCACTCCTCTTCCTTCCCAGCACCACAGCCTACAGCAAATATCCCATATACACCTTCCAAATCAACCGAGCTTTTTTCCTCGTGGCAGATTGATCAAATCAAGGCAGAATTCCAAACTTTGCGGCATGAAATCTCACAGCTGAAAGGAACGGTTACCTCTTTGATCAATGAGAAGAACATATTGCAGTCCAAGGTTGCATCACTCGAACAATCCATCGGGATCAAGCAGGCCGCAGCTTCGGAATCCACCACCAATATGATACGAGAACTAGAAACTAAGATTGAGAAGCAACAAGAAGAGGCCCTTTCTTGGGCATCTGTTTTGAAAAAAGGCACCAAACCAAGCGCTCCCATCTCCTCGGTTATCTCAGCCACCATCTCGGAAGAGAAATCTCGAGACCAAAAAGCCCACAACATTCGAGTTCGAGGGATCCCGGATACACAGGATGCCTTGGCTGAAGCCAAACGCTTTCTCAACACCACTCTTAGGCACCGGACAGAGGGATTGGACACCGCATGGAGGACCACTAGAGACTCATTATCCGTTTCACCTCCCTCAAAAGTCGCCGAGATGCTTTGCGGTGCAGAGCTAAGCTACGTGGTACCACTATCTATATGGATGACGACCTCACATATATCCAGGTAGAAGAGAGGCGTAGGGCCTTTCAGACAGCCCGTGAGTCTGGCAGACGAGTCATTTATCGAGATGGACGAGTGCGCTTTCTTGACAGCGCTCCTAGCAGCTCTCAGTGCTAGGG
This sequence comes from Diphasiastrum complanatum, assembly GCA_029204225.1. Taxonomy (NCBI): domain Eukaryota; kingdom Viridiplantae; phylum Streptophyta; class Lycopodiopsida; order Lycopodiales; family Lycopodiaceae; genus Diphasiastrum; species Diphasiastrum complanatum. The sequence goes on from CM055104.1 coordinate 43,337,023, forward strand.
ATTTGGGGACCCGGGTTCGAGAGTGCCCCGGGGCCCCATCCACACCATTTCCGGATTGGAGTATGGAACTGTGATGGTATCCACTCATCTTCCATAGCTCGCGACCTGATCGACTTCATCACTAACAGAGATCTATTGCTTTTTACAGAGACTCACGAGAGTCAGGAGAGAGGACTACTGATTTTTCCAGGATATAGATGGGATTCCGTATACAGACCTGAGACTAGATCAGCTAGTGGTCGTGGATCCATAGGTGTTGCATGCTTATACAAGGAGTCTCTTCACCCGAGCATCAAGTTCATCAGACACGACGAGTATGCACGTTATATATGGATTCGTATTGTTGGACAGGATATTGGATTGGACAGGGACCTCTTTGTGGCGGCATGTTATTTTCCTCCAGAGTCTTCGTCCTTTGCTGAGTACACAGGTTCACCCTACCTTGTTTTATAGCCTGACATCATCAGATTCGCAGAGCGAGGGCATATCCTCCTTACTAGGGATTTTAATGCCCGAACCTCCTCACGGCAGTCAGAGTTTTATGACATCACCGACCAGCTCTGTGTTCATGCCCTTGACAGTGATGAGATGGGAGTTACCAGGGTTTTAGAGGACAGCTTGGGACCTATTACCCCCTACGGTGAGCATTTATTACAATTTGGAGAGGCTTATGAGTTAGCCATTTACACTTATCCCCCATGCTCTACCACCTCTCCTGGATGACCTCCACATATGGACCGACTACGCTACCAGCCTATATACCATACCCATAGACACACCCACCTCTATCTCTCCACGCCCTTCTGAGTTCACCTTCTTCACCTCTGACATGGTACTCGCGGCCGTCAATAGAATGAAGTCCCATAAGGCAAGAGATATTGAAGACCTCGAATCTGAACTCCTAACCCATGCTTCCGACCTCCTTGCTCCCACACTAGCCACTCTCCTCAATTCCGCCATTATTTTCCCTTCATCCTGGTGCACCAACATCATCCATCCTATTCATAAAAATGGTGATCCCATGGTTCTTGGTAATTACCGCACTATCATGATTGGGCATGTTCTCACGAAGCTCTATGGCACCATACTCCAGTCTGCAGTGAGTTCAGAGGCGGAAAACCGGAGATTACATGCATTAGGGCAGGCAGGTTTTAGATCTCATTATTCTACCACTGACCATATCTTCACACTCCGAGCTTTGATTGAGGAAGCTAAGTACAGGAAAGAGAGGGTTTACTGATGTTTTGTGGACTTCAGGAAAGCCTTTGATTCTGTACCACGCTCCCTACTCATTCAGAGACTTCGTGACCTTGGTTTCTCCACAAATATTGTTCTAGCAGTGATGGCTCTTTATGAGAAGGTCTTGGGATGTTTCCGACATGACAGTGGCCTATCTGACCACATTCGGAGCACCATTGGGGTGAAACAGGGATGTTCTCTTTCACCGGTTCTCTTTGGATTATACATTGATGAGTTAGAGCGAGTCATCTCACAGTGTGGCGGGGCTGGATGTAGACTTGGCACCATTCTGATTGCTATTCTCCTCTATGCGGATGATGTGGTACTTGTATCCCCGACCAGAGAGGGAGTACAGAGGCAGTTGGATTGTTTACAGGGATTTTGTACCAGATGGGGATGGGGGTGAACACTACGAAGACCAAAGTTATGGTCTTCAACACTTCTCGAGCTTTCATGCAGCGCCAGGAGTTCACCCTAGATGGGCAGGCCTTAGAGGTAGTTTCCTCTTATACTTATTTGGGAATACTCTTTTCTGGTCCTACCTTTAGCATGCGACAGGCGGCCACCACCCGACTTGGGAAGGGGCACTCCTCTCTTGTTCAACTTGAGCGGTTCTGCTTTAGGAAGCTCATGAGAGATGCTCGTAGTAAGTGTAGACTTTTTGATACTATTGTCACCCCCACTGCCATGTATGCAGCAGAGACATGGTGTATTGGTCTCTCGTCATCACATTGGGCCAGCATTTCACGATTACAAACCACTATGTTAGCTCGTATGATTCGGGCGAAGCCCTCGGTTCCGCACGAGATCCTTCTTGCAGAGTTTGTCGTTCCACCCATTCAGATAGATGCCGCTTTACATCTTATCACATATATTCAAAGAGTCCAGGCTCTACCTGATGTAGATATGAGATATACACAGATAGCACTTGTTTCCTCCCACTCACTCATGACCAGGGCTATCGACTGTCGTGGTTCTCCCAGGCATCCCACTTCCTCCTTGAGTCATTTGGTATCCACATTACAGAGCTCCCCTCAGGTACCCATCGGTATATCAGGCGCGTCTTATATCGGGCATACCTCGATCATACTTGGAGGCGACAGCGTGGGGTTAAACCCGACTATTACTGGACTCACTTTATTGAGCTTGACATAGCAGGGTTCCCAGTTTTGCCACACTATTTGGACTCAGGGTTATCACACTGCTTCAGATTTACATTGGGCAAGCTTCGCGTACCATCACATCAGTTGGCTATTGAGACAGGGAGATTCCAGGGTATCCCGAGAGCGGAGCGGATTTGTCAGTTATGCTCCTTGGATGAGGTGGAGTCAGAGGAGCACTTTATCTTTAGGTGCCCAGTATATTACGAGATCAGAGGGAGATACCACTGTGACACACCCGTCACCCTACGATCCCTCCTAGCCTATGAGGACTCCAGATGCACTGCACTCATGATACGGGAGATGTTTATACTACGACAGGGGCTGTGTCAGACAGCCCAGCAGAGTCATGTTTCTCAGCCTCAGATCACTTCTTTCTTCTCCAGGAGGAGAGGACGAGACCTAGTATTTGATGATGATGATGATGGTGATGATGACTTACCTGCCCATAGAGATCGGAGACAGTGCCCCACACATACCCATGTTGCAGCACAAGCTACTCAACTTACCACGAGGAGACCTCTTCACCCTCCTAGACGACGTCAGCAACCACCAGTGGCCCTCCATGCGGCCCGTATTACATCCTTTTACAGCATCAGCAGGACAGGATTGGATGATAGTGTCATACCCCACTCATGACTTTTAGCAGTATACATGCTCCGACATGTTTCATATATCATCACATCTATTTCAGTTGATAGCTTTAGATTTGTTATTTATGTTACCGTTTTGGAGACGTTTCATACACTCCCATTGTTACCACATACTTGACATGTACATTTACTAGTCTTATATGCCTTTTGGCATGGAAAAGACATTAATAAAGCTTTCTTTCTTTCTTTCTCTCTCTCTCTCTCTCTCTCTCTCTCTCTCTCTCTCTCTCTCTCTCTCTCTCTCTCTCTCTCTCTCTCTCTCTCTCCCTAAATTGTTTCTCTCTCTCTCTCCCTCTCTCTCTCACGCGTGCGCGCGCATTCTGAAACGTGGCCAGACACCCTCTTTGTTTTTTTTTTCAAAAAGAATATGCGTCTGCGTCCGCGTCTACGTCCGGACGCGTCCAGCATCCAAAAAAAAAAAATTAAAAAAAAATGGACGCGTCCGACCCCCTCGTCCGGGGGTCGGATGCTTCCGGCCCGGACCCTCATGTCCGGTTGAGAGCTTAGAGTTACTAATAGTACTAAAGGGGGGATGGGCAATATGGTGATTGATGCCCTAAATCTAATAATATTCTATTCAGTTGTAAATTGGTTGTATTTGTAGCCTATGATTACACACATTTTCAGCAGTCCTATTCCTTGTGCACAAAACTTCAGAATCCCAATGACATTTGAAAAACATTTTAAAACTTTGAAAACTTCATTTGATTTTTTGTTTAATTTCAATTCGAACCTCGAAATCAGATCGAAATTCTTTGTGGCTATGCACCTTCATTGATACATGCCAAAGGTCGCGTCAGGAGGAGGAGACCATCACGCGGGAGCTGAGTTCCATTCGCTCAGCTTGGCAGATGTAAGTACTTTGTTTCCATAAACCCATTGCATGCGTTTAGGGTTGACTCGTGGCACAATTTTTGCATGTGGCTAATGGGTGTTTTGTGGCAGGTATGGATGCACGATATTGAGTGATGGATGGACCGACATTCGTCGGCGATCCGTCATCAATGTCTTGGTTTCTTGCCCGCTTGGCACAGTATTCCTATGTGGCATGGATGCCACTTGAGGTGGTGACGCCATCACAGCCGATTTCATATGGGAGGTTATTAGAGATGTTATTGCTGACATTGGGGTGGAGCATGAGGTTCAGGTTGTCACGGACAACGCTTCGAACTGCAAGCAGATGGGAGAGATTATGACAAGGGAGCACCCCAGCATTGTGTGGACACCCTGTGCTGCGCATTGCATAGACTTGCTCATCCATGACCTGTGTGCACTTCCATGGATCAAAGAGGTATTGGTTTCTCCATTTGCTATGCTATCTTGATTGACGCCTGCTCCATGCTGCTAAACACATCTCAACTACCGTCTAAATGGACCAAGTACGTGTGATAAATTGCTTGGTAGGCTAAGTACTGTAGTAGTGACTGTAGTGTGCTCATTTCTAGTGTGTGAATTCAAGAGGACTTACACGAGCCATGTTTTTTCTTCTGCCAACAGGTCCGATGCTCACTAACATTGCATACCAGCTGCTGATCTTTGAGCGCTACTAGTTTCCTTTCGATGGAGAACAGAGTCGGCGGAGGGAGGATATGTTGAGGCCTGTTACATGGTGGGGCTACCATGGGCGCGGCACAGGTGACCTGCGACGACTGGCCGAGAGAGTCCTTGCACAGGACTGATCAGCAGGAGCTTGCGAGCGGAATTGGAGCACCTGGGCCTTGTATCACACACAGAAGAGGAACAGGTTGTCCATCGAGCAGTGTAGGCGGGTGGTATTTGTGAACACCAACGGCCGTATGTTGAGGCGCACACAAGGAGGGGGACAGATGCTCGAGGTGAGTCACATCATCATGTTAGAAAACCGACTTGATCATACAAGTAACCCAAGACAAGATTCCTATTGTTGTTAGACAATAGTCATACATATGAGAGAGAACAATAATGATGAAGAGATGTACTCCAACTATGTCCCATTACAATTGAGGTAGGGCGCCAGCCTACATATATACTTTCTCTAAACTATTCTAGTAGTAAAAAGACAAAAAGCAAAAAGCAAAAGACAAAAAGCTAATTGCTATAATTACTACCTATATTGGGTAAACACCCAAGATGAGTTTCTAAGTGATAAAAGCAAATCCTATTCTAGTAGTAGTGCGTCCACCTAGATGCATGACTAAAAAACGAATTTACTATAAATAGTGATGACCCTAAAATATGACTTACTATAAATAGTAATGGCCCCTATAATAGCACACAGGCATGGCCAAACTAACACTAATTAATCCTAAATGATAACATTAGGGGTACTAAAGTAAACATTAACTCTAACACTCCCCCTTAATGTTTACATTGTCTAGAACTATGCATAACAAAAGTATGCATGTATCTTCCATGAAGCCCATGTAATGAAGATCCTCAATTCTGATGTAGAATTTATGATCAACTATGATCTCAATGTCTTCATTACTCAATGTAGAACTTTCTTCGTATGATGATGTAGAATTTCCTTTGAATGTCGATCCTTTTCGTATAAACCTGCTTCATATGACTTCTTAATGTCTTGCTTTGGTCTTCATGTCTCTTTAGTGTATATGTGTGACTACCATGAGTTCAACCCGATTCCTTGACTTCCTTTGAATCAAAGAACTTTGACTCCCCCTGAATCAAATAATGTAGACATGATAATTGTTGCCTTAACCTTGAGAACTTTGCTTGAAGATTTGACTCCCTTGGTCTCTTTGAACATCTTTCAAGCTACCACAAATGTAAGGATCTCCCCAACATTCATAAAGAAAAAATAATCCTCTTTGATTACAGTAACACCATCATGATAACCATAAGTAGGAAATTCAACATCAAATCTCATACATCAGCACCCACTTTAGAAACCTGTACTTCATAAGTAGTCGGGGCTCCACTTGTGTCGATTCCTTGAATTGAACCCATTTGAATTCTCCTGAGACTCTCATAAGTTACCACTTGTGATGAACTTGATGGACTTTGGTTGAACTACTCCCCCTGGATGTACACTTCATATTTGCATTCCAACCACTTTCTCCAAATAGAATAGAATATCATCCATGAACCAAACCAAATATGCAAGTAAAAGAGCATCCCCAATAGAAAGATAAATGTATACAATACTTCCTCACACAAAGTAACTGATACTCTCCTTCAAATACTTTCTCACCCAAAGTACTTGACATGATCTTTTCCATGGAATCTCCTACCTCTATCTCACACACAGAGTCACTTGCACTAAACAACTTTCCAACCTAGAAAGCATTTCATTATGATATTTATTTGTCATATGCAAACTTGGTGAACGTCCATCTTCAACCATGTTGTTTTTCTTGAAGCTAAACAACAACCTGTACTGTTGATTTTCAACGGTTAATCAACAACCTTGTACTTTCCAAATCTTATTGGACACAACAGAATCTACCACATGACGGATCATGAACTTGGATAGATTCAAGAATTTCACTTGACAATCACAATAGGCAATCACTTTGGTTTATCATAAAACTCAAGTGATATAAGTCCAAATATACAAGCAAGTTTCTACCACATGAACTGGCTACTATGACTTGGAAAAACAATTAGAATAACAAGAAACCCTGGATCTTTGTACTTAATGCAAAGCTTTAAATTGCTCCCTAATATCTTTGTCTTCTCAAATTGACACAAAGTAGAATAACAGCTTGCTTGTTGTGTTCATGTATAAGAATACCTGTTGATGAACCAATTCCCTCTTGGAATAACACCTTATTTCCTTGACCAAATTTCCCACACAGCTTGTCACAACCGCCACTTGTAACAATTAACTTATCATTTGCCACCATCACCATGAAGCCAAACACTTGTATGCAATCAAAATTATCATGCGACACCTGCATGTATGTTCAATCTGCACTTGTTCCAAGCAATGTTTGCTCCTCAATCAGATTCAAGAATTCCGATCAATAATCCACCTTGAAGAGTATCAAACCTTTATCAACCATCTTCTTACCCTTGTAAGATTATGTTCCTAAGAAACCGCAGCCAATAACATGCACACTTGCATGCAAACCAAACCAGGTTCCCTTTGACGGTTAGGATTTCTTAAAGTTGATAACCTTAGCCAACAATCATACACATTGCTATGCAATCCAAACTAGGTTTACTTTGGCTTTTGAACTCTCCACCACGGTCCTTCTTAGATTCCTGAGTCTTCTACGATCCTTCCTTTCCCTGTGCTGATTTCAAGAATATGTTTGACAATCCTTCTTCTTCATAGAAGATAACTCATCAAACACTAGGCACACTTCAAAACTTTGACACTTCCTTCTGCTAAATCTTTTCCAATAAATTCCAGCAAGCAGTATTCCTTCATAATTGTATTTGCTCTCCCTGTCCTTCAGCAACCAGTTTTTAACGAATTGATTCCAAACACTCTGTGGGTATCTCTGTCAGCGATCAATTGGAGTAGCAGCTCTAATTTTCAGCAATCCAGCAATCTGCCTGTTCTCACAAAACTATCACCAGCGATCAGTTTCAGGTTTGTGGATAGCACCAGCTAACTCTCAAATCTGCTTCTCAGCTATTTGTCACCCAGGAAACAGTTCTGTAGGCAGCGGTCCGAAGGCACTAGATTGGTCTGATGCAACTGTAGCAATCCAACCAGCAATCAGTCAGCAACGATAAGGTCTCAGGAGTAAGGATCGACAATACGACTAGGAGTTGTTTGCAATCATGTGCAAGGTGAAGAAGGGATTCAAAACAGTAATCAGAACAAGGTTCGTCACAAAATAGAATTGAAACAAAATGGAAGGGTTAACTCACAGGGAAAAGAAACTCTACAAGAAACAAAAGAGATGGTAGGGGAAGACAATCAGCGATCAAGGTGATGCTGAAGCTGCAAAAAGCGGCTACCAACAAGCATACTGAAGGAAGGTCATTTTCAAAGGTTCTAAGATTGACAAGGTTTTGTCGAGGTTGGAATCGACAAAGGTGCAAACTCTTAAGAGGGAATTGCATGAGAAGTATAGACTATGAGTCTACATAGGTAAATCGATATTCAAAGGGATTTGTACATCTCTTCATCGTTGTTGTTCTCTCTCATGTGTATGACTATTGTCTAACAACAATAGGAATCTTGTCTTGGGTTACTTGTATGATCAAGTCGGTTTTCTAACACATCACCCCCTGTTTCTTGCTATGCTTTGACGAACTGAATTGCTTTCGAATTATACAATGAATTGTTGACAACAATGTATTGTTTTTGGTTGCAGGTGAACCCTGACACTTGCTTCGTGGATTCGGCAGCTGCTGCTCCTCGGGCACCACCCACGCAGGAGGAGATGGATGATGAGATCTATAGAGAGTTCTATATACAGGCGCAGGCTGACGCACGGGCTACAGACAGGCAAAGGGATAGGGCTGAGGAGGGGGATGATGAGGGCTTGGAGAGGTGCTCGGGGCTGACTATCAGGAGGAGGAGTGGGTTGAGGGGGATACGGAGGACGATGAGGAGATGGGGGCGGAGGCACAGGGGGATGACCTGGCTTACCTGCTAGTGGACCCTGATGCGGAGACAGAGGAGGAGCCAGCCATTCCTGCACGTAGGCTAGGGGGAGACCTAGAGATTCTGGGAGGGGGGGGCTGAGTTCGCTTTTTGTAGACAAGAGTGGAGCATCACAGGCAACCGTCAACTAGGCATCATCACAGTGGGTAGGGCCATCCCAGGGCGTAGGATCACAGCCACCTGACACACAGACACGCAGGGGTAGACACAGGGGTGGGGGCAGGCAAAGGGGGCCAGAGGAGGGGAGAGAGGCAGAGGCAGAGGTAGAGGCAGGGGGGAGGATCCAGAGCCAGAGCACGCAGCAGAGCCAGGGCCACACCACGGCATATGGCTCCCTCCAGTTCCGATTCATCTACAGACCCTTGGGATCTGCAGTCAGGCACAGATTCAGATGATGGTTCCTACCATGACTCTGACGAGTCTTAGTTGTGTAGTTTTCATTATGTTCATGGAACATCATGGTACCCCATTTTGGTGCCATGTGGCCCGATATTATATATAACGATGATCCTATTCACAGCAGTGTAACGATTCAGTACTGTTCTTTGTGTGTGTGTGTGTGTGAGAGAGAGAGAGAGAGTTGCTTCAGTACGGTTCGGGACGATGCAGTATGGTAACTGGTTCAGAACACTTAGCATGGTTTTTGTTTAGCATGATTCAGCATTTTTGTTTAGTTTGTTGGATCTAAGAGAGATAACGAGAGAGAGAGAGAGAGAGTGAGAGAGAGAGAGGAGGGAGAATTTTAAGGCATCATGTTTTTTTATTAATTTTTTATATTAAACACAACAAAGCGTAAACTTGGGAGTTAATGCACCTAAACTAGACCATCCTGCACCCGAAACATTCGGCAAACTACACATTAATAATGCTCTTAATTAGAGCTTTCACCTGATACCCATATTGCCCAAAAAAAACCAAAAAAAAAATAAAAAATTAAAAAAAAACGTTTCTGGGAATTTTTTTGATATTTCAGATACGCAGTGCATCTATGGTTCAAAGGTTGCATTTGCATTTTCATCAAAGTCTATTTTCAATGTGTCTGTTATTAATCCATGATTCTTATTCTGTTACCAGACTCTTAAAGCTGTCTCTGGAGTTCGTTAATTTATGGATCTTAAAGAGTGACTAATTCTGCAGAAAGGAAGATATGCAACATCTTATGCAAAGAGAATGACTTCTCCTCTTGAGAGGAGTTAATATTCTGGCTCTTAGTGTGGGCCCAAAGAGTACTGTAGAAAACATTCCACAGACTTAGGGCAAGGAAACAGTTCTTGCTCTGATCTGTTCTCTTTTTGCTGGGTACTAAAGTAGAAAGGTTAATTCACGATGCAAAGATCATCCATGGATTGGTGGCCTGAAGCAGCTATATTTGGATGAAGGGCACTTGAAAGGTGCCCTTCACGATATTTCTGTTTTTCAGTGATGGCGCATTCCGGATTATTAACAATAATCTGCCACACCTGCTAATAATGTATTAGATATCGGGCCCGAAGGGCCCGTTATGACAAATTGCAAGGGATGCAATTGTTAATTCACGATGCAAAGATTTTCTTCCTAAAACTACGGATAACTGATGTTCTTAAAATAAAACTTACAGGATGCAATCATCTATAATATCTGTAGAAGACATAATAATAAAGTATGCAAAACTAGTAGAATCACTAACCACATCAGTGATTGAAGATCCATGTTTTGCACTTTCATAAGCCACTGAACGTAGCTCCTCGAAGCTGACATCGCCACAGATGTCATTTGGCAAGCTGTAATAAATCCCAACGATATTACTTCCAAGTTCCAACTACATATTCCAAAAATCATCCTAACTCTTGGTACATTGGGGTTTCCAATTTCAAACAAAATACTACTCAAGACTGAAGTATGCTGTAATCATGTGTCGAAAATTTGTATCAGGTGTAAGTATAAAGGTAATTCTAATGAGACAACAAAAATACAGGAGTAAATGAAAGTTGCCACTTGGATCGACAAATCCATAAGCCACCAGCATAAAAATTCAAAACGGTTCATGTAATTAATCAATTTTTTTTTCCCTTTTTCCCCCCAAAACCCATGGTAAAAAAACTAATTAATTAATCCACGGTTCACCATGGTTCTTGGTCTCAAACTTTATGAACCTTATGAACTGTACGATTCACTGTACGGTCCAAGAACCGTGGAGTCGTGGGCGGTTCGCCAATACTATGGTTTGAGGATTATATGCTGGAGTCAATTTCAAAAGTTATTTAAGTACCTTCAAAAATAATACATTTAAAGGAGTGTCACTTTTAGCAGTGATTGTTACCCTGAGAGCGAAATATAAAACCGACACTTCATAAGACTCCCTTACAACTTGTGCCTGAAGATAGAGATCCTTCGAATTTTGATGTAGCCATGAAAGACACGAAAGATTATTTAACTAAAACGGTAGGTCTTTACTATTTCCAATGGGCGTATGAAGTCAATCGCCAAAATGAAGGATACTCATTAGCAAAATCCTCTTTAATCCGTTCTTTGCAGAGCCTTGTGTCGCTGCACCTGTGAAGCAAAATCTCAGAATTTTAAACTTATATCTGACAAGTCCATTGACGATAAAGAATCATGCTCTAAATATGTCAAATATCAGCTCACTTTAACAATCAGTACTTGAGTTTCAAATTTCTATTTGATGTTGTAACGGTGCACCTCTACATAATTGAGAACTACAGAAATAGACAGCAGCGTACAAGTTCATCCTGATATTTGAATTTAAGGCAGGCTTGTCGACTCACACTAATTGCCAGAAAACCCTAGGCATATACTTCCTGCTTTTACAGCTTAAGCCATTAATACCTAAAACGAACGCGTTCTACCGCATTATTGGTTGTTATGTGATAACCCAATATCCCATATAGCAATGTTTGAAAATGTAGAAGAATCTTCTAAAAACTTGATTTACTTGTGATCATTGGCTGGAGGATGCGCTTGCTGCTGCCCCGCGGCAGTATTATTCTCAGAAAGGACAGCAAAAAAATTACCCGCTCCCTGTGTTTGCGCACCAGAGCCAAATCTACTATTACGCTGATTCGATTGGGGAGCCTGATGAATAAACTTGCACCTCGCACCAAATCGACAACTGCCAAAACACAAAACAACACTAAAACCTGTGAGAGCGCATGCGAGAAACTGGCACTGGCCTATCAATAACAGCAATCAATCAAAAGTTATTGTACACCGGCATATCTACAGCAATGAATCAAGTAATTTTGTAGACTGGCCTGTCTACAGCAATCAATCTACAATAACAGCAATGAATCAAATAATTTTGTAGACTGGCCTGTCTACAGCAATCAATCAGATGATAGTGTATGCGGATGTATGTGAGGAGGAGATCGACATGCCTGCCTCGCTGAAAATCACGACACACCTCCTGCTTTCGATTATTCATGTTCGATTTCTCTGTCTGTCTTTTCCTTCAGTTTGTGGTAGGTGGGTAGGTAGGTGCATCGACGACGATCTGGAATCAACGATCAACCATCAACTAATTGTATTTTAATCGGGGCTAAAAGGCCTGCCACAAGGGACTTTCTGTACTACAAGGTCCCTTGTCCGTTGTCAAGGATGAGAGCCCAAGGGCTGGGCTGGGTTGGGCCTTCTTCTCCGTGTCAAGATTTTTATTTTTTTAGGGCAGGATCTTTTGTAATCGTAGCATTTATGAGGAGTGATATAGGACACGTGGCGTCATAGATTAATTAAGAATAGACAAATTCTGAGCCATAGCTAGGCTTTGAAAACGTTTTCAATCTCCATCGAAGATCTGCAACTAGTGCGTCTCGTATTCGCCATCCAATAGTGGGCTAATTGTTGTAGCTACCCTCCTTGCCGCTCCAGCGGCTCGGGGGTGCTACAACAGTTAGTCGGCCTCTGGATGGCGGATACCCAATACGTACCAAAGATTGACGTGCTTGTGTTCAAATTTAATTTTTAAATTTATTTATTTAATCTTTTTATTAGTAGGTTACTTTCTAAAGCTTAACATATATTTAAATAAAAGCTAAACATAGTTTTAAGAATATAATATAAGATATTATTTTGTCCGCTAAATCTGTGCACTCTCACTCTCTCTCTCTCTCTCTCTCTCTCTCTCTCTCTCTCTCTCTCTCTCTCTTTTGCACATGGCATTATGCATGGATGTGGTTCTTGATGGCAGGCTAAAAGAGCCAATATTGCACCAATGCTTTGCTTCTAGCTTACTGATCACTCTAAACCTCGAACTCTCAAAAAACTGCTTTTCCAAAGCTCTCTTCAACGACAACTCGGTTCTATGCACTAATCATGTCAGGCTCTGATACCAAGTTAAAATTCAAGTGACGTAGTATCATAGATAAGCATAGACATAAAAACACTCCAGTAAGCACTCTCCAAGCTCCATTTATGAGTCAAAAAATACCTCTATGATGCTTATTTTAAGGAATTAAGTCCTACAAAGCATGAGAAAAAGCGGTGAGGGTGCTCAAGAATATGTTCTTAGAGTCAAATCACTCAATATGGAATTAAGCTCCATAGGTGATAAAATCAAGGAGAGTGAGATTGTCCAAGTCATCTTGAATGGATTGGGAGATGAATACTCCAATATTGTTCAAACGATGTTTGCTAAATTACTTGAAGGTCAATTGCACGTGCACGTGCAGCAGCCAATTTTGAATATGCTTGTCTGAATGAGCACAACTTGTATTTTCTTAGGTGACACTTGTTAAACACTAAAATGTTTCGTTTGGCTTGTATACAATCTCCAGAAGCTAGAATTATGCGAGCTAAGTCATGTGTTCTTAAATGAATCAACATTTTTCGTAGTAGATTTCTTCACGATCATTAGAAGTAGGTAGTGTTATTTGAGCTTTTTTATGGTTGTGCACAGGTTATGCAGTGGAGCTTTGGAGGCATGTGCAATGCACTTCTCACTTTTTGGTATCTTCTAGATTCGTGAAGCTTTGAATTACCTATGAAACTCTTGTTTTATTTTTATTCTTTTATTTGCTGCTATGGGCTATAACCAATGATTGACGAGTGGTTCTCACATTTATTCGTACTGTTTACAAGAACGTAGTAGGTTTGTAGCAAGAGCATAGCTCCTCTGGTATTGATTTTTGTTGTTCGGTCTTCTAGCAAAATTTGTAATGATTGATGTGTAGGTGTTTCTTGGACATGATTTGATTGTAGAGCAAAAAGGATAGTTAACAAGCAAAAGCAACCTCTATTTTTTGGTGCATCTTGTATTTTCTAATTGGATTTGTCTTACATGCAGGGGTATATAATAATCACAAGAAAATTTGACTTGCTTGTGTTCCTATTTTATTTTGAAAAGTTGATATTTTTATCATTTAATAAATGGTGCATATTTCTAGTGTGATGCCACGTTGGTTTTTAGACAAAGGGGTTCAGATAGTTTTCATGTTTTTAGTTAATGAACATGTACTTTTCTCCATATTTGAGGCCGCTACAAGGTGAGTTGGTGTTTTTGGCACATGCTATGTGCATTATAGATGTGCATTGTGCATACATCCATCTTATTTGGAGCAATGTCTTTTTTGAAAGCATATTTGACAAAGTGTGTTTTGCGAATGATTTGGCATTAGGGAGATATTGTGTGGTTTCCATCCTGCTTTTGCGGTGGTCGTTTGTGGTGGTCTAATTATCGATTGTGCCTAGCAGCCTCTATTTGGTCAAAGAATATACTAGAATTGATGTTGAATGGATGATTGTGTCATTGTCCTCAATCTTCGAAATTGTCATGTGGAATCAAAGGTAGATACACAAGTTATTCGGAGAGTGATGTGGAGATGACATCCAATATACGTGAGGAAAAGAATTTTTAGGAGGTGAATCTATTTTATGTCGAACTTAAAAGTTTCATTTGCCAAGCAGCTATCATTCATAATATACAAAATGCACACAAAGGTCCATCACAGTGGGGTGTCTGGGTAGAAATGTTGACTACCACCGACAAGGTGCGGGCTCTATCAACAATAAATTGAATTACTCAATCCACACATTGGTCAGCAAATTAGATTTGCAACCACATACTTATATGCAACAAATAATATTTGTAGCACATAGACTCTAGTCTATAAAATGACCAAAGAATCTCAAATACATACATGTTCTTAAACATAGTTATACACAAACATTTCTCATTGCAAGTCACAAGGGCATGCAACATATATTCTACACAAGGCCTAACAATCAACGATTTAATTTCCAATTGTTGGAAGTATTTCTACTCCGCTAAGTGGCTAGGTGTAAAGAAGAGGTTAGTGCGTTGTATAGTGGTAGACCAATCGTCCACCTTCTAAGATCTACAAAGCTTTAAAAACTATGATATAAAAACATAAACAGAAGGAGCGCCAAGGCTTCCCAACTGGTGCTCGGAATAAAATAGTGTAGCTAAGGCAGTATCCAACTAGCCACTATTCCAAAATACTAAAACTTTGCTAAGGTGGCACCCAACTAGCAAAGGTGAACGAAAATGTCAAGATCTTGCTAAGGCTTCCCAACGAGCAAGATGTTTAATCTAAATCCTACTTTAACACCCAAAGGGAGATAATAAGAATTGCGGCTGAACTAAGCAATAAGAAAAAAAAACCATGCCACAATTAAAAGCCAATGAAAGGAGGCAAGAGGAGGCCCAAGCACTTTCCCTCAAGCTATGCACCTTCCAATGGGAACATAATGAAATGCAACATAATCACAATAGTAATCTTGCCTTGATCACAAAGTATTGTGTACATGGGAAAAACCTCTCCTCTTATAGCAAGGAGGGCCTCCCTTAAGCTTTCAGTAGCTTATGGGATTAGTTCTAAACTAGCCATTCTAAGGCTTCTAAAACTTCTAGCTTGGAACTTAGAACTTTAGAACTTTCTAGCTTCGGAACTTAAGATAACTTAAGCTAACGTAAAAACCTGCAGGCTTTTTTTCAGTTCATTTAAAAGTTGCCTTAGATGGCATAATATTCTACTTCTGAAAATTACGAGCAATAAATAATTTACAGAATTGTAAGGTATCTTTGCTATTTTTGAAAATATCAAGAAACGCCTTGCAATGTTGTAAGATTTAGTTACTATTTATAATAAGTTGCACAATTCCAAAATTACTATTTTCGGAAAGTGGACTTTCTAAAAATAAAATAAAAATTTAAAAAAAAACCTGCAGGTGTTTTATGCAGGGGCTCGGGCGCCTCCAAAGGCGGAAGGCCCCCGCCCTGAGGCCTTCCCCCTTACTTATCGACTTACAAAACACATGCCATATTAGAAGTTTATTGGCAAATACTCATACATGGGCTTACAATATTGACACATGCCACCGAATGTTATTTCTCTTTTTTATTATTTTCACTATGTTGCATAGTTGCTAACACCAATCCAAACGAATGTACCAAAAATGGCCTAACATACGCAGCCCCATCTACAATATATATATATATATACATATACACATACTAGTTGGTTGTGCCCGTGTTTTTTCACGAAAAAATTCTTGAAAATCACAAAAAATATGCATTTTGACGAAAAAAAATCAATACACCATGTCCAAAAAAAATTAAAATTTTTAATAAAACATAAAAAAAATTGAAAATGTCCACGTGAACAAAATACACAAAATATCTATGGTGTTTTAATAGTCTAAATTGACTTTCATGATAGTAACTCGTATAATACATTTGATGCTAGTTACGCTAAATTATATCAAAATATTCTAAATTGCATTTTTAAAATCCAAAAAATGAATTAAAACTTTTCTAAAATTTTAAATTCACCTAATTTAACAATTATTATTCATAATAACAAATTGCACATAAATAATGTTTGTATTTTTTGGTAATTTGAATGTAAAATTTTAAAAAAAATTGCGGCACTCGATTTAAATTTAAAATATTTGAAAATGCAGCATCTTACAAATAATTAATTAATTTTAACTTTAAGATTCAAAATTTTACATGAATTACCAAATAGTTACGGGTTTAAAACAAATTTGGTTCTCCGTCAATTCTTGTTTTCATGTTAGAGGTATAACTTTCAAAATCCATTGCAAAATAGTCATCACAAATAGTACAAAAGGAGTGAAATTTTCAACTACAAAATATAAAGTCGTGCTAAGTTTAAAGGACTATCGATTATGACTAAAGAAAAAATCTAAGCCATTGTTGGCATGTTTTGCAGCGTAATGTCTAGAGCATTGTAGGTATGTCTTACAGCTTAATGTGCTATTAGTCATTATTAGGCTTCTAGTCATAACTTGTAGTCTATTTTGTTTTCTCTCATGAAGCACTACTCACGATAAAAAAATTGGGTTCATCTCTGATGCAGTATGGTTTTGACAAGATCATTGACCATGACTTTCTTTTTAACAAAACAAAATATGGATGTCAACAAAGAACAAATGGTTGTGACAGTTTTGATTAAGACGATGATATTTTGCTAGCAATTGGATCTTTATGAAATGTTGTTTCTAAATTGGTCACATAATTTTTAATGTTCAAGTGTATAAGATAGAACTTGAAATTTTGGATGAGGAATTGATTGTGGAGGCAATAGCAGATGTTGAAGTAACTCAAACTTCTCTATTTTTTTTTGTGAAAACTATAGAATTAGATGCTACCAATGATATACTTTTCTTTGTTACTAACGAGTTGACGATGATGGTTGTCTCACTAATCCAAGTCGTTTTTTCAAAAAGAATATAGTTAACTTTCGTAGACAATTGGTCATTGTTAGCTCAAAATTAAATGCCAAAACATCTTTATTTTGTAAAATTAGATCGTTGACTCTTGATTGATTTTTTGACACTAGCTTTCTCTTGCCCTTCGGATCTACTTGTAACATTTCAAATTCGTATCTTCCAAAAAAAACATTTGTGGAAATGGTGCACAATCAATGGACATGTAGCACTTTTGTCTAGGAGTACAACACAACTTCGTATTTCAATTTTATTCAGATCACCGCACTATTTCATTTTTGTAGCTTCTACACTTTGCCTATTCTTCCTTGAGCCCGCATAAATTTCGCATTCCACACCTTGCACAAGCCGTAGGAAATATTGTCGTGAAGAAGATTTGAAGATTTGACATTTGTACTTGAAGCTCCTAATTTAAAAGTCCAATAAATTATTTAGTTGTTGATGGTCTTCGAGATTGAGCAACCTGATTTTTTGTTTCTCAAAAAAGTCCATCCACCAATGTTGATCAAACTCATCAGAAGACTGATAAGTTGTTTGAATGCTTGATTCCAAAAAAATTAGTGAGGCAAATAGATTAACCTCACGATATTTTCTTTGTGCCTTTTGTTCTTCTAGCATGGACTTTAAGGGAGACAACGTAGCAAGCTTGATGTGAGCAGAAGACGTATTGAGCAAAACACGAACTCCTTCAAAAAGTAGCCATGAAACTAAATTTGAAAATTATTTGTCCCATAACAATGTAACGCATGTTTCAGCACATTTGATTTTAAACTAATACTGAAAGTTAATATCATTAATATTAGCTACACAAGTCATGTTTGTCAAGCTTAGCTAAGTTCTCTATTAATTGCAAAGCTTGTCAGATTCCTATGTCTATCATGATATTATTTATTTTATCTTATTCCTAATTCTGATATTTTGCATAAATTTTTTTTTTTGGACCTTTGTTGACAAGATTTTGATAAGTGAAAAAATTTCAAATAAACAAATCAAAGGGACCTCAAAATTTTTAATAACTTCCACTCAAACATTGAAACTCATTTCTACAAAAAATAAGAATATTCGAGTGAAAAATGGAAGAATATACAAGAGATTAATTCATCAAAATTAATCGTCAGTGTTTTGTCAAGAATTGTTGATAAACAACTCTCCCTAGTTGAAATGGAAAGAGAATTTCAAAGGTAATTTTTTTTTTGGAGTGTGTCTATTTTACTTTACTTTTCTTATTTATCTTTTTAATTTAAAAGTATTTAACATATGCACTTTTTGTATGATGCAAACACAAATTATTGATGGATTTCCAAGAAGCACTTGTCATTCAAGTCGACAATCTACATCAGTTCAGAAAGCTCTTTTGACTTTTTGCAATGTAGGGATTGAAATTGTTGTCTGGTAAGTTAAGTTTATTCATACTTAATTTTTTATGTATTCCATGATTAACATGGATTGAGAATTTTATTTCTTTAATATTTTTACTATCATTTTTGTTTTTGTAAGTACAAGCCCAATGTTAGAAACTCGAGTGACGCACGGCTTTGTAATGAAATAGAATATATACTCATTGGTTATTATTCTTTGGACGACAAGTGCTCAATGCTGCATTACAATATCATCAGGTTATTAGAAGCTTATTTCAATTTTTAACAATCGCGAAAAAAAACTTAAAAATTTGATAATGAATTCTGCGGCTTGTCCCTATCAAAAGCCACAATAGTTAATAAATTATTTAATTGATATCTTTTCACATCCAACACACTGGGTTTTAGATCTATGTAGTAGTAGTGGTACTACCAACGCATGTGTTGTTCAGAAAAACATACATGTTGTTGTTGTAGACTTGGATTCAAATTTGGTAGAGTTTATCAAAATGAGAATGAAATCTCTATGGGTTTTGTCGAATGAGTTGATAGAGGTTAAGAGTACAAAGGGTGAGCACTTAGTAACTCTCATGTTGAAAGAAACACAACCTCCCGCTAGTGAGAAAGTTGGTGACACATGAGAATCTGTTGATGTCTTAGTTCAAGATTACAATGATGTTAATGTTGAGGAGGTAGTTAGTGTTTTTACCAAAGCTCCTTAAAAAAAAACAAATTCATCAAATTGATGATTTTTGGATATAATGTATCTTATCTTATTATTATAAAGACTATGTTGAAATTTTTATTCAAAATTGTGTCTTGAAATTTTTAAGATTAATTAATTTTTTAAGATTTATTTGTAATAAAAATATCATCTGAATAATTCTTTGCAAGATAAATTTTTATGGTTAATCATGTGAAAATAAAGTGGTGTTTTGATTTTTTATGAATGTATAAAATCATTCATTTTATATTGTTAAAAAAACTAATTAAAACTATTTGAATTAATTATATTCTAGATAATTCTATTTTTTGACATTTCAAAATAAAGAATAAGACAATAGTAATACTTAATTTTTTCTAAATAAATTATATATTTTTTCAAATTATCTAATTTTAATTAGCTTAAGATAATTTATTTTGTAATATTTGTTTTATTATGTTTAAAAATTTGAATGTCTATTTAGATTTCAAATATCTCTAAAAAGCCCTATCATTTATAATTTTCTGAAAATATAAACAAATTTAGAAAACAGCGATTAAAAATTTTTTTAGTTATAAATTTTTTTTTAATACAAACACTTTTATTTTAAAATATATCAAAATTTTAAAATTTTAATTTTTTTTAAAAATATTACAAATAATATTTTTTTTTATTTTAATGGTTATGTGATTAATAATTTCATTTGAATCATGGTTGCAGAGATTTTTTCAGAATCGTGTAGAATCGTTTTTTTTTTTTTTTGAAATTTTTTTAGGCAAGCTCTGATCGAGGGGATTATGATTGTGTAGTTTGCCGACTGTTTCGGGTACGAAACACCAAAAAGTGTGTTTTGACTCGGGGAGTTGGAAGGTCAAATCTTGAAGAGGCCTTACCGTCGAGGCGTTGCCCCCAACCCCCCACTGAGGGGCTACCGCCCCCGGACCCCGCCGTTTGGGGGCGTTGCCCCCCAAACCCTTCACCGGGGGGCTACTACCCCCCGGACCCCCCGTTTCTCGGGGGGCTACCGCCCCTCGAACTCCCCGTTTCCCGGGGGGCATCTGTCCTCCGAACCCTCTAGACTTCCTACTATGTAGACACTGTAGATAAAAATGCCATCGGCCCCCCTATAGATAAAAATGGGGTCCAAATGCGCGCCGAGAAGGGCCCAATATTTATGCCCCCAATTGTATGTACATTGCACTCACATCTCCAATGAACCAATTGCAAAAGTGATCATCATCCATACAGTTGATAGTCCAAACTGTAACATTAACATTTACTGAAAACCAGAGCAAATGACATCCGGATAGCTACTAAAAATAAGATATGTTTGTGTCTCATCTACTACACTTCTGAGAGACAAAACGTTGGTTTGACCATTGATGCCCTAAAAAAATTTCAACAATAAGCTATTTTTTCAAAAAAAAAAAAACTGCGATTTTGGGTCGCGAATCGCAAACCCAGAGAATCGCAATTCGCTGCAACTATGATTTTAATTAATATTATTAGGAAATATATATTAGTTTGAAGATATTAACAATAGTCTATTAGTTACTTTTTTAGCATGATTAGAATTTTTCACAAAAATAAGATGTTTTTTTAATACTGCAATATATTTTTTAAAAACATCTTAAATATTGGCATTTTTTTTTAATTCAAAAATTTCAAAAAAAAAAAAGCCTCCATGTCATTTCTCTTTTTTTTGGTCATCGTGTAAATTTCCCACCACCTTTTATTCCATTGTACAAAAAATTATCTTACAAAGCAATTCGAATAGTTGAAATTGAGTTTCGTATGAGGTGCATATTCAAAGAAGATGGCTATCTGATGAAAAAGAGTGACTTCATATTGTCCATGGCTGCAAGGATCACCAAATGAAGATCTAACTAGATCCTATTGCATAACAACCAAAAGGACACCTGTGGAACAAAACCACCCATCCAAACCTAGATCCCTCCTGGAGTTTCCTCCTAGACCTAGCCCCCAAGCCATAGTGAAGAACCTAAGAGAGAGGAGGAGAAATAGGCTCAAGAAACTGAATTTCCAATAGGAGGATGGGTGAATTTCCAATGGACATATTCTCCTCATGAGAGAGAGAATAATCCCCTAGGATCCCCATGCAACCTATATTGAGCTATTGATCTCCTATTCTTGCATTGAAGCAGTCATTCACTATGCATGTGCTCCTATGTCCAATTATAGGTCTAAGCCCTCATATGATTATTAATTACTTTACAGGCCAAGCCCGGAATGACGAGGCATAACCAATAACCATATACACCTGAAGTGACCGGCTATCCACGTTAGGAATTATTCTGATTCCCTTATACAGGACATGGACGTAACATTCTTCCCCGCTTAAACTAGTTCTGTCCTCAGAACGAGTAACTAGGGAAAATCCAATTTGTATGCTTTTAACTCTTTCCATGAATCATTGTCCTCAATTTGACCAACCAACCTAAGCAAGCACACAGAGGTAGAACAATTTCTCAATTGTTTATCTCTGATCCTGAGTACTCATTCAGGGTCCAAAGGTACATTGAGTGATAAATCTTCCATATGGGCAAAATCTTCAATACATCAGACCGTCATCATCATACAAACTAAATTTACATGATACATCGAATGAGCAATTGACCAAACCTGAAGATTAAGCTTAAAAGCTAACAAATCAATCATTTAACTTTCACAATTACCCTGAAAATCAATCTTTAGTCTAACTTCAATATGAAATAAGTATTTAGAGATGGGAGAATTCTCAAATTATCTATCTCTACACTAAAATACTATATCGACCTTTTAGAAGTACACTAAAAGATAAATTTTTCTATTGGGTTTGATTCTCTCCAATCTAATAACATCACTTTCATGTATCTCAATTTACATGAATCATTGGGTGAGTCCTCACCTTATATTGGAAATCAATGTTCAAAAGTTAAAGATCCAAAACAATTATAGTCCAAGACTATCCACAATTACTTGTAGACCTGTCATAAATACTTCTTGGTACAAAACTCATTCCACCAAAATCTCTTAGAAGATCCATCAAGATAAAAATGACTTCAACTCAGTCCTGAGTACCCCAGATACTCTCTGAGATAAGTGTTCTATCCATAGATCAAATACTAGAAAATAGCAACCATTCAATCCTGATAGACTTAACTGCTCCTAATTAACCGGAGATTTTAGGTTGAAAATCAGTACGCAAGCATTCCTTGACTACAATCTGTAAAGGTAAGCAAATTTCTCATAAGTAAACAATTACTTAATGAAAATGCCTGTGAGATCCAAACAATCTCAAGTTTGTATACAAATTTAGAATTCAAATAACAAATCTAAATTTTAACTCCACCAATTGATTAAGATTTACTCATCATATTTCCATATAATCATCTAATGACCTTTAAGTATCAATTTATGAACCGTCAATCATAAACATTTAGAATCTTATGATTCGTCAATCATAATCTATTGGATTCTAAACCCATACTTAATCATTCAGAGATACTGGAGTATATGCACAACATACCACTCAGAAAATATAAGAAACATTCTGAAATTTTTTTCACAAGGAAAATTACTGAATTCCAAGAATATTCTTCCATCTCGATTCTTAACCAGATTATGAGTTCCAAATTTTACAATCAATTAAGTGATTAAAGACCATTATAACATTTGTCTTTAACAAATAATAAACTTTATACAATCACCTAGAACCACATCTAGAGATTATAAAATTCTGCTGAATTCCAACTGAATTCAGTGGTTATCCTTGACATTAGTTAGACTCTGTCATCCAATGTATGTATATGAGCTCACTGGGATATAGTCAATAACTTAGGATATTTCTACTTCAAGAAATATTCTATATCAAGAATCTTCTATATTCTATGCACAGTTCTCATAAATGAATCCAAATGACTCACTAATCATGTGACTTATAAGAGATCAAAATAAATAGTTCCCGATGAATTCTCTTCACACTGCTTATTTATCCAATTAACTTCTAATCAAGAGTAATCCAATTACTCAAGTCAATTGTGAATGATTCAGAAATCTTAAATGTCTAGGTGCAGATCTCAATTATACATGTATAACACCACATTTAGATCTTCTTCCAAACCATAAATAAGTTAATGAATTACCCTTTCCACAGAAAGAGACATTAACCTGCAAGTAACTGTTCCACACATTACTTGTTCATATGTCTATGTACTCTGACTAGTTTAAGTATACGATATAAACTCAGTACATAGGAAACACATGGTAGATCCACAAGATTAAGATGTACATAAGCAACTTATCCAACTATGTTCCTATACATAAACATAGGCTATAAACTGACAGATATCCACAATCTGCATATGTTACCCACATAATTCACTGAGAATCTTGCAACTTAGCTACCAAAGAACTCTATTTCTCATGAGTAAATAACATATCTGGTTAATCTTTGAAGTGAATAACTCCACATCATAAGTTTTCCAACCATCTAACTCTTATTAACAAAACTTCTTCTACCAACCAACCTACAACAGATCTTAGCGAACAAACCAAGATTAGGTTAACTCATACAAACATCTTTGGACATAGAGTTAAGATTAAAGTTTTATTCCACTAATCCAGTCCATATCAAAATGGTACTTGGTAACAATCAGTGAATCTTAATTTAATCTTTACCACTACTTCCCATATTAATGAATATCTCACAGCTCAATAATCCCAAAACTCATCTAGTTCCAGATTACTCAAAATAATCACTTAGAGAGTTTGTCTATTTAAAACTGGATAGTTCTACCATTGCACACATACAAGATTTTTTTCCAAAATCAATGCAACTGGCTGATTCCTCGAAAGACTTATTCCTATCTTTTCTTTCTCCCTTTTAAAAAAAAAAATCCATAATTTTGATTTAAAAGTTCTCAGGATACAATGTATAAGATATCAAAGATTCAAAAAAGTCAGTAACGAGTATCCAATACTATTACAAACAGGACTTTTTCCTCAGAATCGTAGAATATCTTATCCCAAATGATAGAAATATTATCTCTCAATAATCAACTATCAAATAGAGACTAACGTTAGGGTTCAGGAGACCTAAGTTCCGAGCCATATTCAATAATCTTATATGGAAGTACAATTTCATATAATTATAATAGTCCTTCAGAACAGAGTTCTAAACTGGAAAGAATTATATGAATCTCAATCCAATTGTCATGTAATAAGAAATTTCTAAAGAGTAGAGGTCTAATAAAATAGAGAAATAGATTTAAGGGCTTCCATATTTTGTAATTAATGAAATACCATTAAGGGATCGATCTACCTCATAATTCCCCAAAATACCCTTAACAAAAACCAATGGACTCTGTTAGTATTACCATTACAGCAATCACTAACCATCGGTCTACAGATCATTCTACCCAAGAAATCCCCCTCAGAATCACTGATGTCCCATACCACCAGCTTTTCCTCCAAGAATCCTCTGCATCCAGATCTGTTTTGCCCAAAAAGTCAAAAAAGACAATTTGGCTATCCTATACCCAGATATAGGATTATATTCAAAACCAATTCCAGGAGATAATCCTAACAATTGAAATCTCTCATGCTTCTTTAGTGTTACTCAAAGAATACCATTTTATATTGTACCCAACATGGACAAACAGAATGTATCATCCCAGTACAATAGAATGTATCACTAATCCAAAAGAAACATAGATTTCAACAAAACCGAATCTCATATTGTCTTAGATATCCAATATCTATCCAAAATCGGTACAAAGAACTTAATTCTTTTAACAAGTTAGAACTCTCTTGGTCGTTACTATCATTATAGAGAAATACTCAATAATTGAAAAGAATCCAAATTACTAGATTCATGTATGGAACACCTTCTATCTGCATTACTTTGCAAGATCCAAATCCAATTGCAAAACAGAGATGGTTCCATAAATGGATTATCAGTCTTGCCACTAATTTTCCCTTAGAATCCTCGAATTTTCGAAATTCTAATTCACACTGGGGAAAAGGAACTCAAATTCCCAAACGCAGTCTTCTTAAATAATTCTCAATTTTATTCTCATTTGCAATTAGTTATACTTCAGAAATTGAATGTAAATTAAATAATTGGATCCTTAAGACTAGCAATCATCTACATATCAGACTTCCACTTTTTTCCCCCATCCAAAAATGGTTCAAGTTAACAAAACCCCAAATTTGTACTAGGAAAAATTTCAATTTGGTATCGTTAACTTTAGCAGTAATCACCCTAACAATTTTGATTTGTTCATTAAGTGCTGCACTTAATCCCTAGCAAATCCCCTTATAGACCAGCATAGAATTGTTCTATTGGATTTACATTATTCTTGGTCCTTATTGATCCTCAAAACAAGAAATGCTCCTTAATTGACAGATTCACAAAATCTTCAACTAAAAGTGAAAGGTACAATGATCTTGACAATCGACTGATTTCAACTGAGTAAGATCGTTCACTTTATAAGTCATTTCTGTTTGATCAATAACCAAAGAATTGGAACAAATTGAAAACGTCCATGGTTTCTTCAAATTTTACGTAAACTGGGATTTTCAAATTTCATTTAATATGGACCTAATCGACCAAACATCGACTTGACAGTTTCATAGTTACCATCTCATATTAGAAGAATTTTGAAGCATCCAGCATGCATCCTACATGACATGCAGTGATTTCAATAAAAATCAATTTTTACGTAAATTGCAAAGAAACTGGGAAATTAGCATTGGGATTTACAAAATCAGTTCGAAATGGACCAACTGTGAAAATCTTAATTAAAATGATCGATTTATCAAATTCACAAGCACCGTCACATATCCAATTCGACATGCACTGATGTTTTTGAAAAAGCAAAAAAAAATCCCATAATTAGCCTAGCCACTAGGAAATCTGCTTTTTGAACTAGAATTGCCAAAAATAGCTTCATGCAAGAAATCTTCTGATCAAACTACTGATTACGCATGAAACATGCATCCATGCATGCCTACAGGTCTATCCATACATTTTCATCAACAGACAGGCACTACACTTAATTACAAGCATGCATGCATCAGAACATTTCAAAAATTTTGCAAATTTTAGTTCAAAAATTGCCAAACTTCCGACAGCCATAACTTTCTCTACAGGACAACAAATTGGTCACTGTAAAGCACAATACGGAGGGAGATGGGTCTACAAGGCACTTTTTATGTACCCTGCACCCTTGGATTCACACGTGTGAGCAAAAAATGCATTGAAAAAAGGTAGGAGGGCGCACTTTTTTGGAGAGAAATCTTCAAAAAACACATCCCAGACCAAAAAGCCTTGGATCAAAGGCTACAAGCACTCTACTAAGGTTTATTAGAGAGGCATAGAAGCTTCTAACAGGTCCAGCCAGCAATCATAATCTTAGATCATGCAAAAAATGCATTTTTGGCCTCCTTCAACAAGCAAAACTTCAACATGATGGTGTCTAATGCTCACCTATCCAAATTGGATACATGATGGCTCAAAACAGACGCCATCCATCATATCTTTAAGCTTGTAACAAGAACCAACAGGTTCAAACCCAGATCCCTCCAAGAGTTTCCAATAGAGAACCTAAGAACCTAAGAGAGAGGAGTAGAAACAGGCTCAAGAAACTGAATTTCCAATAGGAGGATGGGCGAATTTCCAATGGACATATTCTCCTCATGAGAGAAAGAATAATCCCCTAGGATCCCCATGCAACCTACATTGAACTATTGACCTCCTATTCTTGCATTAAAGCAGTCAATCACTATGCATGTGCTCCTATGTCCAATTATAGGTCTGGGCCCTCATATGATTATTAATTA
Source organism: Diphasiastrum complanatum (assembly GCA_029204225.1). Lineage (NCBI taxonomy): Eukaryota > Viridiplantae > Streptophyta > Lycopodiopsida > Lycopodiales > Lycopodiaceae > Diphasiastrum > Diphasiastrum complanatum. Next base: position 43,364,253 of record CM055104.1, read on the forward strand.
CTTTACAGGCCAATCCCGGAATGATGAGGCATAACCAATAACCATATACACCTGGAGTGACCGGCTATCCACGTCAGGAATTATTCTGATTCCCTTATACAGGACATGGACGTAACAATGGCCACTTCTTTTGGATGAAGCATTTTTGTGAGGGATCATTTAAAAGTACTATCGGATTCGATATCGGAGCACTTGAGTGCAAAAATTAATGAGATGGTTTTCCCATATCCATGTTGGAATGACATGTAGAGATGCATGTTTATATGTTGGGATAGTAACCATTGTGTTGTTGGTTGGATGGAGGCCACCAATGAGAAATTTGCTTGTGATAAGAGCAAGCATGTGCTTGTGTGAGCAAGCTTCATTGAACTTGATGCTAAAAGTGAAATGGAATTGCTGACATTCAAGAATCGTGTGAACATGTAATAATTTTGCGCTTTTCTTTCATAGTACTCAAATTTTCTTTTTGAAAAAAGTTGGTTAGATTGAATGAAATACGAATCATGTAAGAGCAAAGTTTGAGTGGGATCAGACAAGGCACACAAAATAGCAAAGGATGTTGTATCCACTTGCAGTGGACCAATAAAATGAGAAAAATACTAAGCGTGGTAAACCCAGCGTTGGGCTTAGAGTGGTTTGAATGGTGACAAGCATTGAAAACACAAGCGTGATAATCAATATAGGACTAGAAAAGTTACATCACCTTCATTGCTCGACCATTTCAAGTGAGAAAAATTGCAAATGATTGAGGATCGATGAGTGGTCAATTTGGTGTTTGAAAAAGTGGTCAATTTGGGTGGCGCTAGAAATATGGCTAAAGTATTTGTTGGAAACACTGCAAAAGAAGCTTTGGAGGAATGCATTGGTTTGCGTAAGCTCTAACTTAATTTTTTTTAAATTTATAGGTTTCGATTTTGTGGGCTTCTTGATTTTGAAGAATGTGTTCCCTATCTAGGGCCAATGCAATTGGAGAATGTGGAGTCCTTGGATGACTTTTTCACAGATTTTAAGTTGCAATACAGAAAAAAAATGTTTTCATCTATTGATATGGAGCTTGCCAAAATGGCAAAAGAACAACCAAATATCAAAGCGCCAAGCATGTGGAGGTAATAAGTCATTGGTGTTTGAATTGAATATCATTGTGTTTCTATCTAGACTTGTTTATTGACATTGATCTTTAATGAAAATTAATACATTTCTTATTTGGTAAAGGCAATAAAGCTTCACAAAATGTCCTCTTATGTTAGGTTATGGAGTCAAAGGTCCAATATAAAGATTTGCATGTATTATAGTGACAAATACCATGTTGACATGAGTGATTGAGAGTTGGCAACTAACTCTTGGTGATTAGACTTTCCTGCTGGTACAGTTGTTAGTTCGTTTTATGCTACATAAGTTGACAATGATTTTGTTTACTTTGTCAAGATAGAAATATAAGTGCAATTTGTTAAGAAGCACCTCAGATTTTGACTGGCATAGGTTGAAAATTCTACGATGTTAATTTAGTGCAAAACTCTTTGCTTAGTATATATAAAATTCATGGATTGTAATGGATACTTTGTGACTATTTTGCCTAGTTTTTCAACATCTTAAAAAGTATAATATGCATCTCTTTTTATCAAAATCCTTGTGTTGCACTTTCCAGCCCGCGCATAAGGCGTCGAGACACACGACATTCATATGGCAGTTCCACACTGGCCGAACATAATCAAATTGTTTATTACGCTTCATAATGTACATGTGAAAAAGTCAAAGTATAAAGGAATGTGTCTGGCAGAGTACATTTTGCTTGGTAACAATTTTTAAATATTTTAGGCGAGCTCGCCCGAGCCTAAGAATTTCTAAAATCCCTACCGGGCAAAATGTCCTCTCTCTTGGCACCTTCCATAATAGCTAATAATCCTACTACCCACACAAAAAGGACGAGAAGAAACAAATATCATGATTCAGCTCACTTATCCAAATGCTAAAGCAAAAGGTTGATAACCTTTTCCATAGATTCAACTCTAGGACGGGTTTAGATTCACCGGAACCTCATTACGTGGAGTTCTAACTTTTGGCAACCAACAACTATCCAACTCTCCTGAGTCTTCCATGATAGCATTCTATCCGTTCCAATCGGGAAAAGATAAGGCCAAAAGTTCTCGTGTATTCTATGCACATAAACCTTTAAATGGAATCAAACTTGACCCATAAAGGTTGCGACTTGTAAGCAATACATTTCAACAATAATATCCATAAGAAAGATTATTTTGTTGAATCAAACAACTAACTCAGAAGTAGCGCTCCTGACTCGGTTAGTTGTATCAGATTAAACAAGCTCATTCATCAACAAAAACTTCTCTGAGGTTTCTTTCTTCAGTTTGGCACAAATGCAGCAATAGTTTCTTCTCCTCAAGGCAATAACCAGGTCTATTACATAGCTGGCCTCAAGTACCCCAAAAAAATGGCTTAGCTGAAATATGATACATAAATTTCAACAGTATAATGAGTAATTACATTCGTGCTTGATCAATTGAGCACTTTGTTATGTTTACATGATGTAAGTAATCTGGTTGAGTCAAGCCTGATATTGCAGCTTTTGTTTGATGATACATGGTAGGTGATGCTCTTATGTTGTACTATCAGGTGCTTGGGAATCTGATAACCGGATAAATCAAGAAATAATGTAATGTAGTGGACAACAATATATTATTAGACAGGACAATATTGTGCCAATCCAAATTAGATTTGGAATGCTTGATGTTTTTTCATGGACTGACGGATCCCTTCAATGGATCCAGCAATGCAACTGAAGGAAACCAATAGGAAAAATAGCATCAAAATCTGCAATCCGACCCACTTTGACGACCATGGCTGAACATCAAACTTCTTCATATGCATCTGAATCGGAAAGTAGATTGTGAGGGGCCAATATGCCAGGGCACCCAGCAGGCCCAGGATGGAATTGAAGAAGGGAAATGCCATAGATATCATTGTTGTGAGGATGACAAAAGACGTCCTCCACACTATCCTGAAGATTGTAAGATGGTCGAGGCTGGATTTCTTCTGCAACGGAAGTACTGCATGTGAAGGTTGCTTCTCGTTTGGCATTATTTTCCTTTGGAAGTAAATCGAAGCATGAAACTCCACGAATCCGAAGATGGGCTGTGCAGTCACCTACCAAACAATCAGAGAATGCACCGGAAATATTCTTGAGATCCGGAACACCAACATCCCGACAGCTTGAAATATTTTTTGAAGTGCATTAAATCAGATACTAACCTGATACGCACCCACGAGTCGAACGATGATAAAGAGGTTGGCTAGATCAACCAGCCAGAAGACGTGCCGATATGATACCAGAGCTGAAAGAAGGTTTCCAGGCGTTTTGTCCCCGTAGGCTGCATAGCCAGTGCCACCCAATGCCATGTAAAACATGGTGGTGTAAACTATCCCGATTAATAATGTTTTCCTCATCGTTTTGTTCTCTGGAGGTGAGGAGCTTAAGGTATCCTACATATTTTTGGCAGCCACAGTAGATTGTTTAGAAGTACTTATAATTTTGTCTGATCACTTCAAAGTTTGATAAAAAACATTACTGTATAAAGAGGATGATTGCAGTATAGGAGATTTGCCCGAGGAGAAAATTTTAATGGAAATGTGTAGTTGCTTCAGTCAAAAAGTTTATACTCAAACCTGAATTTCGATCAAGATGGATGTAAATAGAAAGCTGTAGCACATGTTTCCTATTGCCTGAAGGACGCCTAGTGTTTTCTGATATGTCGTCACGTGAACCAGCATGTTACTTCCAACAAGCACTCCAAAAGAAGTGCCATGGGAGTGGCCATGCTCTGAAACCAGCAAAATGAAACCTTATGCAGAGCTCTTTGAATCCTCTAAAGGATGTGTCCAAGAAACTTGTAATCATCCACTTATTTAGTATTTCAGGATCAGAATAAAAAAATTGACCAACCCCACGTTAATTAATGTGATACAATGCTTTTATGCTGAATCTCATCTAGAGGAAACTCTTAATCACAACAGGAGATTGATTTCTCTTCTTCTAGAAGCTCTCATAAAAAGCGAGGTTGAGCCACTGGAGATCGATTGACTGTATAATGTTATCGATGCGTTTACACAATAATATTCATGACAGGGTGGTTTATCTCCAAATAATCAGTTATGCTAATTCTATTTAAATGTTTCAGAGGCTCATCATAGACCTTAGCTGATTGGATTGAAAGATACTTGTGAATTCTGAGCTCTTCAGAAAAGTTTCGTTAGTGAATATGCCAATGCAGTACACTATACCCGAAGCTTTGATTGCGCTGAGAGAGAGGACGATGAAAGAGTAGGAAAACGACATTACGGTGGCCAGGATCGAGAGCCACCTCACTCTCTGCATATCTTGCAGCTGCGAGAAGAAAATCTGTATTCCTCCGAATATGAGCGTGTAGCGCCCAGTAACAGCGTCGCAAGGCGTATTCTTCCCATGTTTTCGATAGCATACGGATTGGGCGATGGCTCTGAAGCATCACAAATAAAAACATGGAGATTAGTGTTAGGATCTAGGACCACTGCAGCAGCTAAAACGCCTGACTATGCGGCTTGTTGTTTTGAATATACTCATTAAAGGCAAGCGGAAGGGAGGGATGATCTTGCATTCTGCAGCAGGGGTGAACTCACGCTATACTGGATGAAGCCACAATCGTAAAGGCAACTGTTGCACCGTAGAGATCAGCGTACTGAGCTAGTGCACAAAACCAAGCTTGGCGTTTTCCTGGTATAACATACAGAAAATAACAATCGTCATATCTAAGGAGAGATTCCACTGAGCACGGAGAGGACTTTTTTGGCTGCTAACACGAGAACTTAGAAGGAGGCGAGAAGAGTAAGCGATCGGTAAAAAAACAAGCCCGACTTCTTTGCCACATGTCCTGAACTGGTGGTAGGATCATGCTGTACATCTGAGACAGAACCATAGAGAATGTAATCCGTTTTCCATTGATTTTTATAAACGTGTTACCCTTGCTACGTTTTTCACAGCAGCATAACTTTGATATTGTAGGATATAGTCTTCATATCAATTATCTCTAGAAGATGGGGATGTGAGTGGATAGTTCGATCGGATTTCCAGGATTCATTTTCAGCTTTCTCTAAATGTTGGGATGTATGTACGGATCTTTGGCGTAAATCATTTCAGGACTATGAGCCGTGAATCATTTTATCTGCTGCTTATAAACCCAAAACATGAAACTGAGATGAATGATAATGACGTTTATGTGTTCTGTATGTTTGCAATATTCTTGATGAACCAGGTTCTCTAGCTTATATCTAATTTATGATTGATCTTTCGATGGCCAGTATTAAGCCACTGTAATCAGCATGGTTGAGCTAAGTGAATATTCAATGTAGCTTTCTGTAATGAATTTGATTATCTAGCAGGCAGCATGTTAGGTGGAACTTTTAAATGTGTAAAAGAAACGATATCAGTTAGGGGAGAGTTATTCAATTCCGTTATGCACAATCTGTAAGAAATAGTAAGCTGAGCTATAGAGCCATTAACCAAGTAGAGATGAATTTATGAATAGGTTATTGCCATTTCTTGACAACGAAAGAGAGTCAACGCACACAATGCTTACATACACACCTAGAATAGCATTGACGCATTTTGTGTAGGTGTGGTTGCGAGCGCCAGCAGCGGGATCTGGGTGTCGATAGCAATCGGATAGAAGTGATGAAGAATAGAGAGTAGCAAGAGCTAACAAAACGAGAATGATAGAGCCAGCGACCCAGCCTATCTGAGACATGCTCCATGCGAGAGATAACACTCCAGCGCCTGAAACTGCAGTGACCAGATGAGCTAGAGCCGTCCACTCGTTTCCTGCAATGAACAATCATCTTCCACAAAGATTGAATTGTAGCCTTTGATGACATTGCCTCTTGCAACTAAATTGTGAAACGCCATATTATGATCATGCACTATCCAACACTCCAAGTGCAGTGTTTTCAGTATTCTGACCTGTGCGGGCTGGCCTTCCATCGTCATCAACAGCCATGGACTTCTTTTGGCTCTCAACGGCTCCTTCAATATCCAGCGCTTGTGGAGCCATGATGATTTGCTTCGGGTCTGTAGTTACTAAAGTTACTCAACACTCAATTGCGGCACAATTGTCTTCCTTTTCCCAACCCACTGATTCAACTACAGCTTCGGTAGTGAGGAAAAGTTACTGTTTTAACAAAGTGCAGATATTAGTATTATTTAAAAATCATGTAGCAAGAATCCTATCAAGCTCAACTTAAGTTTCTGTCTCGGGTGTTTTATCATTTGCAAAAAAGAGGTGCCCACTTATACATTCTACAAGCAGACGTCAGCTAAAGTTGCTAGTATCATCACAAGTATTTTAATGTCTAGTGTAATATGTCATCTATGATTCTAGAGCTGAATCAGTGTTTAGTTTCCTCTGGAGACGAAAGAATGAGAGGGACTTCAAGCACCAAACCACAATCTTTGTGTATCTACTGTACTCTAGTGATTTAGTGTTTTATATATATATATATATATATCTATATATATATATATATATATAGAGAGAGAGAGAGAGAGAGAGAGAGAGAGAGAGAGAGAGCGCTCTGTTGTACTATACTGTAGCCATATGTATCATGTCATATTCCAGGCCTGCCCATGAAGGCTGCCTCCAATGTGGCCGACGTGAGGCACTTGAGAATATTGTGGAATGTGGGGCCCGGGCCTCATAGCTCTCCTGAAAAGCAAAAAGTTCCCACAATTTGAAATGAAAAGTTCTGATCTAACGTGCCAACTAAAACTTGTTCCCACTATTTGAAGTAGAAATTTCTCTCTGTGGCAGACATGTGGATACCAAGACTGATTACTCTCAACTATTTAGAAATCAACATTCTCCATCAAATTCTTTCCCTCTTGCTTGAAAAGCATGTTTCAACTACATTCCACCCAATAGAGTCACATTATGCCCCCCAAAAATGTTTTAAGTTCTCACTAAAAGATAGAAAGTTTTGAGGTTTCACAAAAATGTGGAAGACAACATTCGCAGCCTCAACTAGTTTAGACTTGAAACATTTTATGCACTTGCAATGCAAACCCATAGAATGAGCAAACCATAGGTGATTAACCACCAACAAGCATTGCACAGATTCTCTTTCAAATTTAACTATCATCCTATAGATATATATATATATATATATATATATATATATATATATATATATATATCAAAAATGTCCATTGGTAATCATTAGAGGAGTTACAAACATCAAAAGGGCCGTCTAAGAAATGCCACGTCGGACAAAAAAAACGCCGGAGTTTAAAACTCCGACGGACTTTCAGGTCTAGTTTAGCTTAACCTTACTAGTAATGTGTAGTTAACATGACACGATTATGACGTATGCAACTGCGACTTCAAGAACCTATGACTCTCATTAACTAACTTTTTCAAATTTGAAAATGAGATTGTGTCCCTCGTTTTAACTAGCGAGAGAATAAACATAGAATCTCAGGTACGTCATGGATGAATAATAATGTCTACTTTCTTGTTGGTCTGTCAGCTGATGTTTGCGGAGATGTCTCAGTTTCATCTACACATTGTTCTCCCTGCCGAGAATGCTCCTATAGCTAATAGAGGAGTAGTGAAAGAATCCACAGTTTCTCCACTTGATATGATCGCTCACAGAATCAACCAAAGAAAGAATTACGATTTGTGGATTGACGGAAGTTTGTATCCATTGGATCCGAGCTCCATGCAAGCTCCACAATTCCAATCCATCACACAATTAATAAAGTTTTTGTGTGACGGAGAAAACGGTTTATTGGGTTATTGTGAAAGATTGACGACTTATGGTGTTGCAAACTCGGTTCAGAAAATATAGAGTTTAGAATGTATGTTAAATGGTTTGCTTGCTGACTATAGAGACCGCATTATTACAAACAAAAGAAGATAATGCACGTTTACATAATATTATGTTAGATTTGAATGCAAGTAATAATCAATTCCAACAAGTTGTTCAGACATTACGTATATCAAATGACTAGTTAAAAGAAAAAACTCGTATACTAGATAAGAAATTAAAAAGAAACAAGCGAAAAAGAATTCTGAAGGACATTGATGAGCTTTCGCTAAATGGAGGCCAACGGAGAAAAAGGATTCAAGCATTGTAAGGATTTGATTTCAATCAGTTTTATTTTAGTTTTGTGAAGTAGCATGAAATTTATTATGTGTCCTATTTGGGTTTCTTGATTTTCATAATCATTTGCAGATCAGCATTGGTTGCAAATGAGCATCTGAAGGACAATGACCTGATCGGAAAATCATTGAGTTCGGTATTGACAACCAAGTCCACAAAGTTTTTATTGGACAATAATCATTATTCTCGAATCAAGTCCAAGGTCACTGAGGATTTGATGAACGAGGTCGGTAAGGTAATCGACCGAATGTTAATTCAGGGAGCATGTGATTTCTCGGTATTAGCAGGCAGGCATATGCCAGTATATTTAAAATTATTAAAGAGGCTTTTGGACAATTGCATGTAAGAAATTCCCATTCCTTGCCCTTTTCAGATAAGATTGGAGAGAGATGTATTGAATAAGGGTATGCAAAATGTCATTGGAATCCCTTTTCACATCAATGAGATTTACAATTCAAAGTCTGGCAATTTGTCATATAATTCTACCAACAACTTATTTGTGGATTTGAATCATTTATTGAGATTTATAGTGAAATTTTATAATAATACAAGTGTTAGCATGAGCAAACTTATTCTGGTGGTCAAGCTAGATGAATCGGAAGTTATAAAAGGACAAAAGTTCGAAAGAGTAAGTATTACTCTCATGAATGGAGCATTGAGCAATGCAACAAACTCAAGGGATCTCAACTTCATTGTGCAATTAGAAAACAACATATGGTGGCTAGCATGTTTTCAGGTAAAAAATGGTTGTTATTCATGTGCAATTTCTTTTGGTAATTGTTTTGAATACATAAAAACTTGTGATTCCATATGTTGAACAGGTTATCAAGGAGGATCACGATGTTCTTTCCTGGATTTTTAGCAGAACAAGTTATCTAGATATCATAAAGGATCATATGAATGGCAAAGTACTTAGTGTTCCTGAAAGAGGTGAATTTTTGGTAGAATGGCATTTAGCTGGAGACTTGAAGTCATTGAAATGTATGTTCAATGTATCTCATGGAGCAAATTTGAAACATCCATGTCTATATTGTATGAAATCATCAAATGACATTTCAAGGAACACAAGAGTTTCAAGATATATTGAAGATCCCAACTGGAAACCAGTACTACCAATCCCTTTACAAAATGTGCATATTTGCACACTCCATGGAGAGGTGAGGATCATAGAGAAATTAATATATTTTCATATCTTGTTTGCATGGAATACTAAGCCAGAGTCAACATCAAAACAAGCAATCGCTTGTTTAGAAGAAGTGTTGTCAAAAGCAGGCCTTCATAAAGGCCATGTTAAAATACAAAAAGATGAAAAGCTTTAGGGAAAAATAGGAAACGTACCCAATAAACCTAGCATAGGAGGAGTCAAAGCTCGTCGTTCTTTATCAAATCATTCTAAAGAGTCGTCTAAGATCCAATACTCTGTTTGGAAAGATGTTATTTCTGCAACAGAAGACTTTGAAGATAAAGGAACAACAAGGCTAAAGAAGGTTGAAGTTTGGAAAAAGCTCGATAATATGATTGAAGTGCTTAGAAAAGACACAATTTCATATGCAGATGCACTCCTATTGGAGAAAACAACAATAGAGTTTGTAGATGCAGTTCGGGTGGCTTGGGGCTCAGATCACATCACCCACTACATGGTAAGATACATTTGAACAGTGTCTTACAATTTTATAATTTTAGTATAACTTGCTTGATGGATTCTAACCAATGCATAAATCTTTGATATTGCAGCACATAGCGATAAAGTACGCACAGATTTGGAGGGGGTCAGTTTCCTGGACTCAATATGCAAAACTGAATTCCAGAAACGACATTCATATATATAGTCTAATATAGAGCATCTGAACCGTACACGTGTCTCAGTAACGTGCGGTCAAAATTTCCACACGTGTGGAAACGACGGCGAAATCATTTTGAATGACACGTGTACACTTCGGATCCTAACACGTGTCCTTGCACATGCATGCCAACTATACGATCGTACAACCCAGTCATCTTGTGACGCGTGTGGGGTCCAGATGTCGCCATGTGTCCTCGCACGTGCATGTCAGCCATATGATCATACGAACCGCTGATGTCCTGACATGTGACAGCTCCGTGTGATGACACGTGTGACCACACGTGTGGGGAGCGGAGATATCACATCACACGTGTGAATATGATGGGACGTTCCACAGGTATAAAAGGACGTTTTCGGCTCATATTTCAGTTTCAGATTTATTCGTTCTCTGGCTCTCCTTAGCTTTCTTCGTTCACTTCCGCTCCTCGTTAGACGCATATCGCTACCACGTGCCCGAGGACCCACATACCAGTATAGCTGCCCGCACCACACACCCCCCCCCCCCCCCCCCTCCCGTCGTGGCGATATGCCATCTCTCATATCGCCATCACGCACCTCCCATGTCGGATATCTGCTTTTCCTTCTCATTGGCGCATCATATTGATACCCTAGCTTGAAATGGCCCGTACCAAGCAGACAGCACGCCTTACCACATTTGCCCCGCCTCCTCGCCCTCTTCTACAAAGGGTAGTGGGCACCGGTAGGAGAGTAGGTCGGCCCAGAAGACCATGGTTAAGGGATATCAGGAGACTTCAGAGGACAAAGAATCTTCTGATTCCCCATGCTCCTTTCTACAGGTCTGTGAGATAGTAACAAGGTCACTCTCACATGATGTTCGTTGGAACATAACAGCCTTGGAAGCCCTCCATACTGCCTATGAGGACTTTCAAGTCAAATTCTTTGAGGACTCCACGCTTTGCACAGTGCACGCTAAGAGAGTTACCCTCATGTCTCAGGACATGCATCTTGTTATGAGACTGAGGAGTACATACGATCAGGTCTTTAAGAGTGGCTTCACCTCTAGGCCACCACCTACAGAGAGAGGTCTTGTTCCTCAACAAAGAACAAGGAAGCAGACCAAGCCCACCAGGCCTGCCAAGCAAAGGGTGGTACTCAGTGAATCACCATCCCCCCCTCACATCTCTCATCCTTTGGTTGGACCATCACACCAGTCTGCAGTGCCTTCTTCTCCTCCCACCACCCCTAACTATTCAAGTAGTTCCTCTTCCATTCTCTCCATTCCATCCCACAATAACGAGGATATGAACTCGAATGTAGATAAAATAATATCGGATCTAGATTTAAGTTTAATAGGTGATTTTTATAAGGATCTTTTTGTAAGATTTCATGTTGATCCCAAAGATTCATTTTTGGATTCTGAGAGGTATATAATTTTTGATGAGTATGTTGCCAAAGAAATTGATAAGCTAGGAGGTCAATTTTCTTTTTGTCTAAGTTCAATTAATTATGTAAATCACATAAATAAAGACTTTTGTAATGCCTTGAAGGAGAAGACCTCAGATATATCAGATACAGTTGTGGAGGCTGGTTTGATGTATTTTGTAAATAGATGTAAATCCGATGATAGTAAGGACATTGGAGTTGTGTTGTCCTTTTTTGCACACAACCTTCATAGTCCAACTAAGGACGAAGTATCTTCTCCATACAACCTCGGAGACCAAAGTCTTTATTATTCCATACTGCCAAAAGTAAGTGTTTACATAGAATATATTCTAGTAATATTTTTAATAGGTATTGTAATTCCTTTAGTTTAACTAATTATCTCTTGTTTCCAGTAAGCATTGGAGTATGCATATAATCTCCCTTAGGGAAGATTCAGATGGGATCATTAATCCCATTTGTTTAAAGATGAACTCCTTAAAGTCTACCCATGTCGAAATGGACGTGATGTACAGCAAAATGTTGCCATTTTTGCCAAGGCCGGATGGGGCCACTCTAAATAGCCACCTGGAGATTGTTGATGCAAAAGTAAGTATCTCTCATCAAGTATCTGATAGGTAATATGATATATATTTTTTAGAGTGCACAACTAACCTATTATACGTTTTGTGATTGAAGCCAGCTCAGCAAGATGATGGACATAGTTGTGGATGGTTCTCCATCCGCAATGTACAGGACTTCTTAGAGTGGTACATCATGCAATCCGGGGCTTCAGATATACGAAAGGTAAATAGACTAGTGAATGGCCTAACTAAGTTATTTTCGATTTGGTTTTTGATAAGTCAATTGACTCAGTTCTTTTGGATTTGCAGTATAAATGTCGAGCATTTTCAATGAATGAGATATATGAGTTTCGTCAACAGATGTTGGTGAACTTATTACCTCATGCAACACCCAGTCCAGCTACGAAAACGGCAGGCCAATCAAGTCCACAACTGACACTAGTGCAGGGTGGAGATAATCCATATCACTTTGAGCTATAAATAATAGATTAAATAGAGATATACATTTTTTATGTAATGCCCTGTGAATGATTATGGGCATATAGAAAGATAGAGACAATGAGAAAAAACATCCATTGTTAAATACAGGACACACATGTACATTCTCAGAAAATGAAAAATATATTGATATTTATGAGAGCTTTTACAAATCTTGTATCTATTATCTGAACAATTCCGTCCAAATCTTTGCATTTGATTTTCTCTTCATGTCTTTTATGTATCTGCACAAACCTCCGTATCGGGTCAGCCGAACAGAGGATGAAGAAATAACTAGGCAGTTAACAAACTATCTTGGGAAAGGCCAAATTCAGACCAGTAGATTACAATTAGTCATCCGAATATTGACAAAAAGGATAATGAATACAAATTAATATACAAATTCATGGATTTCACCAATTTTCCATCCAATATAAAGCTGAAATATTCGGGGATATCTTGCTGTAAAAGTGTCAGTTCCGTTCTAATGTAGAATAAGGTCCAGTCTTGCTCAACCTCAATAGTTATAAGTAAATCCCCATTTGCCATGATATCAATGCATATATGATCAGTGTGTCCAATGTTGTCTAGATCTTGATCTAATGGGGCCCAAGTACCATTGTGTTCTTTCCATCTCTAATAATGAAACACCATACTAAGCATTTGCTTTTCTATACTATATCTAAATGATATGGATGAATGTTTGATTCTATAAGAAATATCTGCAATGGATCTTATATCCCAACCTTTGCCCATGAATTTGAATAAAAAATCATCTGATAGATTTTTGCAAACAAACAATGTGGGAGTTCGATGCACTTTCGTGTTTGAAAAAGAGCTGACAAACAATGACATTGGAACAAACCAGCTTAAGTGCACATTTCTTGATCCAGTACTAGTTTTGAGTGACTTTTGTACATCATTATATAGCTTGGAACGAAAGCATTTTATTATATTGTCGTTGACTGCAATCCACCACACGTTATCTTGAAAATTAGGTAGAGGTATATACTCTAGTTTTCCATTCCTCCACTTGTGTCTGGAATATACATAGCATCATAAAAAAAAAATTCCAGAATCTGCAAGTTCTTTGGCCGTTCGTCCTCTGTATTGCAATTTGCCAATTTTTGAATGGATGACATCTATAATACTTGAACGAGACACCACAGGTTCCCATTCATGTATATTTGAAGGATATAGATCTGCAATACAAAATCATAATAAGCTCCAATTTATAAATACGATTACGTTTTAAAAATGACAAGCAATCCAAAAAACTAAGATACTTACAATTACACTTTCAAAAATCATGTGGATTTACAGCCTCCACATTAAGTTCTGAATGCATATAAACATGTTGAATAAGCACCTCTGAAATGGTTTGTCCTCCTGGAGAAACTTTGAAATCAATAATCCGCCCTTTCCAATAAGATCCATATGTATACTTGGCCTTTTTCTTTTGGCGAAAAGCCCCTCTCGCCAATGGATGCATCAGTACCCAAGAAGCCTTATGATATTCACGAGCAATCCATGTACCATCGTCTTCTCTCTCATTATAAAAAATTGCAGAGCATATCAAGGATCTCGGTCTCCTTCTCATCGCCATAGCTTGAAGAGTTCACATTTGAACTCGTCAATATGAGAGTCCAGAGTATAATAGGCGCCAAATCTATTTGTGAGTCCCAAGATAATTTTAACTTGAGGTTAATCCAAGCAGTTTAGTCAACCAGTCGTCGCGCACGCCAGCCAATAGTATGCTTCTAATCTACTGGACCGGAAATTCAAATTTTCCCAAATATGAATTGTGTTTTCCGGGTCAGGCGAGTTATGTTACATAGAAGCCACTATGTCAAGAACCGATCGGCCCTTCTAAGTTTGAGAACTCCTGTAATTGATGTCGCTTCATTGCACAGATTTTCTTTCAAATTTAACTATCATCCTGTGTGTGTGTGTGTGTGTGTGTGTGTGTGTGTGTGTGTGTGTGTGTGTGTGTGTGTGTGTGTGTGTAAATACACACACAAAAATGTCCATCAGTGATCTCTGGAATATTCATGAAGATTTAGGGACATGCCAGTTGTAGTGCTTATCAACCTACTAGTGACACTTAAAATGTCTAAATATCCAACTAACATTATGATAGAATATAGGACTATTGGTTCAGATGCCACTGATAATGCTGATGCACCTGATGTTGTTGATGTCCAAGCTCCTCGTGCTCCTGCTGGTGAGGGTTCCTAGCCACCTTGGGCAAGAAAATAAATACATAGCATGTAGCCTCCACCAAGGCAACGCGTCAAGGTGTCAAAGCTCATGGATAAAATTGCCAAGTACCATAACATTACCAAGCTATTGCTGCCTCGGGCCCCATTTCTTAGAGTGATCAAAGATATCATTGATAATTTAGTACTCGACTACAAAATCACAAGTGAGGTAGTGATTGCATTTCAAGAGGCTAGTGAATGACATTTAACTACACTATATGTAGATGCCTATTTGTGTGCCCAACATGCCAAAAGAGTGACTCTCATGCCATGAGATTTAATGTTGGCGATGAGAATTAGAAAACTTTAGATTTAAAAAGGCCCAATGCCAATGTATTATTATTGTGAATGTACATCTAAATTATATAATGGAAGCCCTATGGGTCAAATTTTCATATTTTGTGGAGTCTACTTTGATTTTTTCTCTTCTGTAGATTTCATAAAATACACGTTTTAAAAAGATCACGGAGGAGCGCAAAAGTCAGTGCTCTGATTTGGTCAAGACCGCCAATCTGGTGCTCAAGTTGTGATCACGCAGGAGCGCGAGACTGGGTGTTCTAACCTGGTCACAGCACTGACGCTCATGGGGCTTCGTGATCACGCAGGAGCAAGAGATTGGGTGATTTGACCATGTCAGAGGGCCCACTCTCGCACTCCTGTGTGATCTTTTCTGGGATGATTTTTTCATGCTAAACTTTGCAATACATTGTAACATAGTTCCAATGAAAATGAATAAATAGCAAAACTACCAACTGTGAAACACAAATAAGCTACAAAGACACTTTATTGGTACAATTGATTTAAAATAGCTTTTCTCTCACTTGAGAGTAGTCAAGGTTTCAAAATATCTGATGCAAGAAGATGAGCATCAGACTATTTGGAAAATGGGCAGCCAGTGGCCGCTCCAGCAACTAATCAATGAAGAAATCTGAACTTTCTGTCAGAGAATTGCGAATTATTAGAGAACCTAGTGGTTTTTTGCAAAAAAAAAAGTGAAAAAAAAAAAAAAAAAAAACTGCTTTCTCAAGTTGGGCTTATCTCACCGTTTCTCCATGGATTTTGGCAATTGGAAGCTCTACGGACTCATAAATGGTAAGGCACCTTTAGTCTAGGCCTCAAACTGTTGGAGAGAGGGAGACAAACGAGTTGAGAAAAGGTGTCATATATTAGAAACGAAAAATAAACTCAAAGAGGTAAGACGAACACGAACGAGAAACGAACTCGAAACAGAAAATGTTCGTGCACAACGGAATGAGCTATACGACTCTCTCCATAAGCATGACTATGCCTATCAAAACGAACAAAACAGTAGTGATGGGAATCACAGCCGTTCTTGATTACGTAGCCAAACTTTAATAAATGAATGAAACTCTAGGAGAATGGTTTCGCGAATAGTAAGACAAACTATTCATCGCGAATGATTTGCGAAGAGCTAGACGGTGCTCAACTGATAATTAGTCGTGAATGATTCACGAAAGACAAGACTAAATGTTAGTCGTCTATTACCAGAAAGAACAACTAGAAAGATCAGACAGAATGAATGATAAGCATAGCAATATTAACATAGATCTGAACGCAGAACAAAGAATTGTATCAGATTAAGTATATCATGTATACATGTCAATAATGCGGTAGAGCACGAGACAATAGCGAACAAAACTGCGTGCCCTATGAGGCTTATACAATCTGTAAAGGAATAAACCTTATTGTTGACAATCAAGAATCAATGCGCAAGGCATCTACTTCATCTCATTCATCAACCCATTCACTCAGTAACCTGAATACACAAATGGTATCCAGTATATATACATTATATTACAGGTGTGCAGATGTGGAAAGTACACAGTGGATGTGTTGTCTGTAAGAGATCGTGGGTGGCTGTAGTCGTTGTCCAATCTATTGCATGGGGTGAGCGTGAAAAGGCTACGATGTCAGTCAGTGCTGAAGTGATCGTTGGTGATGACAATGCAAAAAGTGCATCCCTCTTACGAGTAGCCTTAGGATTAGATTTATAGGGTGCCTTTGCTTTTAGGGCACCTTTGGCGTTCTGTAAGATAGTGTCCCTGTCACCATAACATGTGTAAAAACACAGTGTCGCAATTCTTTCGTCTTTTCTTCGTTTGTGTGAATTTGCGTGTAAATATGCAGACTGCATGACAACGTTAGTAAATATGCAGCATGAATGGAGGCAGATTAAACTGGGATTTAAGGAGAGTAGAGGGAATAAATCCAACGCCCCCCCTTAATTTGGATCCGTGAATGCCCTGATCTTCAGACTGAGCAATGCACAAAATCTATTGTGTGCAATAACACTGAGTGCTTTCGTGAAGATGTCTGCAACCATGTCTTGTGTTCTGCAGTACGTTAAGCTCACCTCTCTGTCGAGAACCTCCTGATGTAGTGATATCTGATCTCAATGTGCTTACTCCTAGAATGAAATCTAGGGTTGGTCGATAAGGCAATAGCACTTTGGTTATCACAAAACAAAATTGTAGAGCTATACTGATACAGATTGATGTTTGACAGCAAATTTCTCAACCAAAATGCTTCCTTAATAGATTGAGAAGCAGCAATGTATTCTGCTTTAACCAGACAGTTTTGAATGCTCCCTAATTAAGTTCCGCACTCAATTATTGGCAAATCTTCTTATGAATCGACATAGCAACTGTTCCAATAAGATTTACATTATTTGTGGTCTTTATTGATCAAGAAAACAAGAAATGCTCCCATTAGTTGACAGATTCCAAATTCTTCAACTAAAAGTAATAGGAACTGTGACCTTAAAAAACTAACTGATTTCAACTCAATAAGGTCATTCACTTTACAAGCGATTTCTGTTTGATCAATTACCAACGAGTTAGAACAAATGCAAAACATCCATAGTTACTTCAAATTTTACGTAAACTGGGATTTTCAAATTCCGTTCGATATGGACTTTATCTATAAAAATCGATCTAAAGCATCGACTTGGTAGTTTTGCAGTTACCATATTATTTCAAAAGGATTCCAAAACATCCAGCATGCATCAGACATTACATACAATGATTTCTATTAAAAAAATCAATTTTTTACATAAATTGCCTAAAAACTAGGAAATTAGCTTTTTGAACTAGAATTGCTAAAAATAGCTTCATGCATGAAATTTCTTTGATCAATCTACTGAACATCTATGAAACATGCATTCAAGCATGCATACAGGTCTATCTATACATTTTCAACAACAGAAGAGCACTACACTGAGTTACAAGCCTGCATGCATCAGAACAATTCGAAAAAATTTCAAATTTAGTTCAAAAATTGTCAAACTTCCGACAACCATAACTTTCTCTACAAGACACCAAATTGATTGATGTAAAGCACATTACGGAGGGAGAGTGGGTCTAAAAGGCACTTGCCACATCACCCTACCACCTAGGCTTCACACGTGTGAGCTCTAAATGACAAAGAAATCAGGTAGGAGGGCGCACTTTTTCAAGGTACTATCTTCAAATATCCATCTCCAGCCCAATATGCATCCAATTAGAGGTTACAAGAACTTTTATAAGGTTCATTAAAGAGGCAAAGAGGCTTCTATTAGGTCTAGCAAGCAATCATAAGCTCAGATCATGCAAAAAATGCATTTTTGGACTCCTTCAACCTGCAAAACTTCAACATTATGGTGTCTAATGCTCACACGACCAAATTGGATGCATGATGGCTCAGAAAAAGAGGAAATCCATCATATATTTAAGCTTGTTTTGAGATCCAACAGGTTCAGACCACCATTTGATAGGTATTCATGCTCAAAAAACCTCAAAAATACACTATTTTTTGAATTTTTGAGTCCCCTAATGGTGTCCAATCCTAACCAAACTTCATGAAAGACTTGTTAAAGCTTCATTACACCTCTAAAAACATGCATGCAAAATATTGGCTATTAATTTTATGAATTACCACAATTAGTCCAAAAACCATAAAAAAAAAAAAAGGCATGTTTTTTTACCAATTTTGACCAAAATTTGTGGGTCAAGTCCACAAATAAGTGCAATCAGATCCAAATCCCTGTAAATCCATTACATGCAAGCACTAAAAGCTCTAATTTCATTCAAATATAGATTCTATAGCCCATTTCTAGTCTAAAAACCCCAATTTTTGGCTAAAAGTTACTATCTAAGCACCCTTTTGACTTTTCAACCCACATGCAATCATTAGATCCACTCAATAATTATTTGTCTAACTCCCTCTCCCTCTCCTTGTTGAAGGGATGCCAAAGTGAACAACAAACCATCAGTAGTTCTATGTGGGGCGAATTCAATCAGGAATAATTTGTGAAAGGTCTCTATATCTTCGACGGATTCTCCGGGTAGACTGTAGTACCATTTCCTTGTAGTTCCCGTCAAGGTAATAGTAAAGTACATCATAATATGGTGTGGATTTGTTATGAGGTTCATCAGACAAGCAGTCCAAAATGCATTGATGTGATCTCCAGCACTCTCGTAAGGGGTCCATGAAACTCAGGGGTTGTGCTTCTCAACTTTGATAGGGGTTCTATATCAGCAGGAATTACTATAGGTTCATTAACTCGAGCAACCATTGTTTTCGACTGTAAATACTCAGGGGGTTTGAAATAGGATATCAGGTATTTGAAATATGTCCCTTTCTGGAGTGATCTCATGGTACTTAAGTTGTTCCTTTGGACTAGGCGGTGTTTTAGTTTCTGATGGACTTTCACTGCTAGTATTCTTTTGGGATCGAGGCAACGTCTTACATATGCTTCTGGTAGTGATCGAGGTTCTGCTTCTAAGAAAATATTTTGGTGAGAGTGTCACCTTTTCAATTCGTCGCAATGGAGGACCTATGTTGGTGGCTCTGGAAAAGTCCGATGATCATTTATCATGAAGGGTTCTATTCAAACCATACGATACTGGAATCTCATGAATAATGAGCATTTCGCACATTGTGAATAGTCACAAGGGTCAACTACAGTTGAAGTATGGGTAGTCAAGTTCAGGTAATAAAGACATACTTATTTTGAGTTCAGATCAGAAGGTTGTATCCAACAAAGTTTCACGTCAGGTTTACCAATATTAGGGATTCTTGCGACAGGGGATTTGTCCCGCCAGAAAGCCCCAGCGAGTGAAAGGGCCCACACTGCCCTACGCGAGTGACTAGGGTCTATTACCGCTTCCAACCTTGGGGGTCATCCTAATCACCCCCTGTACTCCCCAATCAATGAGAGTTTTCTAGGCTCTCAGAAGTATGATTGCAAGGAGATTGACTATTGAGTCCTCAAAGTTGTTCTCAATGTGGTAGAGTGAGAGAATCTCATCATTCTATGAGGTTAGTAGAATATAAAACCACTCTTGGAACCAAGTACTAACTGAACCTTAGATATGGTAAGTAATGGTTCAGAAAAGTACTAAAATAGTTACATCTCTTGTTCATTCGTAGTCAAAGATAGGTAAAATAAATGGTTCACGAGATCTGAGGATCTCCCCTAGATGTTCAGCACCAAAAATTGACACAATACGTTGAATGTAAGCAATTTTCTGTCCAATAAGTATTTTAATACTCAAGTACGGTGATTGTGCATAGGGAATATTTCAACCAAGTGATAAATTTGGTCTAAACATCTCATAGACAATCTCCTTCTTGAATAAGGGTCCCGTTCATCACACACAATATTTCTGCTTTGGTTTGTGTTATGATATCTATTGCTTCTCTTTTACTGCATGTTATGTTCATCGAACGTCATTTACTCAAAAGATATTATGGCAAACTTAACCTTGAGTAAAATGTATTTTCCATTTTCAGCAAATTTTCACCCTTTAGAATTTGTTGCATCATAATAGGTGAATGATTGTCAACAAGTATGCAGTAAAAGGTTTTCGAAATATTTTTGATTATTTCATACATTTACATTGTTGTGTACAATGTCCAAGATCATTCGGGAGTCTATGTATAGGATGAAATCAATCACTGCACTCGTGTTTTCCAACGAGGGTGTGATTGAATAAGAAAAACTCAAAAAAAACAAAAAGGACAAGATGTTACTTGTATATTCCGACAAGTATCATCAAGTACCCTTTGTGAAAAAATATATGGGGTTGATTCCAAGCTATAGGGGATATTCCATCCCGTATAGTCAATTAGATGAACTTCTCTCTATATTCCAAGAGAGTTGGCTTATGCAGCGTTAATGAATTCATATTCACAACGACAAAGCTTCAAACATAACTGACAATAATTATCATTTGTACAACAACAATACCTATCAGAATATACATTGCAATACTCATGATTGATTTAGATTTTTCTAGATAGCACAGTTTGTATAGCTGGCACATTTTTTTCTTTTCGTTCTCTTCTATTTTTTTTCTCTTTTTTTTCTCTAAATTTAGCCCACTCGATTCATGCTAATAAATATAGAAATGATAATTAAACAAGAATCTTTTATGGAAGCCACATAGATACAAATGATCATTTACAAACAAGAAACTAAAGACACTATACACATTGAGAAAATCAAATTGTATGTGCATCAACTCTCATAGTGCTGGAAGAGGTAGAAACGAAGTACGTACCATCAAAGTGTAGAGTCACCGACTGCGTACTGATGTAGGTGAACTTTCTCTGAATCGAAGTATACCCTGGCAATCATCATTCAGATTGTTGATGAGGCAAAGTGTGCCAGCGCTCCATAATTAATGCTTGGCAGGTTAACGATGACAGCGCTCGAATGCTCTTTAACAACTGATGTGGTCTTTCCACCAAGAGTGCGATTGATAGCCAAGATAATGTGGCTCAACAACGATGATGGCTTAGCTCCAGTTATGCTCTGAAAAAACTCTACAACTATCCAATAGATAGCTTTATGGCTAGCGCACAAATAGCCAGAAGTTCTTTCATTGTTGATCGTGCATCACTTTGATAGCTTCATAGCTCATCAGAGCATTAGTCAGAGAATCAGCCCTGTGGTGGAAAGGATAAACTCAAAGCTCCTTTTTTTTGGGTATTTTGTGGATCAGATGTAGATTCAGTACGCTCAAGGTCTGTAGCTCGAGTAGCAGAAGGTTATGAACTGAGAGAGAGTATGCACTCATGCATGAGACACTGGTGCAACTGCTCTATAGATGACTTCTCCGTTCGAAAAATACTAATGCATACCTTTTTATGGTCAATATCATCTTAATGATAGCTCTGAAACTATAGTTTAGACAACAGATGCTTCTGAATGGCGATGATGCAATCCGTCACTCAGAAGTATGGATCACCCAGAGTGAACCAATGCTTTAACACGCGTGTATAACTATCCATTGATCAGACATCAATCAGAATATTCAACGCTCATAGACTTGCAGGAGACAATAGTGATTACCCGGAGAACTACAGATGCATCAGTATGAACCATTTTGCAAGATGTAAGTGAGGCCAGGTATTCTAGCGTTCCAATCATAGATAAACCAGTTTTCATCAACGCTCATCCATCCTCTCCAAGACATACATACTTTTGAAAATATATGTTTTTTTTTCCTTCTCACACACTCATAACAAGTAGTTCTAAGATACTTCCACTCTTTTCCCAAGAATTATTCGTCCACGCTCTTTGAAATTCTCTTCAAAGACTCTCTCTTCTGGCCCCTTAGCATAGAAGGTCCCCCCCCCCTTCTTATATTCTTTTCCCATGTGAAGGATATTTTTGCCTTTTCTTCAAAACCTCAGGTCAAAGTGTTTTTTGGCCTTCCTTTTGGAGTTTCACTTTGTTATGATGATTCCGGATTTTGAACTTCATTTCCGAAGTTGCCCAATGCGTTTCGAGTATTCAGAAGAATGAAGGTGGGTTTGCCGGCAACTTTCGTCATGATAACTTCATACAACTTTCCAGGTAGCGCTTTGACACTCAAGCTGAAGAATTGCATTGTAAGATTCAGATGAGCGAAGTTTTTTCTGTCGAACTTCATCTGAAAAATTCTTTTGGTCCGACTTTCCTCTTGAAGTTTTCAATATCTTTTACCCTTCAAGTTTATTTTTAAGACTTGAACCGTTATTTGTTTGAAGTCAACTTTTTCCTTTTGAAAGTGAAGTGTTACCCTTTTTTTTCATGCGTCAAAAACTTTCCCCACATATGTCCGAAGTTTGTTAGGAGCAATTTATTGTCCGTATCAAGCAAATTATTCACTATCATAAAGTATTGTAGTTAGCTCTATATCAAGCTTTCAAGCTTGAACTCTCTTGAGCATTCTAGCTCAGTCTTTTAGAGATTTATTTTTTAGTTGTTATTGAGCTACTGCTTATCAACAGAGCTACTTATTATCAGACTTATTCTCAGCTACTCAAAGACAACTTAGAGTGCATGGTTTCTATCTGCTATTGTTTTGCACTCATTAACATCTGATTTGTTTTTCTGAATCAATACTATCCTCTTATTGCATTCAGTATATGTTAGAATGCATGCATCTCTGTATTGCTTTTGTAACTGATACAAATTGTCTGAAAATTCAATACTTCATGTTTGGCTATGTAATCACTTAGTATCTAGCGATTTCAAAGTTAGTTGCTAAAGATTGAATGTGATTATCATCACTACTGCTTTGTTCAATTTTTTATAGGCGTAGTCATGCATTGGAAGTAGGACGTTTCCACATTATATTATTCCATCTTATTTCTGACATGGTCTAGTTCGCAAGAGGAAGTGAGGAGATCAATGCAAGAAAGAAAAGCTCATGATCATTACCATGTAAATTATGCCCTAATGAGCGACATTGTGAAGTGTCAAGAGCCATTGACTTTTGATGAAGCAAAGGATCTCAAAGAAGGCAAACGGCAATGGAGGAGGAAATGGACTCCTTCCACATGCATGATACATGGGAGTTGGTTGACCTTTCACCTAGAAAGAAACCCATTGACAACAAGTGGGTGTATATGACTAAGTTTCATGCGGATGGCACGATTGCAAAGCATATGGCATGCCTAGTGGTAAAAGGCTATGAGCGAAATAAGGGGATTGATTATGAGGAGACTTTTGCTCTAGTAGCCAAGTGGACTACACTATGCCTAATTGGCATCCTACTTTGGGTGGAAGATCCACCAAATGGATGTAAAGACTGCATTTCTGAATGGTGACCTAGAAGAGGCAGTATATATGGTCCAACCATAGGGCTTTCTTGAAGGCACGTGAGTTAAAATTAAAGTTAGAATCACTGTGTTACTGTACTGTGGGTCCTATCAGTGGATAAGGATCAGTTGGCCTCGCCACGAGGCAAGTCGACGGGACACGCGTCCCGCCAACAGCAACCTGGGTCATGCATGGGTTGCTTGAGTGAACAACTATATGTACAGTGTAATTTCATTTTGAAAAATACAGTTGCTATGTGAGCTTGTTGAGGAGAGTGATTTTCTGTCTGTGTTACTGTGTAGCATGATCTGTGTTCTTGTGCAAAGCAAATTCTAAGTTGGTATCAGAGCCATACAGGGAGTGTACACAGTACAGTGTCGCCGTTGAAGAGAGATTCGGGAGAACTGTCTTCTGAGAGTTCGGGGTTTTACGGCGGGTTGGAGACGGAAAGAGAAGCACTAGTGCACGGTTTCTAATTTATAGAGGCTTGCTTAGCTCAGCAGAGGGATTATTAGCATGTGCATAGCTTCAGACAGGGAAAAATTTGGTGAAAAATTGACAATTTCGAAGCCAGCTGAAAATTGAAACCGGACTTGGGGTTACAGTTTTTATACATAACTGGTGATTTCTTCGTTGTTTGTGCACCGTTTTGGATGCCGTAAGGACAGGAAGGAAGCTAATCACACTGTCAATCAGCCATGGAGAGATTCTGAGGTCTATGTCAGAGATTTGTCTCCAGACAGTTAACCTAGTAGATTTGCGGTAAAAAGGTGAAAAAGCCACTTTGTCAAGTTGAGCTAAAATCACTATTTCTCCACAGAATTTCCTGACTGAACACTCTACAGTCATGGATTCAGTAGGGCGACCCTGCTCCAGGCCTCAGATCGTGCTCAAAACAATCCACACGAGAGCTTAATCTGATAATTATCAGAGAAGGGAGGCGCGGCCACAGGCAGGGAGGTCGCAGGCTGTTCGCGCGCCCAACGCGATGAACAACTTAGTGTACCAAAGACCATAGCGTCTGCAGGAGTATGATTTGATGCCCAGATGTACTTTGAACCTTTAGATGAGGTGTCAAATGAATCAACGGTCTAGAATCTGTGATGGGAGAGAAATTTGAACCACAAGATTTGGTTCAGCCATTGGATGAGCTTTGAACAGGGCCTTGAAGAATTGAAGTGCATTCTGGCCTTCAACTTCATTAAAAATTTTCATACTAAAAGTTGAGTTGGGTCCCTTCACAAGTGAAGAGTGAAGTTTCTTCAAAGTGAAGAAATAGTTCAAATTCAGTAGTTTGAAGGTGTTGGATAATGAAACATCTGTTTCACAAGCAAATGGTGAGGTGTGCATGATCAAGGGGATAGGCACAGTTTCAATCCAACTGCCTGATGGCAAAAGCAGGATGATCAGGGAGGTACTTTACGCACCAGGTTTGAAGAAAAATCTACTTTCTGTTGGAGTCATTACTGATCAAAAGTTGAAAGTAGAATTCGCCCATGATCGTTGCTTTGTGAAGGATGCGAACCAAAAGTTTAAAGTTATTGCGAATGGAGTAAGAGAGCCCAATACAAAATTGTACAAGTTGAATGCTACAATCAAGGGGCAACATGGACTTGTATCATCCGTTCCTTCTCAAACTGAGTTGTGGCACAAGAGGCTTGGTCACTTGAACTTGGGAAGCCTCAGTTTGATGAGAAAATTGGAGATGGTAACAGGACTGTCTACCATAGAGGATCACTTGAAATCAATGTGCGAATCTTGTGTATATGGAAAGTAGCATCGAGAGAAGTTCAATAAAGGAGGTGTTGCAAGAGCAAAGAACATCCTGGATTTAATCCACACAGATTTATGCGGGCCTATGAGGACCATGTCCTTAGGAAAAGCGTCGAAAATCAGACATGTAAGAAGATCAAAGTCCTAAGATCAGATAGTGGAGGTGAGTATAAGTCTAATGACTTCAATGATCTTTGTGATCAATGTGGGATCAAAAGACAATTTACGCAAGCATACTCCTGCTCTCAATGGTGTAGCTGAACTCAAAAATCGTACGATTGTGGAGAGTGCCAGATCTATGCTAGTTGAGATGAAACTACCAAAAGATTTTTGGTCAGAAGCATGTAGCACGGTAGTCTATCTTCAAAATAGAAGTCCTACCGTTGCCATACCAAAAATAGCACCTGAGGAAGCATTCACAAACAAGAAGCCAAAGGTGAACCACTTGCAAATCTTTGGATGTAAGGCCTTTGTACATATTCCTAAGGAAGAGAGACGTAAACTTGATGTAAAAGCTATCAAGTGCATATTCCTAGGATATGATGATCGCGTGAAGGGCTATAGATGTTTTGATCCAGTCGAAAACAAAATCCATATAAGCCGAGATGTTATCTTTGATGAATCCAAGATGTATGAAGATGAAGATGCTGAGAACATAGACACATCCAGTAGGAAAAATGGTATAGTGAGGATACCACCTGATGATGATCCATTCATTGACCTTCCGAGTGATGAACATGAGGATACATCACAAGATACTACTACTCAACCTCAAGAAACAGATTGGAGAGGTAGGGACAAACTTTTGGTGCAAGAAGAATTGAAATTGCAAGTGACAAACGCAAGGAGAAAGATGTACCATGGGATACATTTTCACCAGGAAGCCGATCACCTGACAGAAAGCTCCCTAAATGGTTTGAGAGATTGATGGAGAGCCGCGACATAGATGACTTTCCAGGATCATCTAACCAGGGAGAGCTACGAAGATCAACAAGAGAGAAGATACTACCTGAAAGGTATGAAGCAAATAATGCTCTCTTATCTAGCATTATTCAAAGCAAAGAACCTTCGACTTATAGTGAATAGAAGGATGATGACATTTGGATCACGGCCATGGGAGAGGAGATGGAGTCAATTGCTAAGCATAGCACATGGGACTTAGTAGAACCACCAGTTGGCATGAAACCCATTGGTTGCAAATGGGTATACAGAACTAAGTACCATGCAGATGGAAGTATAGCAAAGCACAAAGCAAGATTGGTGATCAAAGGGTACGCACAAAATAAAGGCATTGACTATGAGGAGACCTTTGTGCTGGTTTGTAAGTGGAATACTCTACGTCTACTTATTGCTTTAGCTTCACATTTTGGTTGGCCTTTGTATCAGATGGATGTAAAATCTGCTTTTCTAAATGGTGAGTTAGAAGAAGAAGTGTTCATGGATCAACCTGAAGGGTTTGTAACGAAAGGATAGGAAAATAAAGTATGTTGCTTGAAGAAAGCGCTTTATGGTCTTAAACAAGCACCACGTGCGTGGTATAGCAGGATTGATGCCTACTTTCGTTCAAAGGGGATGGTGAGAACACATTCTGATCCAAATCTATATGTCTTATGCTTTGATGGTATGGTTGCTTTGATTGCTCTTTATGTTGATGACTTGATTATTAAGGGAAATAATCAAGAGATGATAGACATGATCAAGAAAGACCTCATGGAACAATTTGAGATGACGGATCTCAACCTGATGCATTACTTCCTTGGAGTAGAAGTGTGGCAAAAAGGACATGAAGTGGGTTTAACACAGGTGAAGTATGTCAAAGAGTTGCTGCACAGGTTTAGGTTGCAGGATTGCAAACCAGTAAACACTCCTATTGAACCAGGTAAAAAGCTTTCTAAGCTTGATGAATCACAGTCATTTGATGCTACACTATATAGACAGTTAGTAGGGAGCTTGATTTACCTTACCACAACTAGACCAGATATATGCTATGTTGTTGGCTTTGTAAGTCAGTTTATGGCAGCACCTACGGAAACGCATTGGAAAGTAGCTAAACGCATTTTGCGTTATGTGAAAGGCACTTCAGAGTATGGCTTGATTTACAGGAAGCATGATGGTTTACCTGAGTTGTGTGGCTATGTGGATGCGGACTGGGGAGGTGACTATGATGATCGTAGATCCACCACAGGGTATATATTCCGGTTTTGTGGTAATTGCTTTTCCTGGTCTAGTAAGAAGCAAAGTACAATTGCTCTTTCCACCACTGAAGCAGAGTATAAGGCAATGTGTAGTGCTGCACAAGAAGCTATATGGTTGAGACAAATCTTGGAAGAAATTGGCATGAAGCAGAAAAATCCCACGAAATTACATAGCGACAGTCAGAGTGGCATTCAGCTAGCAAAGAATCTAGTGTTCCATGCAAGAACTAAACACATTGAGATTCAATATCACTTCATACGTGAGAGGCTGCTGAGTTGTGAAATTCATGTTGTTCATTGTAGCACAGAAGAACAACTAGCTGATATTTTCACTAAACCACTTACTGGAGAAAAGTTTGATAAGTTTAGATCAAAGCTTTCTGTATTTAAAGTTTGTTGACTTTAAAGCTATGTATATGACTGTATAAAACTGACTCTACTTTAAGGGAGAGAGTTAGAATTAAAGTTAGAATCACTGTGTTACTGTACTGTGGGTCCTATCAGTGGATAAGGATCAGTTGGCCTTGCCACGAGGCAAGTCGATGGGACATGCGTCCTGCCAACGGCAACCTGGGTCATGCATGGGTTGCTTGAGTGAACAACTATATGTACAATGTAATTTCATTTTGAAAAATATAGTTGCTACGTGAGGTTGCTGAGGAGAGTGATTTTCTGTCTGTGTTACTGTGTAGCATGATCTGTGTTCCTGTGCAAAGCAAATTCTAAGTACGTGTAGATAAGGTACAAGCGTCACATGCATGGTATGGACATATTGACCATTAGATTCTCTCTCACAAATTTATGAAAACAAGTTCAAATCCTAATCTTTATCTTCTCATAAATGATGATAGCATTGCCTGAGTTGTACTATATGTTGATGACATAATTTTCATGTGCAATGATGAGAGTCTCATTCGCTCTATCAAAGCCAGTTTGTGCAAGCAATTTGAAATGACAGATTTAGATCTTATGCATTCTTGGGAGCTGAAGTATGGCAAAATGGCAATGATATCAGGCAATGTCAAAGCAAATATGTTTTCTTGATTCTACAGGGATTTCACATGAAAAAGTGTAATCCATCCATTACTCCATGTGAAGTTGGTAAGAAGTTGTCTCGTGTTGTAGTGGTCAAGTTGATGCTACATTATTTCATCAACTAGTTGGAAGTTCGATTTATCTTACGACTACTCACCCTGATATTTGCTATGTTGTGAGCTTAATCAACCAATTCATGTCATTACCTACATTGGATCATTGAAAAGCGGCAAAAAGAATCTTGAGGTACGTAAAAGACAGATCCAACATTGGCTTGGTTTATATAAGACAAAATGATTTACCTAGATTGCAAGGGTATGTTGGCGCTGATTGGGCTAGCGATGTAGATGATAGGATGTCAACTACTAGATATGCTTTCAACTTTGGAAACGCCTTTTTTTAATGGTCTAGAAACATGACACTATTTCTCTTTCGTCGACAGAAGATGAGTATAAAGTGTTAAGTTATGCTACTCAAGAAGCTATATGGTTGCGAAGATAAACAAAACACATCCTACTATTATCATCAACGATAGCCAAAGCATGATACAGTTGGCCAAAATTCTAGTATTTCATGCAAGAGCTAAACAAATTAAAGTAACATATCACTTTGTGCATGAGAAATTACAATATGAAAATATTAGTGGTAAGCATTGTTCCACAACGTTGCAACTTGCTGATATATTTACAAAAGCTTTTAGTAAAGACAAGTTTGAGACTTTTAGAACTAATCTTGGTATGGAAATAATCATGTAAAAAGTTTCTCTTAAGAACTTCTCAATACTAATGTGTGATACCATCATAGAGGTATGTTCCATGAATAGCATAGTTCTTAGACTAAGTGAGAGACGTTGATTATTGAGGGAGAGAGTAATGTGTGCTTCTTTTACAGTTATTGTCTAAGTTCAATGGTAACACCTTTTCCTTAGTTCTAGAGATATTGGGCCGATTCTTTTATGAGCCTTATGTTAAGTACTCAAGTGGTTTTTTTTTGTACTTGATAATTAGTTAGTGTGCATACATAGTTGGTGGTGAGCAATCATGTTCTTCTTGTCTCGAAGTACTTAATGTTCTACTACTGAGTTGTAAGAGGGATCTTCCGTGAATGTAGTGGTTTTAAAGTGCAATATAAATGCCCTTCGTAATGTGGTCCAATCTTCTTCTTCGGCAGCCTCTAGGTTGAAATACCAATCATTGGTAAAATTAGTGAGGCACAAGTTAAAATACTTCATCATCGACTGGCCATCATTTGTCTCACAAGTCTTGCAGGCTTTTACATACATTTAGAGAAACCTCGTAGGGTCACCTTGGCCGTTAAACTTTGGTAGCTCTATCTTAGACTGACCTCTATTATGGTCCAGGGCATTTCCGATGTTTGCCATGATGGAACTACTACTAGTGAAATTGGTTGTGCCCGTAGTCTCTAATACGCTAGATCTGGTGGATGTCAAAGATTTTGGAGGTCGGAGTCTTGCAAATCTTTTTCCTGATCATAAATGCATTAAAATCTAAATGTGAAGGTAGGATTGTTTTTGTATTTTTGATGTTTTTGAATGTTTTTTGGTTTTGTTCTTTTAGGCACTTCAGTGAGATCACTTTTGGGCAACAATGCTCTATGTTTTTGGGATTTCTATCTTTCCTAGAGCAATTCGTTAGAAGTAGCACATATCAAGGCACCTGCAATTATAGATCCATCCAAGATCATGATATTTCATATGTTCACCTTACAGATTGCCCTGTAAGGAAGGAGGAACATGCCAAAGTTGTGGGCCATCTGCGCTAGTAAACATGTTGACTGTGTAATCATGCTAGAGAGACCACGACCAAACTCCCCTCTACGGCATAACTCGAGCTCAAAAGTGGAAAGCACCAAAACTCATGCCAGAGTCTCCCATGGAGGGTAACCTATTGGATTATTCTCCTACTAATTGAGTAATCGACATTTTAATCTTCATCCAGCTTGTTTTTAGACCTGCAAATTTATTCGTGTTTTACACATTCTGCATAACTACTCGGAAACGGCTGACAGTGTCAGGATTTTTGAAATTTTCGTCTTTCGAAAATTTTCTCTCACTTCGGCTTTTTTGCAAAATGCCAGATGCCTCAAATGTTAAGAAAATAATTTTGGCGAAGACCTTCACATTATTTGCATTTTTCGCATGACAATTACATTCATTTCTACAAAGTGACAGTTTACGTTCAAATCTGCAAGCAGACTGTTTACGACCAAAGCCACCGACTTGCATTAATTCATCAAGCAAGTAATTTCTGAGAAGTACTAACTAGATGGATGCCAGCACATCACAACCAACTAGATGACGCATTTGACGATTTAATTGCTTAGTATAAATAGTTGTTCATATTCCTACATCTTAAGCATGCGATCCGAGATTAGTTCTCTAGGAGTTCCAAATCTTCCAATGACTTGTTCTAACAGGAATCGCGCCGTTTTTTTTACTTCTCTTTAGACACTGCCTTTGCTTCATCCCACTTAGTAAAGTAGTCTGTAGCTGCGATAATATAGTGTTTCCGAGATGATGATGTTGGGTGAATTGGACTATAAAGTCGATTCCCCATTTTTCAAATTCCCATAATATATGTTTTCGAGATGATGATGTTGGGTGAATTGGACCTATAAAGTCAATTTCCCATTTTTCGAATGGTATTGAACTTGGATGGGGATGGGGGACCTAGTCCGATTTACCCTGGTCTCTACACGTTGGCAAATGTCACAAGCTCTAGCATGAGCATGTGCATCCTTAAACAATGTTGGCCACCAATATCCTACTCTTAAGATTTTCTGACTTGTTAGTTGACCAACAAAGTGTGTACCACAGGCAGAATTGTGACATTCCTCTAGGATGAAACTTGTCTCTTCAAGAGTCACACATCTTCTATAGATTCCTTCTACTCCTCTTCGACATGGGATTCCACCTATCAATGCAAAATTTAAGGCTTGTGTACATAGCTTCCGCTTCTCTTGAGAAGTCATTGTGTCTAGTGTTTTTAAAGTAGACAGATACGTAGCTAAATTAGCATACCATTATGTGATCATGGTAAAGTCTATTCACAATAGGTCGTAAATGATCATTTTCCCAATCACTATCATTGGTCGTAATATTTCTCAACTTGCAAATGCAGTCATTTAGACCTTGTAATCGTGGTGGTTTGCTTTGCAAGTCATAATCAAATTCTTGCAATGACAAAATCCATTTCATTAAGCAACCAGGTGGTTCCAACTTGTTCATCATCAGTGTGACTGCTTCGCTCTTTGTAAAAACCGTTACTTTCTTGTGTAGAAGATAGTGTCTAAATCTAGTAGCGGCATATGAAATCCCCAGATAGATCTTCTCAGCTTTTGTATACTTGAGTTCTGCTGCATTTAGTTTACGACCAACAAAGGTGATTGGATGATAGACTTTATTCCATATTTGGGCTAGACAACAGTTAATACAGGTGTCTGTAGTACTAGTGAACACGTAAAATTCACGATCATACATCGGCAGTTTCAATATCGGGGCTTTTGCTAAGTCTTCTTCCAGGTTCCGAAAGGATTGTTCACATTCCTTATTCCAATTCCACTTAGATTCCTCTTTCAATAATCCAATCATAGGGTAGGTTATTGAGGCATAGGCCATCACGTAGTTTCTATAATAGCCTATCCCTCTTAAGAAAGATTGTAATTGGGTAACAGTGGAGGGTGACATAATGGCTAAAAGCATTGTGATCTTTTCTGGACCGGTGGCTATACCATAGCGGCTCTGACATGCCCTAATAGTACACCACCATAGGGTACTCCAAATATACACTTGTTGGCATTTAGGGCTATACAAGTAGTAGTACACTTCTGAAAACATTTTTCAGGTATCGCTAAATGTTCTTTAACAGAAAATGCTCCACATAAATCATCCATAAAGATTTTCAAGTTTCTGTCTAGGATATATTGAAAATTTTCATTCATAAACCTTTGATGTGTGACTGGAGCATTTGATAAACCGAAAGACATAACGTGATAGGCAAAAACTCCAAAGGTGGTGGTGAAAGTGGTTTTAAGCTTATCTTCTTCGGCAATGGCTATTTGGTTATATCCAGCAAAATATTCCATGAAAGAGTAGATTTCTCTCCCTACCAATTCTTCTAGCACTTGGTCTATAAAAGGCAATGGGTAATAATCTTTTCTCGTATGTTTGTTTAGTTGCTGATAGTCAACACAGACTCAAATTTGAGTAGAATTCTTTTTTGTCGTGAGACTATTGGTGAACACCATTCAGTATTGTCCACAGGAAAGATCAATTCAGCTCCTTTCAATCGTTCTAATTCTTTCATACTCCTTCTTTCATGTGAAATGACAATCTCCATTGTTTCTGCCTAATGGGTTTAGCATTAGGTTTCAGAGGTATAGTATGCTTCACTAAATCTGGAGGTATTCCTTTCAGATCTGAACAATTCCAAGCAAATATGTGCTGCTATTTCTTGCACAAGTCCTCATAGGTTTTCTTGTCTTCTGGGCTTACGTGAGCACCTACCTTGATCTTCTTAGGTTCATCCTTTGTTCCAAGGTTTATAAGACAGATATCAGGCTCCCTAACCTTGGGAGGCAGTTCATCTAGGATATTCCACTCTAAGCCTAGTACATCCCTCAATTCTACATCTTCATCTGTCGATGTTTCAGAACTGGTATCACTATCAATAAACTCTTCCCATTCAGTTGATGCAATTGGCGCTCTCTCAGATTGAGGTACTTCTGGGTATCCATCAACCACTACTCTTTCTTTCCCCCTTCCAAAAACTACTCCAACTTCTATCCTTTTCCTGGGTTCGGTTGAACCGTTGCACACATCACACCCTTTGACATGGTAATGAATATTTTTTTAAACTTAGTGGACCACCACAACCCATGTTGCAGCACTTTTCGGTTGGTAGCTTCGGCAGCGAAATGCCCTCCACCTATTCCTTCGTGGGCAATACTTATGACTTCAGACACCTCGTGCGTGAGGACACATCGACGTATGATTTCATCATCGCACATGAGATATAGTTGTCTAGCTATCAATGTATAGGGGCAACTTGACAATCAACTTGTTTCATTCTATCTTGTTCATCTGGGGGGGGGAGATCCCGACATAAGGAATCCAACAATGTTAGTAGCCCACTCAAGGATGGCGTCGATGTGGAACATGAAGGTGTCAAGGAGTTTGTCATCAACCCCGATACTCTCATGAACATTACGAATCCATGAGAGGTGATCAGCCAGATAGTGTTGCTTACCCTTGCGAATGACTATTTTGAAGCCAAACTCTTGGAGAAGCAGCAGCCACCTAGTGATCTGTGTCCAGTCATGCATGGTCTATTTACCAGATACAGTAGGGCTTGGTGATCTAAGAAGAAAACAAAGGGATTGGCTAGGAGGTAATGGCGGAATTTCTTCACATTATATACCATGGCTAGTGCTTTTCGTTCGGTGGTTGCATAGTTCATCACCGCAAGAATCAACTGCCTATGGACATGAAATTCTACAGTCTAGATAGGGGGTTGTAGGATTGGTGTAGTTTCTAAGGCTTTCTTGAGTTTATGAAATGCCTCAATAGCTTCAGCTATCCATTCAAATTGGATGGTCAATTGGTATATCAAACGAGCCAGTTTGACGAAGTTCAAGACAAACCCCCAATAATAATTGCAATGTCCCATAAAGATCTATACTTTGCGTACAACTCCAGGTTCAAGCAGAGAAAGTATTATGTGTATTTTGTCAACATCAATGGTGATACAATGCCTCAAAACAATGTGGCCTAGCACTATGTCGTATGTGACCAGAAATTGGCATTTGGCCAGGTTTAGAAATATGCCGAATAATCGACATTGAATGAACACTTTTTCTAAGCATGATAGATGCTCAACTCGAGAGGAGCGATGAGAGAGAAAGATGAGAGAGAGTGAAAATGTGAGAGGGGGGCGTCACACATGAGAGAGAGAGAGAGAGAGAGAGGGAGAGAGAGAGAGAGAGAGAGAGAGAGAGAGAGAGAGAGAGAGAGAGAGAGAGAGAGAGAGAGAGAGAGATGTGAGAGGGGCGAACATTATGGCTGATTTTTTTTTAAGGTTAAAATCTGGCGAACATTCAAAATGAAAGGCTGACATGTTCTTACAAAAGAAACAAAACTTCAAAGTTGAAGAGATGAATTGATTCTTATTCACTTGAAAAAATCCAAAAGGAAATTTTCAGAATTCTAGCAAATCTGACCCACCTCCACTAGTTTTATCATCACTCTCTCAATATTGATCGAAATCACAAAAACTCAGTAATTCTGAAAAGCTACAACAAGCTCTATCAGCTTATAGCATCAAATCAATAATTGAAAGTGATTTTATAGGTCAAATTAGCAACAAAACAGGTGTGAAATCTTTGAAGGAAGAAAACTAGTAAAACTAGAACTAGAAAACAAGATCTACCATAAATTTTTGAATACTAATCCAAATGACCTGTCATATGGATCAGATCAAAGCTAAGATAATACTCTATTATATTATGTAAATAAAATTGAAATAAAGACTAAAATCAAATCTAAAGAATTCAAACAAAGTGAAAGGAAAATTCTAATCACCTATTTTGATAGTTTTGCAATAGCTTTTGCACATCTCACCCAAATGGCTTGAAAATTGATGCAAATTAAAGCTAAAACAAAGCTCTACAAATATATGGAATCAAATTAGAAATTAATACCAAAATTGAATGCTGAAAATTCGTTTGAACATAACTGAAAATTTAAAAGTTCAAAATTAGCAAAAAGAAAACTACAAAAACAATAAACTCATCAAATCTAATGGACTTCACATAGGATCATCATGAATCATGGATCTGTGCTCTGATACCAAGAAATGTCATGTGTCAAATCCCAAACTAATAGCAATAACAATGATAGTAAAGCTAAATGCAAAAAGAGTAAAAGACAATGAAGATAACATATCCATAGAATGCTAGAAACACAAAGATATCCATTGAATCACATTAAAAATGACATAAAGAATACAATTAATGAAAATATGAGCACGAATTTATGTAGATAGGGCACATGAGACCTAGCAAAGGAGATCCCCATAGCTCACATTCACAAGGAGGAAACAAGAAGCTCTCACTTGCAAATGAGCCAAAAGATCCCAAAAGTGACGTCTCTTGCTTAGCTATAGACAATGCTCTTACTTTCTAAACATAACTATCTTGAGGGATAGTAAACCCTTATTAAGTAGTTAAATTCAATTTTGCTTCTCATTCTATAACTCTACATATCTCTCTCTCCCTCTCTGCCTACGGCGCCAGCTACTCCTATGACCTAACACTCCCTTCTCCTCTCGTGACCTGACCCATTCTCTCTCTTACCTAACCCTACACCTATAGGCAGCGCTCGTGCCCATGCCACCTGCACCTCACATATAATTTTTTTTTTTTGAAAAGGGTCTGTTGACGTCAACGCCCAACCGCGCCACCCCCAGACTCAATGCCGAAAGAAAAAAATTAAATTAAATTTTTGGTTTCTTAAATTCTATTTTCTTTTAGGGTCCAAACATTCTTGGGTGGATGTGGCCAGTTCTGGGCCCCATCCAAGGGCTTTGCGTACTCCTGTACAAGTGAAATTGCGGAAGAATCTGTGGAAGGGGTGGGGAATTTCACAAAATAAAAGAGGAGGGAAATATATGAAGCATAAAGGGTTTCCAGAGCTGAGTGGTGCTCTTGTTGAGGTTTCAAAAAGAGAGAATCCTCGATGCATGCAACTACGTCTATCGGATTCAGGCCGACTCCAACTACGACGACCTACTTGATCACAGCTTTGAAGTCACTGAATCGATGCAGTCGATTCCATAGCCATCATGAAATAGATTGATTTACAGATTTGGCACAACGGAAGTGCACTATTGCGGAACTTTAGAGCATTATGATCGACTCAAACTATTAATCATATAAAGCGATATAATCCATGAACAATTTATCTGCAAGCAAGAATCAATCAGAACAGAAATAAAATAAGCATTCAACATGATGTACACGACCTATATTTAGTAGAACATTGATTATATAGTTGTGAATAGATACAGTTTGAATGCAGACAAAGTCGTTGTCTTCCTGAAACAATAATATGTGATAATAAAGAGAAAGAACAAAAAAATTGCGCTTTAAATGTTCGATTGACATGCTAGATCAATTATTGAGCTAATTGATAAGTTGTTAGATATATACACATAGCTGACTAATAAAAGAGTGTTTAGTCTGTACTTTACAAATGGGATTAAGGCACTACGTGTTGTTAGCAGTCGCTTTTGGACAGTGTCAGATTCTATTAGAGATTCTGTCCAAACGTGATGAAGCAACACTTGAGTCATCGAATGTTCGAGTCGACTATTTGAGCTAATAGTGACATACGACTAGTCGATGAAGACGATAGTCGATGTGGGATGGTGGCCAAATAGCTAAACGGTAAATGGTGGTCAAATAGTTGGTGTCGGACAAAGTCGTTGAGGTCCAACGAATAGTCAATCTCAGCTGAGTTGACAAAACATTGTCATTGATTTCTTTGTATTTTTGCAAACTGTTAGAAAACAAGTGTATTTATGTAGAGTGTGCAATTGTACAAGTATTTACATACAACAAATAAATGGATCTAGATTAGTAATGAGTTAAGGGATGGAGAGGATAGAAATCCAACAACTTTGAGTTGAAAGTAAGCAAAAAATAAGAAACAGAAAGTATACGTACATGCAAGCAAGCAAAACCCTTGCAAAAATAAAAAAGTCAAGAAAGGAAAACTTTTTACAGATGATGACAAGGGTGAAAACAATTTTATAATGCTCATCCAGAAGCTAGTAGGCTGTTCGATGTGCTCATTTTTAAAAGTAGTAGCACTCAAGTAATGCCAAGCTTATGCAAGATCAACACTAAGTGATATTCCAACTCAAGACTAAGGTTGTTGGTGGGGGCCATGTTGAACATAAGATATGCTTTCAAGGCACAATACTTGGTAATAACCATCTACTCTAAAGTCGTATTCTTTTCGGCTGATCCTGTACACTTGGCACGAAGAGTTGTTATTTTCAGCTCATTCTGCTGGAGTGCTGACTCATAATTTTCTTTTGAGGCCACAATGTTAAATTTTAATTTGTTATATTGTGTCTTATATGTTCCCCTCTTTCGTATTGATGAGAAACACTAGAGGGAAAGTCGATGTCTAGTTGGGCATTTTGTGCGTTGTTGAGAGTCTTGGCCAATCAAAAAAGTGTAGTCAACGATGTGACCTGACTCTTCATGCCATCAACGTACTTCTGGCTCAAGTCGATCTGTTGGGCCATAATAGTTTGGATGGCTTGCTCATTAGGCTTATTTTTTAGCACATTCATTTGCTGTTGGAGGGCCAAACAATCTCGCTGTGAGACCAGCAAGCTAAAAAGGTGTTTGGCTTGTACTAGCTTTGCATGTGATTTGGAAAGCCCATAGTGGTGCCTAGAGCTTCTATTCCCAATCTGTGTGACTGGCCTCAACCATCTTGGTAATTAATGAACATAAAATTTTGTTAGATAATTCAAGTTGACCATTGCACTTTAGATAACATGAAGTGCTCTAATGAGCGACTAGATAGGAAGCAAGAATGTGAATGATTATTTCATTTACAAAATGACTTTCGTGATCACTGACCAACTCGATTGGACATCCATATTGTGTAAGAATATGCTCATATAAGAACCGTGCTATAGTTTTGACACTGGCTTCTTTTACTGCTTTAGCTTCAACCCACTTGATGAGATAGTCTGTGGCTATTATGATGTATCCTGCTTGTGTATAATGAGCAGCTGGACGTATCGGGCCTACAAAGTCGATTCTCCACTTTTTAAATGGGCTCTAGGTGATGATAGGTTGCAAAGACATCTTTCTATTGGTTTTCAAAAGCATTGGCAAACATCACAGGACCTGGTGAATTGGTAGACATCCTTGTGAAGGGTTGGCCACTATAATCCAGTATGGAGTACCTTTTTGGTAGTTAAATCAGCTGCAAAATGTCCTCCTCCCATACCTTCATGATTGAGTAGAATGATCGTGTCAATCTCCCGTGGTAGGACACATCTACGTAGAATCTAATCTAGCCCTATTTTGTAGAGTTGACTTGCTATCAAGGTGTAGGAAGTAGCCTTTGAAATTGATTTACATTGCTCTACCCTCCTCATCTCTAGTGGTGGTCGGCCTGTCGTAAGGTATTCAATTATGTATACTGACCACTCAGGTACTACATCTACTAGAAATAAGATTGCATATGGGAAACTCATCTTGTACCCCCTTGCTAGGTGGTATGTTACAGATTCTGGATAGATGATTTGCTAGATAGCATTGCTTTCCCTTATGCACTATGATCCAGAATTGAAACTCCTATAGTAGCAAAAACCACCTGGTGATTCTCTCAATAGTACAAGGTTGGTTGACAAGGTACAAAAGAGCTTGATGGTCAATGTAAATACTTTTTGACAATATAAACCATGGCCATGGCCTCTCATTCCGTGGTAGTGTAGTTGACCTTAGCCTGTATTAGTTGCCGACTAGTGAAGTACACATGGTAATCCTTCTTAGACTCCCTCTACTAATGGCATATTTGGAATCATCTGTATGAATGTTAAACTTGATGGTCCAATGGGGGACCTAAGGATAGGAACATATACTAATGTCTGCTTCAGCTTATGAAAAGCTTTAGTGGCAAATGGAGTTCACTCGAGTGTGATCGTAAGTTTGTAGATTGGCATGGATAACTTAGTGAAACAAAATACAAATCTTTGGTAATAATTGTAATGTCCCATGAATTCTAGGATTTCACGTACTATTCCAGGTTCAAGCAAGCTACAAATATCTGGCATTTTCAAGGTTAAGGGATATGCGGTATAATCGACATTGGATGAGCACTTGTTCTAGGCAATATAAGTGCTTGATTTCGTAGGGAGTGCACACAGAGGTCATCTAAGAATATTTCAAGAGACTTCTGGAGAAAGTCCTTGTGAGCGTAACTCATAACTCATTGGAATATGCTTGGTGCATTGCATAATCCGAATGGCATCACCTTGTAAGCATAGATACCCCATTCAATGGCAAAAGTCATTATATATCTATCTTTAGGAGCGATATGTACTTGATTGTAGCCACTGCAACCATCTAAAAAGTTATAAGTCTTGTGTCCGACCCTCTCAAGCACAGATTCAGTGAACGGTAGGGGAAACTGATCCCTGGGGTTCACTACATTGAGTTTCTTGAAATCTACATGGATTCATAACTTTTCACTCTTCTTGGGTATGACCACTATTGGCAATACCCATGAAGCGTGTTCGATCTCATAGATGAAACCAACATCGAGTAGTGTTATTAGTTCCTCCTAGATGAGCTAGGCATAATGTGGATTGGATCGGTACAACCTGATTGTGATAGGCTTAGAATCCTATACCATCAAAATTGCGTGTATCAATACTTCAGGTGATATGCACTTAAACTCTTGGTAGCTCGAAGCAAAATAGTCTCGATACTCTTGCCACTGTGCCTTCAAATCCTCAAGTTCTTGGCCTACTACATCCACACCTATCATTACTCTTCTTCTTCTAGATAGGCTAGGTTGAATGACTTTACCTTGGTAGGTCCATCAAAAATAGGAGTATTTGAAGATGATGGATTTTTTGAATCAAATCATTAAAGTCTTGATAGCCCCATGTCCACTTCGTCCATGGTACGTCATATATTGGTTGATCTTCCAAGTCAGGCTCTTGTTTAATTATTCTCCTTGCCTCGATATCTAGTGGAACCATAGGTTCTACTGGAGTAGTCTTCTCCTTATCCTTTTTGGTCACTCATTTCTTGATCTCCTTGATTGGTTTTCATTCAAATTTCTTAGAAGGGAGATCAACTTGCTTGGTCAGAGCTAGTGGATCTCTTGACTCAATCACAGGCTTCTCTGATGAGGCTAAAGATCTGGATGGGATTGGAACTATTGGTTCGACTAGGCTGGATTTTTGGTCGTCATCGCATAATGACACTTCCAGTTTATAGATGGCTTCTATGCTTGTATTTGTCCCATCCCAACACTGTAGTGCTCTTGCTATTGGCATTGGTAAGTTCAGATATGTCATGGGGTGGGTCAAGCTGCGAAGTAGTTACTATGGTATTTGCCTCATCTCGGAGAGGGATGGCCCTTGATGTTACCGGGTGGTGATACATTTCCATATCCAAGTATCATAGGACTTTCCCGTCAAAATATTCTCGTCCATCATCAAGCGTAAGCACTAGACACAGTTCGATCACTAGGAACTCACTAATCCCAAGTAGTGGTTCTTGTGGTAAACATTGAACTTATATCATAAAATTTGATATTTCACAAACGTTGTCCTTTGGCTTGCTCCTCGTCTCTCCTCCAGTGAGAACTCCGTCTTCATTGGCTAGGTCAGATTGTGCATAAGAGTTATCACTCGAGTGGTCTATCATGGAATTCAAACAATCAACCAAGGCTAAGGCCTCCATCCAATCAACTATCTCAGTTTGGGAGTCATCCTTAATCACTATTTGCCTCCAACATCTCGGGTGTTCTAATAATTTCATGTCTTCTTCTTTAATTCGCTCTATGGTACTCATGAGCTTGTTATCATTTGTTGTCAATCCGTCGGTTTAACTACCCAAGTGGATGGATCAACCTTCACTGATTTCTCCCGATTTTGTAAGATAATTTGTCCTTTCTCCCATGGAGAGAATGTGAAGCATGCATCCAAGGTTGTATTGGAGGACCTTATAAGACTGTGGGGTATTGGATAGGTCTAGGATTGCAAAGTCAATCACGAAACGCACAGTGCAGGCAATCTTCATGTGAACATATGTTGTCATGTCAATAGGTTGCACACTCGATTGATTGGCTAGTTTGATTGTAAAGGACACTAGGTCCATTCCTTGTAGATTCCAAGCTCAATACAATGTGGATGAGAAAAAGTTTACTCCAGATCCACCATCAATGATAGTAGGTTCTTTTGCAAATCCTTATGCTTGATAAGCAACGTGATGTTAGAGGCATATGTTTCTCATCTACCATCGATGTTGTGGATCTGTTGGCCTTTATTCTTGTCTTCTACTCTGACACTATGGATCTGTTCGAGAGATTTAGTTTCAAGGTAGGGAGTAGCAGCCAAAATTGAGTCTACCCCTTTCGAAGATTCAACCCATTTCTTCAAATCATTCCAAAGGTTTGGGCTACTACGTAGCATCATCCCTAAGGGTACACCTATTCTAGAAGGTAGGATTTCTTGCAATTATATCTTTCCTCTCACTTCTAGATAAGGGTCAACATTTTTCTAGGACTCAATTGGATGGTGTCTAAATACCTATGGGATGGATATTTCAATCTGTTAATGTGGAGATGGAATCAAGTCTAGCTTTCTCTTAATCTCCCTCCTGCTGGTATTTGGCCTACTCTACTTCTACACATTTCTTCATCCTTCTAAAGTCAGTAAGCACAATAGCAATCTCTAATCAGCTCTAAAGAAGTGAGCTAGAATGTTCAGGAGTGTCCAAGCTCACAGGCTTGAGAGAGAGAACGCTAACTATTCAATACTTGATGTCTGATCTTTATGCTTAAGATGTAGGAATATGGACAGCTATTTATAATAAGCAATTAGGTTGTCAAATGCGTCATCTATTTGGCTGTGATGTGCTGACATCCATCTAGTTAGGACTTCTCAAAGCAGGGTTTGGTTGACCAGGCATATTGCATTGGATAGACTTCAGAGTAGTTTGAAACTCATTGGTGAGTTTCTCCATTTGTAGTTGGTGTTGCTTATTAAGCAACTCCTACTGGGATTTCCAAAGCTGATTTTGGGTATCGTCGATCAGCTTCGATTCATGGGTTGCATAATGTGATTTACGTTCCCTAGATCTGTCAACATTTGATTTCTCGTCTTCTTCCTTGATGGCATCAGACATAGCTAACTTTAGGCTCGTATATTCGTCATTGGATCTAAGCTCTCGTCTAATCCATCTTGGAAGGTCGACTAAAAACCAGATGATGAGCATCTGTTCGGTGGGCTGTTCTTCTACTTGACCTTTTAAACCCTTGAAACGCTCGATATAGTCTCGTACGCATTCATCCTTTGTCATCTTGATATTACTCAAATTGACAAAAAGATTCTCTATCAAACGAAATTGTTTAAAACACGTGATAAATGACTATTTCAGGATTGACTTGTCTATCTTATCTTCACAATCAAGGTTAAAAAACCAATCACGTGCTTTAGAGATCATGGTCATGGAAAACAGTTGGACCATAGCGTCAGGAGATGTTTCGCCATACACATCACACGCGTTCTCAAAGATTTGCAAAATTCATTGAGGGTCCGAACTACCGTCAAACTTGGGTAGATCCAACTTGGGTGTTCTCCACAAAACTGAAACAAGAATTAATCTACAGCATTTTAGAAGTCCAAGAATCAAGAAACCAACCAGCCTTTTTATCTTTGGACATCCCAAGAACATCAAGAACTAGAATGTTGGAGGATATGCAAGATTTGCACCACATTTCTAGCCTAGTTTACCTGAATGCTGGCTCCTACATTAATCCACAAACAAGAAAAGAAAACTAATCCACTCTAGGAAAGCATCAAATCTAATCCACTCTACAATCCACAACCACACACGAAGGAGGGAAG
Source organism: Diphasiastrum complanatum (assembly GCA_029204225.1). NCBI lineage: Eukaryota > Viridiplantae > Streptophyta > Lycopodiopsida > Lycopodiales > Lycopodiaceae > Diphasiastrum > Diphasiastrum complanatum. Next base: position 43,407,787 of record CM055104.1, read on the forward strand.
GGCAAGATCATAAATGCATCACTCAAGAAACAAGCATGATCAAGGAGCTCAATGGATGCACCAAACTCATGAAGGCTCTTCTCATTTCAGCATGGAGTAGATACAATACACAAAAATCTCCTCTTCTCAAAGAGGGAGTCTCTTAAATAAGCAAGTGAGCTCCTTAGCTGGCATCCTAGTGGAATTTCCACATTTCACAAATTACAAGTGGAATATTGCTCTCCACTAGAGGTCACCATCAAAAGGTGGCTCACTCTACTTTCTTTAAGAGGGGTCTACTTGCATTTATTACATTTGCTTAGAAATACTAGTTCCTACATGGTCATTCCATCTTCCGGGATTCACCATGAGGCTTACACAGTTCTTGCATGTCTATCCTAGCTAGTATTTCTCGGCTGTCATAGTCGGGTCTCAGTCTTCATTAGTCTCGTCTTCTCAGAGACCTCCTCGGTCTAAGGTGAGAGGTGCTCTTGAGTTGTTCTGTCCGAGTATCTTGGGGATTCGTCAGAATCAGCCAACAATTTGCAAAGCTACAAGTGGAATAATACTCTCCACTAGAGGTCACCATCAAAAGGTGGCTCACTCTACCTTTTTTTAAAGGGGTCTACTTGCATTTATTACATTTGCCTAGAAATACTAGTTTCCACATGGTCATTCCATCTTTCGGGATTCACCATGAGGCTTACACAGTTCTTGCTTGTCATTCCTAACTAGCATTTCTCGGCTCTCAGTCTTCGTTCGTCTCATCTTCTCAGAGACCTCCTTGGTCTAAGATGAGAGGTGCTCTTGGGTAGCTCTATCCGAGTATCTTGGGGATTCGTCAGAATCAGCCAACAGAAACTGAAAAGCTTCATCTATTACCCATGGTAGTCTATGGCACCGCCAAGGAGTGATACTTGAATCTCGAAGCTCCTTATCTTGCTTCTTGGACCACCCTCAAGGACGCTCTCATCAAGTGTTTCAAACCATCCAAACTGACTCAGAGCCCGTTCATTCGAATTACCCATATCAAGATGTGTCACAAAGAGTTTGTTCAAAACTACATTGAGCGTTTTAAACGCCTCAAAGTAGAATGTGTTGATGAAAATATCACTGAACGTATGGCCATAAAACTATTCTTAGTTGGATTGCCTAACTCAAACCAGTTGACCTTTATGATCAACTTAAAGATGTGATGATAGATGCTATCCGTGAGGAAGACGAAGGTTCCAACGATGACTTTGACCATCGTGAAAAAAAATCTAAGAATCTGGACCGTCCTAATCACCCGAAGTCTGACAATATTGCTCAATCTTCTGAACTTCTACATCAAATGGAAACCTGGCAAAAAGCTCAACAATCTCATATGGATAAACTCACTACCGATTTCCAAATTGCCATGAAACAGATTGTTGAGAAATCCTTTCCAGCAAGGAAAAATGTCTGGTGTCCAATCTGCTCACAACATCACACTGCTAATGAATGCCCTCAACTATGAAACCATTTTCCAGCAGCCACCAGAGCCACCATCTATCGAGCTTACCACCCTTACCCTCCACAACAGCCTATGCCACGACCAGGGGTTTACCAACCATGACCAACTGCACCAAATCAATACCCATTCCCACGTCAATCATTTGTCGTTAGCCAACCTGCCCCACAAAATGTTGTCCATTATCTTGATCCAAATACCATCGATCCGGCCACCTACTATGTGGAAGACAATACTCAAGCGCAGTACTCTACTGAAACGGTTGTTTATTATACCTATGATTCTAATGCTCAAATAGTGGATCCCAATGCCCAAGCTTACAATCCAAACCAAGCTGTCTTTGCCGCACATCAACTACCCGTAATCTGAAGATGTTTTATCTGTGCAGGTAAACATGCTAGTATGTTGCCCAGATAAACTCCGCTTTCCTCCAGCTTGTGAAAATTGTGGTATTGAACATCACATAAAGGACTGCCCATCCCGATCTAAGCCGGCTGCTCCTGTTTGTTCAGTGCAAGTAGAAACCTTACCCATCGAAACACATCTTGCTTGGGTCTTGACTCGGGCACAAACCCAACGCCAAGCGTCTACACTTGCACCCAGCAAAACTCAACCACAGGCTATTCCTCCAAGTGAAAATTCAACCCGGATAGTTTACTCTCACCCATCTAAAGAAATTCGGCTGCATCATCAGTATCGTCAGCAAATCCGCAATGCCGACCAACCATCTTTCGCTTCCCATAAAGTACCTCACAAGCCCTTTGAAAGCAAAACCCTTGAAGGTACCGAAGTTTGGGGAGATTTACTACAAGCCAATGTCACTCTTCCTTTCCATGTACTCTAGAAGCATGCTGGCCAGTGGAAACAATAGATCCAATCAAATAACACCACCACTACCGAGGAGTTGCCTGAAATGCCCTTACATCTAACCAATCCACTCAGTGAACGAGGCAACATCAAAATCCCAACTACCCATCATCAATCCTGTGAAGTTTTAGCAGTACTCGATGGTGGCTCCGGTGTCAATATCATTTCCACATCCCTCATGATAGAATGGAATCTGAGAGACAAGCTAGCCAAACCCACTTGTCAGCTTCAGGTGGCTTATCAAAGTGTAGTCTGACCTACCGGTTTCCTTCCACACGTGCTGATCAAACTAGGAGGTCTCAAGTTTATGTCGATCTCGTAGTACTTGATATTCCCAATAATGCCTATTCTTATGAATTACTACTTGGTCATCCATGGCTCACCAATGCATGAGTCGTTCATGATTGGAACAAAGGCCGAGTCACTTTTGGAAATCGTGACAGTTCTGTCACCATTGATCAACAAGTAAACTCAAACATGCACACATCCATGACGAAGGATCCTCAACCAGCAACTCGGTATTTGAGCCATACCAGTCCAGCCACGAAAAAGGTCATTATGTTAAATCTACTGATATCATAAACTGGAGTCATTGTCTAGCTATCATTGATTCTATGAATGCCGATTACTGTGCTCAACATCAGGATAATTGTACCTCTCCACTCCCGATCGATCACGACCAATTACCTGATCTGGATACACCTATCATTACTATCAATTTTATTGATATTCTTCCACACCATAATGAGCTACTAAATGTTGCATGGCTACCTACTAATGAATCAGATGATTTATTCATCCATGACGAGAATGTCTTACGACTTCAAAATTGCCCAGAAGATTTGGACATTTTTTATATTCAGATCCTCAATTATATGGAGGCACTCCCACTTAGGACCTATCCGCAACATGCGTCCAAGGTGGAACCAGTTGCCAAGGTTGCAATTGAAAAGTCTGAGACAAAATTCTACTGTCCCAAATGCCCACACTATCCATGGGATCTCTGCGAGAAGGAGACCATCTTTCAAATTGATGATGAGATCCTCCATGACGTACCAACCGTCCCTCATCCACACACCTCTCCACCACCAAAGCCTCAACCACATGGTCATACTATGAAAGAGAAAATGAAAAAATTGCTTCAAATTCAACCGTCAGGTGACCTCACAATTGTTAGGGAAGTTCTTGAGATTGCCTCTATTCCTACACTAGCCCCCGCACATTCCCAATCACCATCTCGGCAAGAAAAAGACAAGGCCCGCCTCGAATCTCCAGCCCATGATGTTCTTGGACTATACGATCGAGGATGTCACAATCCAATTACCCCAAGCTCAACGTGAGCCAACTGGTAATTCACCCTACGAAGGCCATGCACAAACTATAACCCTTTCTCCGAGGGAGCCAAATGAAACCAACGAATATCTTGTCCACATTGGAGCTCATCTCAATCGCGAACAACGCAGACGGCTTGAAAAGCTGCTACGCAAATATCGACATGTCTTTGCCTAGACCTATAAAGACATGAAAGCCAAAATCAAAGAAGAATTACAACGCCTCTTAGATGAAGTATTTATCTATGAAATTGAGCATACTGAGTGGGTCTCCCCAATTGTCATTGTTTCCAAGAAAAATGGAAAACTCCGAATCTGTGTCGACTTTAAGAAACTTAACGCCATCACCGAACGTGATCATTTTCCATTACCTTTTGGAGAATCCATCTTGGAAAATCTTGCAGGAGATGAGGGTTACTCCTTCTTAGATGGCTTTAGCGGATACAATATGATCCAAATCGCTGAAGAAGATCAACATAAAATCGCTTTTGCCACAGAATGGGGAACCTTCTGCTAGAAAGTCATGCCCTTTGGTCTCTGCAATGCTCCTAGCACCTTCCAATGTGTTATGCAAGCGGCCTTTTCTCATCAGATGGGCGATACCTTAGAGATTTACGGTCCTCAAAACTAAACCTTATACGTTAATTGCAGGACAACTCTACAAGCAAGGGCTAGATGGAATTATCCGACGATGTCTTACTGAAGGTGAAATACCCTCTATAATTTCTCTCACTCATGAAGATATTTTTGCAGGCCATTTCTCTTCTGAAACAACTGCTAAGAAAATCCTTTTGGCCGGTTTTTGGTGGCCAACACTCTTCAAGGATACGCACAATTACACTAAGGCTTGTGATGTCTGCCAACGCACAAAACGCTTTCAAAAGACAGACTACATGCCTTTACACACTGTAACCACTTATCAAGCTTTCCAAAAATGGGGAATTGATTATGTCGGACCTATTAGTCCTGCTGCTCGACACACACAATCTCATTACATCATAGTAGCTACAGACTATTGCACCAAATGGGCTGAAGCAGAGCTGTTTGCAATGCTGACGCTCATTCTACCGCAAAATTTCTCTATGAATAGGTTATCGTTCGTTTCGGATGTCCTCTAGAGCTTATTAGTGATAGGGGTACACATTTCCTTAACTTTGTCATAGCAAATCTCCTTTCAAATTTTTTTGTGGTACATCACAAAAGTTTTTCATACTATCCACGATGCAATGGCCAGGCAGAATCCACCAATAAAATCCTATGTGGAATTCTCACCAAAATCGTCGAATCCAGCCGATCTGATTGAGAACTCAAACTCCATGCTGCTCTCTGGGCTTATCGCACCACCCCGAAGCGAGCTACAGGCTTAACTCCTTTTCAGCTAACATATGGCCAAGAAGCTGTTATGCCTGTGGAATTCCATATCCCCTCCCTCCGAATGGCCTATAACCTAAAGCCTGATACTCACCAGAATCTAGCAAACAGGTTATTCCATCTGGAGCAACTCTGTGAAACATGACGAATCAGCATCCATGCTCAACAAGTCCACAAACGACGACAAAAAGCATGGCATGATCGATCATTGAAACTTAGAGACTTCCAGGTTGGAGATAAAGTCCTACTATACCAGGCCAAAGCCTTCAAATTTTCTGGCCAAGGCCCTTACGTCATCAAAAAAATCTTTGCCTCTAGATATGTACAACTCCAAACCCTTCAAGGCGATATCCTCGATACTTTAGTCAATGGGAACCGACTGAGAAAGTACAATGAACCATGTTTTCATCTTGATATGTATTAGTTGTTTTCTTTTCTACTGTTTTTCTTTATTGCTTGCCTGCCTTTTCGACAAAATTTTTGCTGTGCTTTCTTGTTCAAAACATCAAGATACTATCAGATCAGGTATACCAACAGTCTTCTCTGAGAAGACCACAAAAGCCATTAGTTTCCGAAGAATTGTTTCACACCATCTCAGATAAAATTCGCCTGACCTCTTTTTTATAGTGCACGATTCATTTCTGGCGCCTCCGCAAATTTGTCTTAGAGACAAAAATCTCTAAAAATAGAAAAAGGTAGTTTTTTTCATCTGATATCATAACGTTGCCTTGAAATTTGCGACCATCATTATCAAATTGTGGACAATGAGGATGATTTATGAGTGAAGTTGCTGCTAAAAAAAAGTCTATACATAGACCTCCACCCTTCTCTCCACGAATTCATTTTAGATTGCTGCTCTCGAGTTCATGCCAAAAATTTTCAAAATTCTCAGAGCAATCTAAAATCACTACTATCATGGCCTCCCGCGATTCCTCACTCAGTTTGCATCGCCGTAAGTCCCTCGTCCTTATTCAGAGGATATTTTTATGATCTGTATCAAGAATTACGTCGAGCAGCTCACCCTGGCCAAGGATATCCTCACAAGCCTTGGCTTTGATCTGACTCTTTTCCAGGACCAGCAGAGTGAGAGCCTCATCCGAGTGGCATACTCCACCTATTCGGATGAATTCCAAACTTTCAGGCTTACATCTAAGAGTGGTAGCTATACCATCATCAACGTCTCTCCGGGGGATCGCCAGAGCATTGGCTTCCCTAATCTCGAAGAGACAATCCATGGCAAGGGCACCAGCTATGATGCCAAATACTTTACCAAGTTTCTGATAGAGGACGACAAAATCATTGCCCAAACCAACGACGGGATCGCTATACGCCTCATCACGGATCCCCATCTACGGGACGCCTCAGAAATCCTCATCACCATGGTTGAAGTGCATACCGCCAAGATGGATCACATACCACCGAGCGACCTCTTTTCTTTGACCCTCACCATGGACGATCCCACTCAAAATTACAAGTGGGCTGAGAAGGTAGCAGAGAAGCTGTGCAGAGCTCTGAAAGCCAGAAAACCAACTACCAAATGTGGGTATCTCCTCCACGTGTTGGTCACCGAACAGTTGGGGTCTAGGGCGGTTGCTGCCATCAAGGAGCTGGATGATCTCTATCCAAGCACAAAAAAGCGAGCCACCCCCCAACCGACAGCAGAACCGGTCTCACCAGCCCCACCTATTGAGAAGCAGAAAGGGACGGCGCTCAGCACATAAGCCGGTGTCCCTCACGACATTCTATCCATCGACATCGGGACGGAGTATGCTAAATCCGGAGGGAGCCTTAAACCCTCTCAGGTCCCAAAGGAGGTCCTAGAGCAGTAGACGGCCTTACTTCACCAGGCCCAGCAATGCAAGAAAGCAATAGCGGCAGCAGCAGGCAGCTCAATGGCGGCAGACACTTCAGGCTCTGGTCCTATGGGCATGGTTCCGTCCACACATGCAACCTCCTCTCCATCACTTGCTCTCACACTCCCACCACCACCCCCACCATTTACTGCCACCTCCACACCCTCACTAACTCTCAACATGGGCTTCACTTCTCCAATTTCACAAAAGCCCTCACCTGTACAAACCTCCACCCTACTTGACTCCACAGTCAACGTAGATGATTTTGCATTACAATTACTCACCGCACTTCCATCAACCGCTGTCACCACTAAGCCAATCCACGCATCTCCGCCACGCAGTATTTCTCCACCTCTTTCACCCATCAACCCTCAATCACCTCCACCTATCTTTCATACATCTCCATCTAATGCTGCTCCCAATTTTCTACCCCGTACCCTAGCTACACACGCACCCTCCTTGACATTGGTCCTTGAGAGTTGTTATCCCTTGCAGCCTAAAAAGTGGTATGGTTGGTGAATGAGCTTCAATACCCCTAGGGGGACAATATACTATGTGGCAATTCGACAATGGTGCTATGGTGGACCTTCAGAAAGAAAAAACAAGGCTGGAGAAGGAAAACAAACAACAACAGTTGTAGATCCAGAACCTCACAAATCATAATCAACAACAGTAGCAGATGCTACTCCACCTCAAGAACCAGCTCCACCTGAAGGTATCCAACATGCAGTATACCATCGATCACCTCAAAGTCGAAAGGGATGAGGCTGTAGTAGATGCACAAGCCACACGTTCCGCTATGAAGAAACAGTGGGAATTGTTGGACTTCAACGACTTCGCACCACCAGCTATTCCTGAGGGAACTGCCATTCCAGTGGTGGCCAATCAAACGCTGGCCCAAAAGTTGAAAGTCACGATGGAACAGCACTCAAAATTACAACAATCATACCTTGCTTCTGTCGAGGCCCTGAACCAGCACATAGCCACCTAGAAGACCGCTTAAAGGCCGCTGTCCAATCGACACCGTCGGTTCATGCAGAGCATGCCCAATTCCATGATTCGGGGCACCACTTTGATGGACAGATGGTGGAGATGGAGCAGGATTCCAACAGCCTCCTCCTACAACTCAAGGCTCCTCTTTTCAAGCCCCTAGAGCAAGGAGCTCAAGCACCAACCAATCCGTCAAGCTCTGGGAGTACCAGCTCCCAACATTATCTTTTTCCTTCCACCGCTTCTAACCCTCTCAACACCACTAACCCCCTATTCATTCCACGACAATTTTCTCCTGAGTCACAAAGAATTGCTGAAGCTAACCCTCACCTCCTCTCTCTCCTGAAAACACGAGATTGCCTCTGAGGCACCAACCATCCGGCATAGAATCACGCCCTAGAACCGAGCAAACACATAAAGAAGCAGTCAAACTCCTGGATCCACAACCTCTCTAGCATCATCAGCTCTTCCTACAGAGTAAGACCTCAATGGCATGGTATATCGAAGCTCTTTCCTACATGCGCACAAATCCTTATTACTATCCAGTAGCGAGGCTTAAATAATAATAAAATAGCTTAACTTAGACTTGGGAAACTTAAGATTAGAAATATTTTATCTTAAGTTTTCCTAAGTTAAGAAACTTTCAAGTTCTAAATTTTTAAGTTAGAAGTTCTAGAAAGGCCAAAAACAGACTAGTCCCATACCCTCCTTGCCATAAAAGGAGAGATATTTGCCTTGTAAACAACACTATGAAATTATGCAAAATTGCTCTCTATTGAGATTACCATTCTATTTCTTTGTGTTCCCATTGGAAGGTGCATAGCTTGAGAGAAGATGCTCAGGCCTCCTCTTGCCTCCTTTCATTGGCTTATTGTGGCATGTTTTTATTGGTTTATTTAGTTAGCAGCAACTTATCTTTCAAACCCTCTAGGTTTCAATCTAGGTCTTAGTTTAGCAATCTTGCTAGTTGGGTTTGCCTTACCAAGGATTTTTATTATTGTTTCTAATTAGCTTTATTTCCATTTCGGACACTAGTTGGGTAAGCCTTAGAGCTCTCATCCTTGTTGATTCTTTGCGTATTTCCGTTGAAGCTTGTTGTAGAAACTTAAAAAGTGGACGAATCTCTACATCCCTATACTACACCCGCAAGTAGATCTAGCCATCGCACACACTAGAAATACTTCCAACATTATGTTTTTGTTCTTATCTATGAAATGAATTTAAACAGCTGAAATGAGCTTAATGAAAATTGCGTTCAGTTTCATTTGGTCACTATATTTTCACTATTGTTAGAAATAGATGTATTCGTTAGCTAGATTAAGTTATTTTCTAAATGTAGATAGTTAACAATGACTGAAGAAACCGCAAATTCGATTGTACCATCATACATGAAAATTTGCTAGCAATTGAGTATTGCACTCTCGAATATGAAGTACATGAATAATTTAAGAGGCCAACAAATAGAAATTTTAGCAAACCAAGTAAAATTGTTTCTTCTCTAAATCTTGTATTCCAGCTTGAAACTTATTCAAGGGAGAAGAAAGAGAACAAAAGTCAGAAATTGTTGAAAATTGGCTTATGAAATGGAGCAGCTATTTTAGTCTTGACGGAGTTTCCAAGGAGAAAAAGATTGAAAGCCATGTCTCGTTTCTTTGTGGCAAAGCATCATCTGGGTGGCGAGATCTAACAATCAAATCCACCACTTTGGATGTATTTGCGAAGGTATTCAAAAACATATTCGTCATTGCAAATGACATGAATTATTAGCAAAAGTTCATGAATTAAAAATTGATAATAAGATTTTGGACTCTTATATCTAGGAATTTATAAATCTCTGGAATCGAGTTCTTAGTCGAAAATAGGCATTATTTCACTTTCGAGGAGGGTGATAAAGTGCTTACGTTTTCTTGAAATAATTTTGTTCATCCATCAGACATGATTTCTATAGTTAATATAACAGAAGCATTTGATGAATTAGAGTAGGAAGTTTTTCCAATGTTTGCAATGCCTCTTTTGGATTTTTCTGGATGTAGCTAAACAGTTGTGAATTTTCTACAATTCTAAACTCATCAACTTTAGATCATGAACAAACAATAAAAAATCAAACTATAAGTGAATTTCAAGATGTTTTTCCAACTAAATTACCTCATAGTTTATAGCCATCTAGGTCAGTAGATTCCTGGTACTTAACCTATCTCTAGGCAACCTTACAGGTTTTCTCAGAAGGAGGAGACCGAGATTACAAATCAAATAGAAAACTATATGAGAATGAGACATATCCAACCTAGTAACTCACCATGGGGTGCTCTTGTTCATATGAAAGCAAAGAATGATGGAGGTTTTCAGATGTGTATGGATTATAAGAGATTAAATAAGGTAACCATTATTTAGGATGGACGACTTGTTAGGTCACTTAGGTGGAGCTAAATATGTCACTAAGATTGATCTTAGAATAGGGTACCATCACATAAGAATTAAGCCAAAAGATGTGCAAATCACTAGATTTTTCACAAGATTTGGTCATTATGAGTTCTTGGTATTACCTTTTAAATTTACAAACACACCAACAACATTCCAACAAATGATGAACAATTGATCTCATCCATGTTTGGGGAACTTTGTGGTAGTGCTTTTAGATTATATTCTTGTCTAAGTAGAACCTTTGAGAAACACATAGAACATATCAAAATTTATTGACAAAACTTCGTCAGGAGTTACTCGTAGTACGGCCTTCAACCTGAGAAACAAGTAGCAATTGATTTGGTTTCATTTGGATCACAAAAACTCAATGTACATAGTGAACTAGCTTGAGATTGCCAATGAGCTCCAAAAATATTCTATCTTCTCACTATGGAGAGAGGTAATACATAGCAAATTCGACTTCCTTCTTGAAGTTCGATGGATTTCCAGCATGTAATAAGGAAGTTAACTCACTCTCCTTGACCTAAAATAAAACCCTAGCATAGATCCTAGAGTTATGCTTGGTAGGTAGCTAGTTTGTCAAATTTTCACCTTAAACTTGGGTGTAGGTCCTATAAAGTAGGGATGACCACCAAATAGACATGACCAACTCTCTTGACTTGACCTAACCTATATTAGGAGTGGGTTGCCACGTGGCATCTTGGCGAACCCAATTATACACAATATTTACAAAGTTCTACATGTCTAGATTTGCCAACATAGGCAACTTTTCACACTCCTCCTCAAATCTAGCCTTGGAAACAATAATGTAACTATATACAATTCTAAGACCTGATCTTAACATCAGAAATGAATCATATTCAGGTTTAGAAGATGACTAATGAGCCCCCAAAGATGAGGATATGATCTATCACCATATCCAAGATAGAGCTTCTTTGATCTTGATCTCCTCCAAGATGAATTGAAGAGTCTTGATTCTTCCTTGCACCTTTGCACTTGATTTCTTCCATGTTGAGTGAAGATGCATGAACTTGAAACTTGCTTCTCCTTGATCTTTATGCTTCTCTTTGAATGAAATCTGATGTCTCCATGTCTTGTGAAAATCACATTGATCAAGATCACAAAACATGTACTTGCTAATATTACCAAGATTTATCATGCTAAAATGACTAGTCCACAAACCATCAAAAGTAAGCATGATTTTCCTAATCTTGTAATTACAAGTGATCTTGAACTTCATGAGGCTACATACTTGCTTATGGATATAAGTGTCCTTCAAGAATGTTTCACTTATTCTCATAAGAAGCTTACAATTTGCCTCTCCAAAAGAAAAAGCACATTTTTCAAAACAATGAGTGATTAACTCATTCTTGCTCTTCCAAAATTTGAGAGCACTCATTTGATCAAACAACCAATTTACTTTTAATTGGTTCGTAACAATTTTTAGATCACTAAGACATAAAAACTTGTTCTCAAATGAGTCATTACACATCTTATCTTAAACTTCCTTCTTGATGAAGCCCTCAAGTTTCCTCATGTAGTTCTCATAGCATACCTCAATTTGCCTCATGTAGATCTCATAGCAAAATGGTTCATCAAGCATTGAAGTAAGAAAAGTGTTGAAAGTGAATGGTTGAGAATCCTCCCCTTGATTACCTTTGCCAAGATAAGTGAGCCTTGAAGGCTCGGCCCTTGCATTTGTGGATCTTCTTGGAGCACTTGATCTTTGAGGTGGATCCTCAAGATCTCCATCACTTTGTTGCTCCTCCTCAATCCTTGTAAGATCATTGACACCATGGATGGATCCAAGCATCTCTTGCATAAACATCTAAGAATGTTTCATGCATATTATCATCACTACTTGGTACATGAGAAAAAGAGTGTACATTTGAATGAATGATTTCCTCTTTTGCCATAGCAATTTTAGCATCCAACTTAAACAAACTACCTTGTTTAGCACCATTTGTTATGCAATTATCATTCTTCATGATGGAACAAACTCCATGCTTGAAGTGAACATCTAAACCATCATCCATTAGTTGTCCAACACTAAGCAAGCTCTTGGTAATTGATGGTACAAAAAAGACATTGTCTAGATCCATCCTTTTGCTAGATCCTAGACTTAATGAGATGGTACCAATACCATCTATCTTACATTCTTGATCATTTTCTAAAGAAATGAATTTAATAGCACCATTGAAAGAGTGTAAGGTTGAGAATGTGTCCTTTTGGAAAGTCATGTGGGAGCTAGCCCCACTATCAATCTACCAAGTGTCCTTTGAGTTGCTTTTGCTTGTTGGAGTGGATGTAGATGCCATCAAAGATGAGATCTCCATCATCTTCATATGCAAGGTTCCCTTGTTTGTCCTCCTCCACTTGTGCTCTTAGCCTCTCGTAACATTCAGATGCATAATGCCCCTTCTTTCCACAAAAGAAGCATTTTTGCTTTGACTTGTTCTTTGAGCTTGATGCATCATCCTCTTCTCCTCATGCTTTGTAGAATCTGATTCCTAAGCATGAGAACCCTTGAAGTGTTACTAGATTCATAGATTAATTTCAAAGACTCCCAAGCCTCTCTAGCACTAGTACATGCTGATATGTCGCTCAAAAATCATTGCTCACATTCATCTTCACACAATGAAGTGCAAGCCTAGATCTCTTCTTGTATCTAGCTAACTCATGTGCACCTAGAGGTTCATCTTCATCTTCAGTCAAGAACTCATAAAGGTCTTGGAGCACCAAGAGTGACTCCATCCTAACCTTCCAAATAGTATAATTTGTAGAATTCAATCTCTCACTAGCTTCTAGAAGGTATGCTCCAGCATATCCCATCTTACTAGTGACTTCTACAAACAAGAAATAGATTCGATTGACTTGAAAACTCACAAAAGTCTCACACTTGCAATGTTTCACTCAAATTTGATTTCTAATCCAACAAATGGACTTATAATCACTGTTCTATCACTTTCTCACAAAGCTGGAATGAAGATAAGATGAAGTGAAAACTACTTTCAAACAAATCTTGCCAAGAAATGGATTTGATTGTCTCTAGAGACTCACTAAGGTCTCTCTTTTGTAGGGTTTCACACAACTTAGATTTCTAATCCAAAAAATAGACTTATAATCTCAATTCTAGCACTCCCTCACAAAGTTGGAATGAAGATAAGATGATGTGAAATCTACTTACAATCAAATCTTGTCAATTTTGGCTATTTTTGGACAATAACATGACTAAATCTCCCTCACACTTTTTGATGTACTTTCAAGACCTGTAAAACAAGTTTAGAGGACCTGATTTTAGCCTAGATTAATTAGATTTCATGACCCTATGTCAAATCTAATCAATGGCACTCAATCTTGGTAGCTTATCCTAAGATTTCCACCAAAAATTACATCAAAAGCTCACAAATTGAATTTCTTTGGATCAATTGAATACCATGCATTAAATGCAGGTTCAGAGGGTGCCCACACATGTGGACAGTACGGATTTGGACCCCTACCAAGTTTGGGATCAAATCTCCTCACCAAAATCAAGATTCTAGCTTGCCCTCTCAATACTAGTTTTTAGCACCAAAACTTGCTAAAAATGGATTTGCATTAGATCAATGGCTTATGCTCTTGTACTTGGCTCTGATACCATGTGAAAGTACTGTACTTTAGGACCATAAACGGATCTACAAAAGATCCACAAGAGTGATTGGATGCTTGCTTAACAATCTATCAAAAAACTAGACACAAAAAAGTTGATCTAGATTGGCAATTTGACAAACAACAAGCATTAACAATCAAAAGACTTGATCAACATTAAAATCCGAGCCCACACGTGTGTACTACAGGATGTAGTACGACCTTCAACCTGAGAAACAAGTAGAAATTGATTTGTTTTCATTTGGATCACAAAAACTCAATGTACATAGTGAACTAGCTTGAGATTGCCAATGAGCTCCAAAAATATTCTATCTTCTCACTATGGAGAGAGGTAATACATAGCATATTCGACTTCCTTCTTGAAGTTAGGTGGATTTCTAGCATGTAATAAGGAAGTTAACTCACTCTCCATGACCTAAAATGAAACCCTAGCCTAGATCCTAGAGTTATGCTTGGTAGGTAGCTAGTTGGTCAAATTTTCACCTTAAACTTAAGTGTAGGTCATATAAAGTAGGGATGACCACCAAATAGACATAATAGACCCTTTAGTCTAATCATTAGTAAATGAAAACACTCCCTCTAGTTATACTCTAAGCTTTTCAAAAAAACAATATGAATTGACACATTAATCAAAGGCAGCTTCAATAGCTCAATCATTCCAAGTGCTAAAGCCATTAGAATGTAAACATGATACTAAATTGCTGATATCTCGATAAAATAAATAGACTCTCTTGACTTGACCTAACCTATATTAGGAGTGGGTTTCCACGTGGCATCTTGGCATTACATGTGTGGGACCCAATTATACACAATATTTACAAAGTTTTATATGGCTAGATTTGCCAACATAGGCAAGAGTGGCCTCCCTGAGTGGTGTGCAATCAAGAAAACTTGAACTCAATATATAAAATAATCAAAAAATAATAAGTACAAATATGTACAATAAAAACTAGAGATTCGAAATAAATTACACGCATAACACACAAAGGGGCCCAACAATCATGTTAGAAAATTTTCCAATAAGTTTATATTAAATATAGTAGTTATTTAGATCATAATTAATGTCCTCCATGGTAGTCTAGTTGAATAAGATTGTTGGTGTTGATTATAATGAGTGATATTCCTCAATCTAGCAAGTTGGAAGTTGAATATTGCAATGGAGACCCATGGATAAAAATGTGAAGATATTTTAATGTGTGATGTTGCCCCACCCCAAATAAGTTGGATAAGAGTGTTACATGTGGCAAATGGATACCCTAGGCTCTTATCCCTCCACCCCTCCACGTGGAATGTGGACATTTTCAAACCCAAAATTGGCTTGGCCTAGGATGTTGATGTTTAATATAGATATTGGAATTATCATATTTCCACCATCATTCGAGGGCATGAGAGCTCTAGCCTCCACTATCATCTTTTCATAGTTAGTAGCTCTCCATCACTTTGCAATAAGGGAGACCCAACGCCATCCAAGGGTGTGCAAAGCTTGTGCTTTCAATGTCATATTCTGAGCTCTCGCCATCACTTTCCAATAAGGGTGAGACCCAACATCGTCCAAGGTTGTGCAAAGCTTGTGTACCTTCATTGTCATATTGTGAATGAGAGCTCTTGCTTCCACTATCATTTTTTTGTAGTTAAGAGAGCTCTCCATCTATCTTTCTATAAGGGTGGGACCAAAGGTGCAAGAGTTGGAATTAAGCTTCTCCTTAGATATTGTAAATAATCATGCCACATTACTAGTAGGAACAAAGCTAACAAAGTATAGAAATGATGGGAAAACCCATGATCAAACAAGTGGAATCTAGATTATTTCTTAAAGATAAGTATTACAAAAATATTTAGGATTTCTTTTATATAAGCATGTACCTTTTGAGTATGAGTATTAGTCCATAGAAAACCAAGAATCTTACAAAATGAATGTTTATTTTGAAAATAACTCAAAAAGCATTGCTCAAGAAAATCGGCAAAGTATAGGAATATAACTTGCATTGTTCTCAAAATTTGGCATCATGAAGATTTCAACGATTTTTTTATATATGTACAAACCCTTTTTTGAGTAATAGTCCTCAAAATTTCGAGAAACTTTAAAAAGTTCAGGTTATTTGAGGATCACCCAAAAAAATGTTTTGTCGAGAGAAGAAAAGAAAAAAACGTTTTGTGCGCATGGGTCAAAAAGGATTTCCGAACTCTTGATGCCCAATTAACAATATTGCAACTGAAGTGAGAGGCTGATTTTTTTGTGAGCAAGTATTTGTTGGTTCCATGGATACTTAGAGATTAGGTGCACTCACATCCATGGAAGAACGAGGTAAACCCACAATAAAATTATGGGACAAATAGTTAGTGCTTGGTTTAGTCATTTCTTAGCATGCTGGAGCTCCCTTCACAATCCATCATGCAACCACCACCACCCACCTGATGCATGCCTACCACTCCCTTCTCTTTCCATGCATTATCGGTAGCTACTGATGGTTGTTGCATATTCTTTCTCGATTTTTGTTATGCCATGCCCTCTACTGTAGCATGAAGCTGCATCAAGATAGTTATTGTTGGATTCTGAAACCCTACTGCAGTTTGCCGTGTTTGAGATTGCTTTGTTACATATTCTGCCTGCTTTGCTTTCATTTCATCAGAGATTGGAAGTTTCATGGCTTAATTGTCTGTTGGTAGCTGCTTGATTTCACGCACACTTATGTGGGTCTCCTTAAACAGGTATTGGTGCCATCATTCTGCTGCTTTCTCTGAATTTTATTGTGAAATCTGATCTGGGCACTTGCCTGATATCTTTTGTCTGTATCTTATCAATTCGAAAGTTTATGAGTTGATTGTATCTGTTTAATTTCAAAGACATTTGGGTCTATTTCAACATGTGCTGGTGCCTTAATTCTGCTGCTGTCCCTGAATACTACTTTAAAATCTGATCTGAGGTTTTGTGTGAAAGGTTTTCTCTAGTACACACTAATTCTCCTTAACTATGCTTCCAACTCTTTAATTGATCTGCTTTTCTACATTGTTCAATTTTCCTGCAACCTGAGATCGATCCATGGACTCTAACAGCAACCTGCTTAATTGATACTATTGCGATCTCCGCATGTCATGCACATCTTCCTTTCCATTTCACCTGTCAAATTGGTGCAACTTGAGCTCACCCTTGCTTGAATTGAGGCTGGAGCTGCTGTTGCCACCGGATTCGTACTACTGGGATTTCTGATCAAGCTTCATCTTGATTGAACAGTTCAGTATGTTAAGCATCTGCTTCTGTATTTATTTTTGAAATTGATCTATATGATGTCACTTCATTTCTCCTGGCCTGGGCAATTGTTCAATGGGAAAGGAAGCAGCACACACAGCTTCCTCAAATGCGCACTTGTATCCGTGTTTTCGCTCGCCTTCGCACAGATTCCTGTGGTGAGCGCAGAGTTTCATGTCAACACAGCCACTGGAAGAATTGTGGACAAATATGGCAGAGAGAGGCTGTTTCACGGCCTCAACGTGGTGATGAAAGGCCCTCCTTGGCATCCTCACACCGACGCTTTCGATCCTCGAAATTCATTCTGCGAGGGAGATATTAAGCTGATGAGGAAGTGGGGCATGAATGTGGTGAGGCTAGCGGTGATGTGGCCTGGCGTGGAGCCTACGCAGGGAAATATAAACGCTACATATCTCCAGATCATGCGTTCAATTGTTCGCAAACTACACTCAGCAGGTATATATACTTTAATTGAGTTCCATCAAGATTTGTTTACCTCTCAATTCTGCGGTGAGGGCGTACCAGGGTGGGTTTTGGGCGACACTGTTAGCGATCATCCTAAAAGCAAACTGTACAATTCCCAGCAGGCTTTTCATCCATCGCGGAGCTTACGAGGGTTAATAGGCCGGCGAAAGAAAGCTTGGGGAGACTCTACTTTCAAATCGTATGAATCTGCTGCAACTGAAGCATTAAGTGCACTTGAAAGGGATCTAGATTGCCAGCAAATGTTGAGGAATCTTTCGCATTTCCCAGAGCCTTTAAGCAGAAGATGGGTTAGAGATTTTGATCAAGGAACAAGCCAGGAATTGCAGGAGAAGTGCGGCAGCCCTAATTGGTTCTGGTTCTACTTTTCATATTCTGTTTCCAAGGCATTCCAGGATTTGTACGAGAATCGATGGGGATGGGCAGATCTTCTCGCTGGATATTGGAAGGCTGTTGTAGAAACTTTCAAGAAGGAGAAGGGTGTGCTTGGATATGAGCTCATGAATGAGCCTTGGGCTGGAGATTTTTACACGGATCCCTTGCTACTACTTCCAGGAATTGCTGATAGGATTAACTTAGCACCATTCTATGAAAAGTTGCAGGCAGCTGTGAGGTCTGTTGACAGCGAAAGAATTATTTTCTTCGAATCTCTCACCTTTGATGATGTCTTGTGTGGATTCTCCAGTGTTCCTGGAGGAGAGGTATTTAAAAACAGGTCAGTTCTGAGTTATCATTACTACAGACCACCAAATCTGAGCCCCAGACAAGCTTTCAGAGAGAGATTGGGGGAAGGGAAAAGACTTGGATGTGGAACAATGCTGACCGAATTTTTTATCAATAGAGAAGGTAGCAGCAGCAGGTGGCTCTCCAAGAAACAACATGAATCTCTCTCTGCTTGGGATAGCCTTTGTGCAAAATGGAAGCTTTGTAGCTGTAGTAAGTCTGTGCCTTTCTGTGCCAACAAAATGAGCAACAACTTGGAACAAGTTTGCTTTCAATTGCAGTCTTCTGAACGCCAGAAATTGTCTGCAGAGATGGAAGCTGGAAAGGATTCAGTCGAAGAGGTTTTGGCTGAATCAGACAGCTATGTTCAGTCTTGGATAGGATGGGAGTACAAAGCATTTCTCAACAAGACAGGGTCAAACATAGACCAATCACTTTTTACTGATGATGGACAAGTAAACCTGAACCTGGCAAAGAAGCTTGCTAGGACTTACCCTCAAGCAGTTGCTGGGAAGATTATTTCATTTTCATTTGATCCAGTCTTTGCCAGGTTTTCTTTGGTCTATTTTGTTGAAAGATTGCTGCACAGCCAAGCTGAGGAAGAAAATTTAGTGTCTGTAGATGTTGATAACAGCAAGCACTGTACCCAGATTTTTGTGCATCGTCAGTTTCATTATCCCTTAGGTCTTGATGTGAAAGTGAGTGACAACTGCCTTGATGTAAAGGAGGAAGAGAGAATCATTACCATATGTCATAGCAACCATTGTCTTAGAAAAGTTGTGCAGGTTGAAATTAACAGAAGAAAGCCTTGATGATCATAAATCCAATGGTTTTGTTCTTTGGCAATGCAGTGGGTCATTCACAAATGAAAATAATGCTGCCTATATTCTAAGCAGGAATCAAACCAGGACTACAGTGAAACACATACTTTTATTTAGCTATACATTGGAAATGTGTGAGGCAAATCTTCCCTATGGTGGAAAGTTTGGAGTGATGGTTCCCCAGCATTGGCAACTATAGGTCTAGAATCATGTAATAGGCAATCACCATCACATAGGCAATCAATCTACTCTATGATAACACTTTATGTGGACATGACCATTTATCGTGTGAAGACATGACATCTTATTAGATATATCACAGATCTAGCCCTAATTGCATTCTTCTTGTTGCATAGGCCCACCTAGAATTTGATGTCAACAATGTGGACATGACCATTTACCGTGTGAAGACATGACATCTTATTAGATATATCACAGATCTAGCCCTAATTGCATTCTTGTTGTTGCATAGGATTGCAAGATTCCACCTAGA
This sequence comes from Diphasiastrum complanatum, assembly GCA_029204225.1. NCBI lineage: Eukaryota > Viridiplantae > Streptophyta > Lycopodiopsida > Lycopodiales > Lycopodiaceae > Diphasiastrum > Diphasiastrum complanatum. The sequence continues at coordinate 43,427,506 of CM055104.1, forward strand.
ATTTGATGCCAACAATGTGTTGCCATACAAATGGCATGATATGGTCATTACGGAACCAAAGAAAACGATCAAGCCTAATATGGGACATAAGTTTACTACTAGTCCATTGTCAACATTGGCCATAAATGTTTTGGAGCAAAGAGTGGTAGAGTTTCAAAAAGCATCTTATCTCACTACTGCTATATCTTCTCCCACACAACCAACAACATCTCTACTCACAGCCACAAATGCATGCACGATGACATTTCTACTTCCAAATCACCTCCATTGCACCATTAATCCCTCATATACATCCACATCCACCTCTGCCCCTACCATATGTTATATTCCTCCCATTTACCTGCAAAATTATCAAAATTTTGAAAGAATCTAGAGGAGATGATAGGTGATGCTATTCTTGGCTTTTAGTGTGGAGTTGGATAAGCAATCATTAAGACTTACAAATTTTTGTTTGGACTATGAACAATTATTTTGAAAATATCCACATGGGTTACATGGGAATAATAAGTGTTTCCCATCCCTTATTTAGGGAATTTGGAAAAATTGCCACTACTCTTTTCATTTAGGAGGTACCTTGTTATGTGAAAATAGTTTCCTAGATTGTTGCTCGCTTTGACCGTGCAAGGCCCAAGCATCTCTAAGCCTACTCCTTATTGGATTTGAACTAAGCAAGCTGAACAAGCACTATTGCACTGTTGGATCTTAGAGCCTCTTTTCATGCAGATGATGTCAAATGGGGTGAACAGGTCATCATTGCCCTTTACATGTAACCTGGGCATCCGAGTGACCTGCTAGGGGGTTATATAGGTAAATTCAACTATTTTGAGTCGTAAATTTTGAATGTCATCTTATAGTTCATCTATTGAATATTAAGAATGTATAACTAATAAGGTTGAAACTAATGTTGTTGTCACATGATAAGAATATATACTTAGAGAATGTATCTACATTCAATTTAAGAAGTCTCAAAATATGAATATGGTCTCAATTTATTTGAATTTACTATGGGCCCAAAAATCTGGAATTCAGTAGTTGGGTAGAAGGGATTGAGAGGGAGGTTGTGATGGATTCACCAATTTTATCCATCAATGTAGATCATTGATGGTATTTTTTATGTCATTATGACATCACCTTACCTTCACAAGAAAGGAATTCCTCAATGGGTCTTACAATTTCTCAATTATGTGGAAAAGCTTGTATATCTATGGATTGTAGAAAGGGGAAACCGGCCACACATTACATCATTCCTGGAAGGACTGAGGTGAATAAGAAGTGATGAATTGTTGCTCAATGCCTTTGCTGAGAGTTTGGCAATTTTTTTGGTTCAGAATTTGCAAAATTTCCGAAATGTTCTAATTGTGTGCATGTCTTTAGTGAAAAAGTAATTTCATAGTCACTATGCATCTCTGGGAACATGGTACTGAGTGTTATAGTGGTTTGGTTAGTGAAGCATGAATACAGTTTTAGTAAAAAGCAATTAGAAACAAATTTTCAGTTTAGTTAGGCAGTTTACGTAAAAAAGTCAATTTTCTAAATGACTGCATGTAGACTTTGATTCATGTTGGAAGTTTCAAAATCAAGTCAGTTCGGGGATTTGAATTGATAATAGTGAGATTGAGAGTTCGATGACTATGATTGATTTTCATAGTTTCAATCCATTTCAATGGAATTTGGAAATCCTAAGTACAAATTTCTGAAAGAGCCAAAATTGTTTCGAATTTGTTTTAAATATGTGGGTTATTGATTAAAACGAAATTGGCCTAAAAAGTGAATGAACTTATTGAGATGAATGTAATCAATTGATTCAGGAGGTCAAAACTACTTTCACTTATAGTTGAAGATTTTGGGATCTATCAATTACTTAAAACAATTTATAGTTTGGAATGGCGATACCATTCTTGAAAGCAAGATAACCACACTAGTTGTTGGGATAGGCACACTTAATGTGGTTATACATGTTACACACCTCTCAAAACATGAATGCTTATGCAAAATTTCTACAAAGCTTTTGCATTACATCTCGATTTTGGTAAGTCCTCATCAACACCAAGCTAACGGACCTCCTGTGGATACAAGGTTGTATTCGGGCATGGACCATGGTGGAGCCCCTGAAGTTGCAGAAGAACAGCCAGATCCACAAGTAATGCAACCAGGTCCATCTTCATCAAGGACCATACGATAGTGCAAAAGACCAATCAGCGTTGAGGACCAGATCCAGAGATTTTTAGCGCAACATCCTCATGAGTCCTCGCGTGGTGGTTGGATTCTCAAGCTTAAGACCTCTGAAATAGAGGCTGACAAAGAATTGGATAAAATAACCGCATTGGGAGAGCAGCCAGCTTGGAGAGTTACAATTTTTGAGAAAACTCCCGAATCCATTAGGAGTTATGTGGCCAGCCCTCGCCAATTGCTCGTAGATCCGTATTACGTACCAATGCCGCGCAAGAATAAGTGGAAGGATTTGGGATTAGCCATGGACAAAATTACTATCCATACGCCGAACTGGCCAATCATCCACCAACCTTACAGTTGGAAAATTTTAGTGGATTTCCACCGAGCACTACAAGCATACCAGCGGGACTCTCCCGATCCAACAGTGAGGCAATCGGCACTGTTTGCAAAAAATTTGACTCTATTGGCATCCGTGGCAATGCGATGGGATGATTGCCTTCCTCCTTTGGCATTTGATTCGAATAAGCCAATGGCGTCAGAGAGCATTAAGGATCAGCTGCCTATGGCTAGATTGTATTTCCATGCCGCAATGATGGGAGGCTCCTGGAAATCTCGATTCACAGCCTGGACAACTTCAAAGTGGATCGTTGGAGCCCACCATTGTTTTTTGCCGCACAATTTAGATTTCAACAATGCCCGACTTGATTTCATGGAAGAGGTGCAGTATCATTTAATAACAATTCGACGTGACACAAATAAAAGCCCACGATAACTGCATCTCACAGGTGTCGTGAGACCGCCACTAGTTTTGGTGGGGGATACTGTTGGAGGGTTTTCAGATCCCAAGGCAATCCTAACTCTAGTTAATAAGTGAGAGGGATTTGGCACCCTGCGTGTCTAAGTCCAACCCAATGATCACATAGAGATTCGATAATTAGAAAGTCAATAAAAGGACTTTAGGCCTTTTTGCGGGACTTTTAATGTCGCAGGGCCTAAATGTCAAGTTAGTGAATAAAGTTGGGTTTCCCTCCAATTTGGATGGTTCTCACTCTTTTTTAAATTTGAATAGTTAGGGAGGCAGAAATGGACCAATATGATTTTTCAGAGGCCAGGGTCCTCCTCTCTACTATAAAAAGGGACCAATTCGAGTTTGCTACACATGTACATATCTTCATTTCAATAAAGCAGATTGGTTCTCTTGTGAAATGGATTTATGAATGTCCTTGCTCTCTATCACTTTTCCTCCATCTCTCATGCTTTTATTGTGCTTTGCTGATTGTTGGATCTGATTGTTATTGGGATTGCATGTTTTTATACATTTTACGAGAGAGAAAGGGAGAGAGAGAAAGAGTAAGCTATCTTCATTGTGGATCTAGTGTTAATGGATGTAGTGTTAATGCTTAGGATTAGTGGATGGTAGGGTTAGATGTGAATCTTCCATTTATGTTGAAATTTAAACTATGTTATTGCTCTCATGGGAACGAATCTAGGTGTGACAACTAACTTCATCTCCTCGATGCTAAATTGATTAGATCTTGGGTTGAGGATAGGCAAGGAAAGAAACCCACTACAGACAGAAAGATTTAACATTTACTTAGACATGTTTCCCAGTACTCAATTTCTGATTTTTATCAAGAGTACATTTTTGTCCACACCGTTGAATTATTCTATTGAGCATTACTATTGTTCATTCATCTTGATAATTGCTGGTAACTGCTGCACTTTCGATCTACAACCATCTGTTGTTCTACTTCCGCTGCTATCCTACAATTATCAATCTGATATCAGAGCATATGTATTCATCAGAGCTCCTCTGATCCGATACCAATCGATACTTCCTGATAACCCACGGTTTTCCAACATGGTATTAGAGCTCATTTATGATAACCTATCATTTTCTGACAAGAACAAGTCACTGTACAAGTGAAAAGGGTAGATTTTATTGATAAGGAGATGCGTTTCATAGTTCAAAAAGACAACCCTTGTTGGTGATGGGCTGATTAATAGAAATATGCAAACCCCCCCCCCCCCCCCCACAAAGGACCCTCGACGCTTAGATGCACACATTTGCACATGCAAATGGTTGAAACTTGGCAAAACGAACACTTGCAACACAAAGAGAATTGATCGTCTTGATCTAAGACAATCTTCTTTGTGAATGTACGTCACGTGGGATATAGCCCACAACAATCCATACAATCACATGCACTAATCCATACACCCTTGAATGACTTTTTTGTGATTATGCATATGATATAGCCCAAGACAATCCATACACCCTTGAATGACGTCAGAAGTTCAAATTGATACTGTAATGATCGCTAGGAAAATCCCTAAGACGAGGATAGAAAGTCATAATAGGAGCAAAACCACCCATCCAAACCTAGATTAATTCAGGATCTAGCCCCCGAGCCATGCCATGTGAATACCGGAGGAAAAGAGAGAAATTGGTAATCTGAACCTGAGCCAAGGTGTCGATGGGCGAGTTTCTACTCCAATATATAGAGAGTAGAGGCCTGTGCACTCACTCATGCATTCCCCACGCAAATCGTCTATAAACATGTCACATCTCCCATGCAGTCCTCATGCATACATTAGTCACATGTATACGCACTACTCCATATGTCTCAATGGGAATATCTGGGTCCTCTCAAGATATTGAATTAAACCAAAGCGTAACTAAGAATCTCGAATACCGGAGGGCCGGTCTACCATATTAGGATTATTCCAAAGCCTTGGCTGAATATGGCATGACAGATACCCTCTTGCAGAGGTGATCACATGGGCTATATATCCATTCACTCATCTTAGAAGGATGAGGTTTTGTCACACATATATTTGATTGGATGCAAAGTGGAGGGCTTACTTGTGGGATTATGGGAAAAGGTTTGTTTTATGCTATGAGAAACGTCTCGTATGGCTCCTAGAGCCACATGGTAAAATAATATTGGGTGATTCTCATTTGTAAGATACAAGGCCCAAAGAGAGGATGAGGGGACACAAGGGTCCATGTGACCGGTGCCTTTGGGGTGGGGTGAGGTGGTAGAGAAGCCAATTTGCCTCGTCGCCTAGCCACATGAAGAAGCCAGTTCCTATCCAAGAGCTGGCTTTTGTTCACGTGCGGTAAACTTGTGAGCCAATTCCTTGGTGTAGTAGCATAGGTCTAGATGTGTTTTTTTGCAAAGCCAAGAAGTAGCTGGCTGGCTAGCTAGTTCCTTCCTCCACATCCAACAACCAAGCTTTAAAAAGCCTCTGCCCTAAAGAAGCCTATGTGGGCAGGCTCTCTCTAACTCTAGAATCACTCGATCCTCCTCATTATCCGATCATCCAGCATTTGAGAGAGAGAGAGAGAGAGAGAGAGAGAGAGATGGCGGGCGCTGATGTAGAGGTGGTGGATTTTGAGCCTGAAGATGAGGATCTTCTGGACGAGGATGTGCAAATGGAGGACGCAGATGCACCCGCTCCCCCTCCCAAACTGAAATCCACAATCACAGCAGGGCGTGCTGCTGCCGCTACTGCAGGTGGAGGCAGTGAGATGATGAACATAGCAGGTGGCGGCCCTAAGAAGACAAAGGGCCGGGGATTTCGAGATGAAGCGGCCGTGGAGCATGCAAGTAGGTTTGCGTCCAAAGAATTTGAGACATTGGGAGCTGGAGGTGGTGGTCCTGGTCCTCAACGTTGTATCCTTTTTACTTGCCATATGTTCTTTTAGGTCATGACGTTGACAGTGAAGAAAGAGGATGCTTATGCAATTACAGAATGCCATATTTAGGGTAATTTCAGAGATTTCTCATGGATGCTTTTACTTTAGGTTTACTGGCAGTTGCAGCTTCTTGACATCTTTTTTTAGCTGTCGAGGGTTGGATAATATTAATTACTGGAGTCCACGAGGAAGCTTCAGAAGATGATCTTCACGAATTGTTTGCTGAATTTGGTGAGATAAAGAATCTGCACTTAAATCTGGATCGAAGAACGGGCTTTGTCAAGGTAAGGAATGACCATTTCCCTTAGGTTTCTTTGTTTGAATAATTATCATATTTTTTCATCTTGTACAGGAAGTTCGTTCAATATGGGGATACTATGTACTGCATAGTTACACTAACTGCGGTTTGAATTGTTCAGAGCCGGGTAGAACAGAAATCTGGTTTGAACCTGGGGAAAAAAAAAAAAATCCAAAAAAACGTTTACATTTTTTTTCCAGTTGGAACAGTCCAGGCTGGTTCGAATCGGTTCGAACCGGACGAATCAGCTGTTGAACTTTTTGACCAGACATTGTCGACAAACAGTTTTTAAAAAAAGTTTAGGGTTATGTTGATCTTTTTGGTCAGTGTCCTTCCAATATTAATTTACACGTAAGAGCATGCAGACACATGGTATGAGTATGTGATAATGTCGACTCCTCAAAGATTGCATGTGCATGTAATTAGGGTTTGGGACACCTTAGGATTGTAGTTGGCACTTTTGTTGCTTGGTTTTGTGCCATAAAACTTGAAGTGAAACATTGTTTGGGCAAAAAGTATCACAAATTTGGGCACGATTGCTAGAAACAGGTACATGGTTGGGGTTAGGAGACTAGGGCATCCTCCTTTGTGATGGTGCTTGGCACTCAACCCCTATATATGCTTATAGCTTGTCCCTATTGCTTACCTGTCTATGTAGGAGGGCATGAGAGAAGGACATTGATACCATTGTGCATTTAGGTGATATGGGGGTATAAGGGTGCACATTGCGTTGGAACTTGGAAGAAAGGATGTGATTCGTTTTGATCTTCTATGCTTACAAGCATGAAGAAAGTCTCATCTCTTCATGGGTTGGCTTCTGGCTAGGCTTGAGGTTAAACACCTGGTGGTAGCAGGGTGTATGTAGGCAGTAAGCCTCTACATTTGTCATGATTTTTCCTTCCATTTATGTGTGAGCTCCAGTTGTTAGTTGTCTGTTGTCGAATTGCAAGAAGTATATAGCCAGAGTATGCCCTTCCTCTCAGTGGAATTACTTCTAACTTGTTTGCTAACTTGATTAGAATTGCATGTGGTGTCCTCGCCTTGATTTTTTCTAGCTTGGAGTGTGACGGTGAACAATTTATGGTGTTCTATAATAATCTGTGATGGGTTGTTATTAGCATGTCGATGTGACATGATGATGTGGCACAATGACGTAGCACCAACTACATGTTGGGTATAAAATAAAAGCTATTGATGAGTAGTCTCCAATGGTGTATGCTACTTAGTCAAATTCCCAACCATATACAATATGGTAGAAGGCTGTTAATTTACTTACAAGCACACACATATCTCATATTCCCCCTTTTGAAGTCATGTAGCTTCCTTAAACTTTACAAACTTTTATATAGACAACCCCTTTGTACATACATCAACATTCTTTTCTGTTGGACAATAGAAGAGAGATACAAATACAACATAAATTTTATCTCCAAGGACTTGTAATATTCAAGACTAAGATGAAGAGTATGTTTTAGCTATTGAAATATTCTCTTTGCTACTTTCCAATGTGACACCTTTAGCTTTGACATGTATTGATTGAGAACTTGCATTGCATGACTTATATCAGGTTGGGTGTGAGTCAAAGAAATTAGACTTCTCACTATGTGTCCGTATAGTGGCATTTACATGTGTTGCATGACTACCTTGTTCCTTGTCTCTGTGCGTGTTGCTTTTACGAGATCGTAACAGTAGCGACCCAACATTACTTCTAGGTGCAGCTAACCATCGGAGTCAGAGGACAGTGTAAGTCAGTGGCGTGCATGCATACCAAGTAGTAGGTATGAGGGCTAATAATGCCCATGCAGACACATGCATGACTGTAGGAGGCCATGCAGTCCTTCAGCAGTGGACTGGGACTCGACATGCATCAGTAACCCATGCATGCAGTATGAATGGTGGGTGTCAGCAGCAACTACCACCTACTGCATGCAAACTCACACTGGGCTAGGAGGGGCATTGCCATGCCCACGATTGGTCTCGGGTAGCGTGTCAACACTAGAGATCAGTAGACCAACAACCCGTAAGTTATTTATGATTATAAGGGGTTTGGGGCCCTTATGTGCATATGGTCATAATTAATGGTTGTAGGCCTAAACTCATGATGGTGGATTTGTATGGGTCTATCAATGAGTCATTGAGGAACTGGATGACGCGGCCTATCTAAACTCATGATGGTGGATTTGTATGGGTCTATTAGTGAGTCATTGAAGAACTAGATGACGTGGCCTAGATAGGCCGCGTCATCCAGTTCCTCAATGACTCATTGATAGACCCATACAAATCCACCATCATGAGTTTAGGCCTACAACCATTATTTATGACCATATGCACATAAGGGTCCCAAACCCATTATAATCATAAATAACTTACGGGTTGTTGGTCTACTGATCTCTAGCGTGGACACGCTACTCGAGACCAGTCGTGGGCATGACATTCTTCCCCCTTATTCAAGTTCTGTCGTCAGAACTTAAAACTAGGGAAGTTCCTCCTTAAGCTCTTTGTATGTTCCCAGGAATCATCATTGTTTGCGCGTCCCTTTCATCGAACCATATACTCGGTAACTATACAATTTCTCAATCATCTAGTTCTTGTATCCAAGATCTTTTCAGGTTCAAGTCGAGACACATTCGATGATTCATCCAACAGTTCCAATTGGTCTCTAGAATCACGTTGGCTTACGTGAAAAACTGGATGCATTTGAGTTCCGTCCAGGAGGTCCAACTGGTAAGCTAAGAATTTGATCTTTTTCAAGATCTGATACGGTCCTCTATACCTAGGGGACAATTTGTAATGCTTGCCGGTACGCATTACACTAGAATCCTTCGGGATTCTTAAATACACCCAATCTTGAAAGTCTCGAGGCGATTTTTTTAGATTAGCATAATGTCGGTCCCTATCCTGGGCACATTGAACATTTTCTCATGCTATCTGTAGCATTTCTTGCATATCGTGTAAGAAATCGGCTACTTTCTGAAACTTGATCGTTTCTACTGAAATGGGTGATCTAGGTTAAAAAACCGTACATAAGCATGAACGGGTATGACCGGTAGCTGAATGCTTACTACTTATCAATCTCCATCAAGGATAGCTAGCATTTCAAGGAGATTTCAATCAAAAGATGTATGCACATGGCATCTGATCTTTTGATCACTCACATTTTGCTCTGTTAAATAATTGACTATGAACTGGAATCTGAACTAGATTCGTCAACCATAATTCCTCGGATTCTTATCCAATACTCAATAATAAGAGAACATGAATATTACTATTCTGAGATGACACATGAGTTGCTCTAATAAGTCTTTTCCACATGGAAAGTTTCGGATTGCCCCAACTCACTTACGATGCCTTTATAAGAATTGTAATCTTCAAAACTCCCTTACTCTAGACATGACACCAAGCGTCATTCCAAAGTTAGGGTCCAATCTAGAATGCATCTAGATTCAAATACTCTTAAGTTTTAATCTAGAATAACTTAATATTCATTGGAACTTCATTACGTGAAGTTATGACTTTTGGTTACCCTCACTATCCAACTCCATCAAAGTTTCCGAGATAGCAATACATCTTTTCCCAACTGGGAGAAGATTAAGACCAAAAGTTTCCGTGTTATCTACGCACAAACCCCTCCTGAAATGAACCCCAAGAATGACTCATAACCATTGTGACCTATAAGCAATACATGTAACCTACAGTATCAATAAAGAAAATCCTACTGTAGATTCAAACAACTAACTCAGAAGTTACGCTCCTGACTAGGTTAGCCATATTAGATCTAGAAAATATTTGAATGTCTAGGTGCGGGCCCAAAAACCACACCATACAATTTGATTCTAAATCTATTCTAGGTCAATAAGCAATTCTTATTGAGAAAAATACTATTACCCATCGAGAAATTGTCTCTATACAATTCTCATCAATATGCCTATGTTTTAACGACTAGTTTATGATTGCAAATAAACTTAGTCCAAGGAATACTTTGTAGATCCACAAGATTAAATTTTGTACAAAAGGTCTTATGATCTCACAACGATTGACTACATAGCATATCTCTACAGATTTCACCCAATTCTTTTAACTGAAAATCTTGTAACCCAGTTAATTCTAAGAGAGAATATCTCTTAAAGAGTGCCATTTCATAACCAAAAATCTGAACCAAAGATTATCTTAAAAGAATATATTGTTAGTGTGAATTCCATTCCTTACATCAACTCACGGATCCTAGTCCATACTAAGATCAAGTTGATTACAACTGGCAAGGAACAATTTTTAACAAACCACTATCTTGCAATAGAATTCCCTTGTTCTGACACAAATGAATCGGACTTGTAATCAACAAATCTTCTACTTCAAGAGTGTTTTCTAATTTCTTCTCTTAACATCTTCTAACTAGATATCTACTATAATCCTTAGAGGATTTCTGTAATATCAAAATATCCTATTGTTCCTGATTCTTGGAACAGATCCGTCATCTATTCATATAACAGATTTCTCCTGGAATCTATGATAGATGTTTCTCCTAGATAATATTCTTTTCTTCCTACTTCTCCCCCTTTTAACAAGAAACCATACGAGTTTCCAAGGGGTGCATATCAGTCTAGATTAGCTGTAGGAGAAGTTTGAAAGAAGAAATCCGAGAAAAACTTGGAAGTCAAGAAAGGTGTTGCATCATCATAACCAAATATTTAATATTGTCTGAACACTTGACTTATCAAAAGATCTTCTTTGTTATCAATAACAGAGAATTGACCTGTAAATCATAAATGGACTTATTGAAGATTCATGTAAGGAAAACAATGTAGAAAAGGATTGCATTAACTATCATGTGGCATTGTTCAAGGTCAATAGGTAATCCAAATTATCTTCCAAGGAATCACATGAAATCGGGTTAATTAATGTTAAGAAATTCACAAATATATTTTTAGTATAAAGAAATAGCTTGCTGGGTTTCCGGTTTTGTAAATTTGAGATATCCATAAGGGGTCATGACCAATATCTTAAATTTCCGACAAAACATCCTTATGACCCATAATATTTGGCATCATTTAGATTTATGGCCTTACTATGGTCAACTCGATCCAGACAGTTTCAAATCTCCCCTTTGGAATGGTATGCGTCTCATACCATAGATTCTTCCTCTAAGAAGACCATCCATGTCCAGATCTTAAAGTCAAAAATTCGATTGATGTGAATGATTAAAAAATCAATTGAGACTAATATACCGGTACTATTGAAGTTCTCGGGAATTCCACATTCCAACTTCAGAGTATCAATTGCAACTCACAAAAAATGAGTGGGAACAAACTCATAAGAACAACATATCACTGGCTTCCTCTTGTTCTTCTATTTTCTTAGTGTGTTGGTACGCCTCAACTTCAAGCTCGTCAAAAACTTGCTTTTTTTTTGGTTGGCTTTTTGGATTTTTCCATTGTAGGCCAAATTTGGGGTTGTTTGGCCGTGGATGCTTTTTTTAGAGGCAACCACGGTGCTATCATAGGCCTTAGCCACACGGACAACATCTTCCAAAGATTGGAGGATATTCCGTATGCACTCGTTTTAAGAATTGGCTGGCAGTCCATGAATGAACTGCCACTATGCCAATCTCCTAGCAGAAAGCGGCACTTTGGCCAAAAAACCCAAGAACTCTTGGACATAGGTGTCTAATTCTTGGTTGCCCATTCTGCAGTTAATAAAGCGAATATAAAGTTCAGAATCGTCAAGTGTGATGAAAGCCGTACGGAATTCCTCCCAGCCAAAGTCACCTGGTTGCATGGGGAGTTCCCTCCATCAAGAGGAGGCCGTCCCCTCAAGAAATAACAAAATTGAAAAAATTCGCTATTCTTCTGGGACGTTGTGCAAGCTAACCAGCTTGACCAATGGTTTATCCAGTCTTCTACAACTTCCGGGCGTTTAAAATTGTTTATGGCCGAAATTTTTTCCGGTTGGTAGCCCAAGTTGTTTGAATTAATGGCTTGTAATTGATTAAAAAGATTTTGCATTTGGTTGTCTCACTGCTTATTGCTTTGATGTAGTTCCGACACAACCTTGCCAAAGGTAGTTCCAGGGGGCCGTCACTATCGGATGATGCCGGATGAATTTCCATGTTTCCCCTCCACCGGAAGTTCATCCTTATCCATTTGCAGGTAAAAACTGAAAAAATTGAAAAATTTTACGTCTGAAAAAATTGAAATTTTTTATGTTCAGTTAACATTATTGCGGGTATAGTTGTTCGTAATGAAGCAATGTCCTTATTGCTTACACTCCATTTGCTAAATTCATTGGTATAATTTTAATAAGCACTCGGGTATCTAAAAAACTATGTTTTTTTGGACATTGCTTCAATACGAACAATTATACTCGCAGTGATGTTAACTGAACGTAAAACTTTTCAATTATTTTCAGTTTTCACCTGCAAATGGATAAGGATGAAGTTTTGGTGAGGGGGAACGCGGAAATTCATCCGGCATCACCCGATAGTGATGGCCCCTTGGAATTACCTTTGGCAAGGTTGTGTCGGAACTACATCAAAGCAATAAGTGGTGAAATAACCAAATGCAAAATCTTTTTAATCAATTCAAACAACTGTGGTATGGGACACTATCTAGGATGGAGGACGGACCCCGCTTGATACGGTCACAAGCCAGGGCACGGAGGGTGGACCCGGATTAGGTCCTATGACGGGGTGGAACGTGAATTGTTCGGTTTCTTGTGGTTAACCGGCACCTGGAGGTTTGTAGTAAGTAGAGAGTTATAACATATGGTATCAGAGCCACTGCATGCTGAAAGCAGGTGCGTTGATCCGAAGTGATTTTCTTGTTTGTTTAGTATCTTTTGACGGAATTCAATTCGGGCAAGAAATATGTATTTTACACACTTTTCCGTTCCTTCTTTGCGCTATTTTTTCAAGTTTTCTGTTGAAAAAAAAAACAGATTTTGGGCCCAGCAGAATTCTGCCACGTGGCACTGTCCAGGATTGGACTGGTGGCAGACTGCAGCGAGCTGTATTTCTGTGGGCCCCCCCAGCGTTAATAAGATAGTTATTCGCTGTCTGTCCAGCGAAGGCTGTCTGAAGGTTGTAAAAGAAAACTCGTAACTTTGGCCTTTCAATACACCGCCACGTGGCACTGTCCAGATGCGGAAAGGTGGCAGAGTACTGTAGGTGCAACTTCCGAGGACCCCCATTGCACTAAAAAATGGTTTTTTTGGGTCTTGGTTCCGTTGTTGGACAGCAAAGAAAGTCTGTTCGCAGGGAAGAACAGAAAAGCCAGCGATGAAAGGGGGGTGTCTGGCCGCCAGCTGGCAGGAAAACTGGTGGTGTGGATCAAGCATGGAGAGGGAGGCATGCCTCTCCTATGCATGATTTTATAAGAAGAAGAGGTGGAGGTGGTGGTGCATCCTTCTCTTGGCTTCCTTTTATTCCTTATGGCAGCCATGGACAATACCATTGGGATTGTGAAGAGCCAGATTAGTCTTGTATCTACCTTCCTTGAGTTGCTTTTGATCTCTTTCAACTCTCTCTTTCTTAATTCACCTCTCTTGCTCTTGAGATATGGATCCTAATCCTCTACCACACAGCCTATGTCTCTTGCTCATGAGGTAACGACATCTACCTCTACCATGGATTCCGAAACCTTGTCGCTTGCAATTAACAATATACAGGAGCAGATTGTTGACTTGCAATCCAAACACTCTCGGGATCAGCATGATTTGAAGGAGTTGACGCAGCTAAGGCAGCTATTGCATCAACCCTTGTTCACCCCTGAGATTTTTGCTGGGGAAAAGAAGGATAGAACCTCGGAGGTGGTCTTGCCGTGGATCGATCGATGGAATTCTCATTTTTACATGCACGATTCATCCCACGACAACAAGATCAATCTAGCCGTCATGTACCTGCGAGGTAAAGCTTTTACGTGATGGCAAGATTTGAGGGGCAAGCCTGAAGTTCCTAAGAATTTGGAGGATTTTTGGAAGGCCTTTAAGGCGGCCTTCCTTCCTATTCTTGATGATTTTGAATTTTACCTTCAATATGCAACGATCCATATGGGGAACCGGCCCCTAGATCATTATTTACAAGAATTTCAGAGGTTTATTCTCGTTTTGCAACTAGAATAGACCCTCTTTTAGTAAAATTGCATTTCATTCTTGGGTTGGCAAGAGACTATCAGCTAGAGGTCAAGAGGAACCAGCCTCTTACCCTCGAGGATTTTGTTTGCTTCTCCAGGATATACGATGATAGTCGTATAGTGGCCAAGCCTGAGACTGGTGTCTTGCCCGACGTAAAGGGTAAGAAATCTTTCTTTTCAAGGAAATCGAAAGAGAAGGCAAAAGATGGGTCTTTAGGTTCAGGTAAATCGAAGAAAAGATCTATCTTGGACTAGGAAACCTTTATGAAAGCCAGAAGCGACAATCTGTGCTTTAATTGCATGGAACCGGGTCATGTCGCGAAGGAATGTCCGAAGAAATGGAAAGCTAAAGGGGCATCTTTTAAGATGCCAGGTAACTCTAGCATATCTAGTGTAGATCTTTCCTTTGTTGGTAATTCTGTGTGTGAGCATTGTTGTTTTAACACGGCTGTTTTTGGTCCTCATTACCTCATTTGGATGAAGGGGGTTGTGGGTGGTCAAGCTGTGACAGTTTTATTTGATGACGGTTCCCCACACAATTTTATTAACGCTAATTTGTTGCAAAAGCTAAAGGTGGAAACAAGGCAAAGTGACCACCGATATACAGTGAAGCTGGCAACAGGAGCGGAAAGCCTAGTTTGGGACTGGATAGTCCCATGTCTACCGATTCAAATACAAGCCTATAAGGATAAATTAGACTTTCACATTATGAATCTAGATAGGGTAGATGTAATACTTGGAAAGGAGTGGTTCTATGAGAGGAACGAGTCTATGAAGAAAAACTATGGAACTCACAGTTTGTCATTCTTGCATAACGGCTCACTCATAGAATCAAATGGAAATGTTGATATTTCTACTTTGTATATGCTTTCTGCTTTAGAAACAGTTAAATGTATGGATGTTGTGGATTTTAATTCTTACTTATGTTGGTACCTATCATGAAGAGTGTAATTTGCAATTTTATAATCTCCGTTGCCATTCAGTTTTGCGGCTGCTTCTTCACAAAGTTATAATGTGTTACTCAACACTGCATCATGCTTTTTGATATCATTGGTAAGTGAAGTGGCTTTCTGCTATGGATCATAAAGGTTCTTTGAGAAGGGATGTGTGGAAATGGAATTAATGTCTAATAACCTAAAGCATGAAAAAGCACCAGAAGGTGAAATCTTTAGGAAACTTAGGCAAGAATTCAACGATGTGTTTCCTGAGCAGCTTCCAGGGTCTTCCCCCCTCTAGGGGTGTTGACCATGGTATTAAACTGATTCCTGGTAGTTCTCCTGTATCATTGTATCCATATAGGATGAGTACTACTGAAGAGGATGAAGTTTATAGGCAACTGCAAAATTACCTTAAGATGGGCCATGTAGGATGTTGAAAAAACCGGGTTTAGAACTAGGTACGACCATTATGAGTTTCTGGTTTTACCATTGGCTTGACAAATGCTCCATCAACTTTCCAGCAGATGATGAACGATCTTCTTCGTCCAAGTTCGTGATAGTGTACTTAGATTGTATTCTCATCTATAGTAAGTCGACCTATAAGTGTTATCACAGGATTATTCAGTCGTTGCATGTTCATTAGTTCTGAAAGGTAAGTCAGTGGTATAGGACGTGTTACGGTCATAATGGGGGGTTTGGACCATTAGGGGCTGTAGGGACCGGGCTTAAGCTAGATAATAGCTGAGTAGGACCATGGGGTCACACCCGCATGCGGTATTAGCATGTGTGTTTCATCCTCGTATGGGATAGGGTGTACATGCACTGTGCTTATGCATGGGTCTTGGCTATTATGGGTTAGGGGTACCTACATGTAGTGGACATGCATGGGAGTTAGGCATGGACTGATAGTATGCTTACATGTGGTTGGTTTGGTTTGGTTTCGTCCACTGCACTTCCCCATTGTGCTCTTGGAGCTCTATCCAGATTGGGAGTCTCGGGAGACGTTTTATTGGTATCAGAGCAGCCGATCGGATCGTGTGAGCGGCTTGGTGTGGACCGATTTGTGGTGAATTGCGTCGACGAATCCGAGCAATTTCGTTAAACCGGTGGTCTTCCAAGTAGGTGTTCTACCTTTTTTCGGTTGAATCGGTTTGGAACAACTTTTGGGATTGTTTGTACGTTTATAGCTTTCCTGTATTTGACATGAAATGGTGGCTTTCTTTTTTCTGGTGTTTCAGTTTCTTGGTTTTAGAGCAAATTGGTGGTTCCATGTGGCTCCAGAATCTAGCTTAAGGCTGTGCTTGGTGTGGGAATGAAAACTGAGTTTAGAATTCATGCATAGCATGCATAAGTTGAAAGCTCTAGTTGTGTAATGCTATATCTTGGTCATGTCATATCCTGGAACGAGATTATTATTGATCAGGAAAAGATAGAAACAGTTTCGGAGTGGCCAATTCCTAAAACAATAAGAGAACTTTAATCATTTCTGGGATTTGCTGTTTTTGTCCATAGGTTTATTTTTGAAGATTCAATGATAGCTAGACCTCTCAACAGTGCATTGAAGGGGGTTATTACTCGTAAAGGTAGGCCTAGTCCACCACTTGTGTGGATTGAGCAGATCCTGATTAACTTTACGTGGTTAAAGTGGATGCTAGTGACTATGCGGTTGGTGCAGTTCTACTCCAAGAGGGGAGGCCAGTTGCTTTTGAGAGTATGAAATTGTTTGAAAGCTCGATGGGCTGAGTTGATGCAAGAATTCGACTTTGATTTGAGATATATTAAAGGATTGTCAAATCAAGTGGCTGATGCCTTGAGTCGAATTGGAGAGGTGAATGAGTTGTTGTTCACTGAAATCACTACAGACTTCTATCTTTTGTTTCGAGGGCTTTATGAAAAAGATCCTCATTTGGACCTATTTGGCAAAGGGTTATGAAAGGCTCTCAATCGATTACTGATTTGCAAGGTGATCAGTTGGTTGTGAAAGATATGAAGGTAGTGGATGACTTTTCTATCTGGAACAGAATCTTGTTTCGAAAGGGAAAGGTTTGTGTACCGGGAGTGGATGCGATAAAAAATAAAATTTTGTTTGAATGTCATGACGCACCTTGTGTTGGGCATCCAGGTATACATCGTACACTTGGCCAAAGTTAAAACCTTTTGTATAATCTTATGCGTTGAATTGTGATCAGTGCCAGTGGAATAAAGCGGAGCGCTTGAAGGGTTGCATCCGTTGGATATTCCTACTAAGCGGTGGGATAGTATTTCGATGGATATTGTAGTTGGGTTACTACGAACGAATAAATAGAATGATGCAATTTGGGTCATAGTTGATCGGTTAACAATTAGCTACGTTCATTCCGGTAAAGACTACTAGTGTCTGAGTTAGCTCCAGTTTTTGTTGAATGTTTGTTCAGATTATATGGACTGCCATCTAATATTGTTAGTGACCAAGATCCAAAATTTACGGGTCGGTTTTGGATAGCAGTATTTGAAAAGCTTGAGACTTCTTTGAGGATGGGCTCGACTAATCATCCGGATTCTGATGGTTAGAGGACTAATTAGACGATGGAACAAATGCCATATCTTCCATTGATTGAGTTTGCTTATAAGAGTAGTAAGCATTCGGCTATTGGACGGTTGAAATCGAGTCGATTAAAGTTCAAAAGGTGGCGGATTTCTTGCGGGAAATGCAAGAAATGCTACAATTAGCACGTGAAAATGTTTTGAGTGCTCAGGATCGGGTAAAACATTTTGCTAATTTGAAAAGGTCGCCTCGGGAGTTTGAAGTTGGAGATTGGGTATACCTTAGAATTCCGAAGGATTCTAAGGTAATGCGCACTTGGAAGCATTACAAATTGTCTGCTCGTTATAGGGGACCATATAAATTTTTGAAGAAGATTGGATCTTGAGCTTACCAGTTAGAGTTATCAGAGGGGTTACGGCCCTAATGAGGGGGTTTGGACCATTAGGGGTTACCTTGGACGTAGGGACCGGGCCTAATCTAGATAATAGTCAAGTAGGACCATGGGGTCACACCCGCATGCGGTATTAGCATGTGTGTTGCATCCTAGTATGGGATAGGGTGTACATGCACTGTGCTTATGCATGGGTCTTGGCTATTATGGGTTCGGGGTACCTACATGTAGTGGACATGCGTGGGAGTTTGGCATGGGTTGATAGTATGTTTACATGTGGATTTATTGCATGGGCAGACGAGGTGGGTTCCACACTATATATACCCTCACCTGGGTCCATCATCTCCATATTCCAGAACGTTTACTGCCGAAATTACGTAGTGTTTAGTAAAAACTCATCTAAGGCAACAGATTTGATGTGGAATGTTTGACCTCATCTAGATGGCTCTAGGTTGAAAGTTATTCTGAAGCAATGTAGTAAAGCTCAAGTGTAATCTTGAGGGGCTTCAAATTCATTATATACGGACAATCTGCACACGTCTGTGGTTAAGACATTGTGGGTGGACTCGATGAAGTTAAATACTGCAACTCCTTTTAAGTTGTATTTGATGTTTGGGTACTCTCATGGACTTAAATCAAGAAATGCACATTCGGTAGTTTCCGTAGCTGTTGATCTATTCTACAAAATAATATAGAAAGTGCTTTAGATAAGTTCAACTGCTATGCTCAGTAAGGAGTCTGTTTTTTATCAATTAAGATTTACATCTTCACAATCTTTTCAATCATCGCTGTCAATTACTGAAATCTAGCAATGAAGTTCAAGCTGATAACCTTGCACCCCTTATATATTAGGCCCCACCCAAATCTTGTATGTCTGACAAAAGGGCATGTTTTGTTCTACTAATATTCTGATGCAATGGAAGGTAGTGGTTTGTTGTTCTTGTATCCCCTAATGTAGTAGTGAACAATTTTGCTAGCCCTTTACAAATCTGGTGACTCTTTGATAGTCTTTTTAGCAGACTTAGATTGAAACTGATATCCTGGTATTGATTTAGGGCTATGCCTTAATTGAGTACGAGTCAAAGAAAGAAGCACAAACAGCAATTGATAAGCTTAATGGTGCAGAACTATTGACGCAAAAAATTTCTGTAGACTGGGCTTTCAGCAGTGGACCTCTTCGTCGACGTGGTGCTCGTCGGAGGTAGTTCTCTTATGAAGTTGTAGCATTGGTCATGTTGCTATATGGTTTCTTGGTCACACCTAAAAGTTTTGTCAAGATGAGTGAGTCCTGTGTGTCAAATTTGGTTGTAACATTAACAAATGGTCTATTGCGCAATTTTGCCGTTCATTGTCAACGTGGATGATCAAGTTAATATGTTCGTTCCATGTTAGATGACAACTGCTTAGTGTACAGATGACTTCTTTCTGTTTGTAGATCACCACGTGGAGGCCACAGATCCCGCAGCCCTGTTAGAAGACGCTACTAAACTGGGTTTCATAAGAGTGTTAGATGCAAGGTCCTTGATCTGAAAACCAGCAATTCCATGGATGCATTGAAATATCAATAATGTTTCACGTAAGTTGTGTTGTTTGAAGAAAGAAAATTCACATTTTGATATTGTGAGTGCACCCCGAACATGCATTGCTGCTTCTATATGATTATATGCTTATTGGGCTGCACCTCAAGCTTATATACTGAACTTGACACTTGCAAGTATGAAGGCGTAAAGTGGGACATGGATGCAAGCACTGACTTGACCTTATGCATTTTTCCTGATTCCAGATACAGAAATGTCAATTTTAAAAATCATACAGATTTGTTATACCTCAAGTCTGTGAGACATGAAGCTGTGACGATGGTTTTTGGAACATTCTATCTTGATTTTAGTGTCAAATTCCTGAGCTACATGACAGCATACTCCATATGCTGCAAGATTATACTTCCACAGTGCTTTGGGAAGTTTTGTTTCCCTGTTGCTTTTGGGATGCGTTTTTTAGCCAGCAGAGTGCAATTTTGAAGCCTAATACATAGAAGTCCAGTGTCCACCGCCCTGTTGGCTATAGTATGTTCGATTTCGAATGAACTGCTCTTAATTTAGCCGATGCATCTTCTAAATTTGGGCATTCTGCTCTGAAATATTTTAAGAAGCTCCCTAGTTTTGTGAACCTTGAGTTTTAAGAGCCCAAGTTGTAAAATTTTTGCTCTGTTGCAACTACTTTTCAAACTTAAGACAGGTCAATCAGCTTCAATTTAGTATGTGGAGTACCCCAGTCGGCCAAGTAGTTGAGGCTGCATTTTCCATAACCTGGGAGGGAGAAAGGTTCGTTCATGTCTTCACTTTGAGGAATGATTTGAAAATTGGAATTCAATCAACTTGTTTGCTACCATTTGTGGACAAGCTTTGCTGTTTGGCCATTACCCCTTTCACATTGATCCAAGTTGGGAGATCCTTGATTGATTAGTGTATTATTGATACGTGAGGTTGGCTTGCTACTGACAGCTGAATGTGGAAGAATTCAGTCCTTACTGAAAGTAAAGTCATTTCATTTTCAGAGAGCTTATGCAATGGATGAAGTTTTGCTTGCTGGTCTCAACTTGAGGGCATGCACCATTCTCAAACATGTTTCTTAATAGTTGACTGTGATTCAACTCATGGGCTGAGTGTCATTAGAAGGTTTCTTATGATTTTGAGTCATATAAGATTCTAGACCTTGATTTAGTCAGGTACCTTAGCCTACAGTTAACAATTTTACTGGCACTCTTATCACAAATCAGGGCCACATTCCGGTCCGTCAGCTTGTAGGAATTTAATTGTGACTTAATAATAAGTAGCTTTGGAATGAAAATCCCTGGTCGATGTTTAGCTCTTTACTCTCGAATGCTCAACATCGCTCTTTAGTTGTAACCTTCATTAATGATGACTCTGGCCTTCACCTCCGGAGAAGTGATAGAAACTCAGTACATTGCTCTTTGTACAACTGTATGAAAGCTAAGGTGGACATATGTTTGTGCATGTGATTTACATCTAGTCTTGGCATAGGTTTTGGTCCATGCCATGGATGATGAAGTTACTCCACACGATTGAAGATTGCACTTCTCCTGAGATGTCGGGTATTATGCGTGTATGTGTTGAAAAAGGTATCAATCTGATGATTCCCATGGACATCGCTGGGTACATGGAGACTTGATATCCTATGAATACCTATTTAGATACCTGCCAAAAACCCTATAGATACCTACTAGATATGACCAAGTACTCAAAATAGCATAGATGGAGGATATGGAAGATGTAAATTTTTGGCAGACCGGAAAACTTGGTTTTAAAATTGAGAAATTTTTTAAGAGTCAAATGCAGCAAAAGCTTAACCACCCAACACTGGTCCTATCCTAGACTTAACATTACTATCCCTAATTCTTGTAGCGTAGCTGCCCTAGCTTGAGATGATCATTCTTATCAAGATTGATGGGGATAGACATTTCCCAATGATAGTCTGCAAGTTATAAGAAAAGTTAGCTTCTGACCTAGTCCAGTCTAATGATGTAGTGAATTTAAGATATAAGAAAGGTAAATGCGTTAAATAGCATAGCCTTCTAGAAGTCATAAGTTTTATTTGGTGGGTCAGATTGATGACAAGAGCAACAAATAGAAATTTGAGTGAACTAATCACTTAAATGTGACACGATCAAATTTGAGGATGTATTTGCTGGTTAGTACGGTATATGTAAAAGTACAGAGACAAATATGCATGCATATTGCTGAAGAGTGTGGTGCACAAACAAAGCCATCAATGTGATTATACTAGGCCATTGTATATGACATCCTCTATTAATTAACTTTTGGTAATGAGTATGAATGAATGTTACCATGCGCGGAGAGTGACAACATAGTTTCCTTAGAGAAGTTGATAGAAAGTGCTGAAATGTACATATTCTTGTAGTTAATTCTCTAGTCCATTTTAGACACATGCATTGTGCACACATATGCATGCACACGTTTTCGATTCTTATTACTTTGTCCATAAAAAAGAACGTATCAATACAAGAGGAAACAAAAGCACATGTCAATGTGATAATATGATCAAGCTAGCGAGTGTTGTATAATTAGGAACTTGAGCATGTCACTTAATGAAGAAGTTGTATATTTCATATTTGCAAGGGAGGTAAATGTATGAACTTTGCAAGATCTTGGTAAGTATTAGATAGTTAGAAAATGAGTATATGCAATTCTTGTTTTATATGGGGACATTTTTGTCATTGGACCACCTCTAAGAAAGTATTCTACACAACTTGTTTCCTAGCTTTTTTTTAATGGTTCATACTAATAAAGTGTTTGCACATATCCAGAATTTTCATTTCTTGATTTTAAGTTATCTTGTATGTTGTGAAATTGATCTTCCATTTCAAATTTCTCAGGTTTTGCCATAAAGGGTAAAAGCTATAGCAAATGGTTTGTCAGTATAAGGTTACTAGCTGAACACATATCGTTACATCAACTAAGATTCTATAACTATCTAGCATTAGACAAGATTGTATCTTTGTATAGGGAATCTTGGAATTACGACGTTTGATTGTGATGCTTTGGTATCATCGTCTTTGTGTGAACTTTTCTTTTCAATGAAATTTTTTTAATGTCACTAACTAATCAAGCGAAGGCAAGCTTGTTTCTAGAATGTGAGAAGCACCTTCTCCTTAGAGACACGACATGATAGTTGCGACTTGTAGACAAAATCCAACTTGGTATTTTCATACCTTAACTATCCACATGATAAGTAGGTGGTTATTAGGTGAGTTTACATCTCATGTTGAAATTACAAAGATAAATTTATTACATCAACCTGAATAATCAAAATTTTATTGTTAATAAAACAGGAGGTGGACAATTGACTGCAGTAGAATAGCTCCATCCAAGCCTTAATAAAGACATAAGTTAGAATAGCTTCATCTAATGATTTTTATAAAAAAGTGTTCGAGGGATAATCGACATAAATCTGGTGAAAGATGAAAGTATCATGGCATTGCTTAAACACACGTTGAGAGTATTTTGATAACATTAGTTACATAAATTTGCTATTGAATAAAAAGTATCATAACTTTGATAATTGATTATGTTAGAGTCCAGTTACGATTTTATCATGACCTCGGCACGACCGGTTACCAAAGGGCCTGAGGCCAAGTATTGGCATGACCGAGGAGGACATATGTACCAAGTTGGGACCAGTGCGTCACGAGCAGTGACCTGGTGTGGCCGCCTGACAAGCTGTCAGAGATGCGGTGTGTCTTGACCGTCAGGACCTTAGCCGTCAGTGATGAGATGCTAGCCGACAAGTAGTCGGGGTGACCAAGAGTGTCACAGGTCTTGTCGGGCATGGGGGTGGTACCCTATGAGTCACTCAGTATTCACAGGACCAGGGGCCAGGCATGCCAAGTGGACTGATCACCCACAGGTGGATGCCATGTGCAAGTTGATGGGAATAGCAGGTAGAAGGACTCAAGGAGGGAGTGCCTATGGTTGGAAGGTTCATTCTACACACCAGTTTCTAGGATTCACGAGCTTGGAGAGACTGGCTTGTGACAGATTAGTTCGATTCAATCAGTTAGCAATGCGAAATAAGAAATATATAGAATGATATAGAACAAGGAAGAAATGAATTGTATCAGAAATAATATTAAAATAAAAAAGCTAGTAAGTGACATTCATACGTTGAGATATTTGGAGTGATCCTTGAAAGGTAATTCATTCTTAAATCAGTTTGAGGATAATAGAATACTGAGATGATTGAAACTAGTTTATAGATGCTCGACATTGTTCCTATGTCTCTAATTGTTTTATGAGTTTGTTTGCATGTGTTTTTTTATTCATCATCCTCATTCTACTTATGTTGATTTTTTTTCTATTTCATTTTGATTCTATACATGTATAAATAAAGCATAATTTTAAGTTGGAAAATCTCTTTCCAACAAACATACCATTTCGATCATTTGGATTTTTATGGAATTTAATTCACTATTTTTCATTTCTTTTGAGGAAATCCACCTGCAAGATTGATAGTACATTAGGTTGTTTAACACATAAAAATATTGAAATAACACATATTTATACAAGTGCTTAAAAAATATACAAACCTAATCATCGATGACAAATTGTAAAGCGTATTTCGTACGTCATCGTTGAAGAGACCTCGAATAGAAAGTGGAAGTATGAATTGCAACATCTTTTGCCAATCATGTGATTTCAGTCCACTTAATTTACCATCTTTGGTATATGATTGGCATAAAGAATGTGCATAGCCTGGGCAACTTTAGATGAACTGGCATCTCCTAGCCCCGACAAACCCGAGAACTAGGGGCATAGGCCTCTTAAATAAATTTAAGTCCAGCGTAAATCAATAAATAAACAGAGTTTCAATAAAAGTGCAACTGGCCATAATGGGCCATTTATGTGTCAGTTTTAAGCAGTTCTGCATCGGTGTAATAGCGTGTGGCGATGATTTTCCATCAAAAATAACTTGAAAAAGGGGTCTTTTTCCCTGCAAACAGTGGTGACCTTCACGGGTAAAGAATGGTCCCCATTCTTCAACTCAGCATTTCTAGTTACACAAAGACCATCTCCACCTTCGGTGTATTGAATCCAATAGGGTCTTTTTACATCGGCCGCTTGTAGATCTTTATGAGCTGCGGAGTTGTCTTTTATGCCAATGATGTGGTTCCATAAGGATTCACCGACGTTTTTGAATATGTGCATAGGATCCGATAGATGGTTTATCAATAAATTCCTCCAATAGGGTAATTTATGAAAAATAGACAACCGTTTCATACCATCAATGGATTCATTCCATGAAGAATTAACGTCGTGATGTTTAAGCCTTTCACCATGCCATTTCGCTACTCTCATGCGTGAGGGTGGTGGTGTAGTTAGAGGATTATCTCCTCGCCCTCCAAAAAATCGCCTATTCAACCTTCGAAAAGGATGATCAGGCGGCAAGTATTTCCGATGATTTTCGTACACCACTTTTTTTAACATATTTGTGCTATGTCCCGACCTTCCAAAAGTGGTCCACAAATATAACATGTGTTGTAACCCGATGTGGTTAAACCTGCATAGTTCATAAACCAAATTAAACATAAGCTTAGTCAAATATACTCAAACATTAAACCCTAAAACAGATTAGATTCATTATATAGATACCTGAACATTCGCTTAAATCGGGGTAGTCATGCATCATCCACATTAGAATTCCACGAACAACGAAGTTCCGTTATTGTAAAGGTCTTGAGATGTCGTAAGCGTGAATACCATTCCAAAGAATGCACAATTCATCGACCAAAAGTACAAGATACACATCCATGTTCTTGGCCTTGTACTTTCCTGGAATCAATAAAGCCAATAACAAGTGTCCCGTTCTAATACTCAACCATGGAGGTATGTTATAATTAACGAGCACAACTGGCCATGTGGATGGAGTTGACGCTTGAACACTAAAAGGATTTACGCCATCCATAGCAAGGCCAAATCTTAAATTACGAGGTTCGTTTTTAAACCCGGGTTATTGGTATTCAATATGTTTCCATGCAGGTGAATCACTTGGTACTCGCATCACATCATTCGTAGATCGATTTTTGACATGCCAATCCATTAGTTGTGCCAAAGATTTACATCGAAATAAACGTTGCAATCGTGAGATAATTGGAAAATGTCGTAACACTTTTCGTGGTACTTTATTCCCTTGTACGTCATCTCAAAAATGTGAAGCATGCTTTTCCGAATGCTCACCTCTATATAGAACATGGTCTTTTGGACATGCATGTATTGTGTCGTAATCCATTTCAGGCACGGTCATCATCTTTCGTGCTTCTTTTCATGTTTTAGGTATCACATTTTCTTTCGAAAGTATTCGATGCAACAACCTAAAAAAAGAGCAATGTGAGTTGTTAGAAAAGAAAAGAAATTAACTTAATGTAAATACGCTATAAAGTATCATAGTTGTGCTATGTGTTAAGTACCCAAATAAAGATGTCACGCTACACTCCATATGTATTTTGCTTGAAGGTTTAGAATAAGAATTGACATAGCTAGACTCGAAATGGATGCTCCAAGATATAGAGGAGTATCTGTCTCCTTGCGCAATAGAATCTTGTCTTCATCCATCTTAAATTGTTCGTGATCTCCGTTTTCATTAGAAGATGCATGCATATCATCATTCTCATTTGTTTTAAAGTAAGATTCAAACATGTTGTGCATTGCTTCATCGTGTTGCACCTCATCATCATATTTATTAGAATCAAGTTGATTACTCTTTTTTCCAATTGTATTTGCCTCTTTAATTTGTTTCATTCTTTGTTTTCTCATGTCTATCAAAAGTTGACGTTGATTGTAACTAAACACAGATGGATCAACTCTGTGGAATGGCATTCGATGTATTGGCTACACACATGAAACAAATTTCATAAGTGACATATATAGATTGACGAAGATTATAATAAACAACAATCATATAAAGTTAACAAACCTCAACATCTTCCAAATTCGATGGTTGACCTTCTTCTTTTTATCCAAACTTCCACAAATGATTTTCAACAATGCGTCTATAAGAGATTGGGGCATCTCAACTTCAAGTCATTGGTAATGACAAAGAGGCAAGTTATTTTTGGTCTTCCAAATCACTAACTAGCATGAATCATGTTTGTGAGCAATGTGCTTTATCAAAGTCACATAGATTACCTTATAAGAGATCTATATCTAGATCTACTAGGCCTTTCCAACTTGTGCATTTGGATCTTCATGGAGTTACTACAATTAGCAATGGTGGTGCTAAGATGTATGTAGCATGCATTGATGATTTTAGTAGATTTTGTTAAATGTATCTACTAAAGAGCAAGGATGAGGTGTATGATGTCTTTGTCAAGTTCAAGATTGCAAGGGAGGTCCAATTCAACACCAAATTCAATCTCTTGAGGAGTGACAATGTTGGTGAGTAAATTTCTACCAAGTTCAAAGCGTGATGCAAATGGGATCAAGAGGGAGCTCACAAGTCCAAGAACACCACAACAAAATGGAGTGGCGGAGGTGTTGGATTATTTTCTTTCTTACTAATCGACTAATTGATTTTAATCCTCATCCATTGTTTATCCAGTTCTGTAGATTTTTTCGTGTCTTTACACAGTCTGCAGATTTACAAGTGCTTTACACAGTCTGCAAAAATACATGGAGTTTGACAAGAGTTTCGCATTTTTCGCTTGTCAAGAATCTCGTGTAAAAATGCAAAGTCACATTTTTCGCATTTTTTCAAAGTGACTCAAATGTTAAGGAAATGACTCTGGCAAAGTGTGGGGCTACCCTAAATGAGATTTAAGGACATTGTCGGATTTTTTTACAAAAACCCAACATTGTCACCTTTTTGCGACACTGTCGCCTGTGGCAGTTTTAGTTCATTTATGCAGAGTGACAGTTTTAGTTCATTTATGTAGACAGACTGTTTATTTTCACCGCTTATCAGCAATCAATTTATGAGAAGGAACTGGATGAATGCCAGTGGACACCAGTCAACTGGCAATCGCATTTGATGACCTAATTACTTAGTATATTTAGCTATTCATATTCATACAATTTCAAAAAAAAGAAAAAGAAGAAGTTCAACAAGCATTTAAATAGTTAGCTCTCTCTCTCCCAAGCCTATGAGCTTGAACACTCTTGAGCATTCTAGCTCACTTCTTAGAGTTGTTTAGAGATTGTTATTGTGCTTACTGCTTATCAGCATTGCGCTTAATTTAGACTTTCATTTTAGTCGTTGAAAGATAGCTTAGAGTGCGCGGCTTCGATCCCCAACTTATTGTACTCATTTACTTTTGTTTCGTTTTCATACTGAATCAATACTATCTTTTATTGCATTCAGGTTCATCTCAAAATGTATGCATTTTTGTAGTTCTTCACAACTAATTATTTGTCTAGTGATTCGCGACAAATTATTTGTCTGATAATTCAGTGCATTATTGTTTGGTTATGTAATCGATGTAGTACTAATGATTTCAAAATTAGTTACTATAAGATCAAACGTGATTTCTATCACTATTTTTTTTCTTCGAAATTGATAGACGTAGTTATGCATAGAGAGAGAGAAAGATAGTTTATTCCGCTACGCACGATAAGTTTTCTTTCTTGTCGTTCGAATATTTTTCATTCAGTTCATTTCTTTTCGAGTTTGACCTATTTTTGACCTAACAGAGCATTCTATCATAGTATTAGTGCTAGATCACTACTTTTTTATCTGAACCATCTCGGTATCAGACTTGTGATCTCTATCAGGGGCCTAATACTATTTTGATATTAGAGCTTTCGCTCTAATACTTGATACCTTTCGTGATATTAAATTGATATCATATTCTTCAATTTCTTTCATCATTTCAGTATCAGAGAATTGATTTCTAGTTGTTGGCATTACTACATCTTAGCGTCATCGATACAATCGACAGACTAAGTTCTAGATGGATTCTCAAAGTAAAGCCGGTTTTCTTGCAGACAAGCTGAATAGATCCAATTATCATTTGTGAAAATTTAAAATGAAGACCTTGCTAATTGCCAACGAGTTATGGGATGTTGTTACAAGTATAGAAGTAAAACCTGAAGACGACACAGAAGACTCAAAGTGGAAATCGAAGGATGATAAAGCTTTCACGCTTATTATCCTCAATATATCAGATACCCAGATTGGACACATAGCTGAAGCTAAAACTTCAAAAGATGTTTGGGACATCCTGAACTCACTATATGACATGAGGGACGTAACTACTAAGTTACATCTATGAAGAAAATTCCTCACATTCAAGATGTCTAATGGTGATTTTCTTTAGAGTCACATTAACCAGTTTAAGAATCTCTTGCAACAAATGGCCGCTATCGGATCAGTCATAGACAATCAAGTTGCAATTAAGACATTGCTTTCAAGCTTGTCTTCTACATATGAGAACTGAGTGATGATCATATCAACACACTCAGATTTAACTCTTACTAGAGTTATCACTATGTTGCTGCAAGAAGACAATAGAAGAAGTTAAGCACTTTGTCTACTTCCTCCTCTCAGGCTCTATATGTCAACAAAGGCTCTAAGCGACAGAAACAAAAAAGCTCCAAAAAAACTACAACGAATCAGAAGCTGACTCAAAGTCAAGTACAATCATCAAATCCACAGTCGAAGAAGAAGATGTTTTACATATATTGCAAGTGCAATAACCATGAGATCAAGGATTGCCAATTCTCCAAGCAAAGAATGCAGCCAAGCAACCTAATCAACAAGCAAACACAGTTTCGTCATCTCTCTAGGTCGAAGTGGATGAAGGTGCATTCATGGTCAAAGACCAAAGCACATTTTGGATGATTCATGGTCTCTTGATTCTGGAGCAACTCAACACATGACCAATCAACGTGAGATTTTCAACCGCTACATGCACATGAAGAAATTTGTTCATCTTAGTGACAATAGTATTCACACTATTGAAGGTGAAGGTACTGTAAGATTGTGATTCCAGCATGATCAATTCAAACTATTGTCAAAGGTCTTATATGTTCCTAAACTCTCTACAAATTTGTTATCACTAAGTAAAAATACAGATTTAGGTCATAAGATAGAATTCGATTCTGATCAATGCAAAATTACTGATAGGAGTAATAAGATCTTTGCACTCGGCAAGAGAAAGAGTTACTTATATAGATTGGCACATTGTTATTCTGAGTCTAGTCAAGCCTTGAAAACCTCTGTTATAGTCAATAAATCATTACCGCTTAGGAAACTTGAATTATGCATTTGTTTTGAACATGTCCAGACAATCCATGATTCTTGATCTCGACCATCCTTCTGGCAAGGTTGATCTCTCTTTCTGTCATGGCTGCATCTTTGGAAAGCAGGCTAGGATTCCTTTTAGATCAAACCATAGGCATGCAGCAAAAGGTCTGTTAAATGGTGTTCATATAGATATATGTGGACCTACGCAAACTCCTTCATTGCTAGATGCAAAGTATTTCATTACTTTTATTGACAAATTCTCCAGAAGAACAGCTGTATATTTCATTAAACATAAATCAGAGGCTTTCATCAAATTCAGACAATTCAAAGAGCATGCTAAGAATCAAACTGGCAAACTAATCAAAGCACTGAGGTCAAATAACGGGGGAGAATACATCTCCACCAAATTCAAGGAGTATTGCCTTAACAACGACATTGAGCAACAATACATTAACTCCTATTTGTCTCATTCAAATGGTCTTGCTGAGAGAAAGAACAGAACGTTAGTTGAATCGGCAAAGTGTATGTTATCACATGCGACACTTCCAAACTCCTTTTGGGCTGAAGCTTTTTCAATAGCAACCTATATTCAGAACAGATGTCTTACTAAAGGTCTCTCAGACAAAACACCATTCGAAGTTTGGGTAGGTACCAAACCTTCTTTATCAAACTTACGAGTTTTTGGATGTACTGCTTTTGCGCAAATACCTTGTGATCTCAGGAAGAAGCTTGACTTCCAGAGTATCAAATGTATTTTCATTAGCTACACTACTTCAAATCAAGTCTACAAGTTGTTCGATCCCATCGAGTCGAAGATATTCACTTGTCGAGATGTCATCTTCATCGAAAATTAGTTTCAAGACCACAAGGAAAAAGGCAAAGCCCACATAGCTAACTCTTCGGTTTCATCCGACACATTGAACTTTCTAGTTCTTCAGTCGACTATTCCCATTGAAGGTCCAAGCTCTTCTACTTTTGATGAACAACAAATCAATGACAAATCAAAAGATGATGATGTTGTAGTTCAACAACTACAATATGATGGAAATGATCAACTTCTTCTATTACCCAGAAGATCTTCAAGAGCAAGCAAACCACCTAATCGGTATATCGACAAGTCTGCAACCTACCTTGTTCAGGAACCGACGTTTGTCCAAGAGGCACTCAATCAACCTAATTCAAATCTGTGGAAAGAAGCTATGAATAAAGAGTATTCATCTCTTATCAAGAACCAGACATGGACACTTGTTGAATTACCTGCTAGAGAAACGTAGTTGATTGCAAATGTATTTTCAAAGTCAAATACAATGCAGATGGAAGCATCAACAGGAGAAAGGCATGAATTGTCGCCAGAGGATTTTCTCAGGTATACAACGCCGATTACACTGAGACCTTCAGTCCAGTAGTCAAGCATTCTTCTATTCGACTTTTGCTATCATTTGTCGCTGCAGCAGATTTGGAAATACATCAAATGGATGTATATACAACATATCTCAAGACACTTTATGGCTTAAAGCAATCTGCTCAAGCATGGTTTTAAGAATCAATACTTCTCTTATTGGTCACAGCTACACACCTAGCTCTTTAGATTCAAATGTTTACTTCAAAGCAGTGCATTAGTCTTTTAACATTATCACTTTATACGTGGATGATACATTGCTTTTCAGCAACAGTACCGATTTGATAAAAGAGGCCAAGACAATGCTATCTTTTAGATTTGACATGACCAATCTGGGAAAAGCTCATTTCTGCCTTGGTATACAAATCCATAGAGATAGAAAACAAAAGTTGGTCTACATTACACAATAGAGGTACATCTACAACATGTTAGTCAGATATAATCTGATTAATTGCAAGTTAGCTCTCTCACAAATGGAACCAGGTCTCAAATCGTCAAAGAATCAGTGTCCCCAAACAATTCACGAGAAGCCACAGATGTGTGAGTATCCTTACCATTCTATTATAGGATCTCTTATGTACGCCATGATCTGTACTAGGCTAGACATAACTTTTGCAGTTAGCTCTCTCAGTCAGTTTATGACTAATCTTGGTGTAACACATTGGAAGGCCCTTATCAGAGTCATGAGATATCTTTGAGCTACTATGGACTTTTGCATTTGTTATGAAGCAGTCGACAACGACAAACTCAATTTACTTAGTGGTTACATAGGTGCAAGTTGGGCAGGAGATGTAGACACTCGTGAATCCACTTTTGGATTTACATGATTCCTCAACAATGGTCCAATTTCCTGGAGCAGTCACAAACAATCTTCAATAGCTCTATCTTCGATTGAATCAGAGTATATCGCATCCTTTCAATTTGGTTGAGGAACTTACTCTTAGATATCGGTCTGAATCAATATACTCCGATGAGATTTCATTCTAGGAGTAAGCACATTGAATTGAAGTATCATTTTGTCAGAAGCAAAGTTCTCAATGAAGAGGTCAGATTGCAATATTGTAGAACGCAAAATATGACAACATATATTTTTACCAAATTAAGTTTGGAAGCACACAGAAGATTCTGTGTAGAACTAAGTTTGAAGCTCAAGGCACTCAAGGATTCAGATTAAGGGAGAGTGTTGGATTATTCTCTTTCTTACTAATCGGTTTTAATCCTCATCCATTGTTTATCCAGTTCTGCGGATTTTCCCGTGTTTTTACACAGTCTGCAGATTTACAAGTGTTTTTACACAGTCTGTAAAAATACATGGAGTTCGACAACAGTTTACATTTTTTGCATGTTAGGAATCTCGTGTAAAAATGCGGAGTCGCATTTTTCGCATTTTTTCAAAGTGTCTCAAATATTAAGGGAATGACTCTGACAAAATGTGGGGCTACCCTAAATGAGATTTAAGGACACTGTCGGGTTTTTTGCAAAAATCTAACATTGTCGTCTGTGGCAGTTTTAGTTCATTTATGCAGAGTGATAGTTTTAGCTCATTTATGCAGACAATTTACGGCCAATTTTCACCGCTTATCAGGAATCAATTTTTTAGGATGAATGCCAGTGGACACCAGCGAACTGGCAATCACATTTGATGACCTAATTGCTTAGTATATATAGATGTTCATATTTATACAGTTTCAAGAAAAAGAAAAAGAAAAAGAAGAAGTTCAGCAAGCATTTGAATAGTTAGCTCTCTCTCTCTCCCAAGTCTGCGAGCTTGAACACTCCTGAGCATTCTAGCTCACTTCTTAGAGTTGTTTAGAGATTGCTATTGCACTTACTACTTATCAACATTGTGCTTAATTCAGACTTTCATTTAGCCGCTCAAAGATAGCTTAGAGTACGCGGCTTCAATCCGCAATTTATTGTACTCATTTACTTCTGTTTCATTTTCATACTGAATCAATACTATCTTTTATTGCATTCAGGTTCGTCTCAAAATGTATGTGTTTCTGTAGTTCTTCGCGACTAATTATTTGTCTAATGATTCGCGACTAATTATTTGTCTAGTGATTCGTGACAAATTATTTGTCTGATAATTCAATGCATTATTGTTTGGCTATGTAATCATTGTAGTACTGATGATTTCAAAGTTAGTTAACGTGATTTCTATCACTATTGTTTTGTTCAAAATTGATACGTGTAGTCATGCATAGAGAAAGAGGAAGATAGTTGATTCCGGTGCGCACGATAAATTTTCTTTCTTGTCGTTCAAATATTTTTCATTTGAGTTCGTTTCTTTTCGAGTTCGACCTATCTTTCACATACCTCTTTCCAACAAGAGAAAGAATAGAACCTCATGTGAAGGAGCCAAAGCCATGAGGTTAGGTGCCAATCTTCCTAAACTTTTTTGGATTTTTTCACATAGAGCACCATGTTTAGAATCATCTATCTCAACAAAACCAATCAATTATTCAACTAGTTCATAGATGTCTTAGACAACCATAGTTACAGAAACTACGTAGGCATCAAGGACGACACGATTCTGCACTTCAACTTAGTCGATAAGACAAAAGAAGAATAAATAGTATACGATTCACTCTCAAAAGTAGAAACATCAATAATCATTCACACATTATACAATCATTGAGGAGCACAGAGTGTATTAGAGTTGAACGAATGTAAATGAGATTGTTGTAATGAAATCTACTTGTCAGTATACAAGACTAGAAGAACAATTCAGAACTGGAGGATATTGCTAATTACATTATTGATGTGATTCATCTAATGCTTTTATGTGCATCTTACTTTGTATATATATATATACAATGCATTGTTAATGTATTGGTCGTCAGCCTTTAGGCTGATTGTACAGTAAGGCGATTGTGAAATCTCGGTCGATAGTAGTAACGATAGTCATTGAGACGTGAAGTGTAGTCGTTGGGTTCGAACATCTTCTAAAGATTGTCTTGCCAATGGTGTCGACCATTGAATGTTGAAAGATTGTCAAGTCGAGGGATTGTCGACAAACTTGCATGTATTTCTGCAGGTTCTTCATCTGCAACAAGTTTCCGAGTAAACAACTAGGGTTGGGACTCTATTGTGGATACCTGAAAGGAATAGATAGTAATGTATATATAGGCAACTAGATCAAATGGGGTTTGAAGTGGAATTAAATTTCCAACACTCCCCCATAATTGGAAAAGGTGGTCTTCCTAGATGACAAATTTTATGATTTTAAAATAAAGAAACATGAACCTATTTTTGGCTCAAATAAAAAATCATCGACTATAAATATAAAAAACAACTCTGTCTCGACTCCTCCCACTCCATATAGTGCACCTTGTCATTATTCTTCTAATTCAAATTACGATGAACAACAAAATGTTCAATGATCAGCTTGAATGATGCATCCACTAAAAAGGTATACTCTTCAAAATTTATGGATACCAGTAGAAGAGCCACTTATTGTTCAAGATGCACTATCAAATGCAGAATATGATATGTGAAATGATGTGATGGATAGTGATATAATTCACTAATCAAGAACCTGACATGGACTCTTGTTGAACCACCAGCCAAGATCATTGATTGCAAGTGGATCTTCAAGAGAAAGCACACTCTCTCAATTCATGTCAAATCCAAAAATCCAACATTGGAAAGCACTCAAAAGAGTGATGAACTATATTCAAACAACAAAGAACCAAGTTCTTTGTTATTATGGTAATTCTGCTACAACATTGTGTCTATTCGGCTATTTTGATTCGAATTGGAGAGGAGACTTAACACCAAAAGCTCTAATTTTGGCTATTGTTTCTATTTAACTTTTGCATCAATTTTTTGAAATAGCAAAAAACAGAAGTCAATTTCATTGTCCTCAATTGAAGCCCAATGTGTAGCATCAACACAAGCAACTAAAGAAGCCATCTAGTTAAGACTTCTTCTACGGGATCTAAACTTCAAACTAAACAAACCAACTACCATTTGTTGCAATATTAATAGTTGCATTCAATTTACTCTCAATCTTAGATTTCATTTTAGGACTAAACATATCGAAATTTAATTTAATTTTGTTTGAGAGAAAATACATTCAAAAAATATAGAGCTAAATATTGACTTGGTACTAGTTCAGTCAAATTTCTTCCTTAGTTCTGATGAAATTTGAGCATAATAGACACATCTGAAAACTCTTGGATGATCTACGAATGATTTTGTACCTGACCAAACCTCTTTAGAATTTTATGTTGATTTCCTTGGTATTGCAATGATCTGAACA
This sequence comes from Diphasiastrum complanatum, assembly GCA_029204225.1. Lineage (NCBI taxonomy): Eukaryota > Viridiplantae > Streptophyta > Lycopodiopsida > Lycopodiales > Lycopodiaceae > Diphasiastrum > Diphasiastrum complanatum. The sequence goes on from CM055104.1 coordinate 43,463,096, forward strand.
TTGTAGGCTGTTGCAATTGCTTCTACCTAAAACTTGTTCGAAAGATTACCAGCAAGTAACATGGCCATATCTTGCTTACTAAACAAGAGTTCGATTCTTTCATTTAGCTACTTTGTTATGTTGAGGACTGTAGGTCAAAAAATATTGTCTCTAAATCTCAGATTCACTGAGAAAGTCCTTTATAGCATTTGAGATAAACTCTCCCCCTCCATATGTCCGTAGGGCTTTGATCTTCTTTCTTGTCTGAGTTTCAGATAGTCGTCTGAATTGTTGAAAACACGGACATGTTTTTAATTTGTTTTTGATGAATATGAAAATGAAAAATTGTGGAAAATCGTCGATGAATGTAATGAAATACATTGATCCTTCACATGATGGGATTTGCAGTGAATCAGATGCAACTTGACTATTTGGCCTCAAAGCATGAGGTGAGTTCTAGTTGCTCATTTAAAGTTTCCCACACTTTTAGAACATGTTTAAATGTCAAGGGAGGCATAAACCATTGTCCCTTATTGATCTAAAGTTTAGGAGAAACATAGACCCTTGAAATTAGTCAAGATTGTCACATTACCACTGATCTTGATCAAGGGAGGAGATTGATTTGCATATTGAGTGTGTGGCCAAGATTCATTTGGGCCAAATCACATTAGGAAAGCCTCACTACTATAAGTATAAGGTTTTTGTACATATTTTATATTGAGTATCAAGAGTTTGATCATGTTAGAGGAATAAAAGGTGTTTCTCACCTATTTTGGAATTTGAAAATTTAAAGAGGCAAAATTCAACCAATAGGAAGAAGGGATCAATGCCATTTCCCAACGCTAAATAGGGCATCATTTATACTGCATTCAAATGTTTACCACAAGGAGGAGAAAAATCCTACTACATTGGCAATTTGGACATTGCTTTTTCTAGTCTCTTTTATTTTCTCTCATCTTGTTATGGTTTTTGTGCTTATGCATCTTCTATGATTTCTTGTATTTATTATTCTTGCTATATCTAAGAGAGAAGAGAAATAAAACTAAGCTTCCATCCTTGCATTAATGTTGTCTGTGGTTAATTAGGATTCATGTGTGGTTAGTAGTTAGGATTTGAAAGCTTGCAAATCAACTAAACAATAGGCATCTCTCGCTTTGGAATGACCTAGCACATGACAAGAAATGAGAAACTATCTTCTCATTCTATTTGCATTGCCGTTGTTGATCTAGAAAGTAGGGTTTGTAGAAAGTTTAGGAAAGCCACTGCATTCTATTTGGAACGACCTTAAAGTTTAGAACTATTTTGGAAGGTCATCATGTTTGTGTTCAATAATGTAGGGCAACTATGGCTTGTACTTTTATTGTTCTAATAAAAATTTGAAATTCTATTTGATTGAAAGAAAAAAATGTGTTTTTTTTTATCATGATTGTTAATGCTAGTTATGAATGACAAGTGAGTTCCAATGTAGGGTTTTCCACAAAGTATCCATTTGCAATCTTGCGACACGTGGAGAGACTTTGGCATCCATTGAGGCACTCATGGAGACAATAAGTTGTCATCTTGTCCAATAATGTCGACAATGTAATCCTTACTGGATCACCAAGTGAAGATCCTCTAGATCTTGTTGCATGTGCCAAAATGATTATTGTGGAGCAAATCACCCAACCAACTAGAAGTCAAGAGTACTCCAATCAGCTTCTCCCTAAAGACATGATGATTGACTACAAGAGAGGAGATGATTTCAACAATTAAAAATTGGAAATAGATAGAGAGGAGGAGGGCAAGTTCTTATAGGCATATATATAAAATGTTTGGTAATGTATAGAGATTATCAGCTCTAACATATACAAACGGATGAAAACAATAATAAAAGAACAGTGATAAGTGTGTTGACAAGATCGTGGTTAATTAGAGAACGGAGATTACGAGCTGTTCTATTGTGTTGAATAAGATTATCAGTGTAGGAGTCTTAGACTGCCATGAAAGAGAGATTGCAAAAAATGATCGGGCGTATGAGACAGCCATGCAATCCTCTAGTGCTGATAACCTGATATGAAGAGAATGTAGAAATAACTTAGGCGTCAGAGACAACCATACATTTCTCTGATAATGTGGTTTGTGTAAGAAGACTCTCTCTCTCTCTCTCTCTCTCTCTCTCTCTCTCTCTCTCTCTCTCTCTCTCTCTCTCTCTCTCTCTCTCTCTCTCTCTCTCTCTCTCTCTCTCTCTCTCTCTCTCTCATTACTAACTCATCATCTCAAATTCTGATGAAAGCAAAGACTTGGTTTCATGCAACAACTAATCAGAATTGCTGATAATTAAAGAATCATCAACATATAATGCTATTATAACATAGGTTGATCCTTTTCGTTTGAGATACACATTAGAGTCTGTGGAACAAGAAGTAAAATTATGCTGCAACAAAAAGTGGTTGATTCTTTCATACCAGGCCCGAGGAGCTTGCTTGAGGCCATATAGTGCCTTGTGCAATTTACATACCAAATGCTCTTGGCCTTGAAGGATGTAACCTTTTGGTTGATAAATGAATATGTCTTTTTTTTATATCCGTGAAGGACCGTTGTCTGGACATCCATCTGGTAAATGTCCAGATCCTCTGCAATAGCTATAACCAGCAAGGTGCGAATAGATTGATACTTTACCACTGGACTGAAGGTGTTAGTGTAACCTATTCCATATACTTTCTCAAATCCTTTAGCCACCAATCGAGCTTTCCATTGGATACTGATCCATCTGGCTTAAGCTTTAGCTTGAAGATCCACTTAGATTCAATAGGTTTAATGCCTACAGGAGGATTAACAAGACTCCAAGTCTTGTTCTTCATCAAGGAATGGTACTTAGCATCTATGACAGCTTTCCATTCGTCTGCATTGGGCATTGACAGTGCTTCTGCAATAGTGGCAGGTTCATCATGACTGATGAACGCCTGAGGGACAAAATGATCAGGTTGTTGTCGTTGTCTTGCATAACTTCAAACTACATGTGCTTGAGTGGATGTTTCTCCTAGGTAGATGACAGGAACAGCTTCAGCCTCCAATTATTCCAAGGAGATCCACAAGAGATGGAGCTAGCAATACTAATTTTTGTGGACAAGGAAAGGCAAGTTGGAGAGGAGATATCTTGTACTTCATTTGTCAAATTTTGTAATGAAGCTGCTTTGAAGTCTAAATAATGAAATAATGGTGGTTTTCATATTTCACAATAACATATCACACGGATTCCAACGTGGGCATCCGATGGATTCTTATAAATGTTTTATTTGATGTGCCGAAATCCGACATCGAGACAAAAATTCCAAAACTGGACGTCCAATGATCGGGAAATTGTGGCGGAAACCAATTTTCAAAGTAGACATTAAAATCTGACAACTCGACGTGGATATGGCGTGGAATATTTTTTTTTAAATCAAAATTACGTGTCATCCGATGTGGACGTCGAAATCTGATGTCCACGTCAGCAATTCAAATGCGTGTCTATGACTTCTGACTTCTGACATCCGCCGGGCCCTGACCAACACGGACGTCGGATTTCGATGTCTGTGGATTTTTGGAGAATTCACGCGACCTCCTCTCACTCTTTTTTGCAGGTTGGAGCGATTGAAGGTGAGCTTGGAGCATTTCTTGTGTTTAGAGCTTGGATATTGAAGATTATTTGATGCTTTTGATGCATAGAGGTTGGTGCTTGAAGATATTGAAAGCTTTTGGAGTTTATGTTTTGCTTTTCTTTTAAAGATAAAGTTTGTTTTGTTTGTTTTTTTGAAAGAAAGTGAAGAGGGGAAAGATAAGTGTTTGAATAGATAATGTTAAGTGTTAAGTGTTTGAATAGATAGTGTTAAGTGTTAAGTGTAAAGTAAATGAAGATAGTTTTTTATGATAAATGAATCTTAGATTTGTAATTGAGAGAGAGAGAGAGAGAGAGAGAGAGAGAGAGAGAGAGAGAGAGAGAGAGAGAGAGAGAGAGAGAGAAGAAGAAGAAGAAGAAGAGGTGGTGTGTGTGTGTGTGTGTGTGTGTGTGTTTTGTATTTTGCATTGATTTAGAATTTAGGGTAATATATGAATAGATAGTGTTAATAGAATGAAGATTTAATAGAATGAGAGAGAGAGAGAGAGAGAGAGAGAGAGAGAGAGAGAGAGAGAGAGAGAGAGAGAGAGAGTGTGTGTATGTGTGTGCGTGTAATAGACTATTATTTTTGAATTGCTTGTGTATGTGACAAAGATATTCAAAAAAAAAAGAAGAGCAAGAAGAGCGAACAAGCTTGCACTCAAGCTTCAAGCTTACCAGTCAGTTTATGTTGTTTCAAATTTTTGATTATTTGAATACATTACCCAACATAGTGAAAAAGTCAAATGTAATTCATCACTTTCATTTTTTAAAAGCAATGTCATATTTTATCACATACACTAGGAATTAGTTAGTATGAAAGAGTGAAATGTAGGTAAATAAAATTCTCAATCCTAGGAAAGTGTGTAGCCCTTACTTTTCTCCCATTAAAGGCCAGGTTCTAATCTTTCCTTGAATGGAAAAACCTATACGTCGCAGGGAGGGAATATGAGGTGACATCCTGAAATAGGACATAACCGTAAGGTTCGGGTATTGTAATTATGACATTCAACTCTAATTATATTAAAAGTATCGTCATTTTTGTCATTCTCATCATCACACAAGTCTTGACACTCATCTGAATCTAGGTCTAAGTATAATCGTAGGTTTTTTATCATGTCTCTTTGATAATGTGAGCTACCCTCATATTCAACCTCCTCCTCTTCTAGTTCTATCTCATCCAAATGTGGGGGCCTCAAATTACCCTCAATTTGGCCTTGTACGATCGTAGTAATCTCATCATTTGAAATTGTATCTTCTTCTCTTGTCATTTCCATATCATTTTCAGGTTCTTCCAAAAGTTCAAAATTGGGTGGTGGTTCGTCATGTGTATCCAATATTACAATATCTTTTCCTTCAAACACACATCATTTTCTTGTATTAAGTTGGATCACATACCACCATCTTGGGTCTATTCGATATGGATAAAATATAATTTGCCAAAGAATTAAAAAAATTAAGTTCGTCTTATAAGATCGATACATAAATAAGACATTGAGAATATTAATGACATTGGATTGTAGAGAATATTAATCACTTGTTCGCAATGTCGAAAGATCAATCATCAGAACCAGACAATCGTCGAACAGAAAAAACTAATAAAAGAAAAAGAAAACGAGACAAAGGAGATGAAAGCCATGATGGCTGGGTAGATAACAGAGTTAAAAGAGGTGCACCAACAACTTGAGCGCCAAATGGCCCAGATCGACCAATCATGAGATGGATCATCTAGTGCAATGACAGTGGATGCCATCTCGTCAAGCCCGAAGATATACAGTTTCAAGCTCCACAAGCTCCAACCATCCGATACGGCTGATCCAAGAAAGAGAAGCCGAAAACAAAAATTATGAGAATGTTGCGACGAAACAGACAAAGATCATCCTCGAGTCCCAGAAGTAGTTAGAAAAAATGACGAAGGCCCTGCAGCAAGTCTTGGACAAAGTGAACCAGCTTTGGAACATGGCGTGCAAGGCCCAAGCGAGAATTTCCGACAATAAACCAAGGGACGATGACAGAGATGACAGAGCGGAGAATAACGATGGGCAAATCCAGCAATTGGGTGGTAGTTCGGGTTCGGACGACCAGAGAACTGAGCTCGCTTCTGGAGCTTTTCTCCTTTCCCGTCCCTCCTTCAAATCTCCTCCCTGCTCTGCATTTAATTTTTCCGAATCTTTCATTCCTATTTACCCCGTTCCTCCACTTTCCTCCTCACAAATTTTGAGACCTTCTCAAGGACCCGTTGAGATGTAAAAGACGCGACAGGACTCCATAGCTTGATAGTTAGGATGGCCTAACCTCTTGTGCCATAACTCCACTTGAGAAAGCTCCTTTCTTGCCATATGCTTACACTTTCAATGACAACATTAGCATCCAACTTGAACAATCTTCCTTGCTTAATGCCACTAGCAATACCATTCTTCATTATGGTACAAACACCATGCTTGAAGTGTACATTTAGTCTCCCAACATAATCTTGTAGTGTCTTGAGAGCAAAATTCTAAAAAATATGGCCTTTAAGGCTTTTGGGTATTATGAACTTGTAAAATCATGTAGAAAGCTCATCTCTAGCGCAATAGAGCACGTCCAAATTTAATTTAGTTTTCAATCATCTAGATTTTAGGTTTTTATTTTGATATACATAATCACTCAACTAGTAGGTTATACACAACCCATACATCTCATATTGCAACGCTAAGTGAGGAGCAAGCTCCTAAGATGTCACTAAGCAGCGGTTGGGATTCGCGCGTGCACCTTGCCGGATGATCTCAGTCAACCACTCTACACATACACCACTTCAATTTTCAGACAAAGGTGCAATTTTTTAGTTTGCCTTTTAATTAACACTTTGCAAAGTGTTTTTACTTTTTATGAAAAATAGATGACATGGCAAGTATCATAAAATCACCAATTGTCCAATCATCCAACTTCAAATTCCCATCTGCAAATTTTAGCCAACCACTTGGATACCCATTCAGATTCTGCCACGTACCTTTCGGCAGCAAATGAACAGCTGACACATACCCATTTGGACACGTGGTTGACATCCAAGAGACCTCCCTTCTCATATCCCTCTGTGTCTTACTGTTTCAAAAGCATTGCCTTCTCCTGCTCTGTGTCTCTCTCTTTCACACACCCACATCCAATATTGATCTTCCTCTCCATTTCTTCTTTTCAATCCAGATTCCTCTCAATTGGGTTTTCGGATTCAATTCTGGTGACTGATTCACACAGAAAAAAAAGCAGTTCTTGTTGACTGATTGGAGCAAATTTTAGTGACTGGTTCACAGAAAAAGAAGATTTTAGTGACTGATTCAGAGAAAAGAAATAGCATTTTGAGACTGATTTTGGTTAAACTGTCTGTAATGGCTAGCATAGCAGCTTGCTATGTTCCCAATGGGGTTGCACCCCTTTTTGGAAGCAAGGAAGCTGTGGCATCGTCCCCATGTACGAGCTCTGTGATGAATAAGCTTCCTCTGGGACTTGGGTCTTCTGGGAAAAGCAGATTATGTGTTAAAAATGGGGAGAAATGCCGCAATTCTTTATGCCATGTGGTAATGTCCGCAGAAGTATCTACAAAAGAAAAAGCAGTGCAGGCTGGAAAAGCTCCCAAGGAGGTCCCCAAGGATTCACTTTTGACACCAAGATTCTATACAACTGATTTTGACGAAATGGAGCAGCTGTTCAGCAAAGACTTCAATAAGAACCTGAATGAGGCAGAATTTGAAGCTCTGCTGGCAGAGTTTCGTGCTGATTATAACCAGACACATTTTGTCAGAAATGCTGAATTCAAAGCCGCGGCAGAGAAGCTGCAGGGCCCTCTTCGACAGATTTTCGTGGAGTTTTTGGAGCGTTCATGTACGGCAGAGTTTTCTGGCTTCCTCTTGTATAAGGAGCTGGGCAGACGTCTAAAAGCAAGTTTTATCTCTCTTCATTTTGCTCTGTCTTTGCTATATAAATGCTTCTTTTCGTAAGAATAGTGGTACTTAATAGATGATATTATGAATGAGTTTGAAGGCACACTATGAAAATTATCGGTCAGTAGAGTAATCGAGCTGCAGACAGGAGGCCCTGCGGTGAGACGAGAGAACGGGCTGCACTTTCCATTTTGTATCGCAAAATGCACATTATTAAGCTTGATATTTGTTGCTAGGATGCTGCCCAAAAATTACAACTCAGAAAGATTCCATTCAAGAGGGATCAGCATGTTTGGATCCCATCCGAGAGGGCTTTCCTATTTTCAGATTCCATCAAGAAGGGCTCCAGATTTTCAGGTTGCATACAGGATGGCTCAAAGTTCCATTCAAGAGGGCTTCGTACTTTTAGACATTATCTATTAGAGCTCGGTATATTCGGATTTCATCCAATTCAAGTTCCATGAGGGCTCCCATTTTCAGGGCAACAATTCCACACCAGTCAGATTACAAGGAAAAAAACCAGGGCCAAGTACTATAGTGCTTGATGGGGTTTCTCAAACTAAATCTCCACCATCGAATCTTATAAGATTTGAGCTCACAAAAAATTAAAATGAATGGGCAGCGTAGGGGAATTAAGCCTTCAATGCAACTAAATGTAAAGCTTAGCTCAGTTTGGTTAGTGATTCCGTATATTTCTTAGACCGGTGGGTTTATTAACTATATTTTTTTCTATGTTTCAAACATTGTAGCATGTGAAACTGAAGTACTCATTACCACCAGGGAGACTATGTTGGAACAAAGTCTTTTAGCCTGACTGATAACTCTCTAAGTTCAGCTCTCAGCTTCTGGGATTGAGTAATCCCTTCACCTCTCGAGGAATCATAGGAACTCAATTCTTTGTACGAATGGATGAAAGCTAATATCGACCTGTGTTTGTGCATGTGACGCACAACTGCTCTTGGACACTGATGAAATGAGTGGGGATCTCATAGCTTTCAGCACACGGTATCAAGTCAATGACCTAAACCTTTGGGTGGACTCCATGAGGTTGAAAATTGCACGTCTCCTTTGTTATCCTAGGTATGATCCCAAGTCATAGTATGGAAATATTTGTTCGTCCTTGATAGTTTGTTCAGACAACTTGGAGCTAAAGTGTACTCAAAATTGTGTTCTTGAGGTTTATATAATAGATCTAGTCTGCCAAGGGGAAGAAGGGGAGACCATACTGTAGAAGTGGTCAACAGTGAGCGCTAACTGAGGGGCTTACTCACCATCGTTGTGTTATGTATGCGTATGGTACACATGCCTTTTCATTATACTTAGCAGAGCATTCATTCCTGAAGCAGTTACAGCTTCCTACATAAGAAAATTTTCACTTCCTCAAGCTGCTACATAATTTGCTCTCTATGGGGATGCTAAAGAGCACTGCACCCATGGTGAGGCTGGCCAGCAGACCCACAGAACTTCATCTGAGCCGTTGATCCTGCATAGGAAAACGCATGCTTCCTTATATAAGCTCTTTGGTGAAGATTTTTTTCTACCTCTCAGCCCATGGTCTATATAATGAGCAATGCAAGCAACTAAAGCCAATAGGTCTACAACGTCATTTAGCCATTTCATGCACTTGGAAACCATAAAAGTCTATCTCAAATGTACAGGATGGCCAGAGGACTATTCCCAGATCAATTTTACCTCCTTTGGGCTTCTTGTTAGCCAGACTTATTGTAGCTGAAAGGCAATGTCTCTTGTTGGCACCTACTGTCTCCAGTTTCATAATTGTTGACCAATCTTTTGCTGCAGAAAACAAATCCAGTTGTTGCGGAGATCTTCACTCTTATGTCAAGGGACGAGGCCAGACACGCGGGGTAGCTGAAATTCCTCCACGTTCCTAATGGATCCCTTTTCTCTTTACACCAGTAGTTAAAATGTGCATTTTCTTATTCAAGTGACATCATTGTCTAAATTCCTCATAATGTTTGTAAGGTAATCAGTTTTTTGAAAACATCCATTTCCGATATGCACCTTAACTGGTGAACTTTGTTTATGTTCAGCAAGCATTGATCACGCTTTCTGTTCTTTGATAGGTTCCTAAATAAAGGACTTGCGGATTTCAACCTTGCATTGGACTTGGGATTCTTAACTAAGGCTCGGAAGTACACCTTTTTCAAGCCTAAGTTTATTTTCTATGCGACATATCTTTCAGAAAAAATAGGATACTGGAGGTACATAACTATTTATCGACATCTTAAGGCCAATCCAGACTACCAGCTGTACCCAATTTTCAAGTACTTTGAAAATTGGTGTCAAGACGAAAATAGGCATGGAGATTTTTTTTCTGCACTGCTGAAGGCACAACCTCAGTTTTTGAATGATTGGAAGGCAAAGTTGTGGTCTCGCTTTTTTTGCCTGTCGGTAAGAACTTTTTGAAACCACTTTTCAAGTATTTCAGTCACTATTGATGATTGAGTGTTCAAATACTCATCTAGTATATTGATCTCGGCGAGTAGTGATGCTTTGCGCTTCTGAGGTTTTTTGTCCAAATATGAGATTTTAAATCTGTGAAAACACATGCAACTAAGTTGATGAAGACTGTACCTCCTCCTGACATAGCCCTCCATGATAGGTCTATGTAACAATGTATCTCAATGATTGTCAAAGAACGGCATTCTACGAAGGAATCGGATTGAAGACCAAGGAATTCGATATGCATGTGATTATTGAGGTAAGTATGTTGGTCTTTGGCATAGACATGGTATTAGGTTTGATCTATTGCCATGTACATTATCTAGTTAAAACTCTCTCACTTCAACATATATGATGCTTACAGAAGTAGTTCAATAAATGAGTCTCTTAGTGTGCCTTCCAGGAAAACATCAGCCATCTCAATTTGTATAATTCAATCTGGATAGTCACTTATTTGGGCTTGCTTCTTGGTTCAAATTGACTCGTTAGCTTTAGTGTTCTATTCAATCTTGTTCTTCTTTAACAAAACAGTTCCAGCATCATATCCGGAACATTTGTGGTTTAGCCATGCCCCTGACCTATTTTTTTATTGCCACAGCTAGCTTTTCCATTGTAGTTCACCGAATAGACAAATGGCAGTTAAAATTTATGCTCATCAGACCTTTTCAAATCCATTCTCTTTACACACTGTTATGAGATGAATGCCTCAGGGTAGTTAACTGTTAAATTATGAAAAATTTATCATTTTCTGTACCATACATGTATTATTTAGTTGTAGTTTCCCATACCGTTTTCTGCTGAATAACCCAATCCCAGAAATCTGATTGATTTCCAGCATACAGTAGGGGGTGATTCTGAAATCGGGTGAAGGAATCAGCTGGTGCAGCCCACTGAGCATAGTGTTTTACTGGTTTTTGCATTGACATAAGCTCATTTGGTGGATGTGTGTTCCTTTTCTAATCTTTGAAAGAACAGCTCCAAATTTGAGGCCAATATGTACTTCTCAGATGAAGCTCTTCCTCAGAATATTTGAAGGGAGATTTGTGGTATGCCAGCTAACCAACAACAGATTGCTCCCTTGTAGGAATCATGCACTTCAAACTGGCTTCTAAATTCTATAACTTCTGGAGCCTGGATAACAACCAGGCTTCAAATTGGCTTCTAAACTCTATAACTTGTGGAGCCTGGATAACAACCAGGCTACTAGGGCGGGCTCGCTCATAATCTGTTTGCAGTAATTGTGCAATGTAGTCAAGAAGTTAAAGCTGAAATATTGGAAGACTGACTTGAAGTATGCTGACTAGCAAACACCAAATTACTCTTTGGCGCCATCGCCTAGTGCTTTGGTAAGTCACTCGGCTATCAAGAGTAACTCAATAGATGTGAAGTTGTTTCTCCTTTGTCATGCCAAGTACTATTCTCAGCTACATTGATGTATGAAGGAAGTGCTCGAGCATGGAAGGGTGGTTGTGGCTTATGGCTAAGACACAGTAAGCAAGGAGGATAAACAATAAGTTTTTGAAGGTCTTCAAACTAGCTTTGCTATGAGCTTGTATGTCTATGTGCAATCTACTTTCAAGGTATACTCATTTCAGGAAAGAGTTCACGAGATTGGCCATTCTATGTAGATTAGCTGCAACTTATTGTGAAAGAGAAAATATATTTGCAAATCGTTTGTTGTGATAGCTTGATCCAGCCGTACATTATGTTTGTCTCATTAAGTTTGTATGCGTCCTTTCACATAGTTCTAAGTTTCGATAAGTACCTCACTGCAAATTGTTTTTAGTGAAAAGCCACTATTATTCTCAAGTGGGTAAATTTGAAATTCATGAAATTGTGGGTTCAACTTTATGCTGGGATCATAATTTCTTCAACTATAACCTTTCCTTTCAAGAAAACATGATGCTGAACTCTCGCAACAATCTCTCATTGACAAGAAGTTGACTACAAATAGCGGTGATAAAGTTTGTGTACCAGCGGTTACTTGGGAAATGCAATCAGGATTTACGTTGTTTTTTGAATTTGGGCCTTATTAATATCATTTGGCCTCTGAAGCTGTATTCCAGTTTTTAATATTTGGTGAATGGGTCAAGGACCTAACTACATGTTCCAGAAGGAGATCTTAAGTTGGACTCCTGACCTTGATGCAAGACTAGAAACCCTATAATAGGTCCTCATTGGTAGCTTTTGATAATAAAGATCTCTAGTTCATTGGGTGAAATTTACCCATAATTAGATGAAAATTACTTTTCTACTTCTGAAAAGAAGTGCTAAGTTTAAGCATCAAAAATAATATTTTCACTTTAAAAAGTGGGAAGCTCAGTCCAAAAGATTAGACCTTTTCTTCCAGGTAAAGAGTTAAAGAGGGTGTGGGTGCTAGACTTCCATTGTCTGTTTGTTGCTTGAACTTGCAGATGCCAGGCATTACACATTCCAGCAAAAGTTTTTATATTGGCTGTGTGGAAGAGAGGGCGTTGGAAAGTCACCTTTCAGAACAGCATTTATTCATCTTTTTGTAGGATTCAGTTTTATGTTCAGGTTGACTGTGTTTCTTTACACAAATACTTGATTGGGATATTTCTTTGTATTTTTTAGTACAAAGGATCAGCCTTAGCAACATGATGCATTTTGCAATATGTTCTTCATATTTGTTGTTTGTATACAAGAGGCATTACTGAAAGCAAGTTTACCAGAAATCACGGCTCATTTTCACTTGTTCTTTACTTTGCAATCCTACAATTTCTTGGGTCTGATTTGCAGTGATTTCAGCCCGTTAATACTTCTATATTCACGATTTCTTACTACTTGACAAATTTATATCGGTTTCATGTCACTTTTCTAGGGATTTGAGGCACAGATACATTGCTGTCAACTACTTACTGCTCCTACCTGTTTGGCCAAGTTTCGGACCAGAATTCCATTCTTTACCAATTTGACATTCCCACAAGTTTGAATCAATTCGGGTCCTAACTTGGTTCTTTAGGAACAGATTTCCTCTACAAATTATTTGCTGTCAAAAGCTAGACCCTGTACAGTTTCTCCCAACATTTGGAGCAATTCCTGATTTACATATTTTATGGTACTTTTTGAAAGTCCATTTCTTCATCTACAGCTTGCTAGTTTCTACAAAGTATTGTTTATGGGTCACCACATGTGCATACTTTAGCCGAAAGACCGACGATTCTTTGGCATACTCCACAAAGGCAGCTGCATTAGTCCTACCTTTTCTCCACGAGCTCTTGAGACATTTTCCATCAACATCATCCCAGTTTTGCTCAAGAGTCAACATACCTCTGCCATTTTTCTTTTTTGCTCTTGGTTGTCCTGTTTAGTGCAGCTGAATGGTGTTGAGCTCAAGATCTCAAGGAGAGGAAAGGTCTACACAAACATGCCATTTATTAAAGGACTTGGGTTTTTATTCTCTGACATTAATATTGGAGCTTTGTTGGTAGAGGCTGCCGGCTCGCTAGAGGGATGAATAACTCCAAGAGGCAGTGTCCTGATTTAGGAGGGCCTATAAAGCAGCCTATTCTACGCCTGCACTGGAATATGATTGGACTATGAAGTATTTCATTGGTCTGTTTCTAGGATGTAAGACCTTATGGATGTTATCACAACTCCTACAAGTACCGTGTAGAATGTTTTGATGGTAGATTTAATAGACATCCACCCATCAGCAGAAATATAATGTAGACAATTTTCACTTGAATTAGGGGCACACACACATCCTTTCAGGTAAGAGCCACTCCCAGTGTCTTTTTCTTGTTGCAATGATAGTAGTCACCCTTGTGATTTGCATGGCATCCACCCTGGCCAGCTTTTCATGTCCATTGCACTTACCAAATGAATACTGTTTCTAGGAATCAGACGTGAGAATTTTGCATGTCATCATCAATAGTCTAAAGTAGGATGCCATCCATTTATTTACTTTAATCTCTTGATACTTGCTTTATAATTTTTGTGCCCTGCAGTTTTTGAAACTTGGCACAATTATTATAGTTTCAGATCTCTGGACTCTAGAATCAAGGCCAATGGTTCAGCAGTGTTTTTAAGTGTAAAATTGCTACTAGGTCGACATTGCTATTTTTGTTAAAAGGAGATTCTGCCCAAAAAATAACAAACTTTTGTGATGCAGACTAATAGAACAACAGGTAGAATATTCCCAGCTGTCTTGGATGTTGAGAATCCAATATTTAAGGAGAGACTTGATCATCTTGTTGAGCTTAACGAGAACTTGGCAGCAATCAGCAAGAGCACTGTTCCTGTTGCTTTCAAGAATCTGCAGAGAATTCCAGTTATCTCAGCTATGATATCAGAACTTCTGGCTTTGTATTTCATGCCTCCTGTTGAATCAGGCTCCCTTGACTATGTCGATTTTGAGCCACAGGTTGTATATTGATTATAAAAATGATCTGCATCTCATTGCTCTGAGCACAAAATTCTAAGCTGCAAAGTGTATTTCAAGAAGCCATATATGTTTGCCATGAACAAATTTATATCACTGCAAGTAGCTGGTTATTCATGGTATTGGTGGTAAAGTGGGAAATGTCCTTTCCTCTTGTAAATTTGTAGGTTCCAGACTGATGATGTGGCTATTGTCTTAATGGTCCAATTTGAGTCATTTTTTTGCAATACAATGTCTTGTGTGCAATATGAGTGCATAAAAATACTATCTGGTAACAATCTTATATCATGCTAAAAGCTTGTAACAGAGGTTCAGTTTCATAGAAATCCTAGTTCTGGCAGGGCCCTACGCGTTTGATCTTATAGTCGCCTACTGTAATGTACATCTTCTGAGTGTAGACACAACTTAACAGGTGGGTGTGGTATATCACTCAAGTAATGAAATCATCTGAAGATCAGATTTTGAAGGCCAACATAGACGGGGACCTTAACATTTTCATCCTGTGCACATAGTATATGTACCTCACTGGTAGTCCAGACAATCCAGCTAATAGGTAGAGAGGTCTTACCTACACGCCTTAGTGTACTCCACATTACACAAGATGAACAAGTTTTGGTAACTAGAATGTAATGCAGCTGTGTTTTCTCTCTGGCACCAGTGACTAACATGCTGCCATGTTCATGAGCTGCCTCATAACTCTAGATACGAAAATTGACAATAGCCAGAATATGTAATTTTTGGAACTGGACTGGAAAAGGCAGGAGACAAATGCATATACTAAGCTGCCACTTCTTATGGTGAAAATAGTTTTTTTGGCAGAAAAAGTTTGAAATAGACAAAAGGTCAGACACCGTATGAACTGCAATGGAGCATCGAAATGCCAAATCTGACCCATCATCGCAGTCGCAGGGCCAACCCAATCCAAGCATGCTGGAGGCTTGGTGGATGATGAAGAGGTTTTTCTCCAACAAGCCCCGACTATCCTTGGATGAGGGCACAGCCACAAATGATAGTCGTGGTTGGCAATACGTGCTCCAGCAGCGATATGGTAAGTTTGCAGAGATACAGAACTGTCCAAACTTTTACATCTACTAAAGGGTATTTGCTGCATCTGCCTATTTTCTTCAAAGCTACATGATTTGAAGTTTAATAGCTACTGTTAGCCATTTGAGATTGATGCCCACTAAAAATGGTAGTAAATAAAGCATATTAAGGAACATTGCAATCATTCTTCTGAGAGAGTGCTATATTCTCTTCTCACTTGACCTACAGGAGGATGTTGAAGCTTAGGATGAAGAGTACATTATGGGGGTCCTGTAACATATGTAATGTCTAATCCTGAAGGCATCTGGTCTGAAACTGTAGAGTACTGTGGACGAGCTCTTGCTGCACAAAAAAAATTATTTTATTTGTATGGTAAGTTCAGTCTCACAGCTTTTATCTTAGTAAAAAAGAAAGTCAGGCTTCTTATGCCTGTTATGGTTTTAGTGACTGCTAGCAAGACCCTGTGCAGCTTTATGCACTAGAAGCCCTGCCATTTCCCAACAGGTTTCAACTTTTGATGAGACGACACTAAAATTAGCTTACAGTGAATGCATTAAAATGCAAGCTACTTTCAAAGAATCATTATCATAATCTGTGAAAGCATCCTCCAATCAGTATCAATGCTTCCTC
Organism: Diphasiastrum complanatum; assembly: GCA_029204225.1. Classification (NCBI taxonomy): domain Eukaryota; kingdom Viridiplantae; phylum Streptophyta; class Lycopodiopsida; order Lycopodiales; family Lycopodiaceae; genus Diphasiastrum; species Diphasiastrum complanatum. The sequence goes on from CM055104.1 coordinate 43,479,147, forward strand.
ATGTTAAGCAACCTATAATTAGTTCTGCTTAGTTGACAGCTATATTCGTACCAAATAGGTGAGCCAGGAGACTAAGCAGGGCAGCAACATCCATCCATGTAAGTCTAGCCTCTATTAGAGAATATATATCACAGTAGAAATTTAACTCTGATATCCTTTATGGTGGAAGTAAGCATAAAGGTGGAAGTAAGCTTCAATAAATTGTTTTAAGATAACCTAATCAGTGCTGATTGCACTTATATCAGCAAAATACCTACAGCAAGCGTGAAGATGACATCACAAGTCTACTGTAAGTCGTCGTGTCTGGCAAAACCCAAACAAAAATTACAAAGGCTTTACAAGGAAAAGTACTATTTGGTGTGATAGCAAGAGTACTTCTACTGTGAATTGAAGAAAGTGAATGCAGATGTAAATTTTTTTGCACAGCACATTTTAAGTTCTCCAATCTATCTTCGTTGGCTTGTTTGAAGAACAGCTCTAGAGATCAAGAAAAGTTGCTCAGATATCTAAACTAGCTGTCTAGTATGTGTAACCCTTCACAAAAAGGCCAGCCTTGGCTTCGTCGGCTTCTCCTTCTGCTGAATACTTTCCAAGCTGAGCCAAAGAATTGGCTTTTGCTCTGCTGAGCAATGCTTTTTGAGCTGCCTCTATATTTTCAGGTTGCCCTTTCCATGCCTTTAGGACAGAGTTTTGGAGAGCACGTGCATATGAGAAAGAGACATGCCATGGATTGGGGCTTTGATTCATGGCATTTAGATTTAAGGTTGCCTCCACTTCAGATTGCCCTCCAGATAAAAACTGCCACCAAAAACTCATCATTAGTAAAATTCACTGTATCTTTTGATGACCTTGAAAGGGGGGGGGGTGGGGGGGGGGGGGTATAACGCTACAAATTTGCAGGTTTTCTTGCAGAACACACATTATTTCAGGGGCAACAAACAAAATTTCATTTCCAATCTGGAATCGTTAGCAATGCTCAGAAAAAATTGCGCTAATACCATGATCCCTGGAACAGCTGGAGGCACCCTTCTTTTCAAGACTTTGAGAGTGTGCTCTGCCACCTGTTCAGGTGTTGCTCTCTCCTTTGCCTCCGCACCAGGTAAGACCATGCTTGGCTTCAAAAGTATGCCTTCAAGAAGAACATTATTCTCTGCTAGAAAGTAAAAAACTCTTGACCAGACCTTTTCAGCCACTTCCAACGTTCTGCCAATTGTGTGATCTCCGTCTAGAAGGATTTCAGGCTCAACAATGGGCACCAGCCCGTTGTCCTGTTCAACAGGTTTTACTTAAAGCGTGAGCAGCAAGCAAAGCGAAAATGATTGGCTCACAAATGCACTACTGAGCTTCCTATTTGCATTTAGGTTGATAACCTCCCCCCATTGCAAAGCAGATTTTAAAATGTGCACGTGCATCCTAATGACACACCTGAGTTATGGCAGCATAACGTGCAAGGGCCCATGCAGCTTCAGTCACAGCAAGCTCTGATGGTCCGTTTGGGATGCTTATGACGGTTCGCCTGCCAAACGCAGTGAGAGAAATAAGAAATGGTCATCTTTATATGATTCTCAGGGCAGGATTTTAATGAAATGGGAGCATACACGGTGCTAAATCAAGCAGTACTCAGAAATCGACTTACCATTTGGCAAATCTTGCACCCTGTTTGTAGTAAGCTGCTGAGCGTGATGCCAGTCCATCGAGACCTTGACACCATGACTCGTTGTTTGATCCAGGCAGAGGCACAAGACCCTGCAAGAAGATGAGGTTTGCATTCCAATTCGTTAGACATTTCCTGAATTGCCATCACAGCACTCCTCACAAATTTTGCAAGTGATGTTCAGCTGAGTAGGGCATGGCTTGCATGTGCTAACCACAGTTCTTGCATTGTGTTAACCACAGCATCAAGTTGTGAATCTAACATTACATTTAAAGAATGGCAGGAACAATCTCTGGTGGATAATCAGATGAAGCAAGAATGATACGATTCTTTGTGCACGATAGTTTACTTGAACTAAACATCAGTTTTTCCTGCATGTCATTCTAGATCCAAGGGTAGATAAAGTAAGACTCCTATGCCTACTCAAAGCTCAGTAACGTCTACATATGAAGTTTGAATACGAAACACTAGAAACAATAGTAGTAGCAAGCTCAAGGAAAGAATAGGTAGTCTAACCTTGTCCACTTTGATGCCTGGGACAATGTTCCCCTCCACAAGAACATCTACGAACTTCTTGCCATCAGTTGTTGACTGATATAAGGTCTCTTCAAAGAGGATGGCACCCGAAATATATTCGCCAAGTCCGGGTGTCGTTATGAGCAACTGCCTGAAAGCTTGACGGTTGGTCTCGTTATTCTCTAAACCAATAGAGGATAGGCGCTTGCCGCATGTGGCATTTGACTCATCTATGGCCAGTATGCCATGCCCCGGAGAAGCAATGGTTTTCTGAAAAATAGCCAAAAACTCTTGTCAGCAATTTTGCGGCAAGATCTCAAATAATCATAGGTGATTGTAGAGAATGATAACCACTTGATCAGATCTGCTTCAATAATTGCGATTAAGATAAAAAAGATCCTCAAAGTTTTGACGAAGTTACGTGCAATGGATCATTCATCGTTGACGATTAACTATTTGAGACAAGACTGATCTGCTTCATAGAATTTGCGACCAAAATGAAAGAGATCTTTGCGCTATGGACATTTTCGACCAAGCTAGCACCAGCGGACATTCATTATTGACACTTAATCATTCCAGACGTGGCTGGAAGTAATTACATGCCATAAATAGATGTGACAAAGCCATTATAAGATCACAATCTAGCGCATGCTCTTATGACTTTGAATCTGATATCAGCATATGCATGTGTTTGAGACATACTAAGATCATAAATCAACATAATTCATAAGATCTGCCTATGAAGACAATTATTGACAGGTCGTCTACAGGCGTTGCAAGTTGAAACAAGCAGAGGAAAACGTCAATACTGTGACTATTCTGCCATTGCAGTGCTATGCAACATGCAAAAAAACACCAGGAATGAACTCCACTGCCATAACGATCTGATCACACATGCTTATGCAAAACTCAAATCAATTCCTGAACCCAAACGAGAACGAAACAATCTGCATGACTATTCACAGAATGAACTAATTTAGTAGGCACAAAAACTTACAGCAGTCTTCACAAGCTCATCGTCATATCCTCCAGCCCTCACAATGGCAAGCCCAGCGGGATGCGCATGCGCACCTTTGCCAACACCAATTGCAGAGAGCTTTACAGTGTGCCCTAGGAAGGGGGCACCAGCCATGCCAAAACTCATGGTCTGCTTCACGGCAAAAGCTGCAGTTGCAGCCATTTGGATCAAACACTCAAAATTCACACAAAATTATGCTTCTGATCCCTCAAATCGCAGCAGCAGCAGCAGAATTGAAGCGCAAAGACGACGATCCAAACCCTATCTTCGTCTCCGATCAGCAGAAGAGCAGTAGAAAAGGAAACACAGACTCCTTCTTCTTCTTCTTCAACACTGTTTGTACTTCCTCGTATCTTAATAGTACGGGATCTTGAAAGCCCTCCACCGTTGGATGGATTTTGGCACAACCGTCCAGGTCCTGCCACGTTTCATACATTCAACCATTGAAAATTCACCAAGTGGCAAGTGTGCCAGGTGGAGAGAATCCAGGCGGTTGGGCGTTCAATATTTAGTGCGACTAAGCCCCTCCATTGCTGCCCCGCCCCCCCGCCCCCCCCTCCTCTCAAGAAGAAGTCAATAAAAGAGAGCAAAACTAAAATACAAAAAGAAAAAGAAATAATAATAAGAATACTTACAAAAAAACAAAAAGAAAAATAAATAATAATAATAAGTGAAATTATGTTATAGCAATAAAAAAAGAGAGGATATTAAATAAATAAATAAAAATAGAATGTTGTTGAAGCATGCATATGTGGGAATTTACAATTTGTGAGATTTAAAATATTTTTACAATCACTGTAAATAATGTGAGAGACCACGATCGATGTATATTATGGGAGTAAGGGGAGATGGTGCCTCCGATCTCTGGTGCTACATGGCGGTTGCACGGGCAAGAGATTTGTAGTCGTGTTAGCAGTGAGCATTTTAGGGGTGGAGAGGGCAAGGGTTTTGTGGCATGGTGGGCAAAAATTTTACACTATTAGGGCTAGGTGGCGTCATGACATGCTCCTTGTTGGGAGAGGGGGGAGCGTATTCCTCACCTCTGTCTGACATGATAAAGGTAGGCTCCAATGCATCCAAGGGTGATGAGAGTGGGATGCTTCCTGGTGAGATGATAGCATCCCACTTTTTACCCTTGGATCATCTCTTCCCCACCTCTGTCATGTCAGATAGGGTGAAGAATACGCTCCCCCCTCCTTGTTGCATGAGGAATATTTCTTTGTTGGATTCACATGTGTCATTGATGAAACAAATGTGACTTACAACTTCCTACTTAATAGAATAAGAAGTGTTTGATTTTTCCCTTTCGAGCAAATCCGATGATAATGTGGATTCTGATTGTTAGTCTTCATAAATGAACTAGAAACCAAATTAGATACACTCTCAATGTCCATACTCTCAACATTTGACACCCAATATCGATTTCATGACAACATTTGCGTATTTGATCTCGCAACCGATTGAAGTACAAATTATGTTTGTATTCTAATAGTGATCGAGTTTGTGATTAGTTAGCTTCTATTACAACTATTACAAGAATAATTAGACCACAAATCAATCTCTTGCATCTTGGTGGTGATATAGTGAATTTGTGTAGAATGTTGTTTTTCTTATGTATATGAATCCACACGTGTGAGTATTGATATTGTATGACTTTTGTACGGACAGAGACAATAGAATATCATATTTAAGTGTTTATGACAAGTTTTTATTGACTTTTCATCTTCTATGTGTAGTTGATGCACAATTTATCACATCGGTAATGAAGCTAGTGTGCTCTCCAAATTTGCCAAAGATCAAGGGGCATAATCAGGTCATTTAAAACTGATTTTTTCACATGGTATCAGAGCTTTGTTGCAGGCTATATTTGGAGGAGAAGCCAATTCTAGTAAGTGATTTGGAGGCGCCATCAATTCTAGAGTGTGCTAGAGTGGTTCCTTGTCAAAATCAAGCATTTCCAAGTGTAGAAAAGGGATCTTTGTGATCCAACGCTCAGCTTAGGTCAAAACACTTGTAGTAGGCCGATTTCCTTCCCTACTTGTTGGATTATGATGAGTTTTATTGCATAAGAAAGAGGATACATCATTCTTCAAGATTCTATATCAAGTTTCTAGCTTTTGTATGTAGAATTTGTGTGATTCAATATATGCATTTTTGTGAAAATCCTAAAGTTGATAGGATCTCCTGATTTTGAAGTTGCTGGACTTTTCAAGAGTGTGTTTCAATCTTAGGAGAGTGAAAAATTTCATGATATTGTAGGTGATCATGTATTGAGATCAAGTGTCATCAATTCTATGTGTTGGATTGGCTAGTTTTGTGCAAGAAAGAGATTTGAGAGGTTTCATATCGTTGTGAACTCTTCTTGGATTCATTTGTTAACTTTCAAGAGAGTGCTAAGTGCATTGGAACTGATTGAAAGCGAAGATCAAATCATTACAACATGGCTAAAAATGGAGGCTTCATGTTGGAGAGCAATGATAGGCTTACCTCAAACAACTATCCAACTTGGAAGGTGAGAATGGAGTCTCTCTTTGAGACGAATGAGTTGATGGACATTGTTGTAGGTGGGAGGAGAGACCTTTGGCACGTGAAGAACAATTGAGGTATGATAGGAGAGCAAAGAAAGCTCTTCATGTGATCAAGATGAATGTGACAAATGAATTTCTCAAGGAAGTTGGTAAGTGTACTTCATCTAGTGAGGCTTGAGACACCTTGAAGAGAGTTTATGAGTCTAAGTCTACATCAAGGGTTCTAACCCTTAGTGTAATGATTGCCCTTCCTAGATCCTACTCACATGACACACACAAAGGAATGATCGTGGAGCCAAACCACCCAACCATGCAGATGCTACCGATCAATCTCCAATAGCATCTCTCTCGTACTAGGGAATAGGATGCAGGTGTAGAGGAGAGAACCAGGCAATGAATTCTACCATGAATATGGAAAACCCAATCAGGAGATGGGCGAGTTCCTGTTGTATATATTCTCTCCAAGAAGAGAGAATATTCCCCTTAGGATCCCCATGCAACTTGCTTTATGCTTTTCTAGTACATGAACCCATGCAAAAGCATATTGTATCCCCATACATGCATTTCATTACTATTGATACTCTATCTCAGGAGATCAAAGTTAAAGAAAAAATAATCACAGTCTACAACTATCCATAATTTCTTGTAGACAATTCATAAATGCTTCTTGATACAAATACTCCTAGAACACCGAATTCTAAAGTATTGTCATCCAACCTACTAAAATCTCAAGGAGATTTATCAAGATAAAAATGATTCTAACTCAACTTTGAGTAATCCAGATACTCTCCGAAGTTAAGTGCTCTTATTCTCTAGCATCTCATGCCAAAAAAGAAGAAGCAATCATTCAATCTTAATAGATTGTCTGTCTCCTCCATAACCGGAGATGAAGGTTGAAACTTGTAGACAAGCATTTACAGACCATAATTTGTAGTAGAATACCATCCACTAAAATAAACAATCTCTCCACAAGTAACCAGTTACTTACGAGATGTCTGCGAGACACTTCATTCTCAAATCACTAGCTCATAGAACAAAAATTACTCAACACATTTCAAGAATCATTGCATTCCTTTATAATCCTTTAACCATAATTAAGTATCCATTTATGATCCGTCAATCACAAATATTCAGATTCTTATGATTCGTCAATCATAATTCATTGGAATCCAAATCCATACTTAATCATTGAAGGGTACTGGAGTTTATGTCCAACATAACTCAAGAAATATAAAAATCATTCTGTAATCTTTTCATACTAGATTTAAGAATATTCTCCAACTCGGATTCTAACTGAAATATGAGTAATAAAGCTCTAAATGCAACAGGTAATCCAAAAGGCATCTGTTAACCATCTTCAATATAGAACCAATAAAGGTCTGGGTCCTCATATGATTATTAATTATCTTAACGACCAAGTCCGGAATGACTAGGCATAACGAATAATCACATACACTGGAGTGACTGGCTATCCACATCAAGAATTATTCCGATTCCCTTGCACATGATGGATATAATATTCAAAAACACATTACAAGAGTTCCTGAGTACAAAAGGGCCCTATAAGAAATGCCACGTAGGATGGACGAATTCGTCAAAATTAAAAATTATAATATAAGAAGTGTCTGCCCATAGTAGTTCAAATACAAAACCGCTTTGGTTACAGTCATGGTCACAGTCATGATTAACTAAGGTTTTTCTCGGGAAAATCATGCCTCGGGAGAAATAACTCTTGGGAGAAGAGAGAGTGGGGGCAAGAATTGAAATGAAGAGCACCAACTACATTACACTATAGATTGAACGAACTAGAGGAAAAATAGATGGACGTTAACATTTGCATCAATTAGCAGTCACCATCTTTGAATGCTACCTAAAATGCCTACATCTCTCAAGAGAAAAGAGAGATGGCAAGATTTGAAACAAGAAGAGCGCAACCAAAATACACGGATTGAGAAAAGTCAAAACTCAAAAATAAAAAACTGAGCGGCATGACAACATTTGAATCAAAGATCAATCTCATTCTTCAAGTGCTACGTGAAATGATAAACTGGTATGTGAAATGTATAAAGGCGTTGAGTATGTTTCATTTATTTATTTTTTTGTTGAACTGATATTGGATCGTAATCTACTTCTTCTTCTTACAATGAAAAAATTTCATCTCCATATAGATCTTCCTAAAAAATATGCTCCTTTGATTAAAAGAGGTGTCAAAGCATCTTGCTTATCAGTTGATAATTGTTTGCGCTATAGGGCTGACGGGAAAGCAAATCTGGACCTTTGGGTAGACGAGACATTATATCCTAAAGATCCATATTCCATGCAGCATCCCAAATTTTCTTTTGCTACTCAATTGATATATTTTGACTGTCATGGAAAGAATGGTTTGCTAGGTTATTGTAAAAGATTAAAAGAATATGGTAACACATTTTCCATGGAAAGAATCCATTGTTTAGAGGATGTAATTAGACGTATATCTTCAGATTGTGCTCAAAAAGACAATATTATACGAATATAATTGCTAGAGAATGAGGTTTTCCAAAAAGAAAATGAAAATCTACAAAATAATAGTGGATTATTGCAAAAAATCATAGTGAGTACAAGAAAAGAGATTGATCAAATGAAAATAGTATTGAGCAAAAAACACAATAATATATCACGCGGATTCCGACGTGGGCGTCTGACGTATGTTCAAAAAATTCATAATCCGTTGCAATCCGACACGTCGAAGTCCGACGTCTCAGTAAAAAATCCAGAAATCAGAGTTCGACGATCAGGAAATATGGGCGACAACCAATTTTTGAAAGACACATTGGAATCCGACATGTTAGATTCTGACATTCATACGTGGATATGAGCTGACATAGTTTTTCCAAAAAAAAAAAATACGTGTAATCCGATGTGGACATCGAAATCCGACGGACGTCGGAATCTGACGTCCACATCGACAATCCAAAAAGCTTGTCCACGACATCTGGCACCTGTCGTTCGAGCATGAATGAGCACAGACGTCGGATTCCGACGTGTTTGGAGGACGTCGAAATCCGACGTCTGTTTCAATCCTCGAATTCGTGCGATCCAGCGCCTTCTCTCTCACTCTGTTTTTGCAGGTTGGAGCGTCTTTGGAGCGATTGAGGGCGATTGAAGATCAGTACTTGAGGGCTTGAAGATCAGTGCTTGAGGGTGCTTGAAGATCAGTGCTTGAAGATCATTGTTTGAGGTTGGTGCTTGATTTTTGTTTGTTTTGCTTTTTGTTTGTTTGTTGAGGTTGGTGTTTGTTTGTTTGTTTTGAGAGAGAGAGAGAGAGAGAGAGAGAGAGAGAGAGAGAGAGAGAGAGAGAGAGAGAGAGAGAGAGAGAGAGAGAGAGAGAGAGAGAGAGAGAGAGAGTTATAATAGATTGTGATAGTGTTTATAATAGATTGTTAGAATCATTTAAGATACTATACGTGTGTGTTTGTGTTTAACATTTTGCATTGATGTAGAATTTAAGATTATAGATAAATACATAGTCTATGGTAGTAATAGATTGTTAGATTTATATTTATTTAGGACTAAGAATGAGAGAGAGAGAGAGAGAGAGAGAGAGAGAGAGAGAGAGAGAGAGAGAGAGAGAGAGAGAGAGAGAGAGAGAGAGAGAGAGAGAGAGAGAGAGAGAGAGAGAATGTGTGTGTGTTTTGTATTATGCATTAGTTTAGGGTATTTAAGAGTGATGGATAAATAAATAGTGTTTGATAGAAAATTTATATTAGATTTATAGAGAGAGAGAGAGAGAGAGAGAGAGAGAGAGAGAGAGAGAGAGAGAGAGAGTATGTGTGTGTGTGTGTGTGTGTGTGTGTGTGTTTTGATTAAGATTTAGAGTAGTAGATGACTAGATTGTGTTTGATGGTAATTGTATGTTTGAATTTGCTTATGATAATGGTTCAATTGTGTAATATAGTGTTATTTTTTTATTGCTTGTGCATGTGACAAAAATATTCAAAAAATAGAGAGCAAGCGTTTAAAGAGCGAGCAATTGCACGTTTGCACTTAAGCTTCGAGTGAGTTTACTTGTGAGTTTGTGTTGTTTCAATTTGTTTTATTATTAGAATACATTATCTAACATAGTAAGAAATTAAATGTAATTCATAATTTTTATTTTGTTCAAAGCAATATCGTATTTTACCGCATACACTAGCAATTAGTTAATATGCAAAGGTGAAATGTAGATAATTAAAATTCCCAATCCTAGGAAGGTGTGTAGGCCTTACTCTTCTCCCGTTAAAGGCGAGGTTCTAATCTTTCCAACTTGCATGGAAAAACCTACATGCCGCAGGGAGGGAATATGTGGTGACATTTTGAAATAGGACATAACTGCAAGGTTCGGGTATTATAATTATCACATTCAACTCTATCTATAAAAGTATACATAAAAAGTATTGCAATGAATATAAAAAAAATTGAGTGCACGTGAATTTAAGTATTAATAATCATAGATCATTCTCATCATTTACATAAAAACAAAACTTCACAAAAACAATATTACACTAACCTTCCATCCACATCCACGAACAAATTCTCATTCTAATTCGGTCACTTCTTCTCCGTTTTCGGATAAAAAAAATTGGCCCAAAATATTTTTCTTCATCATGAATTTCATTTCAAAAACACATCTCCAATTTCTAGATTTATATAACTAGCAATTTTTTTGAATGGTGCCATAGCGGTAACTGCAAACTACTAGATTTTTTTTATGACTTTTTACAGTTTTTCAGCTAGTATTCACTATTTTAGCTTGGAATTCATCGAACATACTAAATGTTAATGATTTTAAGGATAGTACTTCCTATTTTTTAGTCATTCTGATAGATTCTAATTATCACATGCCATTTATATGGTCAATAATGGATTGAGATTGTATTTTAGTCAAAATTTTGGTGATTCTGGCTAAAATTGATCAATAAGAATCACATCATTGTCAATAAATATTTGGTCTTTTTGGACCTTCTGTAATCTCCTTCGTAAGTATGTGGCTTTTTATTATTTTTTCAAATGCTTTAAGTTTAAGAAAGATCCCAACAGATAGAAAGTTTTTGTGCACCATCTGATATCACCAAATTAATGGATGCAATTAGCACTTGGTGTATGCAAGTTTGACCCATAACACCAAGATGGGTTGCACTTGGTGTATGTAAGTTTGACCCATAACACCAAGATGGGTTGAGAGGAACAATTCTCTCTTTCCTCTTTTTTTTTTCCCCAAAATTTGGCAATCCCCTAGTCAAATAGTACACCAAAAATACAACATAGCCTACAGCTCAATGGTACATCAACTATCCAACAAAACTAATTTGGCCACATAGACATGTTAGGGAATTGGCTGTGGTGGACCGACAGTCGAATAATCGGATCGGGATGATCCTACTACCGCACAGAAGCGGCGGTCGACTGGTTACCTTGGTGCGTGCACTACTACAACAATAGGTGAATACAAATCAGAGCTTAATTTTTTGGTTGTTTGCGGAAGCGGAAGAGCAGACAGACAAAGCAATAAGAGAGTCAGACATAAAACGAAATAGCAAAACATGCAAGTCTTACAAAAACTCTGAATGCAAAACCAAGACAATAATTGATTCAGATTAATGTATAGAAATACAAGTCAGATTGATGCTATGAGCACAAGACAATAGCGGGCGAAACTGCGTGCTCAGGAAGCTAACTTTGCTCTGTAAAAGCTATGAGCTTATTACTGACAATCAGTCTGAAAGGAAAGAATCGATGCGTGAAAGCATCTACATTGTCTGTCTCTAATTATGTATATTTTATTGATTACAATTACTATCTCTGTATACAATTTACAATTGTACAGACGTATGTGTAAAAATTACAGCAAATAAGGATCCTAAAACACTTGAAATGATGAGGGAAACAATAGATTATGATTTCATAAGATTAGCACAAGTTGAACCATCAAAATCCATCAAAAATCTATGCTTGAACCTCACTAAATGGCCCAAATCCTTGAAGAAGGCTTCACACGTGTGAAAGTACGGCCTCCCACAGTCTGAGTACTGTACACCAGACCTACATTCAATCCTATAATCATTAGTAATCACAAGTACTCAAACAATTATGAACATAGAGAGCAATTGCACCATTATGAGAGAAAAAACATGAAATTGCTTGATTGATTTTGGTGAGATATCATCACCTATATATACATGATCCATCACGGTTTTGGGCAGGTATGAGTAGCCCTAAACCTATCCCTAATGCTAATTTTGGTGGATCTTTCATCCCTACTAAGTTAGGGTTGGAATCTTGGAGATCCCTCAACAATGCAAAAATTACCAAAAATAGCTCCTATTTTTTCTCCCTTGTATCTAAGCATAATTTGGACTCATTCCAAAGGTTCTAACACTAGGTCTACTTGAGAACATCCTTATGAATGGAATCCTATGCTATTTGGCACATGTGACAAGCCACATCATGACCATCTAACTATTTACAAGTCATATGACCAAAACTAGTCAAGCTAGAATTGTGAATTTTTAACAGTATGTACAAGAAGGTGGCATGGAGTCGTTGCGCCGTCTGTAGTAGATCGTGGATGATGTTGTCATTGTCCAAGTAGTTGCACAATACAAGAAGTGGGCGTGCGAGGGCTTCGATTGCTCGGAGTCGAGCGTGTTGCTGTCGATAGTCAATATAGTCGGGATAGTCGGTCCTCGACGATAGTCGGTTGACTCGGCAAGTCGGGCTTCCCACTTAGGCCAACATATATACTACCATATAAAAAAGATTTTTGATCAAAGACATAAGGAATTGGACAATAATCGATTGAAAAAAGTTGTTTTAACCTGAAAACAATTGGCAAAAGGTAGATTTTTCTTTTTTTGTTGATAACACTTTTTGTGAAAAAATAAACACTACAATCCATATAAGTGCACTCTATCTATAGATTTCAAATACTTTGGTTAGGATCGAAATAATTTCTTCAAAATTAGACATAGTTTGACAATGAAAAATGGTTCTTCAAATAAATAACTAGTTTTGATATTGTTCAAACATAGAATCAGTTTTGCCAATATATCAACTTTATAAGGGCCAACAAGGTGTACATCCAAACCAACTACATTAGGGTCGATAAATAGGGTATGCATGGCTTATGTATGGACAACATAAGATATATAGTTGGCAAATTTGAAATTTTATCTACATATTTGATTTATGTTTTTATTTTAACACACACACACACACACACACACACACACACACACTTGTGTGTGTGTGGGTGTGTGTGTGTGTAAATAAATATATGAAAAAGAAGCATTAAATATATTTAAAAAATGGCCCAAGGTTCAAATGAGCACCTGATGATTAAGTTTTGTTTTTCAACCCATCAAACATTGCTTAATAACGTAAATGGACCCAAAAACTTACAACACCTAAAAGAAATCCCAAATAAGTGTCATTGAGCAAGATATAAGGTACTGACATATCAACATACAAATTTGTTGCCCAATGAAATTGTATAGTGCTCCAATAGTTTAGAGATTCTCATAAAAGTTGTGACAATGTTGTGTTTTGTTGAGTGATATCTATTTGAATTGCAAGTGTCAATTTTATCAATAAGATTTTGTCTCCCATTGATGAAAATGTGTCATTGAGCCATGGTATTACATATGAAAAATGTCCCAAAAAACAAGCTATATATCGCTTTTGTGTCTATGTAGAACTCTTCGGTCGACGTTCTATTAACAACTTAATAAAGTGGTAGTGACATTTAATGGTATAATATTCATCTATAGATAAGGCATAAGCATTGGTATACCTTTTTTGTACTAGTCTAAACTAGACCATTATAATTTAATAGTTCATAAATCCAACTTTTGAAAAAATTAGAAACATGTGTACACACATGGTTTGGGGCATTTAATATTATTATCACCAAATTCATAAATTAAGAATCACATTTGAAATAAACACAAAGACAAAAGATGAGCATTAGATGATGTCCAATCACGAACACTGAATGAGCATCAATAAGTGCCAACTTTTGTAGTTGAGGATTATGGAATAACTAGGTGTACACACACACACACACACACACACACACACACACACACACACTCACACACACACAAGGTCTAGTAGTTCTTGCACGAATATCCAAGAATAATAACATCTTATCTTCATAAGAGCATGTTGTGACTTCATTATTCACAATATACAATTTGAGACTCTTCTATGTATTGAATAAGTAAGTATTTAGGCATAGAATTTTCCTTTCATTATATGGTTTGAAGCAACGAAATCATAAAGACTACAATGTTGTGACGAATCACATTATTCATGAATGCTCCTGTTGAATTGTCTTAGATATGTTTGTTTGATCATTCTCTAGTCCACTTTCACAACAAAATGCAAAGTCATCTAACTCATCATTGCAAACTCATTATATTTTTACACACTTGGATAACCACCAAGGTGTGTTTAACGTTGTAAAATACTAACTAAACTTACCATACCAACTAAATGAAATGAAAGTTGTCGATTGCATTCATAAAATTGTTTGATACAAGATTTAGAATAGCCTTTTTAAATTTGGTTATGTTGCTACACATGTGCATGATTCAAACAAACATTAGGACTCACGGAGAGCAAAAAAATGTTGATTACTATGCCAAATTTCTCGAACAATTGTGTCATGCAAAATGACTGAAATAAAATGATGTCATTGAGTAAAATTAAATCAAAAGCAATTGGTCATTTTTCATTGAAAAAAAATCTAAAATACAACCATTATGGCAAGGCTTTTGTGGATATGCACAATGTTTTTCTTTTCTAAAAAATCCATTACTTACTTAAATAATCGTAAAATTCCAACTTACAATCATGTATAAAAATGACAATGAGAATAGGTATTCAAATTTGGAAAAGTGCCATTGGAACATACATCCGCCACCCATGGAGGCCCTTCAACAATTGGCACGACCCCACCACCAAATTGTGCACAAAGTAAAATAGTTGCGGCTAAGGCCTTTAGTTGCATGCTATTGCTTGGGCTCTTCAATGTACATATGGAAGCCCAAATTGGAGCTTTTCATACCAAGGCTCACATTTGCTTTTTTTCAAATCTTCTTTGTTTTTTATTCAAGCTCAAAAATGTCCTTACAGACTATCAAATGAAAAATCCACTCAATAAATCTATGTTTTGCATTTTGAGCGAGAGATATAACCATAATAGTTATGCAACATGATAATGAGAAACATAGCTTTGAATTATGAAAAGATGAATTTTATCAACAATAAATGACTATTTATGAGTAAAATGTATACCTTGTGTTCAAATGCCATTTTGAAAGGTGGAATTTGAAGGCTACAGATTTATGCTAAATTATTGTCAATATTTTTCTCTATTCTTTCACTAACAAGTCAAGTTTCCTCCTTTCTACCAATATTTCTAGCCAAATTTTGGCCCTTTTGTTTTAGGATAGTGTCAGGATCAATCGATTAAGTTTATTATCAATCAACGATGAGCGGTTGTTCAAGAAAGATGGCATATTGGGAGAATGGAAGCACCTTTTCTTGTTCTCCGAACATTTTTTTCATAATATGTTGACTTCCATAAATTGATTTTTTTTTTTCAGTTACATGTTTAGTTGAATATTTAAGAATACATATGATTCATTAAAGCTCATTCTAGTGAATTAAGAAACTTTAGAAAAATTTAACACTCAAATGTCTGCATGGGAAGAAGCGAAGAAATAATATTTACTAAGAGTTCAAGTAGACTCTTAAATTTTTAGTTGCGCTGTATAGGTAAACATTTAGCTAAGTAACGTAGGTAGTTTTTTTTTCTTCCAAATCTCATGAGATGGATGAGTCATGTGCTTTCTCGAGTTGGACTATATCTAGAAGGTGTATAATTAAGGCGATATAACAAATCTAGTTATTGTTGTTCTCTTAGAATCATACATCAACAAAAGATAATTTGAAAATTTGAAGGAATGTGGAGCTTGTCGGAAGAATATACTTCTTAAATAACTACTAGATCAATCAAAAGCTAGAAGGATCAAATTATTGTCCAATGATGTAATCACTCAAATGACAGGACCAATTATGCATTTGGATGGCAAAAGTTTGGTTAGGGTGCAAAATCGGCTTGCAATAAGTGTTTTAGGAAAGACAAGGTTTTGTAAGTTGGATTCATAGTTTTGGGACACTACAAGTGATGTTGAAGGAAAATGAAGCTATTCTATAATACCGACGTTTGCATAAGTCAAGCCTTAGTTTGATATGAGACCAAGTTGCTTTCAAATCTAGTCGTTGAGTTTATTATACTCTTAGAATTTTTGGTTTTGTAAAAATTTCTTTTGAGGTATAGTGCTATGTTAATGAGAGTGTTTAGCTCTTTTATGAAGTTCACAATTTGTGTGCTCGATGAGCCGATTGACAAGATTTTTTCTTGGTTGTTGAGTTTGTAGGGCAATTTTCCTCGATATATTGACGAATTGTATGGTTTGTTCCAACCTTGTGTTATCATATATACGTTTGATACATAATGCATGAAATGGTAGTTGTTTGGGCTCTAAAAAGTGTGAGAATGTTGACTTTATCCTACAACATTCTTATAGATAAACTATTAATGGAACTTTTAGAATAAGTTGGTGTGCACTCTTCAAGTTGCCATTTAGAACCACGCTTTTGACATTTTTTCCTTTCGAGTGTTGGTTTGTGTTCACAAGATTTTCTTGCCTTTCAATCATATTGTAAAAGAGGATTCCATATGGAAACTGGCCATTAAATCTTCAATGTCGGTCCATAGTACATACTTACGCAGGAAGTCAAACAACAAAATCTTTGTAGCCCTATACATATATAAACCTAGATCTTTGTGACCAAGATCCTCACTCCCAACTTCCAAGCAACCAACTAGCATTTCTCATGGAGGCGTACATGCAATCGCGACTACCATGGCACCGTTGTCCCTCACTCTAATCCAAATATGGTGGTGCGCTTGAGAGTTGCTATCATGAGCTTCCAACTTCTAGGGCCCAAGCATTCATCTTGAGCTTGAGCTTGGCCCCACCATGCCCATAATCGGCTGCTATATGCTTCTTGTACATATATCTCATTCACGCCCATGGGCCATATAGGTAGGTGGCTAGTCACTTTCTAGTATCCTTCTACAATACACCTTCTACGATACACATACACGTGATGAACATATTTTCAGCTGTGGTGTGCACATAGCAAGCCACTTTAGCCTCCATTCCCTTATCATGTCTCAAGAACTAGATATAATGTAGACAACATGCAACGAATGTTGTTAGCTTCGTTAAACCTATGATTTTTCTTTTATGCACTTGGGGCGACGTCCAGTTGAAAACCTCGCACAATTTTATTTGTCCTTAGCCCCTAGCTCTTTGGACCTCCGTAGCACTTCGTAGCGCCCAATCCACGATTGCCAAGCAAGGTTGAAAACACACTCATTTTTTGTGCGTGGAGGGTGGGGGGGGGGCTGACTTGTATCCCACCCAAAAGCTGCATATTAGGAAGTTCAAAATAATGAAAGTGGAGAGAAAAGGAGTTTGAAAGCTGTCCTATAGTAGGTCGACACGTGTCACCCACGATCCAATAAGGGGTCCCTGTGCACGCTAAATAGGCCTGGTCGGAATTGCCAGCAAGTGACCCTGTGACCTCGTCAAGAACAAAGCTGTTTTTTTTTTTTTTTGTTTTTGCTCTTTTTTTTTTCTTTTTCTTTTTTTGCTCTTTTGAGCTCTTTTTCTCAGCAAAGCACAGGCACACAGCAAAGGCAGGAGGAGAAGGCTGTTGGATCTGATCTCATCTCTCGGTTTTGTGTTGTGGGTTTTCATGCTCTGGAAGCTCTTCAGCTTCCTGGCTTGCAAATTTGGTTGCTTCTGTTTGGGTTTGTGGGTTTGATCTGATGATCACTTTTCTGCTTTCAAGCTACTGTAGCTCCATCTCATTGTGCAAAAGCCTCTGGGATTGCTGAAGACTTTCAACTTTTCTGTCTCTTTTTTGTGAGGTAAGCATCCTTTTGATCATGGATCTCTTTCGGGTCAGGCCCAGCTCTGGGGACCTGATTTGGTGCTGTTATGTTTCTTCCCAACCTTGAATCTTGTTCTCTTCGTCTTGAAAGCTCAAAATTTGGTGATGGGGTTGGTTTCCTTTGGCTTCAAACTCCCCTCTTAGCTGCTAATTTTTCCTGTGCTTTCTTTTTGGCCCAGTTGGGTCTTTTCTCGTACCATCTCACTTGGCGTTTATTTTTTGTTTTTTTTTTCCCTGTGAGAGCTTTCACTTGTTGGTATCTTTTGTTGGACAGTAACCTCTGCAACCAGGCTTTGTGAAAAATGGCTTCTCCTAGTATCACCATTCTCACACGTTACTGTTGTAAATTTAAATGCAGGTGACCGTTTCTTCATTGCGTTGAAGGGGAACCCTCAAGCATGAGTTTTTTGGGTTTTCTGGGTGGACTAATTTTGGCACACCAGCACACTTACTGTAATCAAAGTAAAGAATCAGCGCATTCATGACAAAGATTCTGATTTGAGAAAGAAAAATGTTGAAGGGCTGAAGATCACAAACGTGTCAACCATTTTGAAGATGGGACCTGAGACCTGTGTGAAGATGCCACAAGCTAGATAGACTTGGAGTCTCGGCACGCCATGATAATTATAGGACCTCGGTAGGGTAGGAAACTCAGAGGATTTGGTTCAGGAGGAAGAATCAGCGTCAGGAAGAAGATCAGATCAAAGAGAATCATCTGGGAGTGCTGAAACTTTCAGAGATCTATGGTAACGATTGTGCCACATTGGGGGAAGATGTGAATGAGCTATGTTTTGCATTTGTACTGGGAATATTCAACTGCAAGTGCCTAGTCCCTAAAACAGCTTTACCACATCCTCCTTTTTGGTTTCTTTTGTCAGTGACTGGATAATTTGAGACAGGCAGAAGGCTGTAGTCAAAGCCAACAGACGGCTATTTGGCAAAAGGTTAAAGATGTTTTACTCGCAGTTCATTTTAGCCAAAAAGGGCCCACTAGGGACTATCTGGATTGCAGCTCACTTGGAGCGAAAATTGCGTAGAAATCAAGTCACAGAAACCAATATTGGAATGTCTGTTGGTAGGTGATTCTTGATTGAGTATTTCTTGAATGTGCAGATTAGATTTAACAGTTTCTTCTTTTGAGTACGCCAATTTAAATGCAGGCCATTGAAAATTCAGTATTTGAAAACTCAATCATGTCACATGAACTTTTGACACATTGAATCCTAAAACAAGGTCTTAGCCATAGAAAGGGTCTACGATGAAAGGTGAGGGCTAAGTATTCAAGTAATTCTAAATACAAGTTGTTATGTACAAAGATGGACAACATAAAGCCTAATCAATTCTGTGATCTAGTAAATTCAAAACAGCCTTTTAGAATGCTCGGTGGAAAGTCTCTTTGCATTCCAAAGGGCTCATACCTTTCAGAGCATCTTGAAGGCTCTGTTTGTTTTCTTAGATGAATCATCCCGTATCTATTAGATTGTAAATATCTTCTTCATCTTAGAATTTCTTGTTACATGATGTAAGACCTCCTCTTCCATTTGAAGCAAGAAGTTCACGTTGCAAATCGGCATGACAAATTTCATGGCACAGTTGCTTGTGAGACCCCTTGCTTGACATCATACTCGCAGTTATGAACACATTCACACATATGGGATCATGTAAACACATCTCGGCAACATGAGATGAATATCAAGTAATCTCCATCTAAGAAATACTGAATGATCAGCAATTTTGATGTGCAATAGTCGCAGATCCCTACAAAGACTGTAAATTGGCCACCTAAAATGAGCTCAGGAGCTAGAAGAATCAACTGCAGTTTCAGCAATAGCCTCTCTATTTATCATACTCTTGAAAACCTTATTTGAACCTTTCCAGAAAAATAAGGTTATGGGCTGTTGGCTTGTTTGAGAAAGTATCCATGTGCGAGTTAGCTAGAAAATTCCAAAAGCTTATATTGAAAATGGGGCCCTTCAATGGATCTAGTCCTCCCTGAAGTATTCATCCATGCTAATGGTGCTCACTGCTGATTCTTAGGCTAGATCCCAAAGTTCAACCCAGTCCTGTCCACCTGCTCGCAAATTGCAGCGTGGCTGCTGGCAGTCTGGCTGTCCAACGTTTGGACTCTAGAGGTCCACTTGAACTCTGAAGGCCGATTTGTTGGAAGCCTGAGTACAATCACTGAGCACTCGGGAGTCATTGCTGATCAATGATCAATCCTGCTATCAATCTGGATTCTGATGTGTAAGTCTTAAGAAATGGTTTTAGTTACTATCTAGCTGCTATGCTACGATGTTTTCTGGACGATTCAAATCGGTTGTTCAAATTGGACCGATTGTCCAGTTTGAACTGATTCATATTGGGCCTCGCTGGTTTTAATCCTAACCGGTTAAAACCATTTAGAATTGTTTCTTTTAACTATTGTGTTTGTTGCACGTGCATTGATCTGTCTACATGTTTGTGCATTGAAATTAAGAGTCGAGACTGGTAGTCTGGTTGCATTAAGCTGCGAGCAAAAACTTATGCAATTGACATACATGAATGATGATAGTAGATACTAGTAACTACATAGCCTCTCTCTCTCTCTCTCTCTCTCTCTCTCTCTCTCTCTCTCTCTCTCTCTCTCTCTCTCACACACACACACACACACACACACACACACACACACACACACAAACACACAAAAAAAAAAAAAAAAAAAAAGAAAATGCCAAAGTCTACCTTCATGAATCTTTAGTGGACCTAATGATAAAACCTCAAACACAAAATCAAGTTTAGAACCTAATGTTCGTCAAGAACCGCCCATTGTTGCTCATAATCAGCCTGCAGGAACTGTTGGACAACAAGGTTGGAAGATCTTGGACAACCAAGTGCGGTGTCGGAGGATCTTGGACAGCAAATTGTAAGAAGAGACATGGCTGTTGGACAGCCCAAAACAATCCCACGGTGGCTGTTGTCGACTTTAGGGGACAACAAAGTAAGTTCATTTTATGATGGAAAGACACGTGCCTCTACAAAATCAGTGGACTATGCTGATTTTTCAGATTTTGCTCTTACGTCTCATGGAGATGTTGCACAAGAACCTGTTTTCTATGAGCATGCCAAGGGAGTAAAATGTTGGGAGGATGCGATGCAAGATGAGTATGACTCACTTATGAAGAACCAGATTTGGGTTCTTGTTGATCTTCCTCATGGGGAAAAGGCAATTGGTTCTAAATGGGTATACAAAATCAAGTATAAGGCAAATGATGATACCATTGAAAGGTACAAGGCACAAGGCTCGTTGCCAAAGGCTATGCTCGGCAAAAGGGGATTGATTATGAGGAGACTTTTTCTCCTACTACTCGGATGATTACCATGAGGGTAGTAACCTCTTTGGCTGCCCACTTTGGTTGGCGTTTGCGGCAACTTGACATAAAGACAACATTCCTCAATGGTGATCTCAATGAGGAAGTGTGCCTTCAACAACCTGCTGGTTTTTGGTTGAAGGCCAAGAAGATAAAGTTTGTCTTTTCAAGAAGGCACTTTATGGATTGAAGCAAGCTCCGAGGATGTGGTATCAAAAGATACATGCCTACTTTTGTGATCGAGGGTTTACTAATAGTCCTAGCGAGTCTACTCTTTATGTCAAGCATACTTCAGATTATATCATCATTATTTTGCTTTATGTTGATGATATTATTATTACGGAAAGTAATGAGCAGCAGATGGATGCCGTAATACTTGATCTTGGTATGGTTTTTTAAACCTCAGATTTAGGCCTATTGCACTTTTATCTTGGTCTTGAATTTGTACAAGAAGGGGCTGGAATTTTCATCTCTCAAAAATGCTACATTGGGCAGATTTTGAAGTGGTTCAAGATGGAAGATTCCAAGCCGGTTGCTACACCTATGGAGACCGGTCTGAAATTAAGTAGTCAAGGTGATGGTGAATCATTTGACACTACTTTATATTGTCAAGCTATTGGCTGTCTTCACTTACCTATGTAATCCAAGACCGGACATTTCTTATAATGTCTCACTCATGAGTCAATTCATGCATGCCTCGATGACATCACATTTGAAAGCGTTGAAGAGGATCTTTCGATATCTTCAAGGAACAAGAAGTCATGGACTGGTTTTTCCTGCTTGTGATGATGCATGTTTGGTTGGTTTTAGTGACTCGGATTGGGTTGAGATCAAGACACTAGACATTGCTTTTTCTATGGAAATTCTGCAATTTCGTGGTCAAGTAAAAAGCAGCCCATTGTTGCTACTTCTTCTAGTGAGGCAAAATATAGAGCGATATTTTCAGCCACAACAGAGTGTTTATGGCTGAGAAGATTACTTGTTGACATGAAGTTGGGCGAGCCCTCAGCCACTCTTATCTTGAGTGATAGTCAAGTGCTATTGCCATTGCACGGAATCTTGTTTTTCATGCGAGGACGAAGCACATCGAGATCCATTATCACTTTGTTTGGGAGAGACTTCATGATGGCAACATTTTACTTGAATATTGTCCTACGGAGGATAATATTGCGGACCTCTTCACTAAGGCGTTGCCTAGAGTCAGATTTGAAGCTTTATGCAAAGTTTTAAATTTGATACCACATGTTGGTTTTGTTACATAGTGAAGATTTCAGTTTTTGCATTTTCATTTAAGGAGGGTGTTAAAAATAAATGACTATGCTAAAGTTAATCAAGAGGTTACTTTGACTCAAAAGGTCGAGATTTGTGTAACCATGGGTATTTAGTTATTTAGGCCATCTTAAGTTTGTCTTAAGTTCAGTTGGACCCAATTTTGGTCATGTACTAACTCGTGGGTCCTTAGGGGTCTAATTTTGTTTAGGGGCCCTATATTGACTTTTGGGGGTGCCCTACATTTAGTAATTGGTTAACCTTAGGGTTTGGTGGCATTTGGTCACATCCAGGTAGAGTACTTAGATGCTCATTGTGTATTCCATTTTTACAGTTTGGCTAAGCATTGCTCTCCATTGCTCTTGTTGTTGTTTTCTCTCTCTCTCTCTCTTAGAGTTGGGCGCCCAGCCTCCTCTCCCTTGTTTTTTGTGGAGATTGATTAATAACTAGATCTTGGTGACTTGACTCTTGCTTTCGTACAGGATCCACTCCTCTTCTTTCCTTGCTTGATCTACACTTGTAAGTTCATCCAAAGAGGTTAGGAAAGCAACATAATTTTCAGAAACTACTTGCTTACCCTTTTTCATCATATGTGAGCCTTGAAGGTACTTGTCTTTCCCTTGATGTTCTCATTGGGTTTTGACTTGATGAAGGCCCATCATCATCACCATCTAAAGTAGGACCCTTTACATCAACATCAAGAATGTTAGATCCATCCACATCATCATCAACAGTACTTGAAGACACTTTTGGAATGACATGTGCAAAAATATGAACATATATAATCTCGTGCTGCAAGGCAACAAACTTCCAGGACAATGAAATGATAACAATAATATGATACAAATCATCTAGTCATTGTCTCCTCTGACTGGTAGTCAAAGTCATTTGACTCTGTGCTAGAATGAAATAGGAACTTTCTGTCCGATGATGACGTTGACGTGGGTGGTGGTGATGCACTGGCTTTATGTCTGTAGACTGTGTGTCCCGCTGCTCCTGCCCCTGCCTCGGCCTTTGCCTTTGCCTTTGCCTCTGCCTCTACCCCTCACCCCAACCTGGCTCTCTCCTGTCTGCTACCCCCCTGGCTGCCTCCCACTCTTGCCGCTACCTCTAGGCTGCCTCCTAGCCCTCTAACCCGTCGTGTCTGCGGCAATGACGAGAAGCACATGTAACGCAAGCAAGGGTGGGGCAAACAAACCTCAGGTAGGCCTCCATCTCTACCATATTGTCGTAGCATCCGTGCATTGGTGGACACATAGACCAGCCGTCTGCATTGCTCAATCGATAGCCGGTTCCTCTTATTCGTGTGTAGCTTGGACCAAAAACTGCTCCAATTCTGCTACAAACGGAAGTTGAACAATCCTGTGATAGCACTCTCTCTGCCAAGCGCTGGAGCGTTCATAACAACCCCACCATATCACTGGACGGAGCTGGTCCTCCCTTCACTGGCATCGATCATGGCCGAAGACCCCGATCCCTCTCTCGAACCTCATCAATCCCCCTCGATGATATTAAGGCGCTCAGCCCCACATGATGGCAAAATAACGATTCCACGAGTCAACGTCTATACAAGTACGGGTATGAACTATAAAAACAATTTGGAGATAAAATGAAAATTGCGATGTAATACCTGGCCCTGCATAGGCTCGATCTGTGTACTCTTGTCATTCTTTGTGGAGCTCCGGGTCATCCACTCGTCTGGTGGTGTGCCACAAGGGGTGCAACATGTGGGCTACTGCGTGGATGGGCCTGTGGAAATAGTCCCACCTCTGCTGCCAAATGTCTAGCAGCTCGTGCCTCCTGCAACACCCAACAACATAAGACACATTACAATCATTAGTCGTTTCTCATGCAAAATTACAAGATGAAATGGAAACATAGCACAGACAGGGGTAAGGAATTGTACCTGGCTCATCCAAGCAGGATCTGGCCTGTGTCTAGAACTCATCTCCGTATACAGTCTTCTAGAAATGAATTGCATCCTCACTACGACCTCTGAACTCATCGAACATGCCTTGTAGTGGTATGAGGCAGGGCATTGGGGGATGCATCTGCTAATGGCATGGCGGGTCGTGTGTCTCTCTCCCGACCCTTATTGGGACCTGCTTCTAGGGGTGTGACACCAACAACTCACTCTGTTGATGGTCGTGGGGGCTCTGATGGAGTGGCAGAAAGCCCAAGTGCCCCTCTGTGGCTAGGCCCCGCTGCATGGCTAGGGCCTACACCCTGGACCTGTGAGCTCTGCCGTCTCTGTTGGAAAAATCTTTGTGCTGGTCTCAGTGGCTGGCTGGCTCGCTGACCCATCATGGTCGTATGTCTCTCGCAGCCTCTCTACCTCAGCATCTGTAACGGCGCTGCACATTGATATACCCATGCCCCGCCCATCTGGCCTGGTCAATTGTAGTAAATGGGGTGACCCGGTGAACTTAAAACCGCAATGGTAGGTAGCATCTCCATTTGCCTGCACTTGAACCATGAGACGTAGCCACATCCCCCTGTATGAGGTCAACCTCAGCCAAAATGCCCCTACCAACAACCGTCATGGCGTCGATGTGACCTATCAGCTACCGTGATTCCTCAAATCCTTGCAAAACATACACAAGCCATGCAAAGATTCAGTACCTTGCAAATTAGGGCTAAACCGATGCAAAAAGCAAAGATTTAGAAATTAGGGCTAAACCGATGTGAAAAGCGAGCGTGACACATAAGAAACCTTAAAATTGTGCCGTATGGGCTAAAAGAGAGTTCCAGCTCTTTTGTGGACATTGAAAAACACAGTCTAGCATCTTACGACACATCGATCAGACAAATACAGCTCATTTCACAAATTAGGGCTAAAAAAGACATCATTGAAGTCCTAAGCTTAAAGCATTGAGATTGGATCATTCCGTTTGAACGGAATTAATAGCCATTGTTTTGTGTGTTGTCTTCTATTTTTGAATCCAAGATGACTCCATTAAGATGGGGCAGGTCAAGAGGAAGCCTTGATTCTGACATGAGGTGTTTTAAATCAGTGCCACCATATGGCGAATTGCAGTGCTTGAAAATTCTTAGACATGTGATATGATCAGCCTCTTCAACTAGATAGCCTTTCAATACATTTATTTATTTTCTTGTATGTCCTCAATTGTGCTGTCAAACTCCTCACCTCAAGGAGAGAAAAGTCAGTCCTAATCAACTCATCATGTGTTCCCAATATATTTAAGTTGAGAAATTCAGGTTGATTTGAACTCCATCTTATTGTTGCTTCTAGGACGAAATGATTTAATGCCTGAAATGTAGAATAATCTGTAGATTAGCTAATTATCTTTGAAAAGGCTAGCACATCTATTTTTCAGAGTGCAAAGTCAGAGGACAGGAACTAATTTCCTTTTCTTTTGCTGCTGAGCATTGGCAGGAACTCTGGAAAGATTCTTTTGATGAATTTTGAGTTTGAATGTTGAAACAAAGTTCATAAGACCATTACGTAGTTTCTTTGATAAATTCCTCATTTGATATTTGATGCTGCTAATGTTAAAGTATGCTTTTGTTTACTAGTTAAACTCTTTGTTTTTAAATTGTGTCTTTCTGGTTTTGAAGGCATTCTATGGTTCAGTTAGTTAATGCTGGAATTCAGTCTTTGTTTCTGTCAACAAGACTGATTAGTATTTTGCTAAGATGAAACCATAGGGCTGTTGAAGTCTAAGTAAGCAACTCTCTTGAGTCATGTGCATAGATAGCTTGTGCAGGGTGAGTAGTTGCATCTACTCGCAGGATTGATTTTTTGTTTACTTGATTTTCAGATATTTTGACCAAATTCAGTTCGTGTTAATTGATTGCCTAAAAGAAATTATCAAAAAATTTGAGACATCTGAGCTGGATGTGAGGAGTCCCAAATCCCCACATGTCAATTTTTCTACAAATTTATTGTTCATCTTAGTTTTCCTCTTACCAAGTCATCAATCAATCTAAAGTAATGTCTGATTGGGGAAATCAGCAGCTGATTTTGATTTGAAGCTGTAAGGTGATGAGATCAGAGTAGCAAAATGTGAAATTGTGATTTAGAATTTGATCGATCATTTAGTCAGTGATGTAATGTTGTGCTGGCCACGATCTAGATAATTTTGCTTGATTGAATTTGGTATATTTATAAAGCTGTTTCTTTGAATGGTTTTTCCGGCTTCTGAAACCTACAACCAACTCATTGAATTAGAGTGTTATACGAGTCTCTTAAAGCAAATCGTTGTTTGTTTTTTGAAGACTCTATTCTATTTCCGGAAGTACCAATTGCACTGCGCTTGTCTGGGCATCTGTTGCTGGGAGTGGTGAGAATATATTCCCGGAAGGTCAACTATCTATTTCATGACTGCAGTGAGGCTTTAGTAAAAATCAAGCAAGCTTTTCATTCGGGAGTGGTTGATCTTCCTCCAGAAGCGGCAACTGCTCCTTTTCATTCTATTACACTCCCTGAGACTTTTGACCTTGATGAGTTTGAACTTCTTCCCGAAAGAGAAAGTTCACTTCTGGCGAAGAGGTCTTTTCCTGCTCCTGCTCCTCTTCTTTATTGCATGCTATGTAGTCACATTCAGTTTGTGGCCAAGACAACAATCTGACAGCCATAGATGGTAGATCTGATGACGTTTATGGCCAATGAATCTAGTTTTATTTTTGAATTTGTCATGGAAAGAATATAGCTTTGATCCTTGTTTACAAACTTGAAAGTCTCTTTTTTGAAGAAAGGCAATATTTAAAGCACAAAGGCATTTAGCCAAATATTTTGTTTCTACTGAGCTGCAGTTCTGTGGATCATCATGTCACTTCTCGGGAACAAATTACACTTCAGGATCCTCTGGAGGATAGCGTTTATCTGGATTCTCAGTTTGGGCTTGATGGTAATTGCTTGAATCTACGTCTGACATATTCTTCTTTTCTTTTTTTAACTCTTATTGTGCATATTGACCCAATTCTTTAGTTCTACACATTAGGATGGCTGTCGTTAAATTTTGCCTTCAATTCTCATTTTTGGTTAGTTCTGAGGCTTATTATTATCTCAGTGTGCAGTGTGATTGCTCTTATGTTTATTATCGAAATTGCAGAAAGGTTTGCGGATAGTGATGCTGCTAGGATGGGCCTTGACTTTGATGAGGTTTAAATATACTCTGTACTTTGTAATTCTGTTGTGAATTTCTTGGCACTTTTTGAAGGTACTATAGCTGTAGCCATGTATTTTCATCATGGATTTAAGTGTTGATGCTCTTTGCATAATATAGTCTTGACACAACTTTTTGAGACTATATCCTGATTCCTTCAAACTTATGAGCTTAGGGGAATGGTGATAAGTCCTCATGCAATTGTATACAGGACCTATTGTTTGGGAAATCTGGCAACCTTGTCCCAAGCCCAGCTCCAACCCCACCGTTCGAAGAGTAAGTCCAATTTGTTATGTTTGTGTTGTAGGTTGGGTCAGGATCTGAAGAAGTTTTTTGAGTAAAATGATATCGTTGGTGACTCTTATTTCAAGGTTTGAAACTCTGGGTCCAGCGGTTGCAAATTAGTATGCTGCTACATAAATTACATATATTATATCATAAATTTCAACAGATTACTGACAGAATGAATGTGTTTAGTGTTATTCCATCAACACCTGCAGACAATGTTCTGGACCTCCAGACGATGCCTGCTACACCTGCAGATGATGCTTTAGACTTTCAACCGATGGACTGTGATGATCAACATGAACCTTCCACTCCTGCAATTGCTCTGGATCTGATGGACCTTCATGAACATCACGAGCCTTCTACTTCAGTTGTTGGAGTCGATCAGATGGAACTTGAAGATCGCATTGAGTCCTCTACAGCAGTACAAACCCTGGAATCGGATCAACTAGGATTTACTGAGCATGAAAATATGCCACGAGAACCCGAAAATCTAGAGACATTGAAAAGTACTCTATCTCCTGTTCAATTGGAAGAGGAAAATTTGGATTCTTTGACAACTATGGAGCCTCCAAAAACAGAGATGTTAACAAGTGGTGAGGAAAATATGGATACTCTGAAAACTATGGAGCCCCCCAAAAGAGAGTTGTTAACAAGTGAAGAAGAAAATCTGGATTCTTTGGCAAAAGTGGAACCCCCCCCAAGAGAGGTGTTAACAAGTGGAGAGGAAAATCTAGATTCTTTAACAACTATGGAGCTCCCCCAAAGGGAGGTGTTAACAAGTGGAGAGAAAAATCTGGATTCTTTGACGCCTATGGAGCTCCCCCAAAGAGGTGTGTTAATGAGTGAAGGGGAAAATGCTAGTTTGACAGCCATGGAGCTCCCCAAAAGAGAGGTGTTAACAAGTCAAAATGCTCACAAACATGAAGGGTTGAAATCAGATGAGGTTTCAGAAGCTGAGAAAGTGATTTGCTTTAAAAAACAGCTCTCATCTGAAAGAATGCATTTATGTGAGGAGAGTTTGGAGATTGAAAAAGTAAGATCGGCAGCGGAAGTTACTGAGCAAGAGCTTGATGCTTTTTCTGGTGTTAGAGATCGTAGTTTTGAGGAAGACTATACACAAGACAAAGTAGCGAGAGGTGATGCTGAGATAAGAGAGGACAGAAGAGAGGAAGGTTCATATAAGGCTACAGAGGATGCTGAGATACCACGAGTGGAAAAGGTTCAACTTATTGCAGAAACCCCTATGAGAGCTGGCAACTTTAGTTTTACTCCTAGACCATCACCTTTCTCTGCACCCAGTTCAATGCAACTTCCTGCTGACAATGATGTACTTGCGACTATTTTAGGTCAGTTGCATGTGGTCTGTCATCGTTTTCTTTTAGAAGTCCTTACAATGCATGCATTTCGAACCAAAATTCTAATGAAATCATGGAGTGATTATGATCTTAGGAGTCTTTAGCATCAAGTGATGCTTCTATCCATTAACTCTAAACCTCTCTTCGGAATTGCATCAAGGTTAAGCATTTACAGCTGTGACAATCAAATTTCTCTTGTCATACGGGATTTTGACTCTTACATCCCAGTTCTTAAGGAACTATGTGTATTATTAGTTCTGCCCAGATTTTGCATACTCAGTCATCACATTGTGTGTCACTCATCTCAATTCATTTGCCTATTTGGAGGTTGTAAGCTATTAAGAATATTTTCTTGACAGGAAGGAGTACACCTGCTATACACGTAGCTCCAACCCCATCCGAAACACCGGCCCGAAAGCGGCACAAACCTGGTCCAAAACCTTCCACGCGCAAGAGGAAGCCAATATGTGATGTCTCCATGGTGTTGCATGGCGAGTATGTATACGTCTGTCACTTACTATGAAGCTGTAGTGCTCTCTTACTAGAGATAATTCAGGGTCTAATACATACTTACATATTTTGGATCATGATTTTTGAAAGGATGGTCTTGGTGTAGCATGCCCTTTTCTGAAACCGGTAGCCTCCTTATAGATTTCTGTGAAATAAGCTCTAAGATATATGATGAAAAAGGTTTATATTAGCGCGTACTAATCTTTTGGAAATAGAATGTGAAAGATATTTCTTATGTGAACTTAGAAAGAAACCTGAAACTTGTAACAACATGTATTTCATTGTAGATAAATTTCTGCTTAAAGCTGGAAGATAGCTATAATAAGGTTGAAGCTGAATTTAATTACGAAGATATGACACATGCAAGCAGCACAATGTGTATGATCCTAATTATGACAGAAAAGCTGGACTGTAAGAGAATGTGCACCAGTATGAACATCCACTCAGAAAAAGAACTTAAAAAAAGGTAAACATTGTGCCAATTCGGAATAATGCAGATTTACAGAACCGTTATAAAATGATCATTCTGGAACAAGATCAAATTGCATCATTCCAAAACGAAGTGGATCTATGGTTCCAGGCTAACCGTAGTTAGCCAGGGATGTAACACTCTTATTGTGGATGATGTTTCTCCATGATTGCTTCATCAGGGCTAGTATCATCTTCTTTTTGAATATTGCACTTGTCCTTATCTCTACTTATGCAGCTCTATTCTAGCATTTTTCACCCTTGGGAAGTATTGTTGCTTAATATGAAGCATAGATGCTGACCACATTCCAGAATGTGATCCAGCCAGAACATGATCCAGGAAGCCTGATCAAGGTCCGGAGCATGCCAATTTTTTTTAATATGTCAATTAGTTCTGATGGTTTTTGAATGCTTTTTGATTAGTTTTTATTTTATTATTTATGTTTTTTAATTATTTTTTATTATTTTTAATGGGACATGCTGGTTGAACCATCCAAACAGAGGCAGCATCGAGCAGATTGATTTTTTTGTCAGAGTATGGGAATGTCACGAAGGAGCATAATATCAGCTGTGAACTATTTTTGCTGATATACGGTTTATATGGGTACATATCTGAAAAAACCAAAACGGGTATTTATGGATGAAAGTAATTGAGAAATGCAACATTTGTGCACTCTTTTATCATGTTTGAGCTAGTTTCACTCCCTTTTTTGTCCATAATTGATTCCAATTGGCTGTTTTTTGATTGTTTTGGCTTTTGGTCCTTCCAAATTGAGCCTTCGATAGCTGGCCAGCCGCCACACCAAAGAACTTCGTCGACAAACTACATTGGGTTGGGAGTCGACTAGCTGTTTGAAATTATACTTCTGATCTGAGATACTTATTCAGATCTAGCTAAGATACTTAACTACGACCAACAATACGAAAGCCCAAAGTCAGATTGTGGACATGTATACAAGAGGAAAAAAGTAGAGATGGTTAAAACCATAGAACTTACTTCTAAGAAGGAATCAAACAGTGTTGAAGAATATTCATCAGAATGGTTTTCTTTCAGTGACCAGGGAATCATTAATAGGTGTAAGAGTAAAGTCCATGTGTAAACTCTCATTTGCATAGAATAAGGTATAAGCATCTCATGATTATGGTCAAGGCTCTAAACACTTCAGATTCAATCAACCATAGACATCCACAAATAGAACATTGCTTCATGACTTCAAATATTTGTTTTTGTCATACTTCACATAAAAAACGAGTTACATGTCATAAAATTACTCTTCATTTATAGAGGGAGAGTGCCAAAAGACCTGCACACAATGAAGACATGTAGGCTGATCATGTAGCAAGATCTCTCCAATCTTTCAAAACGTGGTATGCAGAATGGCTGGAGAAAAAATTACTTCCATGTCTGTTCTCCCTCCTCACAGTTGCAGTTTCCCCATGTAGAATTTGTCTCTTGTGCCTCTTCAATGAGTCATACCAACCCATTTAAGGGTCACATGGCCATTCACCTTCTCCTGTTATGTCTTGACCCCTCTTGGAGCCTCTCCATTTCTGTCCTCAGATCGCATCTTTCCTTTTTTAGAGCCTTATGTCAGTTTCATATTGTTGTACTTCAGTTTTCAGTGCTTCAATAGTCTCAGCTTGCTTACTGTGATTTTTTGTTTTGTCAGGGCAACAATGTTATCTCCTCTACCTTTCAATTCTTCATTCACTTTGATTAATCTATTTATGTCTTCCACCAGATTTTTGTTTACTTCAATAATTTGTTGAAATATTCTGATAACAAATTTACGGTTCTCTTTGTTGAGGTACCAAGGGGCAGTGAACTTGTAGACTTAAAGTGTAGAGAGTGTTCTGTTGCAAGATAATCTATACAAGGTTGTAGTCGCAGGGCCCTCTTTAAAGTGTTATAGAAATTCGACTGTTCTGATGCAATTTTTTATTAATTTTTTTTTGACAAGGAAGTCCATTTGACTTTTTATAGAGGAGCTTCACATGCATTTAAGCCAAGCCCTCCTTAATGACCATTTAAAAGTTTCTTCATTGATTATGCTGCCAATAAGTACCCCTGTGATATTTTTGAACATTTGAATTTTCTGCATCAAATACGAACATGAAATAACGATTGCATGTTTTCTTGAGGTTGGAAATGTAAGATATACCTGCGTTCTGAATGCACATTTTGATATCCGTAGAATATCTTGCACGTTAGTGATCAGAACACGAGTTATGTGATGTTCGTAATCCAATGTTTACTAAAACTCATTTCCAAGATTCTCAAGTCCTTTGCCTTAGGATTTTGCAAGTTGTTTGGGAACTTACTTTGTCAAAATCAATTACTTATATAAACATCAAAATATGGATTCATTGCAATGTAGCTGGTTGTGGAAGTAGTGTTAGGCCTAGAGGTTTTTTTTTGCTGAAAATTCTTAATTTTCCTAAATTGACAGGGTGATGCGACAACAACAAGCAAATACTAATGACATACGACGCATACGCAAGAAGGCTCCTTGCACAATGCATGAGATTTGGGCAATGCAAAAGGATGCCCATGGTCAACAAATATTTTGTGAGCCATCATTTCTTGGTAAGTACTCTTATAATCAATGTTCTTTCTAGGCGGCTTCAATGTTTATTCTTCATCAAAGGTCAATCCTTTGATTGCACTGATTGGTTTGTCTTCATATTTTTGGAAAGAGGAATTGATTTTACTGAAACTTTAAAGCTCTTGCATCTACTTGCCCTTGGTGGTGTCAAAATTTTCACTATTGCAATAATAAATCAGTAATTACTAAAGAAATTCATGGAGTCATGGATTGTACATGGCATTTATCATGCATAAGCTTGCAATAAGTACATGGATCGTACATGGAGGTGCTATCATCCATAAGCTTGCAATAAGTAAGATTCACCTGGATCCTTATTTCACATGGTGTTATAAGAATGAGATCCTCTTCACTAGCCCAAAGGGGAGACTTTGAACTCCAGAGGACCTATGTCTTTAAGTTGGAGTTGAAGGAATCTATTTCTAAATCTCAAACTAGCGAGGGAGGCAGATTCATGACTACCAAGAGACTGCTTTTAGGGGTTGGGCTTCTATGATATGTAGTTTATTGATTTCTCTCCCTGAGGAGAACCTCCACATTTTGATGCTTGGGATCAGATTCTGGTGTACACATCAGCTCTCTCTCTCTCTCTCTCTCTCTCTCTCTCTCTCTCTCTCTCTCTCTCTCCAGCGATGGCCTAGTGATGGCAGCCCTCTCTCCAGCGATGGCAGCCCTCCTAGCGATGGCAGCGCCCTCCTAGTCCTTCGCCCACCCCACCTCCCTCGCTCCACCCCCGGCTTTTCAGCCAGCAATGGCTCCCAAAAGAAGCCCCCCCCACCTCGTTCTACTGCAGATCTGAGACTAGATCAGCTAGTGGCCGAGGTTTTGGAGGGGTGGCTTGTCTCTACAAAGAGTCCCTTCATCAGATGATTGAGTTTATCAGGCATGATGAGCATGCACGTTACATCTGGATTCGTATTACTGGACAGGATATCTTCTTGGACAGGGACATCTTCATTGCTGGATGCTATTTTCCTCCAGATTCTTCCTCTTTTGCTAAGGGTATCGGATCACATTACCTGGATCTCTCATTGGATATCATCTCGTTCACAAAGCGGGGGCATATTTTCTTCATAGGGAATTTTAATGCCAGGATTGAGTTTCACGATACCACCGGCCAGCTTCGAGTTCATGCCCTCTTCCCCTCATTAACAGTTTTCATATTTCCCCCACTAGTCTCTCTGATCATTTGTTTCTTTCCTTCGCTATTGGCCACCTCCCACCACCTCAACCCCCATCCCACTCCACGTTACCTCGTGCACCTAGATACACATTCCACTCCCTTTATGCACCACCCTACGAAGAGTCCCTTGCCTCATTACTCCACTCTTTTCCCCATAACAGTCCACTGGAATTTCAAGCTGCCTTTCTCACCACCTCTCTTCATACTGCTGCCTCCCTGGCC
The DNA here is from genome assembly GCA_029204225.1 of Diphasiastrum complanatum. Lineage (NCBI taxonomy): Eukaryota > Viridiplantae > Streptophyta > Lycopodiopsida > Lycopodiales > Lycopodiaceae > Diphasiastrum > Diphasiastrum complanatum. Next base: position 43,513,291 of record CM055104.1, read on the forward strand.
TTCCCATCTAAACCTCATAACAACAAACCATGTCATTCATCTCACCCTTTCCATCTACCATGGTATGTTGAGGAATGCCACTCCCTTCACCAAGCTGCCACTCATGCTCGTTTCCATTCCCCCCATCACCTTCATTCCTCACGTCAATCTTATAACCAAACACTCCGTTGTAAAAGATATGCCTATGATGACTGTGAAGGAGAACGACTTGTGGACATTCTTCTCAGCTCCTCCTCTGGTGCCTTTTGGCCTGAGTTTATCCCTCGTGCCCCACCCCCTCTCCTAGACGACCTCCGTATTTGGACCGACTACGCTGCTAGCCTAGATACCATACCCACAGACACACCTATCTCTATCTCTCCACGACCATCTGACTTTACCTTCTTTACCCCTAATTTGGTCCCTCCGGCCATTAAGAAACTGAAAACTCACCGAACCAGAGACATTGAGGATCTTGAATCTGAGCTACTGATCCACATTGCCGACACTCTTGCTCCCACCCTAGCCACTCTCCTTAACCACGCCGTTGTCGCGGGCTTCCCATCCTCTTGGTGCACCAACATCATCCATCCTATCCATAAAAATGGCGACCCCATGATCTCTGGTAACAACCGCACTATCATGATTGGGCATGTTCTCATGAAGTTATATGGCACCATCCTTCAGTCTGCAGTAAGTACAGAGGCAGAGTCCAAGAGATTGCATGCATTGGGACCTCACTACTCCACCTTTGATCATATCTTCACCCTCCGAGCTCATTACTCTACCTCTGATCATATCTTCACCCTCCGAGCTCATTACTCCACCTCTGATCATATCTTCACCCTCCGAGCTCTTATCAAAGAAGCTAATTATAGGAAGGAACATGTTTACTGTTGTTTTGTAGACTTCAAGAAAGCCTTCAATTCTGTCCCACGCTCCTTGCTCATTCAGAGACTTCATCGTATATCATTCTGGCTGTCATGGCTCTCTATGGGAGAGTTCTGGGCTTTTTTCGACATAGCAGTGGTATTTCTGAGCATATTTGGAGTTGTCAGAGGGAGATACCACTGCCTATTCCGAGACATGCCCATTACACTTCGATTGCTCATTAGCGTTAATTGTTGTTTTTGTGTTTCTTATATTGGGCTCTCACTAGTGCACTACTAGTGGTGCATGGGCCTTGGAGGGTATATTGTGCTCTCACTAGTGTATCCTTGATTGTGAGACTGGTAGCCGTATGCTGCTGGTGTGATGCCTCATTCCTCAATGAGATTGATCCATAGCTTGGGGGCTGGATCCGTTCGATCTAGGATTGGTTGGGTTGGTTTGTCCACCATCCATTTCCCTTGTGTTGCTTGTTATTGGCATGCTTAGAATAGGATTCTTGGTTAAGGACTTTATATTGGTATCAGAGCCAGTTCTAAGCACGTTTTGCCATTGATTTGTGCTCAAGAAGGAATCTCGAATTGTGTGGGGATTTTTCCATTGTTTGATACGGAATCTCAACATTTCTTGAGGAATCTTTGGAGTAAGCAACAAATGGTGGAAATTTGAATCCTTCTTCCCGAGAATCACTTTTTTGAGGTGCAATCGGTTGTGTGGTATGTGCACTACCAGGTATACAATCGATTCGGTTTTTAAGCACTTCAAATTGGTATAAGGAAGTAAGTTTTAGTTTTCTTGAATCACTTCATTAAGAGCACTTTTATGATGGCAACGGTTTCAATTTGAGGCTATGCTGGTTTTTTTTTTTCTTATGGCTTCTTGTTCTTGCAACGGTGGTTTATGAGACTTTGGATACTGTCTATTGCTTTTTGTGGAACCGGTTTTGCTTTAAAATCGGTGAGAAAGGCAAGAATAGATGCAAAAATGGACTAACCACTTGTTGTGAGTGTTGGTGGATGATTTACAGGTTTTGCATGGCGATTCTTTATGGAGTTGCAGGTTTTTGTTGCGTTTTCCAGCAAACTAATGGTGGTTTGCAGGTTAATGAGCCAGCAAGGCCATTATTGTGATGGTTTGGGTCATTTGGAAGCCTATTTTGTGTGAAGAATGGCCAAACCTGCAAATTTTTAGTTCAGAGAAAAATTGGGCAGCATCTACCCTGTTTCTCAGCCATAATGCAGTCTAGGCATGCTAAACTGTAAATGAATGATTGCTTATGCATTTGTGGAAACAAATTGAAGATTAAGCAAACTAAAAAACGACTTAAAGCATTTCTTACTGCAAAAAACAGCAGTAGAAAGTGATTTTTGCATGAAAAGTATGCATTTTAGAACTATAGAAAACAGGGCTCAGGCTTTAGGAAGGTAATGATGATCTAAAAGTGCCCCTGATGCTTCTATAACAACAAGGTTCTATGCTAAAGCTTCTTACATAAAGAAAAAAACTTCGAAGAAGAAAGGAGCCTCAAAATCTGCGCCTGACAGTGCCTTGCAGCCACCTAATACCTGCATGAAGCTGGGTTAGAAGGAAGGGCAAAAACGCGCGCCCACCTCCCTCCTTTTGGCCGCCATCTCTCTCTCTCTCTCTCTCTCTCTCTCTCTCTCTCTCTCTGGTTCGGGCTGGCAGCGGGTCGCGATCCTGTTGCTCGGGCCCCGATATGGTTTATGAGGGGAAAGAAAGGGGGGGGATATGACTTTTAGTCAACCATTAGTTTTTTTGGTTAAGGTATTAGTTTGATGGCCAAGTTAGGTAGAAGGGGGAGGGAGGGGTATTGAAGGTGTTATGGAAGTTTTTTCATTTTATCATTTTTCAAGTATTCCATGGGCTTCTAATAGTCATAATGGACTACGAATCAGTAAATGCAGTTAAGTTAAATTATTGAATCGTAATGGCTTAAAAAATTGCATGAATTAGATTTTGATGCGTGAACATTTTTGGTAGTGTTATTTCTTAAACACCATTTGCGGAATTCATTGGTATAAGCCTAATGCAAAATCTCTTCAATTAATTACAAGCCATTAATTCAAACAACTTGGGCTACCAAACCGAAAAAATTTTCCGGTGAAAGAAAATTCAAACGCCCGGAAGTTATAAGACTGGGTAAACCGTTGGACGAGCTATTTTAGTTTACGCAACGTCCCAGAAGAAAAGCGATATTGTCAGTTTTGTTGTTTCTTGACGGCAAGGCCTCCTCGTGGTGGTGTGCAACCAGTGACTGATTCCTGGTGGAATTCTGTAAGGCTTTAGTCACAATTGAGGATTTTGATTGAAAATTCGCTTCATTAATTGCAAAATGGGCAACCGAGAATTTGACACTTACGTCCAGAAGTTTTTGGATTTTTTTTGGCCAAGATACTGCTTTTTGATAGGAAGTTGGTGCAGTGGCAATGGTAGTTCGTTCTTGGACTGCCAGCTGATTATCAAAAGGAGTCCAAACGGAATATCCTCCAATTTTTGGAAGATGCTATCCGTGTGGCCAAGGCCTATGATAGCACCATGATTGCCTCGCGAAAAAGTCGCACGGCCAAACGGCCCTGAAGCCTAAGATGGAAAAGACTAAAAATAAACGAAAAAAGCTGTTTTTTGATATGGTTGAAGCTGAGGCATACCTACTCGCTATGAAAGTAAAAATAAGTGAAGCCAATAAAAATCATGAGTTTATTCCCACTCATTCCTCAGTGAGTTGGAATTGGTACACTAAAGTTGGAATGTGAAATTCCTGAGAACTTCAATGGTACCGGTGGTTTTAATCTCAATCGATTTATGTATTTTTTATATAGTCTGGATTTTGAGACACTTTGATCAAAAAGTGGAGGGCCTTCATGGAGGAAGAACTTGTGGTATGGGGGATGCAAATTCCAAATTGAAAACCTACACATTTAAATAATTTTTTAAATCTGATACAACTAACCGAGTCAGGAGCGCTACTTCTGAGTTAGTTGTTTGAATCAACAAAATAATCTTTCTTATGGATATTATTGTTGAAATGTATTGCTTACAAGTCGCAACCTTTATGGGTCAAGTTTGATTTCATTTAAAGGTTTATGTGCATAGAATACACGAGAACTTTTGGCCTTATCTTTTCTCGATTGGAAAGGATAGAATGCTATCCTGGAAGACTCAGGAGAGTTGGATAGTTGTTGGTTGCCAAAAGTCAGAACTCCACGTAATGAGGTTCCGGTGAATCTTGAGTTATTCTAGATAAGAACTTAAGAATAATTGAATCTGGACGTATTCTAGATGGGATCCTAGCTTTGGAATGACACTTTGTGCCATGGCTAAAGTAAGGGCGTTTTTTGGATTACAAACCTTATATAGGCATCGTAAGTGAGTTGGACTTAATGTGTCTTCTAAGAATTGTGATGGTAAGGACTACCATGAAAGCATCTGATTTGCTCAAGTAATTGTAGAGCGTTTGTTTAGACTTTACGAATTACCAAGTGACAATATGAACGATCGCGATCCAAGGTTTACTGGTCACTTTTGGTCGGCCGTATTTGCTAAACAAGAAACGACTCTAAGCTTAAGTTCTTCTGACCATTGGTCAGGCGAAAAGAACAAATTAGGTGAGGGAGAAAATGCTTCGAGCATATTTTTCCAGTGGCAATCTCATTGGGAAGAGTATATGACCTTGGTTGAGTTGCCTATGCTAGGGTATCACGGGACAAGAATCCGAAGAATTATGATTGAGAATCATAGTTCAGATTCTAGTTATACTTGATCGTTTAAGAGAAGGATTACCTGCGTGATCAGAAGATCAGATGAAATATGTATTTATATTTTGATAGCAATCTCCTTGGATAGGAAGTTATCCTTGATGGAGATTGAGTTATAGCATTTGGCTACCGGTTATAGTCCATGCGTACTTATGTATAGCTTTGAACCTATATCACTCATTTCGGTAGAGACTCGTACGATCAGGTTTCAGAAGGTAGCGGATTTCCTACATGATAACCCATAATTTAATTGTGACTATAAGGGAATTGGGGCCCTTATGTGTATAAGGTCATAATTAATGCTTGTAGGCCTAAACTCATGATGGGGTGGATTTGTATGGGTCTATCAGTGAGTCATTGGGGAACTGGATGACGTGGCCCAGATAGGTTGCAGAGGTGTCCAGTGAGGTGTCACAGTGCACTACTAGTGGTGCATGGGCCTTGGAGGGTATAAGTATACCTATTGGGCTCTCACAGTGTATCCTTGATTGTGAGACTGGTAGCCGTATGCTGCTAGTGTGATGCCTCATTCCTCAATGAGATTGATCCTTAGCTTGGAGGCTAGATCCGTTCGATCTAGGATTGGTTGGGTTGGTTTGTCCACCATCCGTTTCCCTTGTGTTGCTTGTTATTGGCATGCTTAGAATAGGATTCTTGGTTAAGGACTTTATAGAATCTCTTTTTCTGAGCCATTGAGAGAGGATGGGCGATGGAAGGATGGGCTAAGGGGGGAGAGAGAGAGAGAGAGAGAGAGAGAGAGAGAGAGAGAGAGAGAGAGAGAAAGAGAAAGCTTTATTAATGTCTTTCAATGCCAAAAGGCATATAAGACAAAGTAAGTACATCTCAAGTGTGATAGATACTAAAAGGAGCATATAAATGTCTCCATAATCAAACAACAACAACTAGATATTAACCTAACAAGAATAAACAACTAAAGTATCTCATCTACCCTCAAGACATGAAAGTCTGAGATATGGTACAACGGGAATCATATATCTAATGCTATACAGTAACCATCTGAGCTGTAGGATAGGCCGTATCATGTCACCGCAAGACCACTACTGAAAAAAGCAAAGAAAGAAGATGATGATGATGATGAAGATGCATGAACTGACGAGGAGGGCTGGCGTATGTGAGCTCTAGATAGGCAAAGACTTTGTGTAGCCATAGTGTATGGTCTGGAAACAGTACGTTGTTGGCGATCATGGTGAACATCCCGAGATAAGATATCTGACTCATCCTCCAATGCTCTGGAATGTCTCCTAGAGAAAAAGGAGGTAATCTGGGTCTGCTGGGAGTCATGGTATCCATCACGATCTCTCTGACAAATATCTCTACGGAAGAGGAACATCTCACGCAGCATCAATGCAACACATCGAGGATCAACATATGAAATGAGTGAGCGCAATGTAATTGGAGAATCTCGGAAAAGACAGTGATAATGTCCACGGATCTCATAATAGATGGGGCATCTAAAAAGAAAATGCTCCTCTGACTCCACCTCCCCTAATGTGCACATTTGACAAAGTCTACTCATGTGAGGGATTCCCTTGGAAACACCCTGTCTCCACATATAGCTGGTGTGAGGAAACTCGGAATTGTCCCAGTGTAAATCGGAGGCAATGTGAAAGTCCACTATCCAGGTAACGAGTCAAAACTGGGACCCCAGCACTGTCTAGCTCTAGGAAACTGGAGCGATAAAAGTCCGGTTTGACCCCCAAAGTCCCCTGCCATAGAAATGACAAGCTCATGGGCCTCACCTAGTAAAAGAAAGTGCTCACCATATGTAGAGACCGGGCCACCATCATCAGCAAATGTCCTATCAATCCCCATATCCGTACTATCCGTGGCATGTATCCTCAAGGGATCATCAGTGATCGTATGAAACTCTGACTGTCTAGAGGAGGTCCTGGCGTTGAAGTCACCCGCTAGAAGTATATAACCACGCTTTGCATAAAGAAAAATATCTTATGAGAGATCAGCATAAGGGGGACCCGTACTATCAGCAAAAGTTGAAGACTCCGGTGGAAAATAGCAAACTGCAAATCCCTATCAAGCCCAATACTACGGCCAAGAAATCGAAGCCACATGTTGCATGCATGCTCATCCTGTCGAACCAAATCAATGATAGGCTGTAATGAGTCCCTGTATAAGCATGCAACTCCACCAAAACCTTTGCCCCCTACAGATCTAGTCTCCCGAAAACCATCTGAATCCATGAAACTCTGGTAGCCCTTGAAACTGACTCTCATGAGTCTCAGTGAAAAGATGGATGTCCCCCTGTGTTATGAAGTCTTCTAAATCTCCTGCAACTGCTGAAGAATGGATGCCGTTACAATTCCATAGACCAATACGTAGATGATGTGGGTGATGTGGATGGGGTCTCAGGCTGCTCCTATGCCTGAGAGCCCCAACTTCCTAGGCATTAGAGGTAGATGGACCACGATCCACATATCGAACCTGACCATCCCGATAAATAGCAAAGTGTCCCGACGCTTTAGCCTCCTGAAAGATTTTCTTGCGTTCCTCAACCTGGATAAAAGTAAGATCCTCATCCAAGAAAATCTGTGTGCCTTTTAATTTAGACTGGTTCTTTTTTCTTTTGTTTTGAAGCGAATAATGAGAGTTGATTGTCTTTTTCGGTACGCCAAGCATTATCCAATCCATTTGTATTGAAACTCAAAGTAGTATCTAAGAAGGATTTTGCTTCTTTCACGGCATCTTGAGTGTCGAGAACACCTCGAACTCGAACATAGAGAGCTTTGGAATCGCATAATTTTTCTTCAGAGATGGTAGCTGAGATAACAGTAGACATATGGGCGGTATTACCTTCTTCTTTATGAAATAAGGAAGCCCAAGTTTTTGTAGCCTCCTTATGTTCACTCAGGTGACGTTCTAGCTCATCGATTTTACTTGTCATTGGGGATGGCGTTCCTTACAATGTCTGGATTTTCTGTTTGAGAGCCATATTGTCTTGGAGCAAAGTGGACATAGTCAGCTTAAGCTGTTGTATTTCGGATCGTAGCGCATCCACCTTCTGCTTTTAGGTACCCCTCAAATGCTTTCCTTGGCGTGTAGATGTCGTCTCCCTAAGGGGCATTTTTGGTAGAGCAAGATAGGTAGGCAGCAGACGACGAAGGATCGGAAGGGACAACACTGACTGTCCCCCCAGCGATGGAGTCAATTGCAGCAGCACTGGAGGCGTTCCCAGCAGCACTGGAGATGTTCATAACAGGGTTTGAGCTATTTCCATCATCGCTGGAGGCAGAGGTGGAAGCAGAGACATCGCTGGAGGTAGGAGCATTGCTGGAGGCAGAGACAGTGTTGAAAACAACGATGGGCATCGTTGGAGGTGATGTGCACTGGAGGTGATGACAATATTGGAGATAGAGGCAGCGCTGGAGGCATCAATGGGAGATGCGCTGGAGGCCACCGATGGTAGCGCTGGAGCTGGAGGTCTGCAAACGCTAGAATCAGCCACGCTGGAGGTCGCGTTGGGGCTGCTTCCTGGATGAGGTGGAGAGCGGGGGGAGTTACCTCCCCCACGCTTACGTGGAGCCATGAAACGCGCCATGAGAGCTACTGTGAGAGTGAGAGAGAGAGAGAGAGAGAAAGCTCTATTAATGTCTTTTTCATGCCAAAAGGCAAGAGAGATAAAAGTACATGTCAAGTATGTGGTAAGGCAAGAGAGATAAAAGTACATGTCAAGTATGTGGTAACTGTAGGAGCATATATAAACGTCTCCAAAACCTATGCGTGAAATTGTTAGATGAAACAAGTAAAAGAAGAACACATGAAGTAAACTAGAACAAATTGAATCTGCATCTGGGATTTGGGATAGTTGAATTAGTTTTTTGAACACTCCTTACCTTAGAAGCCAAATGTTCCCAAAGCTTTTGGTACGAAATGACATTCTGTGGTTTATGGACATTGTATGGTGATGCCTTTTTTTGCATGTGTGTGCATCAAATTTTCTGAGATAGACTGGGAAACTTATGCTGAACAGGGGTTAGAAATCGTAGGAAATCATTCTCTTTTGTTTAGGCGGTCTGGTTGTTGTTGTTATTAATCTGGTTAAAATTTTAACGTGCTAGTTAATGATGATGGATTGATTCTTTTCCTATAATTTCACCTTAAAAAGAACCTTATTGCTGATAATATTCCATTCAAGTTTTCCTTTTATTTCACAACTTCTTGTCTTATTGGCACTTGATAGTTCAGCTGTTATGTTGAATCTGTCTTCTGACTCATTGGATAGCTTGATTGTCATTAATGTTCATTCTGTTAGCGCAGGTCTGAATGAGGAAATTCGGGAGCTTTATCATCGTGTTTTTGGTGTTGGTGGAGCAAAAATTTCTCCTGCATCTTGCATTGAAAATTCGCCACACAATGACATAGTACATGAAGTTAGCGTAGGAGCAGAGGTGTCAGCAGCTACAACAATTGCTTTGCCTAAGCTTGTTGAGGCTGAGTCTCATGATTCAGAGGCTGTTCATTCAAAGGCAATGGAAAATGAGCAAGAACAAAAAGAGGCCTTCTCAGTTAGAGATCCATTGTGCTCAGAAGCAGCCATTTGTGAGCAACAATGTGTGTGTTTTTTCATTGTGTATGTAGTTTTAAATCGAATAATGCAAAAATTTTCAAATGACTATCTCCATAGGAAGTTCACTTTGATGGCATTGAACTGGGTACTGAAGTATTGCTTTTTGTTGCTACTTGCTCCAGCTACTTGCCCAGTTGCTCTTTTAGAATCATCTGGGATGGGACCTGCTTTGGCTTCTACACCAGTGATAGAAGCAGAAACTGTTCAAACCATGGATGTTGAACAACAAATAATGGATGTTGGGCAACAAGTACAAGGTCAGATTGAGGGAAAGCCTAGAATAGGGGAGGAAGATCTGAGAGCAGAAGTAGATACGTCATGTGAGTCTACTAAGGTTGTTGAAGTGGTCCAGGAAGCTGTACATAGGCTAGAAAATGACCTGATATGTTCTAGTGAAACATTGTCCACGGGTGAACCTACAACACTGGTTCCAGAATCACAAAACGTCGGTAGTGAAACAGAAAACTTTTTCGTGGAAATGGTGGATGAAGAGTCGCGCAAGGAAACTTTGATATCTGTGCATGAAGCTGACAAGGAAATTCAAACATCTGAGCAAGATAGTGATGAGGACACACAGAAGCCTGTTCAGGAAACTAACAAGGAAACTGAATTACCTATTCCGGATGCTAGCACAGAATGTACGCTACCTGCTCAAGAAACCAGTGAGGATACTCAAGTGCAGGAAGAATCTCAAATGGAAATAAAAATAGATGTGCAAGAAGCTAGTACAGAATCTCGAATTCCTGTGCAAGAAGTTGACAGGGAAACTGAGCTGCCAATACAACTCAAAGACAAGGAAAGCCAACGAGGATTTGACAAGGATATTCAAGTGCCAATACAAGGTGCACATGAACAAAGTCAACTACCTCAGGAAGCTGAGAAAGAAAATCATACATCCGTGCTTCAAGTTGAACCATCTGCTCTTCTACAACCAAAAGACGAAGCATCTGGAGAAGTACGTGTTCAGTGGACTTTTCATTCAAAAGTACTACTTTTTGTATGTCATATGACAACAGTCACATACACCTCCATTGAAATAGGACGATTGCGTAGTATGTAGCTCTCTAGCACATGGGGCCTTTTTTCCTTTCTAGTTATGCTTGATGTAAACCGAATGTACTTGCTGATCTATTTATGGTTTTTTTTGACATGTTACAGGTTCTTGATTTTCCTGAAGACACAAATTACACAGGTACTATTGCTATGCTTGGAACTTACCGAGTAAGTGTAAATCTGCAATGCTAGAAGGTGAACTATGTCTCCTCATTAGTGACCTTTGGGTACAGCTTACTTTGCTTGACTAATTACCTGGGTTTCCATGGTTTGCGTGTTCCAGTGGTGATTGTACTTTTCTAAAACTGTGTATGGTTCCAACTTGTAAATGCACTTAGAGTAAGAAGGGGCGAAGAGCTGCATAGGAGGATGTTCTCAAGAGTGTCTCCCTCAACATCCTTGTTTGCATGAACTATCTACTTTAGAGTACTCTTCTATTGTGAATGGTCATCTATTCAAAAAAACACTATCTGGGGATCCCTCTGATCACATCTGCTCACCCAACCAAAACAGATATGGAAAGAAGCTACCTTGTAAATTAAAAGATCCTGGGCCCTGTAACCTGATAGAGCTTCAATTATGTCTGTTTTTGTGATTATTCCATGTAGCACCCCAAGCCTCCCCCTCCCCTCCATAGAATATAATGAGTTCAGTACCATCTAGACTGCTAGGTTTTATATGCCAAATAATTACTTACCGTTTTACTTCAAATGTCTAAAGGTTAAAGGCAAAGGTAAGTCGTATCAGGCTGCACGCAACCATGTTTTTGTTTGATGTCCTTATGAATCTTATGAATCATGCAGATGCCGATGTCTTTTACTATGACGAGGGTGATGATTTTGATGAAGAACCTGAATATGATCCTGATATGACAGTTCAGGATAACAGTGGATGGTCGGTCAGAACAAGGTGTCTCTCTCTCTCTCTCAAGTTATCAAATGAGTTTGCTTCTTAGTCAGCTCAGAGAGAGCAGATACAGTAGACATGCAAAAGCTTTCTGGTATCTCAAACAGCAATTTAGTATACAATTATGGCTTACTTAAGCTTGTCATTCATCACAGATTTTCACACCCCTCCAGAAACATAGTACTAACTAGGTCCACTAGAAATAACATGACATTTTTTACAATAAAACATAGACAAACATACAGATATTATATCCATATATTTAGCTTGTACCAGCTCTCATTGATAGTATGTTGTTCTTATTAGACATCTTTCTTTATGAAGGCTCGTGGTATGGTTAGCTCTCTGTTAGACCTTTATCACCAAAGCTAGTCAACTTGAGGTTTGCTTCCATTGGTGTAAATATAGGCTTACAATCAAGCATATGGACTTGCTTCAACAATTCTTCAACATACTTTGCTTGAGTGAGTCTTGTTGATGTCAAACTTCAATTCCAAGAGAAAAATGAAGTTCACAAAGATTTTTTATATCAAATTGAAGAGAAAGACTTCTTATTTTGTTGAGTGGAGTGTTTGTTGTTGCTGATAATCAGGTCATCCACAAAAACAATAAGAAGAATATTTTCACCTCCTCATGCATGGTGTAGAGATTAGTAGCACATTCAGTTCTGAAGAAACCAAATCTTAAGAGAGAGTCATCAATATGTGAGTGCCAAGCACTTGAAGATTGCTTTTGTATGACGCTTCAAACAAGACGATCTTTGCCTTTTTTCATGTAAACTTCTTCTTCAAGAATGCCATTCACGAATACAATTTAACATCCATTTGAGCAATATGTGAATCGAAAGTATATCAATATGGGATGCTCTAGCCAATAAGCAACAACTGGTGTTCATCTTAACAACAGATTCAGAAGTTTCTTCATGATTGATACATTCCTTTTGAGCATAACTTTTTGCCACAAGACATACTTAATGCTTGCCAAGGGGAGCATGAGATTTATACTTCCAACTCCACATCAACTCTTTACTAGATACTGAACTACTTAAAGCACAATCAGTCGTAGAACAACAATGAGTGAGCTTATAGAGATATCCCTGCCTCTTTCCGAGTGCAAGAACTCTCTTGCTTTTGTCAAGAATTTTACAAGAATCTGTCCCAAACTCTACCTTATGTCCTAGATCAGTAATACGACCGACTGACAACAAATTGGTCATTAGATTCGAGACATACAGTACATTTGGTATCTGTTTGGACAGTCCATGCAGAAAGTTCAGTCTTATAATACCTACACCTTTTCCAGTAGGCTTTTTACCTTGAGGAAGCTCCACAAGACCTCCCCAAAATTCATTATAATGAATTCATATTCGTCCTATATAGCCTTCCTCTGAGTATCTTACTTAAATGCTTTCATAAGTATAAAGTTCATCACTATTTAGAATAATAGTCATTGATGCAAAGTTGATAGACCTCTTTGGTTGTCGTTGCCTTAACCTTAGTTGAACGTTGTTCACTGGTTTCAGGTTGTTTCAAAGATTCACTATCATCAATATTTCTAAATACCACTTTGGAAGCTTTTTCAAACAAGCAAGGTTCATAGAAGTAGAAGCATTAGTTGAATTTTTTCTAGGCTAGACACTTAGTGCAATCATGATGTGTGTGTGTGTGTGTGTGTGTGTGTGTGCATGCTGGGCCCCTGTGGTGCAAACCTGCCTTGTTCACGCCGTCAATATCTTCTAGGGTTTGAGATATAAGCCATGCACTAACTGCTTTTTATGTTTCTTAAGATCACTTTCTAGAGTGTTACTATCACCAAAGATTCTTCCCTTCCCTTGATTGACATTCACTCATAAGAAGGACAATAGATCTCAAACTAAGATGATCGGATCTAATGATGATTTTGACACCTCTCAAGAGTATATAAGATGGACCAACATGATCTGAGAACTTTGGATTTCTTAGGACTCATATGGTCACTTCGAAATCACTAGTAAAGTTTGTCTCTCATCCTCGTCAACTGATTCCCCATTCACTCCTGGCCCATTCATGGGTTCTTCTGAACTAATTGCACCATGTCTCCCATGATGTGATTCTGTCTCCTCTTCGCATAATGGAGGCATTGATCATTGCATCTCTCCTGCTGGTTGCAGTCTCGCATAAAACTCTTCATTACTTTCTTATCGTATTATTTTTTGTTCAGTAATACAGCTGAACTTATCGTGGTTGCAAATACACAAGCAAATTTTATCATGTTTCAACATTCAAGCAGGCTTAAACTTGACTGGAGCTGTAATTTGACATTTTTCAAAGTTGTATGAATTTCTAGGCATCATGTTTATCCATATTGTGTTGCAGGGCGGTTAGTCAGTATCTGCGAGCAACTTTTCAAGCTTTGGAGACAAACTCAAAGAATTTGGAAGAAGTTGGGCCTCCAAAGCTGGGATTAGAGCAGCTGCTTGTTGGGAAAAATAGAAAGGAAGCCGCTCGCATGTTTTTTGAGACATTGGTCTCTCTCTCTCTCTCTCTCTCTCTCTCTCTCTCTCTCTCTCTCTCTCTCTCTCTCTCTCTCTCTCTCTCTCTCTCTCTCTCTCTCGCTCTCTCTCTCTCTCTCACACACACACACACACACACATCCACATTTGACCTGGCTTTTATCTATTATCAAACTTGATGTGATAATTCTTATCTGTGCAGTCAACTCTAGTGGGATGAAATTTTTGAAAATGTTGAGGAGCTAATGGTCATCTCATATTCTGTACAGGTGCTGAAGACCAAGGATTACATCCATGTTCAACAAGCTGGGCCATTTGACGATATTGAAATCTCAGCACGAGCAAAGCTGATGAAGGCAGAAATTTGATATTATAGTTGGGATATTTATTTGAATACATTCTTATTTATATTTTAAGTGCCCATTGTCAATTTAAGGGTACATTATTATCTAACTGATAATAGTGGTTCCATGATATATATTGGCGTGTATTATGTGGCGGCCTTTATCATGTTGGAACTAGTTGGTTTAATCTGGTTACAATTGTATAATCGTCGTCATAATATTAGTGATTCTTGTGTAGATGAGAATATTAAGCCTGCCATGATGAGGATACAGTTCAAACTAACAGTTGTTTGACCTTCTGCTAATCTCTACTATTACAAAATAGAGGTTGTCTTTGATACTCAGAGCAGGTGTTAGCAGTATGACAGTGCATAATGCCATACATTTGGTTAGAAATGACATATTGCATAAAGGGTGCTGCTAGGCATATGCCATAAGTCTGAGCTGTATTAGGTTTCTTGAGGACGCTTTACTAGATGCGCATGTGCTGTGGCAGGGAGTAAAAAATGCTGACATCTATTTAGAAGGGAAACGCCGCCCCTGTTTCTTACAGTGACAAGATCCTGCTGGTTATAACTATTTAGAACCCCAGATTTACTCTCTTTTTATTTTAACAGTAGCTTTGCAGTCTCATCGATTGTATAATAGATGCTTACAGTGAGCCTCAAGAGGCAAGAGCTCTTGAAATGTATAATATCACCATTTTATGAGGCACTTGCTTGCTTGAGGCACTCAGATGCTTCTGACATATTGGTTTTCCTTCAAGGAAAATGCCTTCAGGACTACTGTTTGTAGGGTTAGCTTTAACCACCAGTCTCAGTGAGGTATTTTCTTGATTGTTACATTGAGTATCTTTAGTTCAATTGAGCTTTGCTAGTTTAAACTGGTGGTGGATCAAAGCTGTGCTTCATGATTCCATATCAAGGGAGTCAGTTCTAATCATGGAATATTGGGAGGTTCTGGAACCTGCAGAATAAGTTCCTCAACTATCAAGGGCTTATAAGTCACAAAAGTCTTTCATTTACCCATTATCAATATTGATCAGAGGGCTCTTTCTCATATTGGAATGAGAATGGCTAACAGGGACTGTCATGAGGAGCCAATTGAAGGTAGCTATTTTTGCATTTTCTAACATGAAGTGATGCCCTTTTTGTATCAATCCATGAATATGGATGTTGAAATTGTGTATGCATGTGATAGGCCCTCATTCCTGGACTATGATCACACTAGTAGCGATGTTTATACTTATAGCTTTTATCATGCACAATAAAGTTTATAGTTTGAGAGCATTTGAGTGGACTTAATAGGCTTAGAATGTTCATCTTATATTTCTCATTTTTAATATTATCGAGTGTAATACTAAAGGGAATATACACCTTGTAATACTCCCCCAATAGATAAGACTTAAGCTAAATATTTTCTGTTCTGGCTCATTATTGTCTTTGCAATGTTCTTGCTATTGTGCTATATTGTTCATACAAGTCATTGCTTAGTGTATTTGTTTTCTTAGACTACTTGCATTGCCTATGACATTTGGTTGGTTATGTAGTCCAAATCCCAAAACAACTAGGGGCCAATGATCACAAGAAACAGGAAGCTCACGATCCACTTTGCAGCAAGATCCAATCCATATCCACCCTTCATGCCCCATGCTTAAAACTTGGAATCAAGCAAGATTTGAACACTAATGATGTCCCATATTGTCCCCAGCACCTTCAACCATCACCCACCTCCGATGAGATTCATTCTGGCTATGCACATGCGCACTGCAATCCAACTTCTCCTAGGTAGATATAATGAATGATCAAGAGTCCTCACTCCCAATCCATACTAATAGGGTAGGAGTCTCTAGGCCCAAGTACATAGCCCTTATTACAACAAGTGGCACACGTACTATTATATGCCAATTGAATTATTGAGAGGTGCCTTTTCCAATCTTTGTTTTTTGGAAACATGTGGATGAAGTGTATCTTCAATTGACTCGTTTGTTCGCTCAGTCTGACCATCCGACTTTGGATGATTTGATGAGCCTAGACTTAATTTGGTCTATAATTTCTTACAGATCATATGTCAAAATTTGGCTTGATCACTAACAATATCATTTGACAATCCACATAGCATGAACAATTTTTTCATGAAAACTAATGCAAGTTTAGAAGCTTGGATAGATATATGTTACAATGAATTGCATTGTGTTAGTTAGTCAGTCAATTGTTATTCAAATAGCATCATTTTGTCTTTTTGTTTGAGGAAGTCCAATCACAAAATCCATGAAAATATTTTATCATTTTCTTTTGATAATTTCCAATGGAAGTAATAAGTCAATGGCCTTCTCTTTTAGTTTCATTTACAAAACATATGCATTGGTTGCATTTGCGTTATGCCTCTACTTGATTTTTTAGTTTCGACCTTTTTTTTTTTTGAAAAGTATGTCGAGTGTTTTTGTGCGCGTGGGTGTTTGGCACACGGGCTGTCATAACACTTGCAATATTTGCGCCCTAGTTCTTTTGTTCTCTGGCACACATATATTTTTTATTATGAAAAATAATCCATTTTTGATAGAATATTTTTCAGAATTTTAATTTCGAAGAAAATCTTGGTATTTTGCATTGGAAGTATATTACATCACGGGAACTCTTGAATCCAAAAGGGCCTTTTATAAAGATGCTTTCTTTGACTTTTCAAAGGTTGTATGTCCACATGGCCCAATGGTGTATTTTCATGTGTGCTAGATTGTAACGGTGGCGGTCCAACTTCAATTTCGGGCAGCCATTTCTGAGATAAACCAATCACACTGAAATTCAAAATGAAGTGGGTGCGAAACCCAAGGCCATGTCCTCACGCATATGTCGTCGTGTCGCGTCGTGCCTCACCATCGGAAGGCAGGTGGAGTGAGCACATGTGGAGGAGAAAAATAGATTGTTTTTAGTAAAAGAAGTGTAGCATCTCTTTACACCATTACGTAGATCATGAAAAACTGCACACTTTTTCTTTTTGGATCACTTCAATCCGATGCACGGTTAAAAAGTTATGGCAGTTTGAAGATTCATACCCTACCTGATATTGGAGCCGAGCAACCAATGACATCTTCACACTGAACATAATGCTCTGGTCGCGTGGCTGAGATATTGTAGCATCTGTTTACACCATTGCTTAGATCATGAAAAACTGCACACTTTTTCGTTTTGGATTACTTCAATCCGACACACGGTTGAAAAGTTATGGCCATCTGAAGATTCATACCTTTCTTGATATCGGAGCTGAGCGACCCATGGCCTCTTCTCACTGAACGTAATGCTCTGGTCGCGCAGCTCTGATATCGTAGCCACACGACCAGAGCATTATGTTCAGTGAGAAAAGGCCATGGGTCACTTGGCTCCGATATCTCAGCCGTGCGACCAAAGTATTATGTTCAATGAGAACAGGTCATGGTCGCTCGGCTCCGATATCAGGTAAGGTATGAATCTTCAGACTACCATAACTTTTTAATCGTGCGTCGGATTGAAGTGATCCAAAAAGCAAAAGTGTGCAGTTTTTCATGATCTACGCAATGGTGTAAACAGATGCTACAATATCTTAGCCACGCGAACAGAGCATTATGTTCAGTGTGAATAGGTCATTGGTCGCTCGGCTCCGATATCAGGTAGGGTATGAATCTTCAAACTGCCATAACGTTTTAACTATGTGTTGGATTGAAGTGATCCAAAAAGAAAAAGTGTGCAATTTTTCATGATCTACGTAATGGTGTAAAGAGATGCTACACTTCTTTTACTAGAGGCAATCTATTTTCCTCCTCCACATGTGCTCACTCCACCTGCCTTCCGCATGTGGCGAGGCACGACGCGACGCGATGACATATGCGCGAGGACAGCCTTGGGTTTCCCACCCACTTCATTTTGAATTTTAGTGTAATTGGTTTATCTCAAAAGTGGCTGCCTGAAATTGAAGTTGGGCAGTCTAATGATGCTCTCTCTCTACATTCTTAAAGGGCCATATTGAGTCCGAAGTTCCCCTAATGCTAGATCTAGAATTATTTGCCAAGACATCTATTCGAAGTGCATGTCGGTCTTACACAAATATTTATAGGATAGATACAACTTAGATTGAATCTTAGAAAAGCTTAATTGATTAACTTCTCCAATCTGGCATAAGGCATCATGAATACAATTTGACGTATCCTTTTGGTAAGTGCATTTGTAATAGCAAAAAATTGTTTATCATATGTGAAATACCACCCTTGAGTAGGAGGATCTAGCTTTCTATTCTCAAACGCAACCAGTCTACTATCTCAAAGTGGGATTACTCCTATAGCATAGTTGCTAGTATTTATTTCTAACACAAACGACTTGAGAGAATCAATTATGTGTAACATTGTTGGAGACACAAAGTTTCATTGTTTCAAAACTCTGATTCTTGCACTTCATTCCACAAGTAGACAACACTTGTATCGTCATTTGATTTTCTGTCCCTTTGAGGACATTCGCCTTTTGGCATTGCAAATAATGATTGGAATTGACAAAAGGTTGTGAGAGATTTGAGGGAGCAAGGACAAAAAGTTAAGGAATAGTATTTACGATATTCACTCTAAAATTTGTGTTATAGTAGCATCAACCTAGCGTACTTCACTATAGCCATTTGCGAAAGATGAAGCTGAAAGAGAGCTATTAAAATTTTCCATCAATGAGGGTGATGATAAAGCCTTATCTTTCAAAAGCCAAGGCAAATCCAAGTGGAATGCATGTTCTTTCAAAGTCGTGGAATTCTAATGTGGACGATGCATGACTATCTTGGTTTAAGTGAATGTTTAGGTATGTATCAAATCATACGAATCTGTTTTAGGGTTTAGCGTTTGAGTACATTTGACTAAGCTTATCTCACATTTGGTATATGAACTATGCAGGTTTCACCACATCGGATTACAACTCATGTTACACTACAATGATGTATAAAATATGCTTTACATTTTATCATCGATGATTAGGTTTGTATATCTTCTTAAACACTTGTATAAATATGTGCTACTTCAATATTTTTATGTGCTAAATAACCTAATGTTATATCAATCTTGCAGGTGGATTTCCTCTAAAGAAATAAAAAATAATGAATTGGATTCCATAAAAATCCAAATGATTGAAATGGTATGTTGTTGGAAAGAGATTTTCCAACTTTCTTTTTGGATATACAAGTTCATCTTCTAGTGCATTTGGTCGAAGAAGTATCAATTGCAGGACTTGTGCACAACCTTGAGCATTTTATGAAAGTTTTGAAGGGCTTTTTGAGACAGGCAAGGCCAAAAGGTAGCATTGCAGAAGGTTGGCTTGTACAAGAATCTTTGTTTCATATCACAAAATTAATCTGACAATTGCATCCCGCAAATCCAAAAATGTGGTGTGAAGAAGAAGATGAACATGTTAAGGGTGAAGTACCACAAGGAAATGGTGTGCAAAATAGACTTTCATCTCAATTAGAAGAGAAAATTGACACGTTCATATTATATAACTGTGAACAATTGGAAAAATAGATTTCAAGGTATGAAGAAGCCAAAAAAGAAAAAAACATAACATTGAAACGAAGAAGAAATATCAATCGAAGAAGAAGGAGAGCATTGGAGAACGGCGAACCTTTGGAACCTTTATTTTCAAAATGCACTTGTGAATGGATTTTTGATACGATGCTAAAAGCATCCAAAAATGGAGAAGAAGTGACCGATTTAGAATGGAAATTTGTTCGTGGATGTGGATGTGGATGTGGATGGAAGGTTAGTGTAGTATTGTCTTTGTGAAGTTTTGTTTTTGTACTACTCAATATATAAATAGTACTTTAATTTACACAAATTTGTTTTTTTTTTTGTGTGTTTTGGAATAAATCATACACTACCATGTGGGCATATGGACATCATTATCATGTTGAGAGAATTGACAACAAGCGACGTACATATGATTGTGGTATAATGACCAACTTTCAACAAGAGAGTCGTTCTAGTGAGAGACTTAAATGTCATTTCGGGTGACCTAGACTATGTCGGCACATTGCAACATATTTATGAAGTCGATTACAAAACTAACAACAAATACTTTTTTTATGACATAAAAAAACAAAATGTATATCGATGGACTCGCATGACACTTTAGTATTGCCAGCACTTGTTGCTGACTTACTAACCAGTGCACGTGGTAACTTGTCTCGGACAAGCTGATCATTGAATGTTTGGCCACCTCTGAGAGCCTCTCAGGGTTAGAGATGGTCGGATATCTTTCAGGGGCATGGTGAGGTGATGTTAGTCCAAAGAAAATGGGTTGATGAGGAAGTGGAGGTGGCAATGGCAAGAATGGAGAGATGACATTAGCAGAGATGGTGGTGGTCGGAATGGTGGTTGCGGTGATGCTAGCTGGTAGGGTCTAAATCCCCCCCGACTGATTTGCTTTGTTGCCTTCGTCGTCGCTTATCTCGATCAGGTCCTCAAATATGATGAAGTGTCTGTGAGAACGTGGACTTGCTGGGCCTATTCTTGTTGGGCTATTGTTGTATCTTTGGGAATGACAGTCCCATCTCCCCCACCCCCCCCCCCCCCCCCCCCCCCCCCAAATTTTGTGCCTGTGGTGAATTTGGCGGCGTCAGCGTTGTAATTAGCACAGGGGGAGTTGTTACTATGGCTTGTTGGATAGCTTGTGAGTCTTTGCCAGTATCTATTGGTCCGGATGTGGCTGTTCCATCACCCCGTTGATGATGTGTCTGGGTGAGGAGTGCTGCTTGGATGTTGTACCAGAGGTTGAGCTGCCATCTTGTGAGTCTGTCGAGCTTGAGGATGTCGAATGAGATTGTGTGGCTTGTCACGTGGCTCGTGGTTTCCTTTTGAGTTGCTCTCCCTCAAATTCAAACTCATCTGACTCTGTTGCATCTGAAGATTGCCTCTTGGCCATAAGCTTCTTTCGGGTCCTCTGTTGTCTTGTGTTAGGGAGCTGGGCCTTGGATGTATCTGCCCTTTGTGCTGCCAATAATCCCTCAGCTGTGGTGTTGGCTGCTTCTTTATCGTCAGCTTCATGATACTCATATTTGGTCTTTGGCGACGACACCTGTGTTCTGGATTGCTTGGACTTCTTGGACCCTACTGGTATGTCCCAATCTTTATCCACTCCCTGCAACAACTCCCGAAGTCTTGGACCATTGTGAACCTGCTAAAGTGTGAGATTCGTCATCATGTAGCCCAACAGTGTGGAAGCTTGCTTGTGCTTGATACACTCATGAAGGCAGTTCGAAGAAAACTGGGCCCAATCATAGAGATTATGGCCGTGTAGTCATGAATCTGCCATCATGTGGAACAGGGACATTGGGATCCACATGATCTTGGTTTTGTAACACTGGATGTAGTTGGTTAGGTAAGCACAAGCAACAACTAGAGCTAGATCATTGATGGCATCGAATTGATACCCATCCTTTGTCTTCCACTTTTCAACAGATGGATCTATGAACTTGAAATATATTGTTGTTTCAATCTTCTACAATGTTCTGCTAACTGCATTCGGTCCTCAAGGGAAGCCGAAAGTGTGGAAATCTTCTCCAATAAAAGATATGTTGTACACATAATTCCTGTTGGGAGGAATCTTGAATTAGCATGACCTTGTAGTGGTGTTATAGTTTGCATATGCCATGTGTAACAAGTATGGACTCTGGTATCCAGTCAGAACAGGAATTCAAAATTCAATCTGAGTGAGGAGTTGGTTTGCCAGTTGTTGGTACTAGGTTGTCATCTCTGTAAACCCATATGGATATCGATCTTATCGGCATCTGGGAATATGTCCAAGGACAACCCCATGGGTTACCCAGATTTGACATTTCTCAAGGTTTAGTGAGATTCCAAACCTACGACAACGAATGAAGATCTTTTCTAGTTCGAGGTGCTTGTCCACGGAGGAATGTACACCAAGGTCATCAAGATAGATCTCAATAATCCTGTGTAGCAAGTCCTTGGAAGGCCATTTTCATGAACCACTGAAATGTTAAAGGGGCGTTGCATAAGCCAAAAGGCATGACATTATAAGCATAAACGTCGTTTTCTGTGGAAAACGTTGTGTCTATCTTCTAGAGCAATTTGGACCAAAAAATAGCTACTAAACCCATCTAAGAAGCTGAAAGCTTCAGCTCCTGCCATTTTCTCAAGGATTTGTGTAGTTAAGGGTAAGGAAAAATGGTCTTTTTTCGTAACCACATTAAGATTCTTTAGATGACTCAGATATGAAGCTTGTCATTTGTCTTGGGTACTACCTTAATGGGTGATACCCAATCAGTATGTTGGACTTCATAGATGAAGCCAACATCCAGCAATATCTTCATCGATTCTCTCGTGATAAACATGATTACTTCGGTACGGCTTAGCCCAAATAGGCTTAGCGTTCTCCTCTAAAAGAATAGTATGGACCGCTATTTCAGATGGGACCCCCTTCTTTCAGTATAATTCCATGCAAATGCATCCTTGTATTTGCAGAGTAAGGTCTCCATATCAAAACGTTGATATGGCGTGAGGTGGGCTCCGACGTGAACAATGCGATCCACATCCTCATTAGGATCTTTAAGATTTAGCTCTATGGCTTTGGCTGGTCCTTCAAAGAATTGGAAAACTTTTGTAGGTTCCTGTTGTGGTTGTGGCAACTGGATGACCACGTCATCAAGTGTGAAGTCCTTGAACTTGCTTGGTAGATCAAAAGGTGGTTCCACAAAGTTCTCTGGAACTTTGGGAATCACTTCTGTAGATGTGGATGCTTGATTGGATGGTTTGTCCTTTGTCTGTTCAGACAATGGCTTTATAGGTTGCTTAAGCTTCTTGCGCATCTGTTTTTGTCTCTCAGTTAATTTCGTGTCGATGATTGGGATTTTTTGGAATCGAGGTTTTTGAATTTGTTGAGGAGCAGTGTTGTTGCCTCTCGAATCACGTCTTCATCTATTGTATCCTAGACTCCGTATGGATACACGTCCCATGTGTATACTTTGGGTTTGGGCCCATATGTTGGGGTGTTTGGTACTTTGGAGGCTAGTTGCACATGAGCCAAAGGCCCTGGCGACTTGATCTTCTGTGGAATGGATTTTGGCGGATAACATTTGTTATCTAGATAAAGGAGCACATGTTCATCCGTCATTTCAACATCATTCATTGCAAGAATACCTTCTTCCAAAACTTGTGCGGCGGAGACACTAGGTTCTCCTAGGCACCAAGCTATGGGAATTGGGTCGATCATCATAAGGGAAATGATAAGTATATCAATGTCCGTAGAAGATGGTAGAATATACAATTTTTCTGCAATGGTTTCAATACGACATCTGTTGGAGTTAGCATAGTCCACGATGGCTAGTGCTTGATCTCATATAGTGTCCTTTTGGTTAGATCTGATTTGTCATAAGTTGTTGATGACCAATCATCATAAACCTTGGCGGGCTTTATATGGCCAGTCGAGTCAACAGTGACTCGTTTTTCATTATTGCCGAAGGTTATCTTGCTTCTCTTCCAATCTTGGACAACACCTGCCATCTGGAGCCAGGGTGTACCAAGAAGGAGCTTATATGTATTTGCATCATCTGGTAAATCAATAATTACTCAATCTATAGTAAATTTGACTCCTGCAATATGTACTGGTATATTCAATAAGTGACTTGCAGAGTCTGTGACCTGATGATCAACCATACGAAGTTTGTAACTGGCTGATCTAAGGTATGGAACCCCCATGACTTTGCTAGTGACAAAGCCATTATGTTTATGCCTGATCCACTATCAAGGATAGCGGATACTGCTAGATAATCTTTATAGGTTATAGGTAAGGTGATGCTAGTCCCCTTAGCAACACCTACATTCATCAAATTCATGGAAATCTGAGGAATTTTTACAATCTCGTCTGGTTTTTGCTGTTCATCTGTGATAGTGAGAAGCTGAAAATTTCTATGGATACACCTTTGGAGACCAGTGAAAGATTTAATTTTGCTATGGAAGGGCATTGTGATTTGAGCCTACAGAAGTTCGGAGAATACTTCGAGTCCCTATAGGGGTTGCTTTTTTTTGAGGATCAGGGCAGATAACGGATCGACCGTTTTCTGTTCCTCCTACAAAAACTCATCTTGAAATTCTTTGTATTGCCTTTGTTCCACGCGTGGGTTTGAATAATCTCTTGGTGAAGTGGAAGCTATCAAGGAGCTTCCCGTATTGTCAACTGGTTTTGCTATGTCTTAGTGCTATTGTTGGTTTTGGCGTTGAGCTCTAGTAAGGACTCTAACAGGTTCTGATGAGATATGTCGTGCTAGGAGGATCTTGTTAGGTTGCTTTGGCCAGTCTTTAAAACTATGTTTGCAAACACAGTCCGGACACTCAGCATGATATTGGTCTTTTACTTTACAATCGACCATGAAGTGGCTCGTTTCGCCACAGATGAAACATCTGTTGCTCATGGGTCCCGTGGCAATAGCATGACCATCTTGGATGGCTAGCTGACCTGGATTTTCTAGTGGAATACTCATATCGTTTGCACGAGCATGAGGTATCTTCATGATAATGTGTTGAACTACCAGAAGTGGGTGTTGTATCATGATGTATCTGTGATCATAGGAGTGGTCGACAAGATGTGTTTGTGCAGGTTCTTTATGTGTCAATTTTTTTGTGCTCCTACATCAGGTTGTCCTTTGGAGGTGGACCTAAGAGTGCCAGCTGAGATTGAGGTTCATGCTTGGGTTGTCTAGGCAGCTCTTGTGAGAGATTTCAACAAGTTTAGTCTAGTTTAGTCATATTTTGGTAAATTGTCAATATGAGGCCAAAACTCATTTTAGACTTAGAGATAAACTTTATGAAGTTATATTAGTTTAAAATACATTCAATAAATACATTCTGAAAGTGTGGGGAAGTTGGTAGTCGAGTTTGAGAGAGATTCAAATTTGAACTTTGGGTACATTGAATCTAGACCAAAAAATAGTAGGGTTTACATTTTGGAGGGAAAGCCAGGTGGCCAAATAGGGTTTGGACACTCTACAAAAGGATGTAACTGGTGGAAAGACACATCTTCTCTCTCTCATTTCATCATTATACATGGTTCTCTTTGGGTTCTACTACTCATTGGTGCACTATCTTGGTGATATCTTGCAATCTTGTGTGTAGAATGTTCATATTTTGCTATTTTCAATTCCACACGTGTAAAATACAGTAGGGTACTATAACTGTATGGAAAACAAACATTTTTTATGTTTTGGTTCATGTTTGGTCAGTATCTCTTAGAGTTTGCATCTCATTTTGTATGTAGATGCTGCTTTTTCTACATTGGTAGGATTGTTGGTTTGCTCCTTATTGTAACCAAAGATCAGGGACATGGATTGGATCTTGAATGATCTGAAATCCTTCACATGGTATCATAGCTATTGTGTTTCGGGTTATGAAAGGATCAACCATCTTTAGCAAGGATTTGGAGGAGTTATCAATGCTAGAGCATGTTAGATTGATTTCTACTCAAAAATCAACATTTTTGCATATGTAGATTGGATCTTTTGTAGGTCAAAACTCAATATAGGGTTATATACTTGATCAATTCCGATTTCTCACTTGGCTTACTGGATTTAGATGGTTTTTGGTGTATTAGGAAGGTCTCATTGGAGTCTATAAGAAGGTATATCAAGTTTTTAGAAATTGCATGTAGAATTTGAGATATTCAATTTTTTGTGATTTTCTCAGAACTTTAATTTTGATTGGATCTCTAGTTTGTGAGGTTACTGAACCTCATTTGAGTGTGCTTAAATCTTAGGAAGTGGCAAGAATCATTGGATTAAGGATAGATCATAGGTGATCAAGATTTCACTATTCTATGTGTTGATTTTCTAGTTAGAGTGCTAGAAGATATTTGAGAGGTTGAGGATGGAGTCCTTATTGGAGATGAATGAGTTGATGGAGATTGTTGCAGGTGTGGAGGAGAGGCCTCAAGCACCTCAAGATCAAGTGAGGTATGACAAGAGAGCTAAAAGAGCTCTACACATGATAAAGATGAATGTTACCAATGAGCTTCTCAAGGAAGTTGGTAAGTGCACATCATCTTTGGAGGCTTGAGAAGCTTTGAAGAAGCTTTATGAATCCAAGTCTACATCAAGAGTTCTTACTCTTAGGAGGCAAATCTTTCAAAGTTTGCAAAAAAGGAAGAGAGTACTCATGCTTCTGTTTTGAGGGTTAAAGCATTCAATGATGAGTTAGCATGTATTGATGAAAGCATTAAGGAGGTAGAAGTTGTTCAAGTTATACTTAATGGCTTGTTGGATGATCATGCTAATCTTGTTCAAAGTTTTGCTATTCAAAAGACTTTGCCAAGCATTATGGATATGCTTCTTGGAGATGTTCATCTTTGTGCTAACTTGCCTAGTCTTGAGGATAATGATGGTGTTTCAATGGTTCTTCATGGCAAGTGCAAGCATGCAAAAGGTAAGGAAAGAGCTAACTTCATCAATGGAGGTGAAGGTTGTTGCTAATGATTTCTTTGATCATATGGAAAAATATGTTACTAGGTGCATGTATGAAGGAGGTGGTCCTTCTACATTCTTTTGTGATGAGTCCAAGAAAGTCATTTTTGCAGCAAGTGGAGTCACATGTCTTCATAAAGAGAGTAGATCAAATGGTTCTATCAAGAGACTTAGTGAGGGGGATAGTCCCAAGTCAAGAAGAAGAGAAGTATGTAAAGAGTTCAAAGTAGGATGTACTTTGAATGATGTCATTGTGAATGATAGTGAGGAAGAATCATTATCATATGATTCATTACCTAAAACATTGAGTAGAAGTTCTTGTTCGAAAAAAGAGAGTACTTCAATCATCCTTATGTTGAAGGTACTAGTAATTTTTTTCATGGCTTCTAATGTCTTTGAGGTTTCTACTTCTTATGATGCAATCATTAAGAGGGAGTCTTATGAAGGAAAGAGCAATCCAAGGCATGGATCTCACATCCCTTCATCAACTCAAAAGGTTGGTTGGAGAAGACTACATGGAGCAAATCGAGAGGCAATTTCTTCAAGGCAAGGGAGATCTCATTGGTGAGCTTATGAAGGTTTTTTATGGACTCAAGAGGGCTGGATTTATTAAGTTTGATACTCATCTTCACCTACTCTACTTCATGTTGGATGGAAAGTTTGGAATCTATCTTTTGATTTATGATGGTAACATTGGTGACATTGTTTTCACTAACCTTTGTGGAAATTCGAGATCAAGCATTGATGAGTTCATATTGGATATAGATCATGTGTTTGAGAGGGAGTATTTCCAGAGGTTCAGGTCTGAAGATATTCATATCTTTGATGTTCAAGAGAAAGGTAAGCAAGTGGAAGCGACTCACTTTGCTTTACTCACATGTTTTAGAAAATCTTCTTGTGTAGATGATGCTATGCAAGTGGATACTGGTTCTCATGGTTTTCATACTGGAAAAGCAAGTAATGGATCTAGAAAACAAAGTTGTTCAATGACTTTGATGGTCAAGAGGAAGATCAAGAGGTTGATCTCAAAGGGGTTCAACAAGGCAAAAAGGAAGTTGGCAATTTGGAGGTAGTCAAGAGCATCAAAGGAGAAGTAATTGACAAAGATGTTATGGATATGTTTTTGTAGCTTATTGAAGAATAAAGTAAGGTCAAAGGAGCAGCAAGGAAGTTTTGTTCAAGTTTACCTTTCAAAATGTTCTCATTTTTGTTTGCAGTACGATAGCTCTTCCAACATCATCCACGAGCGTTCGCTTCAATCACAATCACCGTACGGTAGAGCACCAGAAGAGCAAGAATGAGGGAGAGAGAGAGAGAGAGAGAGAGAGAGAGAGAGAGAGAGAGAGAGAGAGAGAGAGAGAGAGAGAGAGAGAGAGAGAGAGAAGCATGAGAGAAAGTGAATAGGGTTGTGTGAATTCCCTCTTTATAGAACCAGAGGACACTTAGGTGTACTAAGTGCAAATAGCTGCTCACCGTTAGATTGATAACTTTCCCACCATTTTTTTCTAAAAAAACTTTTTCTATTATGTGGGGTCTTATATCATAGTAAGGCACTTATTTAGCCCCCACTAGCGAATAAGGTTAATACGCGACATTTACATTCAACAGAGGCTTGCGAAGCAAATAAAGCGATATATGTATGTAACAGAGCCCAGAGAGAGAGAGAGAGAGAGAGAGAGAGAGAGAGAGAGAGAGAGAGAGAGAGAGAGAGAGAGAGAGAGAGAGAGAGAGAGAGAGAGAGAGAGAGAGAGAGAGAGAGAGAGAGAGAGAGAGAGTTTTGATTAAGATTTAGAGTAGTAGGTGACTAGATAGTGTTTGATGGTAATTGTATGTTTGATTTGTATATGAGAGAGAGAGAGAGAGAGAGAGAGAGAGAGAGAGAGAGAGAGAGAGAGAGAGAGAGAGAGAGAGAGAGAGAGAGAGAGAGAATGAGCAAGCATAAAATGAGAGAATTTGAGGTAGATTAGAATAATTTGCTTATAATAATGGTCCAATTGTGTAATATAGTATTATTTTTTAATTGCTTGTGCATGTGACAAAAATATTCAAAAAAAAGAAAAGAGAGCAAGCGTTTAAAGAGCGAGCAATGTTTGCACTTAAGCTTTGAGTGAGTTTACCGGTGAGTTTGTGTCGTTTCAATTTTTTTTATTATTGGAATACATTATTAACATAGTAAGAAATTAAATGTGATTCATCATTTTCATTTTGTTCAAAACATTATCGTATTTTACCGCATACACTAGCAATTAGTTAATATGCAAAGGTGAAATGTAGATAAATAAAATTCTCAATCCTAGGAAGGTGTGTAGCCCTTACTTTTCTCCCGTTAAAGGCGAGCTTCTTTCCAACTTGCATGGAAATACCCACATGCCGCAGGGAGGGAATATGTGGTGACATTTTAAAATAGGACATAACCACAAGGTTCGGGTATTATAATTATCACATTCAACTCTATCTATAAAAGTATTGCGATGAATATAAAAAAAAAAAATCAACATCATAATATTTTTCAGTAGGCCTATCAAGGTCTAATTCTTTACTATTAGAAATTTCTACTGGCTGTCCTGCAACTTTCACTTTTTCTGTCGTATTTTTCGCAGATTTTGTCTTCTTAGTTTTCTTCTTATCTTTAAGAGCTGAAGAATCTTTACTACTTCTAGTAGTTGCTTTATTTATTTCTTCATATCAAGCCACTGATGGTCTTGATTTTGTGATTCGGACTCTACTTCTATCCTATGAACTATCATGTTAGTGTTAGTTTTAGATGGCCGAAGGTCATCTTTTCTAGGCGAGTTAACAACCCTTGGTTTAGATCGTGGCTGTTGTGGCTGGGGACATTCAGCAGTGACATGCCCTTCGCCTTTACAGTTAGCACATAGCGGCACATATCCTACTGACCTCCTGGGTTCAGGGCAATCAGGCGAATAGTGACCCGGGGTGTAGCACGAACCGCTTACTCTGGGTAAAGGAGTAGAATCTCTTGTCTCTCCTCTATGAAAAATAGTGTGCTGTTGACTAGTACGCGGTTTTGGTATAATATACTTTTGGTTAGTAGGAGTTGCAGTATAAGCTACCTCCTCATGATTATTAATCAGACAGAGGAATAATTCCTCTTCTAAATAGTTAGTCTGTAAACTGGGACAATTAGTCTTAGAATGACCTTCCTTCCCACAAGCGATACACCAAACATTGGCGTTAAGCTTTGCTTTCTTCCGTTTGGCTTTAACGTCATACATCTTGACTTTTAAATCACTCATTTCTTTTGCCAATATCTCAACACTCTTCCTTAATGGATCCATCTTTTCGGATTTCTCCATTCTTTTCTTCCTATTTGAATTCCTACTCTTTGATCTCCTATAAGAAGATTCTTCTTCTTATGAAGAAGAATAAGATGAATACTCTGAAGACTCTTCCTCATCTGCTGAATCAAATTCCGATTCAGACTCAATAGATGATTCAAATTCTTCTATACGATTCAATTTATGCTTTTTGCTACTTTTTCTCTCATTCCTCCATCTACGAGAAATTCAAGAAGTTTCGTAATTTTCGGCAGAGGCGATGACATCTCCCAAAGAGGTCATCAATCCCTGTCGACAATAACGATCCATTTTCTTAAGCAAGCCACCCAAGAACCATTCGTTTTGCATAGGAACCGGATACTGGGCTCCTAATTTTCCTATTAAATTCTTAACTCAATGAATATACTTTCTAAGTGATTTCTTCGGCCTTTTGTCAATAGAATTAAGCCGAGCCAACAATCTAGTGGAGTATCCTATCTCCCTAAACTGCTTAAGGAATACTGCTTTTAAAGCATTCCAAGTATTAATCGTTTCTGGTACTAATTGATTGTATCAAATCCTAGCCTGCTTCCGTAGAAGACTTAGGAATTTCTAACTTTGTCCTCGTCTATATGTTCTTTATTTGCTATAGTAATAGATTCAAACTGAGACAAATAACTGTCCGGATCTTCAGATGATGATCCCTTAAAGAAATCATATCTGATTTTGTTACATGTGGGTGGCGTTGGGTTCGCCATATTATCAGGTGTTGAACTAGGGGGACTATGAACATTTGAGATTTTTGAATCATTGGCTATTAACTTGATTAGTTAATTTACTCCTGTGGAAGTTAATTGGTGAAATGGACAGTGAAGAGAATTCATCAAGAACTATTTTTTTAAGTTATATTGCTTGTAAGACGCATGATCGTGAGTCATTTGGATTCATCAGAAAAGTTATGTGCATAGAATATACATAAATTCTTGGTAGAGTATTTTTCAAATGAGAAATAGGCTCAGTTCATTAGTGACTGTATCCCAAAGAGCTCAATTAGTTAACAGATCTTAATGATAACTAGGGGAATTCAGCAGAATTATGGATATCTAGAATTCAATTCTAGACAGTAGTCTGAAGTTTGTGGTGGATGGAGATAGCTATTAATACCATTTTGGTATGCTTTTTGTCGTTGATTACCTGATGGCTTTGGAATTTGGATAGCTTACATTTTGGTTAAGAATCCAGTTTGAGAAATATTTTTAAATTCCAATATTTCCTAAGTGGGAAAAAAATTTAGAATGATTCTTATACATTTTCCGAGCTGTGTATTAGACGTAAACTCCAATACCTTAGGAATTAAATATAGTTTGAAATTCCAGAGAATTATGATTGACGAATCATAAGAATCTAACTATTGGTGTTTGACGAATGATAGATGGATACTTAAATAGAGGATAATCAGGAAATGTATTGATTCTTAAGACTGTTGAGTAATTCCTAGTCTACTAAATGAGTTGAGATTTCAGATCAATATTTTAAAGGTCTAAGTCTCTTTACTCCAATATTTAATTGAGAACAACGGATCTCACATGCATTTCTTGTTAAGTAGATTGTTTTTGCTTATGAAGAGATTTGCTTACTTTGGTGGATTGTATTCTGCTACAGATTGTAGTCTATATCTGTTTGGGTATGAGTTCAATCTACATCTCTGAATTTATAGGAGACAGTTAACGTTATTGAGATTCAGATGGATTGTTGATTTCTTGCATGAGATGCTAGAAATGGGGCTATTAACTCATTAGAGTAACTGCAATACTCTTGATTGAGTTATAATTGTATGAGACTTGATGGATCTCCTAGAGATTTTGGTTGATTGAATTGTTGTATCTTAGTATATTAGAATATCCTAAGAATATTCATACCAAGAAGCACTATTATCTGCAAGAAATTGTGGACAGATTTTAGACTATAAGTAAAATGGATTTTCTTCGGCTTTTGGACTTGATCTCTAGAATAAAGGACTGATTTGCCTAGGATTTAATCTCATGTAATTAATTACATGAAATTGGCGATGCCTTTATTTGGAGAAGATCAACCAATTTGGAAGATTTATTGCTTAGTGTATCTTTGGATTGCGAGTTAGTATTCCTGGGTAGAGATAAACAATTGATGAATTGTTGCATCTTTGAGTACTAATTCAAATGGAAAGATCAGACTAAGGATAATAATTCTTGGTTAAAAGTTGAAAGCTTAAGGAATAATTTCATGTCTTCTCTTTCTCATTCTGAGGACATAACTTGTTTGAGGGAGGAACAATGTTACCGCCATATTTAAGTAAGGACACGAAATAGTCCTAATATGGTAGACCGGCCCTCCGGTATTCGAATTTATTGGTTACGCCTCGATTTAATTCCATGTCAAGGCCAATTCGTGACTAATGACCTTGAGAGGACCCAAACATTCTAACAGAGACATATGGAGTAATGCATGTACGTGTGACTGTTGTATGCATATGGACCGCATGGGAGCTGTGATCTATTCATAGTTGGATTGCATGGGGATTGCATGAGTTCATGCACATGATTCTACTCTCTATATATTGGGATAGAGATTCTCCCGTCGACAACTTTTGGTTCAGGTTACCAGATGCTCTCTTCTCCTCAAGCAATCACATGGCATGGCTCCGGGTCTAGATCCGGGATTGATCTATGTTTGGATGGGTGGTTTTGCTCCTAGATGTCTCCTGTTGTGTTATCCTATCCTCATCTTAGGGATTTTCCGTAGTGGTCATTACAGGAAGAGGTGCATGCTACAATTGTGGTGCACCAGACATTATTATCCAAATTGCTTAGAATTGACAAAACAAATAAGGCATGTACGTTTGTGCCATATCAAACTTGTGCTTCTGTTGGGTTGGTTTCAAATAGGAGCTTGATAAATGGAGAGGACCAAAAAAATACTACTATCCTCTCATTAGTTTGGGCACTACAAGTGGGGTTCTCTCCTTTCACACTTGACGGACTTACCCCTCGGTGACATTCTATGTGACAAGAATGAATTCAACATTCGATGAGTCCACATTTAAGGAGGGTGCATGTCAAATCCCAAGGCAGTCAACATGCCACTGAAAAAGGTAGCATAATATTGAAATGAAATCTACATTATTTTTCAAAAATCGATATCATAAAATTTTGAAATATTTTTTATAGGCATATATACCTTTCATGAGTAGTGGTTATTGAAAGATTGAGAAGCTTAAATAAGTGCATGTTATTTGAGGACAAGAGACAAGCCCGTAGCATTGGGGCATAGAAAACAATCCAACGTGGCAGCACATTGGTGGTCTGATTCTAATCTATTGTAGGGGATTGCAAATTGGTTTAATCGTATCCGTCCATTTCCCCATTGCTACGTTAGGTATCTTTCATCAGATCGTCCATTTCCCCAATGCTACGTTAGGTATCTCTCATCCGATGGCAGGATACCGCCTTGTTGCTGGCCGGCAGGATACCGCCTTGTTGCGAGCCTCGCCACTCCCGCGGCAGCTCGATGTAGGTATCTTAGTGGCAAGGGGACCTTACCGTTGAATACGAGCAGGTAATTATCTTACACGTGGCTAGCATCCAAGTGCGGGGGGGGGGGAATATATTGTGCCTCTAAGTCACCGTTGAATATGAGCAGGGTCTATCTTACACGTGGCTAGCATCCAAGTGGGCGGGTGGAAAATATAGCGTGCGTCTAAGAACCACCGAAGAAAAAGAGAGAGAGAGAGAGAGAGAGAGAGAGAGAGGGGGGGGTGCGAGGAGCGAGGGTTGGTCTGTGGCATGGAGGAGTAGCTTTTTCTCTCCGATCCCATCGCTCGCCTTCATGGCAGCAGAGCAGCTGTGAAGAGAGCATCAGAATTAGTTAGATTTGCAAGCTATTCCACAGACCCATATGGCAACACTGCTCTGATTTGATTTGATTGGATCGGCACAAAAACATGCAGCACACCCACAAACCCATCATCATGTCTATAGAACAGCTATGTCAGCTGCCAAGATACAACAGCCCTGTGGTTCAGGTGATCCTGATAGGACTGGTGTGTTTCTGTTGCCCTGGCATGTTCAACGTTATCTTGGGCTTAGGCTCAGGAGGCCTGGTCAGTACAACAGCTGCCAACAACTCCCTGACAGCCCTCTATATAACCTTTACAGTGTTTGGTGTCTTAGGAGGGGCGATCTGCAACATTCTTGGGCCTCG
Source organism: Diphasiastrum complanatum (assembly GCA_029204225.1). Lineage (NCBI taxonomy): Eukaryota > Viridiplantae > Streptophyta > Lycopodiopsida > Lycopodiales > Lycopodiaceae > Diphasiastrum > Diphasiastrum complanatum. The sequence goes on from CM055104.1 coordinate 43,547,316, forward strand.
TATGTCTGTTTTCCTTGGCTGTTCCTCTTACGTATTGTATGCTGGCTCTTTTTTGAACTATAATTACACCAGAAATGAGGGCTTAGTGGTGGCAGCAGGCGCCTTGCTTGGTGTGGGTGCTAGCATGCTTTGGGCTGGCCAAGGGGCGATCATGCTGTCTTACCCTCCTGCGGAGAGTACAGGCGTTTATATTTCGTTGTTTTGGTTTATATTCAATTTGGGTGGTGTACTTGGAGGCTTGATCCCCTTTGTGTTGAATAATGACAGCGTAGCGCAGAGTGTGAGTAATGGAACTTATGTTGGATTGATGGTGATGATGGCAGTGGGAACATTGATCGCTCTTTTGCTTGTTCCTGTGGACAAAGTGATCAGAGATGATGGCAGCCGGATCACAAGTACACAGTACTCAAACGCCCTGATTGAAGGATGGGCGACTTTGAAGCTTTTTAGAAATCCTAAATTGCTACTACTTTTCCCCGTCTGCCTAGCCAGCAATTTCTTTTACACCTATCAATTCAACAATGTCAATGGGCTGCTTTTCAACATCCGCTCTCGGAGTTTGAATAATATCTTTTACTGGACCGCACAGATTATCGGCTCCATAGGATTGGGATACCTATTGGATCATGGCAGTCCCAACAGAAGGCAAAGAGGATTCATGGGATTAGGGTTAGTGGCATTGCTGACAATAGTGGTGTATGCAGGAGGTCTTGCAAATCAATTGCAGTATTCTCGCCAACATTTGCCTAAGCCTTTGGATTTTATGGACTCAGGTCTTGCTTACGCCGGACCGGCTCTGTTGTACATCTCATTTGGAGTGTTGGATTCCATGTTTCAGACTCTCTGCTACTGGACAGTAGCGTCACTTTCAAGTGAACCAGAAAGCTTGAGTAGGTATAGTGGGTTCTACAAAGGAGTGCAGAGTGCTGGAGCTGCAGTCGCATGGCAATTGGATGCGAGAAAGTTACCTTTGCTGTGGGAGCTTTCAATGATCTGCCTCCTTTTTACAATAAGCCTTCCACTACTGGGGCTAGTTCTGAAGGATGTCAGTGAGGATACTAAAGCAAATGGGGAATTGGAGGGCATAATGAGTTCACAAGAACCTGGAGGTGAACCATAGAAAGGAGGAAATTGCTTTTCAATACCACATATGCGAATAAACAACCTATTTGAATTGCTATTACACCTACAATCGATTGATACTGAATTGCATGTTTTTCAATTGTGAACTATGCACCATCGATCTGTGTCTGGGTAACAGAATTATGTTAACTTGGAGTGAATCTTAAAGAATGGAGGTTTCCCAAAACTCCAGATACGATCGATGGAAGATTTATAATGACATTTCGCCCACAAAAATGGGCTTGTAGACTTCTCATTCTCAAATCTATTTTGGGTAACCTGAAATCATGTTTGCTCCTATGTCATTTGCTCTGCTGTTGGAGTGATTTTTTCTGTACACTTCTCTGGGGAGTCCCATTTATTTCATGCTCTTGACAAATATCTACTTTAGCTGGAATTTAACGATTATCAATTCCTCTGCTGGTGTTTCTGTTCCTTTGCTATACAAATTTCCACATTGCTGTCGTAAAGGTGATGATTTATTGTTAAAAGGTGTGCTGTCATGACTTCTATTTGTTTGCTAAGGAAAGAAAACTAACATCTATGCAGGTTTGCGTTAGGTGGGACTTATTCCCAACTCCTGTAGAGTTCGTTTGCTTGCAATTAGCTGGTCCTGTGTATTTGTTTTTTGAAACCAAAAACTTTGTCAGGCTTTCAAGTTATGAATCAATATTGTTGGGTATTAATGAAATCTGCTCTTTGTTAGCAATCTACAAATCTATTTAGCTGTGTATTGAAACTTGATATTTTCAAAGAATTGGCAAGTTATGGGTGTGTTTGCAAAGCTGACCGATGTTTTTCCCAAAAGAGGATGTTTTTATAGCTGAAAAATGCAAGAGAGATGATAATGAGTGTTACTTGGCAGAATTGACTGGTGGAAAATTCTCATAAAGATCTGCCGAATGATTTCATAAAGGATATGACTATTGTCTAGCTTTTGCTTGCAGAGTTTCAATTCATTCTCTCCCTTGCTTGGTCTATGTTGTTTGACAGATTGGACCTTTTTCTAAGGAATTTTGAAGTTGAGGAATCACGCACATTGCATGGCAAATCAGTATGATCTACGTGTATAGACTATAGACTCAAATTTAAGGAGCAGTGTATTCCGCACCACCACTGCTATGGCTGTGGTGATGTCACGAAAATCTAAGGTTGGGAGATGATACCACCGTCTTGGAGAGATGGTGATGTCATGATTGACTGCTGGAAAATTCTCATAAAGATCTACCAAATGATTTCATAAAGGACATGACTATTGTCTAGCTTTTGCTTGCAGAGTTTCAATTCGTTCTCTCCCTTGCTTGGTCTATGTTGTTTGACAGATTGGACCTTTTTCCAAGGAATTTTGAAGTTGAGGAATCACGCACATTGCATGGCAAATCAGTATGATCTATGTGTATAAACTATAGACTCAAATTAAAGGAGCAGTGTATTTCGCACCACCACTGCTATGGTGGTGTCGCAAAAATCTAAGGGTGGGAGATGATACCACTGTCTTGGGGAGATGGTGATGTCATCTCACGTCCCCATTAGATGGTTGCTGCAGTGATGGTGCAGAACACGCTCACCCCAAATTTAAAGTGTTCTTAAACTGAAATTAATATCCTCAAACTCAAGCATCTTCTAGGCAAGATGATTACTATAAAACTTAGCCAGCATGTAGCGACACAAACATGAGATGAAATAACAAAGCCGTGTTCATAACAAACAAAAAGCACCAAGAGGATTAACTTGAAAGTTCCAGGAGGATTAACATGAGCTGACAAGTTCAAATTATGATATTGACATGGAATCATTCAAACACGAACCTCCAAAAAATTTTGATCATAATGTGCATGTCAAATGGTGGATTGGAGGAAGTACGTGACAATGAGAGGAAAATACAACTTCGGCAACCTTTTAGTTTATGAGCTCAAGAAATTTGACTCTTGTAAGCAGCATGTTTTGCTTTCTTCTTGATGAGTCTCTACCACCCTCAAATTTGTTAATATATGCAAACAAAAGACAGAAAGATAAGGTTAATCCAAAGGATCTTGCTCAACTCAATCTCTGAAATGCTTGCCTAAGAACCATATAATGATAACAAAATAATGGGAATAAGATAAGATCTTACATGTCAAATTCAAATTATTAGTGATTTGTTAAGAAGCATAAAATAGAGTGTTAACACCAAATGGAGCATGTAGTGATAAGAGGAGCACAAGCAAATCTGAAGAATATAATGCCTTGAAAATAATCTGCTCGTCTTGGTAAGTGGCAGCACATTATTTCTCGGACGAGTCCAACCCATTGCCATCACCTATTGTAATGGACTTGAGCTCCAATTATTTCTGAAATACTGAAATAGCTGAAAACTGGAATCATATTTTCCACATTATACGTCAACAAATCATCGGAATTATATAGACCCGTAATCTGCCATAAAAATTGACAACAACTCATTACATTTTACTAAATGGTGAGCTAACTTGAGCTAGTGTAGGAAAAAAGGAATAAAGTGATGTGCACTTGGTGGGACCCACTTATATATTTTGTATAGTTTTGAATAATAAGTGTGAGGGCTTTGGCACACTGTGTGTGCAAGTCCAAATTGAAGAGCACCTGCATTTAGTACTTCTAAGCTGTGAATAGGCCTCACGGCCAAAGTGTCAATCAAATCAATTAGAGGCTTAAAAAGTCAAGTTAGAGGTCTCAAAGAGTTCTTCACACGAAATTTTTGAATTTGGAAGTAAAGGGAGGCATACAAGGAGGTCCACGTCTCAACCATGAAAAGGGGACCATGAATGCACATATGCTACCACTCAGTGCGCAGAAGAGCCACAAATGCCATTATTTGCTTCAATATCTGGCTGTTTTTGCTAAGCGAGAGGGAAGCGCAGAGGGGGGAGAGCGAGGGAGCAGATTGTTGCTGGATTTTGTTGAAGTGCAAGGTCAGAAAAGGGAAAAGAAGCTCATTCAGGTATGGATCCCAATTTCGATGTGTGCTATATATCATTCTTGTCTTTCAGTTTTGGCTGTTAAAGAATGCAAGAAAGGTCCTATTTGATGCTGTACTGCCTGAGCACCATTTCATTTGTTCAAGTAGTCACCTTTTTAAGGGATCTGGTATTGTATCAAGTATGCACTGGAATCTTGTTATTCGAGGCATGACGTCAACCATCTCTAAAAAGTTCAATGAATTCACTCGGTGCAATTCGTCAGTGGAATATGAAAAAGAAAACATGAACGAATCTAGAAACACTGCTAAATCAAACAACTCCGACTCTAGATCACATCTCCAATCTCCTAGATTATTCCTCATGTGTCCAAAAAAGCATTGCCCCCCAAAGCATCCAAGGTGGAAAACTTCTCTTGCTTCTCCAGTATCCTGGTGCACCCATCTTGTGAACTATTAAAAATACCTGCTCAACAAGACCATAACCCCCCTCTCCCTACCCTTCTTGTAGAGATGAATGGTCCATGGGAGCGGCCCTACTCACAAGGGTGAGCTTGCAAATACCTCTTGCATAAGTGGATAAACAGCCCCCAAACAAAAAGCTACAGTGTTGATAAAAAGCACATAGCAAAATATATCCAAGGGCAATTTACAACCAAGGTAAAATGTACAAGATAATTTGTGTTTCAATGTTCCATGAAAAATCAAAATCAATTGTCAAGATTATTTGCTCACACAATTCTATACTTGTAGATATCAAATGAGGAATCTAACAAAGTTTCTTATGCAAGTACATTATTAACCAATTGTCTACTTTGGCAAATATAATTTCACATTAGAGGCTTGGCCTGAGTTGGAGAGCACAACCTTTCAGCACAGCAATTTCCTTACCAGTTGCAGTGATAGAATCTCTCATATGTAGGAGCAGGAACCTCAACAAACAGCCCCTTACAAACTGTGATTGCTCTACAAGTGTTTCAGTCTCGACGGGCAGGGATAAGGGTGTAGCGACCCTGTAACTTGCAAAATAGTTTTCCCTGCTTGCTACTTACAGCTTGCTTCAACGATGTGTTTAAAAGGTCTTGAGGACAGTCGTGAAAAGATTTGCTCTTTGAATCAAAATTGACAATCCAGTGTCTTGTTGATTAAAACCTTCTTCTCAAAAATCCCCTTGCAACCTACAATGACATCCACACCTAGAACCAAAACACCAAACTGAACTTTCTGAAGTACTGTTGTTTTAAATCGATCTGTCAAAATTACCACTTTTGGATTACATTTATCTAGCTTTGAAGTTTGAACGTGCTGAGCAACCGAGGAGTATTTCTTGTCTTATATCCAGTTGTTCAGCTGTTCATCACTTACAACTCACAAGCTCTTTCAAGTAAAGTGTATCACTAGATACCTTTGCAAGGTTCATCTTCTTAACGTTTAAAATGGAAAAAGACAGTTCAAAACCTTCTCAAGTCTTTCCTTAAACGGAAGGAAGGCCATTCTAAGACTAATTGTCCCATTTTACAAACTAACTATTTAGAAGAGGAATTATTCCTCTGTTCGATTAATAATCATGACGAGGTAGCTTTTACTGCAACTCCTACTAACCAAAAGAACATTATACCAAAACCACGTACTGCTCAACAATACACTATTTTGCATAGAGGGGGGACAAGAGATTCCACTCCTCCACCCAGAGTAAGGGATTCGTGCTACAATTGCGGAGCCCTAGGTAATTATTCGCCCGATTGCCCTAAACCCAGGAGGTCAGTAGGATATGTGCCTCTCTGTGCTATCTGTAAAGGCGAAGGGCATGTCACTGTTGAATGTCCTCAGCCACAACAGTCGCGGTCTAAATCGAGATTTGTAAACTCACCTAGAGAAGATGACCTTCGGCCATCTAAAACTAAAACTGACATAATAGTTCAGAGGATAGAAGTAGAGTCCAAATCGCAAGATCAAGACCATCAATGGCCTGATTTAGATGTAGAGATAAATAAAGTAAGTACTAGAAGTAGAAAGATTCTTCAACTCTTAAAGATAAGAAGAAAACTAAGAACACGAAATCTGCGAAAAACATGAAAAACGTGACAGAAAAAGCGAAAGTCGTAGAACAGCCAGTAGAGATTTCTAATAGTAAAGAATTAGACCTTGATAGATCTACTAAAAAAATTATGATGTTTATATTAGTTCAGAAGCTAAAAAGCTTTCAGACAAAAAAACCAGGAAAGTTAAGAAAGTAACATTCTTAGATCAAGTTATAAGTAGCGAGATACCTAGAGATCTATCGCCACTTAGAATCCATTCATATGATATAGTAGAAGACCTTGTCTCCAGAATGCCCAATATAACTTTTAAACAGTTATTAGAGGATAATCAGTATTATAAGAAAGAAATTAATCAATTTTTGCAAAGGAAAAAAGGAAAGAAAAGCAAAGTTACCATTAGTCAATGTAAAATTAGTTAACTACGGTGATGAAGGTCAACCCGAGATTCAAGTAGTAATCAATGGCTATATTTTAGAAAGTGTGCCCATAGATTCCAGATCTAGCGTAAATATAATGACTGAAGAAATAACATACGAGTTAGGCATTCACCATAGAATAGCACCCACATTAAGACATTTAAGATTAGCTGATGCAACTAGAAGATCACCGATAGGAGAATTGTCCCAAGTTACAGTCTATATTGGAGACCATAAGTTCCTAATGGATTTTATTATATTAAGGACTACAAGAGAATCGTCGTATAAAGTATTATTAGGACGACCATGGCTCTACCAAGCCGATGTCATAACCCACTGGAAGAAGAAGGAGATTACTTCAAAGATCAGATGGAGACACCGATGGGGAAAAGTCATAAAAGAAGTACGGTATCCTGGGAAAAGGATAAGTATGAAGGTAATACACCTACATCATCCTCGAGCTATACTTCGGAGGATGAAGGGCTTCAGTCCGTTAAGGACTGAGGAAGGGGAGAGATTTGTCACATTAAGTATACCTGCATACAACAATAAAATAGAATATGTAGATAGAGGAGATTGTGGTTTCAGAGATTAGTGTTATCATAGGAGATCGTACTATAAATAGAATACTAATAGACTAAGGATCTAGTATCAACTTAATAACAGAAACAATGATTAAGAAATTAGGACTAGAAAAACAGATACAACCTATTACTTACCATGAAATCCATTTAGCAGACGCATTCAAATGCATACCAGTAGATGAGCTAAAGAGTATTATTGTAGTTATAGAGACAAAGTCGTTCGATATGAATTTCTTTGTCATAAACCCAGTAGATACACCACCATATTCAATATTATTTAGAAGGCCATGGCTATATCAAGCAGATGCTATTATAGACTGGTCTACCAAACAAATATTTTTTTCAGGCATTAGATTGTTATTAGATTGACGAGGATGAGGAAATTCCAACAACATTCGAGTCGAGGGAAGTTCTGGGTGGAAGCAGAGCAAGCCTGACTGAAGGGATGGTAGATAAAACAGATCTTTAGAAATATCAAAACGTATTTGCTTGGTCAATGGATGATTTATAGGAATACCAGTTAAATGGGGAGAACATAGAATAGATCTCATTCAGGGAACAATACTTGCTCGAAAGAGACAATATAGAATAAATCCAAAGTCTTCCTTGTTAGTTAAAGACGGATTAGATAGATGTCTTTAAGCGAGTATTATATATCCTATTCTAAGCAGTGAGTGGGTGTCACCAATAGTTATAGTACCTAAGAAGAAGACGAGCAAGATTAGAGTTTGCCAAGATTTTAGGAAACTAAATGCTGCTACAGCAAAGGATTATCATCCTATGCCTTATACAGATACTATTCTTGACCAGGTAGTTGGTCATGAACGTTATAGCTTTTTAGACGGACATAAAATTTCAAAGGACGGTATTCAAGTCGACATCGAAAGAGTAAAAATGATTTTAGAGTTTTTAGAACCAACCAATCTACAAGAGCTCAGAGGTTTTCTAGGACACGTAGGATATTATCGTAAGATAATTAAGGATTATGCCATAGCTCCTTTAATAAGTTTATTACAAAAGTCTGTTGAGTATCATTGGTCACAAGAGCATCAACAAGCTTTTGATCAATTAAAACAGTCATTAGCAGAAGCAACTGGAGTTAGACCTCCAAATTGGGCTAAAAAGTTCCATGTATATATAGATACATCATTATTTGCAATAGGTTAGTGCTTAGTCATAAAGATGACCAAAATATAGACTACCCAATTTGTTATGTGGGTAGGCAACTCGCTGCATCAGAAAAGAACTATTCTGCTACAGAGCATAAAGCACTAGGAAATTCAACAAAGAAATTTAGACATTATCTTTTAGGATACCCTTTTGTTTTTCATTTAGATCACTATGCAGTGAAACATTTAGTGAATAAACTTGATCTTTCGAGTAGGGTAGCTACATGGGTATGAGCATAATTATGAAGTACAATTAAGAAGAGGCAAGGATCATCAAAATGCTGATTATATATCCCACCTCCAAACAAAAAATCAGTTTAATCCCATTTATGATGAATTTTCGGACGAACATATAATGCGTATTTAATCGGACACATCAATTTATATGGACATTGTTAACTTTTTACAAGACCAGATTTATTTTGATCATTTTAATAAACAGCAAAAAACTGTTTTTCTTTCAAAAGTAGGACCTTATACGATTATAAATAAAATATTGTATAAATTAGGAGCCGACGATAATCTTCGTCGATGTTTAGAACCAACCGAGATGACTGTTGTAATAAGTGCATTACATGAGGAAGATTCGGGGGGTCACTATGCTCTTAAAAATACTACAAGAAAGACCTTTAATGCTAAATATTGGTGGCCCACCATCTATAGAGATGTTAAATTATTCAATAATGCGATGCATGTCAGAGGATGGGAAAACCCAGCTTCGTGACGCATTGGCCGCTTACTCCAATTATTCCCTTAGCACCTTTTGAGAAGTGGGAGATAGTTTTTGTAGGGCCTATCAAACCGATCACTCGTAAAACTCATCGACGTTACATTCTTGTTGCTACGGACTATGCTACCAAGATGGTAGAGGTCGAAGCCACAGTTAAAAACGATGCTAAGATTGTAGCAAAAATTTTATTCCAAAATATTATCACACGTTATGGATGTCCCTTAGAACTCGTTAGTGATAGGGGAACCCATTTTCTTAATCAGACCATTGAGGCTATGTTGTCATACTTTTTCATTACACATCACCAAACCATTCCATATAATTTAAAAGCGAATGGGCTTACGAAGCGGGCAAACGAAATTTTGTGTAAAATCCTGAATAAAATAACAGAAAGGCATTCTTCTGATTGGGATCAAAAGTTACCATCTGTCTTATGGGCATATAGAACTACCGAAAAGATCACAACCAGGCAGGCTCCATACTACTTTGTGTATGGAATGCATCCCATATTACCAATAGAATTCAAAAATTCCGACATTTCGCATTAGTAATGAGGTGCGAATGGATGAACACGATAGTCTCTGGGAGCGGATGATAGCTTTGACGCAACTGGAGGAGGATCGTCATCTTTTATTAATCGGAGACTGAACGAGTTCAGAATAAAATAAAATAAATTTTCGATCAATCTATTAAAAAAATAAAAATTAAACGAGGGGACTACGTGCTTCTGTATGATAACAGACACATGTTGTTTCTTGGAAAATTACATACCAGATGGATGGGACCTTACAAAGTCATAGAAGTTTTTAACAATGGATCACTTCAGTTAGCCAATCTTGAAGGACATTTACTTGATACTCAAGTCAATGGCTCAAGAGTGAAGCACTACTATGACTAATTTTCGATGAATATGAAAAGTTCAGAAATTTGCAAAAGTTGCGAAATTTTTGATACTATTCACATTTAATCCAGCTTGAACAACCCGTGTTAGGGGTTTTTTGAACGAGGGGCTGGTTTCGTCAGAAAGCCCTAAAAGCTGAAGGGCCCACAATGCCCTTACGGTAGGAACTAAGGATAGCTGCTTCCAACCCTGGTGGCTCGCTCGATCGCTCCATGCTCTTCCAGCCTATGGAAGTTTCCAGGCTTCTAGAAATATGGTAGAAAGAGGGTAAGTTCAGCTTCAGTAAGTTTGGTCTTGGCACAATACTACGGTCATCTTCTCACGCTACTATCAAGACTAATTTTCCTAGAACATTACTAAAACTATGACATCCCGCGTCCTTGCAAGATCCACTATTGGTAGGATGCAGGGCTCTGGCGCTCTAAGGATTTCATCCAACCGCTCTATCCCGAGCATGGATATAATTCTTTGGCGGTGGTGTATCTTCAGCCCTAGCAAGATAGTAATGATTAGATGAGAAGTACCGATGTATGGCATGTTAGGTCCTAGAGGGAGATTGGGACGCATCCCTGCCATTATGGTGTTCAGACCATACACGAATTTCAAGGACCCTAATTATTGAAAATATTTCGGACCTTTAGAAATATGACTACCTAGAGATTTTGGTGGTATCTTAGACCTGCTAGACCTGATTTCTTCTTTCAAACCTCTAAATTGTTCTCATCTCTAACGGTGAATTCGTGGCGGTGCAATCACATAGGTCTACTGTGTACCTAGGATCTTCTCCTAAGTCATATTCCTAGTCTCGATTGGTACTATTGGCTGATCCAGGTGACCGTATAGCTGGTTCTCTAAGTAGAAGGGGGTGGACTATATCTGCGTACGTGACATAGGTGGCTTCTGTTAGATGCCAAAATCTGTCTTTTGTGAGTACGTATGCTTCAAAGTAATTGTACTCCCCACAATGTTGTGTTCTACGTAGAGTGTCTCTAGGGCATAGATACTGGTAGACTTCTGGGGTGAAAAAATAATAGCATGGAGGTCCTCTCTGCCTTAGCTGACAGATGTCACTACGCGCAGGTTGGAACTGACCCTCTTCCCCCATCATATGGGGTCCAACTCATTGTTGGTGTTATCTCACTTCTAGACCCCTACTTTTCCCTTTGATATTAAGTTATGTGTCTGGTAAAGTTCTAGGACTGTTAAGGGTATATCCATTGAAATGAATCAGTCTTTATTGGACACCCTAGACACTGTTCTTTTAAGTGGGGTAGGTCAAGTGAAATGTGGTGAGTACATTACGCGTGCCATCCTGTTCATTGGACGGTAACGTTTCCCAGATTCCGGGTCTAGGTGTTTTGCTAGACAATACTGGAAATGGTGTGCATACTTTACGACTTAACCATGACAGCGTGTTTCAGCTGTTTCCGACGGACTACCCACTCTGGTGTTTCACAGAGGTCGGGCCCAGTTAATACTCTCTATAAGTGACGAAAACGGAAAAAACGCTTCCGAACTTAACGATTTTGTAGAGCAGTTTAACTAATAATTTCATACTATAAAGTGTACGTTTCCAAACCTTGATACTTCAACTAGTTGGATCGCAATTATTAATTCAGCTATGAATCTCCTGGATGATATCTATAAGCAAAATACAACCACTTGCGTTTCTGCAATATGAACAAGAACCCCTACATTAAGCAATTAGTCATTCATAAGCTAGATCGTAATCTCATACGTCGGGTAGGTGATTTTGATAGCTTCACACATTCAAACAACCCAATTCCTCATGTAGTCTAACAAGATGCTATATGGTTGTTAGCTCTAAACAATACGTTATGTGCAAATACCGGATTTCAAACAGCATAAACCCTCCAATAATACTTGCGATACTACTTGCAATCAACAATTTTTGTATGCATTCTAAAAACACCATTTACAACCTTGTATCACACGATTCCGTATCCTACGCTTATACACTCTAGCACAACATAGTACAGATAAAAAATAGAAAGATTCAATAAGTAACCATCCTTCACAACAATGACATAACGTGTAATGATATTGAGTTGAAATCAGAGTACCTTAGTGACCGACATGGATAGCCGGGTTGCCGCAAGAACTGCTAGTCATGAATTCCACAGAATCTCGGTCACATTGCCTTTGTTGTCTCACTTGTCGTTCTAGAATGCGACGAATACTATGATGTTAGTTGCTTTGTGTAGTCCTTGAGGTGGAGGCTTACAATGTGTATTAGTGAGTTTGGAAGTGATGCTAATTTTGAGAGAAATTTGAGATTACTTACCCCATGTCATGTTTGATTGAAGGTCCATTGAGTGGATTGGACGAGAGCATTGCGTATAAGCACCTGGCAAACCAAGAGAACTACGCTGGAACCTGCGATTTTCCCTACCGACATGCGGTCTGTCACAGAAGTTCTATAGTCATCCATGGTGAAAAATCAAAGATTAGACAAGTCCCATCACTGTTCACACCTGACTGTGGCCCTACAATAGTTGTGGACCGGCATTTTTGGCTTGGTCTTTATAAAAATTGACCACAAAATATTTTTGACGGTTTTTTTGAAAGTTAGTACTTTTAAACTGTGTCTAGCCACTTTAGGACGGGCTCGGACCCAATTCTAAGGCAAATTTGTGCCAATTTTTCTCCAATAATCGGGTTTTACATGTCGGTTTTTTCAGGTAATGCGAACTTAAGTTTCAATATTAGCCCAATTTTCTGTGCAAAAATATCGACTAACATTGGCGACTACCACTGGGTAGTATAGTCCCCATACTGCGGACCCAGAGTCTTACTAATAGTTTGATTGCATGTACTACTGTCACACATGGGAATCAATTTTCTCACCTCCATCGCTCATGTTTGGACAGCGATGAAGACATTGCAACATAATAGACTAATCATCTCCTTGACGAATGTATGTTGGTGCCATCAACGGTGGACAGTGATCTACTGCAACATAAGCTTACACTTGCCCATCTCTTGCTTTTACTTTTTCATAAAAAAAGATACGAACAATAATGTGTCTCTTCATTCTTAGCAGTTGCTAAGACTACATAATCGCGCATCGATTCACTCTTTGGATTCGAAGTGCACTCTCACACAGGTATGTACTTGGCAAGCTTCCTCATGAATAGACTGAAAGATAACATACTTGTTAGTGTAAGCTTTTCTTACTAGCAATAAATAACGATATGGTTTGAAATAAAAATGCTAGATAGCATTCCAAAGGACACTTAAATCCCTCATATAGACTACTCTAATGCCAAAGCACAATTCGAAACCTAGCGAACAGAAGGGAAAAAATGGCAAGCATAAGAAGTAGAAGATGAAAAGTTTCTGTCCTCGATGTAGATTTCAACCTGTAAATAAAGAAGATAGTTTCATCATCTAGTTTGCTTTCAGCACAGTGCTCCTAGTTTAAAACATGACCATTTGGTATCAAAATGTCACAAAAAGGAAGGCCATTCCACTATCAATAAAATGGAAAGGTCTTCATATATAAATTCCTCAAATGATTTTACTATCACAACGTACGAAACAAGAATCAGCCACAACTCCTAAAATGGAGCATATTTACTTCATTCAGTAGTTCAAATTATAGATAGTTGACTTTAATGCTTGCAAAAGCACATTTCAAGAAGTTTATTCTACAAACAGAGAAATATCACCAATCAACTATGCTGTCAAAGGAGCTAAGACTTTTCCAATGACAGATCTGTACATAGTTGCAATTTTAAGCAAAATGGCCCCACATCAGTAGAATTCTCCCTTCAGTTTCTGACGAATTCAAGTCGAGTCTCGTGATACCAAATGGGCATGAAAACTCCACAGTAAACCCCATTCTGTTCCACTTTATGAGCTCATGGAGGATTCGTAACTTGGATACTAGAATAACATTCTGCAAGGTTGTCTCCTCTTTTCTTTTGAAATTGAATATACCTAATTGTATTTGCAAAGAAAGCATCCACAGTACGATCTTGGGCAGTGTTCTCACTTTGCAATTCTGTGACTATTAGCTCCAAAAGGCCTTGGATTAAATTGCTGGTCACTTGTGGAACACCTTTTTCATAATAATACAAGTACCTGTGCCCAGTAAAATATCCAGATTTTTCAAAATATTTCAGCTTTCTACATATTTTAAGCAATTAGAGTAGGTGCAAGATTATATAAAAGCATTACTGAAAAGAGAAATTACAAATGAATGACTAGTCAGGATCTGGACATGAGTTACAACGAAATACTTCTACTAGATTGCAGAACATCTCAGCTCACATTAACTCCTCGTACTGTTCAAGAATTCTTACTTATTAAGAATTTCAACAAACAGAGTCATAGGGCCACTGCTTCCTCTTGTTACAGTAGACATTTGTTGAGCAGCATTGGCTATTCTCAAAGCCCGCTTCAAGCAGAGAAGAACCCTGAAATAAACGCATTATCAATCAAGTAAAAGCAGCTCAAGTATCTGCGGTGCAAGCTATAACCCACTGACAACACAAGGCTGAGCTACGTTTTAATCTGAACAACACTATTTCCTTATTATAAACCTTTTTAGAACAATCTTGCATTAGCATGTGACAAAACCAGCAACGGTGAGCCTGGCTAAGACAAAGGGCAAGTATATTAACACTTGCTATTCACCAGAAAAAAATGAAAAGGCATGACATTACCTTAAGACTTCCAGCAATGTTAAGGCCAAAGATGCATAAAAGAAAGAATATTTGTTATTTGTAATTAACATTCAGATGAGAACCTTTACTGTGACAAAACATCAAGAGCTCACCGTTCTCCATCCTGAGTGCCACCTTCATCTTCAAGCCAAAACATATGTGAACAAGCATACACAGCTCTGCATTGATCAGGCTTTTTCAGCAGCTTGGCAGAGTACTACAAAATCGGCAAGTGCCAGAAATATCAGGGCTCAACCAGAAAAGAACATGTTAACATTTCTGCTTTGCAGAAAATATCTAAAAACATTTCATCTCAGGTGTGTGTATACTGGAGAAATGTGTATAGCTTCTAAGAGCATGGACTTGCAGGTAAGTTGTAGGAGGTACGAACTCCAAGCAAATTGCCTTCTTTAAGAGCACTAGAAAAATCATAAATGTATTGCCTAGTTAAACCAAATAAAAGAGACATCCTGGAGAATTTGTTTCAGGTAAAACATTCTTAGGCGAAGTTCTAAATAAGCTCCAGAGTCAAAACAATCTATGTCCCTGGTAATTACCCATTGACCTGATGAAACAGGAGACAACTGCAAAACTTGAGCTTGTACCTCTGAAAGATACAAAACCACTATCAAGCAAAATCAGTCTGTAGGACACGCCTGCTGGAAACCATCCACATGTTGTAATATAGAAATTTGTCACAAATATTTGGGAGTGCAGGCTTCTCACAATCTTCGTTGGAATGCTTGTGGCAACTTATTGATGGCTGAAAATCAAAATTTGGTGTCAAAAATTCTTGTGGCATTAAAAAAGAGTGCCATTTGAAAACTTGGTAGCCCCGGAATTATTATACAGATGCAAGGTGCAGAGAGGCAGCAAGCATTCCACATGCCAAGTGGGCTGATATAAAGAGAGTTCATAAGAGGTTTCTAACCTCCTACTTGGGGTTAAACAAACCACCAAATATCCTATTTTGTTGCCTGAAGCTAATGTACATATAAGGATGCTGTGGATCAAGACAATCAAGTATCTAGAAAAAGTGGACTCCTGACAAGATGATAGCATACCAAAGGCAGTTGTCCTAAGTTGCATGCTCCCCGACGATTGAGCAACAGGGGTTGGTTGGATTTTGAAAAATGGATGTCCTCATAGAAAATCTCGTGCATAAAGTGGCCCAAGAACTCTTCTAACTTGAAATCTTTTGTGCAGTAAACATTCGTTGATTGCATTTAAAAAATACTCTTTAAGATGAAAATGGAATAAAGATAACATTTCCTTCAAACAGAACTTGTTTTAACGTTGTTAGTGTACTTTATAGATGTAAAAGCTCAAGGTAATGTGATAAGCATAGTTCATAGCATGATGGATAAGTTGTACCAAATGTAATCATAGAACTTGCCATATCGTTCATAGTAGTTGACGCATATTGAAAAAGTCAGAACATTCATGATGGATAAGTTGTACCAAGTGTAATCATAGAACTTGTCATAGCCACTTACGTAGATAAATAGTTCATGAAAATTTTGGTGGATGACTTACTCCTGTAGCCTTGTGTGTAAGCGTGTCCCTATTTTCTACGCCAAACACATATGTTCTTTGCAAAGTTCCAACAATCAGTTGCATGGTGGTCACTTGTGCCTTGGAATCCTATCATCAACATCGAAAGTAATATACAAACATCAAATTAACCAAGAAAATATTATAACTTGTGATTACAAAAAGCATATCAAAAATTATTCTCAAATATCAACTAATAACACTTTCTATCCCCTAAGAAAATTTCAGCCATAAGCTATTTTCCAAAAAAAATTAAATTAAATTAAACTTTTGCACGTTTCGCGGTTCAAAACGCGTTTCGGAGAATCGCGGTTCGCGAAACGCGAACCCAGTGAAACGAATTTCGCTGCAACTATGTGCCAAACTATAGAGAGAATTCATGCTAAGCCTGAGCCTGCTATCTGATCATCATCTAGACCGGAAGATCTCTAGAGCTTCATCAATTCACGCCTTGACTGCCAAGATGATGCCAAGCACACTCTCATATAGTCTCAAACCCTGGCCATGATTTCATGAAAGCTTGTGGGATTACTGACTCCCTCATGGATGTCTGCTCAGTGGTCTTAAGCCCCCGATACTGGATCCTGTACTTCAGGCATAACCTTACCACTCCCAGCCAGTTAGGGATATGACCGTGAGTCTTCCTTTACCAGTCCACTCCATACTTAAAACTTCACTAAAATTCTTCCAACAAGTAACATCCTACACATCCCTCTTCTTTCTTGGCTCAGTGAAAATTGGATATTTGGATTGGTATATCAAAAAAGGAGTTAAATCACTATAAAAATTGAAATTTAAACCCAAAAATAACAAATGTGCTGGAATTTTACATTTTAAGTCAACTAATAACTCCCAGAATCGTTTCGCAATTGAGTTTATGGACCAAGCCAATCTCAACTGATACAAAATGACATTATTACTATTTTGTCAGCTGATTTTCCATTGAATGCATGTGGGTGATTATTATTTCATGTTATAAAAAAAACTCATATTGTTACAAACTTTTACTTCAATAAATGTTTAAAAAAAAGTACTCACAGCAATTTCTTCTTCATACAGCACAAATGCCTGAGTGCAGAATTCATATGCAACTGGCTCCAAACCACAGTCACTAGCAGCCTGCTTGGAGTAAAAGACACCAACTAATGATGTCATATAACTGCTCTCTCAGGAGAAATTACGTGACTGCCGTTCTGAGTTCATCAGGTTCAAATCCTAAACGATTATTCTGGTGGGAGTACATTTACTGATGAGCTTTCACAAATTCCCAAAACATGAAATTGAGCCGAGAAAACAACATACCTCTGCACATTCCAGATATAGCCGCAAAGCCAACTCTGGAGCTGGGACTGTTGACAGTGCCTCTACAGTCTGAAGAAGAATCACAAAATTTTCAAAATCCCCCACATTCATCTTTTTAACATCTTTTCCATAACAAAGCAAAACAGATTTCTGCAAACTAGTAAGAATTGCTAATATAAAGCACCAAGATCATAAAAATACACAAGCTGGAACTAGTGTCAAAAGAGATATCACTATGGTGAAAGAGTCAAGCAACCTGTATGTAACACCCCAGATTATCTCTTTTCATCAAATGACAACAGAAAATAATCTGGGGTATTACTCTATATATGATCTAGGGATTACAAATCGAAAAAAGCAGAAAACAGAAGCCTCTACATCCTGGAAATCTCAGGCAAATCAAAAAGGTATCATGGAATAGTTCCTCAACAGCTTGTTGCCAACATTCTGAAGGACTGTTTCCAACCACAATATAGAACAGCAGTCCCAAGAGGACTACCCTGGAATAACTCCAAGAAAGTGTATTCTTTCTGAATACTTCCCAAAGTCCAAAACTATGTATCGTAATAAACCAACCTGATGAAGAAACTGAAATATTCCCTTCAGAGATACCGAAGCTTCATCATCCACAACACTACCTTGTAAGCATCGTACGAGCTGAAAATTGAGGAGCTCAAATATTAGTGAATACACGAAGAACATTTAAAATGTGTATTTTGTGGCTTCTGATTAGTGAAAGAAACTATTGGAGAATCTCAGCTTCAACATGCTCTTTCCAGGTTATATGCTTTTGTTGCTGAATGGAAACTACAAGTTCTTACAAACGTGGAAGTTTAAACACAACCTCCTGGAGGCTGGCATTACTCGTTTAGATAACTATATGTTCACAGATATAGCCAAAAAGTGACCTAAAAGTTACAAATTTCATCAGCACGTCAAGGCTTCCTTTGACTCAAGAATATCAATTTGCAAGTCGGAAGAAGGGCAAACAATGTTTTTTCGTTTAATACCTTTAGAGCTGCAAATATTAGTGGAGGTAAAGTAAATGCAAGTCTTCTTGGACCTCCTTGACCAAAATGCTTCCTTGCAGTTGTCAAAAGCTATGCAGGTGAGACAGTAGCCCAATTATTAGATCCTTTAAACTGCTCTGACAAAGTCTTGAATACAAATGAGTGGTAAAAAGATCATTCTAGTTTATGGAAACTGTCAATCTTAGTCAGAAAAAAAATAGTCAATGTAATAGCATGCAGATTACCAATGTTGAAGTTTTCTTGGAACGTGGGGCCTATTGTAGAAAAAAATTACAAGATACACATCCAATAGATCACCTTAAACATCTCCTCATGATCCTTGTTTACCAACATGTGCACAAGCCTTGCCAACAAATTCTGTTCCTCCACAAAATCTTCTTCATCTATCTGTCACCATAAAGAAATCACTCTCGTATTCAACAAAATGGATAATCTTGAGATTGCTACGGGATATAAAAAAATGGACAAAAGCTTTGAAGTTTATAGCATTTGACACAGCGCCATGAAAGCAACTTCATCAACCACAACATGTTCTGGAAAAAACCAACTTCTCCACTCATTTGTTTTCTTTTCACGAAGATGATGTCACTTCAACAAAGCTAATCTGAAATCGGTTGCAATGATACTTACAAAACTAGTATATCTTCTATGACTTCTGGGAAACTTTCACATAAAGGTAGGCAGTAATAAACAGAGTCAGCAACCCAGTATTCCAGAATCCCATCTGAAACACCTAAAGTTCTGCTTTAAATCAGGGACAAAACAGAGCCCTCTTGCTGTGTGTGGTTTTTTTTTGGGGGGAAGCGAAATGAATTCATTTCTCGCAGTTAACAACATATCCTGCAATTGGATACGCAAAACTATGAAGTAGATAGAAAATTGTGAATTGCATATCCATCTCCAACAATATGCTCATAGGCCCTCTCACAAAGAAACACCACCACAAACATGCTCACAAGAGCCTGCTGAAAGAACTGTGGATCATCAACTGTCACATGAGAGAGAGTTATCCTATTATAGCCTCTATAGCCGTTCAGGTTAAGCGCCCTGCAAGATATCGAGATGGTGCATGAAGCCAAATAGTAATCAAGTGGCTTTGAGCTACTCATGGCCAGCATTCAAATAAAATAACATGCAATTAACTGATAATTTTGGGGTCTAAGGGAATACATGAGGCCTCAAGCACAGCAGACAACAAATAAATGCCCTAATGGCATGTCCATAACATTCCCCAATCACAATACAGATACACCTACGTTTGAATCTAGAGCATTCCTGATACAGATATAACCACTGATGGACCCAACTAGTATGCTAACTCCAACAGGCAGCAAGGGCCACAGAGAAGTCTCGGTCAGCCAAAGGCAATGGCAAAGGCAGAGACAGATGCAAACCCTAAACCATGTCTACTTCAAATACCTATACTGACACAGATGATTCAGTATTTAGACCATCATCAAGTAATATTGTGAGATCTTGTCAGAGAATGTAAACAATGATGTTCAGAATTTAGAGGCGATCACCTTCATGTTGACACTAATGCTATCCACGGCTGATTCATCACGTACATATATTGGTCCTCTTTGCTCTATGACTCTGGATTTGGATCAAACCACTACTAGGTTGAACTTCCAAGTTTCAAGTTTTTGTCTTATGTCTTAGTATGTCAATCCACGAACATGAATGTATATTCAATACTAGCTTTTTGTGAGGAACCTCAGCTCTCCATTTATGAAGCATTTGTCTACAAAGTGTGATACGTATTGTAGCCACTTCACAATCAATTATGTATATAAGCAATGTGTATAATCATTACTACCCTATGACCAAGTTCTTTCAGGTTCACACAATTGTCAAAACGCTAAGCACTTTCACCCCTGCTGTTCAATTTGCCCATAAAACTAACAAAACTTGTGTTGTGTATTGCGTTCTGGAACATAGCTAATATAATGACCAAAAAAAATTGCATACACCATCTGTTGCCCAAAGGTGTATAAAAGGTTGTATTCTTCAACTCTTTCAGTAGCTATTTGATAACACTGGTAGCACCTGAAGATGTGTGTATGAAGGACATGTACCAGCCTACTTAGCTAATAAGGAGATGATACAATAATTCTACGGCTATGACCAAGCTTTGGATTTTACCTATAAATTATAGCTCCTCTGAATAAAGTACTATCAATTATAGGTCAGTGTCAATTCTATAATCAGATTGTGGAATTATTGAAACCTTTTTCCAAAGCTTTGAAAAACCAGTCCAGTTTCAACTCATAATTTACCTCATCCATTGGTGGTGCTCCTTCGCTATCCTTTATCAGCTCTCTCAGAAGTTCAAATAAGGCATCCACCTGGCAGTTTAGCCCAAGTGTCAAACATATTTTTCAAGGCAAATGGTACAACACCTACCTGAAGGCAATCAAACCAAAAATAGTACCATTGAGCCATAAACGTTGAAATGTTACCTTGAGGAACTAATGAAGGTGCTGTTCTTCATGATGCTCTGAATGATTACAACTGCCATGACTTTATTGGTTTCGTAGTCCAAATGCTCCATAACTTTGGGATAATTTGTCAACCTTAACACTGTGACAACATCATTGTACTTTTCCAAAGGGGCACTAAGGAGGGCTACAATCTGTTTTGTCGCCTTGCTATCTTTCACCTTCCCCTTTCCCTCCAATCGTTTTACACATGCCCCCTGCCTCACAGAACGATATAAATATGACATGGAATTGTAACTGCCAAATTTCATATGAAAGAACTCAGATAAAAACATATCAAAATATTAACCTACCAGAACTTGATCCACATAATCAAGTCGGTCGACATGCACCCTCAGTGTGAAAGTAAGTAATGCAACATGAAGGCTGACTGCACTGACCAGAGGCATGTCAGGTTGGGCCTCTACTACCTGGAGAAGGTTGTTAAGCTCAGAGTGTTAGGCAAGAAAATGAAAGTGGTGGCATTTTTAATTACAATGGGCTCCCACAAATATACCTTTGAAGGCCCAAAACCCCATCTTACAACTAAAATAGAACACAGATATCACCTACAAAGAAACTGCAAGGTTTATTACAAGTCCAAAAAATTCAAAAGATTCTCAGCCAACAAATTCTTGGTGCATGTGATATACATTTGCTAAAACTTAAAAAATCACGTCATTTCTGCCAAAGAGTAGGAGCATAGAAATTCATATAGGCATTCCAAAGAGGTTCACATTAAGGTGAAAAACCGATGCTCTAGGTCCCTGTATTAGAGTTCATGTTCTCATTGTTACCCTTAACGTTGTCATTTAGGATTGATTAGGATTATTGGGCCATGCCTGAGTGTTAATTTTAGGGGCCTTTACATATATTTAGTAAAGTCAAATTGAAATTTAGTTAGACTCAAGGTTGAGATTCTAGTGCTTGATTTGGAGCACAAGTTTTACTATGGATAGGTGTTGGGACCTTATATAGAGACATCAATTAGGCAATTGCTTTAAGGTTGCTTTTAGATTGCTTTTGCTTTTCGGCATAGACTCCATCTGCAATGGGACGTAGTTGGAGTACATCTCATCATTGTTGTTTGTGATCTCTCTCATGTGTATGACTATTGTCTACTAACAACAATAGGAATCTTGTCTTGGGTTACTTGTATGAGCAAGTCGGTTTTCTAAAACCCTGTCCATTTGTTTGAACAATATATTTTGAAGCCCGGGATCAGAGAGTACATTTGAGCAGAAAAAGCAAGCAACTGGCCACGGCAATATTAAAAGAGGGCACAAGAAATAAACAAATGCACTAAATTCCTATCCATTTGTTTGACCAAACATTTTGAAGCCTGGCATTAGAGAGCACATTGAGCAGAACAAGCAAACAGCTGGCCACAGCATTATTAGAAAAAGAACGTAAATAAATCTAAATGATTGAGCCCAACATACAAAGTAGATGATCTCTATGGCTTAATCATCAACAACAACTTAGAGATGTGGATAATTGACATTTGATAGCTCATAAGGAAAAGTATCCAAAGGGCGGTCATGGTGACTGTCTTATTGGCATTTCTGCCATGAGTGTAAAACAAAAACCTACTTCATGGTCCTCAAAGTTACAGTAGAAAGCCAGCAGCTCTTTACCTTCATGACGGCATTGCTAAGTTTTGCAAATGCTTCAACATGCAATATATCTGGGAGCACCTGCAAGTGTTTTGAAAAATTAATAGGACAAATACACAGATTTTTCAAGATGCCAGAAACTAAGCTTAAAAATTCTTGAGCATTGCTAAAAATAAAAATTTGAAGTCTACCTCTGGCAAAGATGCAGCATAATTTGAAAGACGCTCCATGAGCAGGGACATGACTGTTTTCACATCAACAGTAGGCTGCAGGCATTGCTAACAAAATCAATTTGGCATGCCCATTACTCAAATGATGGCCCAAATAAACAGGCTAAAGATTTCAGTTTTAGAGTTGTGAAGGTCAAATCGGAACAAAGACTTACCTGAAGTTGAGGGCAAGCACCCAGAAGAGTCTCCAGTGTCTGCAGGTGATAATCATCAGGAAAGACCTGAATGATGCAGTCCATTAAATAATATTGTGCAATTTCATCTTTGCAGTTGACAACCTGGAACAGGAAAAAGAAGTCAGCAAAAAATGACACTTGACCAGCATATGTCTGCATTGCGTAACTAACAATAACTATAGTGCTACAAAAGGACATCAACGCTCTGAATTGACCTGTTCAAGAATTCGAGGGAGCACCAGATCCTTGTACATCTCCAGATCAACTCCCTCTAGTTGACTTAACACATGCAGATTCTTACCTACCTGCCAAAGTCATCACCCGTACGGCATCACCTGAATGAACAAAAACTAGGGCGCTCTATAAATTGAAGCCTAGATGCTAATCATGACCAAAAAATCTTTCAAATCTATATGGTATGAATGTTTGAATACACCAACTACTTGCATTTGTTAAGTCTTTTGCACTCAAACTGTAAGTTTTCAGTGTCCCTTGATTCGTACCAAATCTTGAAGCTCTCTCCTTTCCTTCTCCCGCTTCTCTTTCTCCCGAGCTGGACCCTGCAGACGAGAAAACTTGAAATGTGGTTGCTTGGCACTGAGCATCACCTCACCTTATGTATGTATTGATGACACTCACAAGGACGCCTGCATAAAACAACTACTATTCAGAAAAACTCTAAAACTACTCCTTTACCCCCCATCTTTTATCCGGCATTTGCAACTGGGAGCAACGGTCAACCCAATGAGATTGGACCAAGTTTTATGCAGAATTTGGCAATCTATTGGGAAATGAGTGCCAGATCTGATAAAAGCAAAGTCTTTGAACCTGATGTTGCATTCGCACCCAGAGTTTATTCATTTCTGTGAAGTTTTGAAGAACAAACTCAACTGCATCCATGACAGTACCACCTTCACTGTTGCAAATACCAGATTTAAGTCCTTCCATTGTTCCAGCGTTCATCTTGCCAAACTAAAATATACAGAGCACAGTTGCTTACCCTTCGTATTCAGAGCCAACATCAGGTAACTTATCACGGCTGATTTGTGAGAGATAGCTGCGTAGAAACAGTCCTCGAATTGGATGTTGCACACCTCGGCTCATCTCCACCAGATCTTTCAATACGTCCTTTGCTGGTGCCTCCTTTGATTTGATGTACACAGAACCTACTGTGCACAAAAGGTATCTACAAAAGAGAATACCAGCACAACAGCACATCGCTCTCATTCCAGCAACACTCTTTTTATGCATGTCATTATCAAAATGCCAATTATTAAGTACTAGGTACAGCTGATTGAAGTTAGAAAAGGGCACATATATGTAATTACATGTACATCAATCTTAATTAGGCCGGGAAACTAAAATCCAAATAAATATACACTGCAAACCAGACAAAGCATACTCCAAGAATTTTGCCTAGTGTATCCCTAAAAAATGTTCTCGTTCGATATCCAGAAATAGAGGTACTAGAACCATTCATCTGTCAAAGAAAAGAAGATGAATCTCATGTGCACATGGCATGACCAAGAAGTATCAACTGAAGTTGGAACACTAACAATCTTGGTAAAATGTTTCCTGCATGCTGCACAAGCTCATATAAATCAGCATTTGTATGACCTCTCTTGGTCTCCTCCCTGAACAACATTTCCAGCTTCCGTAGTTCATCAAAAGTCCTCATATCTGACGGATGTCAAGGAATATTCACTCTCACTCTGCAAACATGAAGAAATCCTAAAACACGAACACATAGAAAACAAAAGCCAGCGAGAATCTCGTGATGATCGGATACAAAGCTCATAGTATTTTTGAGGAGACAACTTGGAAGTCCGGAGTTCTGACAGCATTTGTGCAGAAAACTTCAAAGCATCTCTCAGGTTGTTAGCATCCTGATGCACAAAAATAGTCGATGCCGTTGATTAGGAGTGCGGAAGCAAGCAGCCCACTCACTTCTCATAACATTACAAGCAAGTACTGAGGTGATCATAAATACTGCAAGGGTAAGGAAATAAACATTGAAGATTTCCTCAATGGCAATGAAAGGAAAACTGCCTCAGCAGATAGCACCAACATCAACCAGGCTTTTTAAGAATGACTATAAGCATAATCAGAGGCTTTAGAAAGCTACATTTGTGCTCATCTAAATGGCTACTTTGTTTCTTCTTCATTTCTACTTAACAGCATTGACAGACGACTCTTCACAATCTTACAAGGTAAGTGTCATTCCAAAATATATCCATTTGCAACTGTAACCAGTGTCAAAAAGGTAGCACCTGTTTTACAATGTGAATCATTAAAGAAAATTAATCAGGTGAGGGAGTGGATGAATACAAAATAATATAAGTTCAATAAATCGAAATGGCCATCCCTGATTTATGACTACCGAACATCAATGCATTTGAAAGAGCAATGCAAATGCCAATCTCTCATTTTAAGACTCACGAGCAAACTGACTATAGCACTGTTGAGGCCCTCTTCTTGGCTTTGAACCATCGCTTGAATTTTCCTGAATACCCAGCAAGATTCAACTTTATGCACTTTTCAAACCTTCGTTCATGAAAAACATTGAAAAGTAACATGGGCTTCGTTGGAAGAAATATTTTCCCATTATTCTAATATCTATCACATCATTGAATTATAACGTGACCTTAAACAGACAATCCATGACTACTTGACAATTCACAAATGCGGCAACAATACATGTATGAATGGGCAAGTAAAACCTTGAGATGAAAGAAGGCAATTCAATGAAAAAATTCTCGCATCCCCACAGTAGAACAAATACTAAAGAAGACGTGAATATCCCAAAAGTCTTACCCATTGATAAATAGACATCTAGGGATGACATACACCTAACTGAGAAGGCATGAATGCCAATCAGCCCAATCTTGTGTTGTCATTAAGGACATTAATTAGGGTCCATTATTATGCCATTTGTTCACTATTTAAGTGACATGTTGGTACTTGATCACTTAGTCGGAGAGCCATGGTTGTGGGTGTGGTCTAGGCGGGTGTAGCTAAAAAGGGCTATGCCTTGAGGGGGATTGTTAGAAAGTGTCAAGGCTATAGCCCTTGCACAACACTCTAGGAACACAAATGGACGGGTACCTCAGTGGTAAAGCATCCCACAGGAAGTCCTAGAGTGTAAAAACTTTCACATATTGTCGCATCTTGATCTGAATCCTAAATAAGACTTTTGTTGTCTGCAACAGTTACTAAATCTGAAACTTGACTTTCGTCGTCGCTTTGCTCATCTGCTTCGTCATTGTGGCTTTGCTCATCAGACTCATTGTTGCAATCATCTTCATGTTCAAAAGTGTCTTCACTTTCATGCACTGTTTCGATTGTCGATCCACTGATGCTTTACTGTGAACAATCAATTTCTACATCCGCATCTTTATTTCTTCAAACCATTGTTCTTCTTTCCTTTCAACTTGCAATTTAAACCTTTGTCCTCGTTGCTCGTACTCTTATGCATATTCCGTTGTTTCCCTTAATCAAAACCTAGGCTGTAGAGAAGTAATTTGCAGATATTTTTCTGCAACACTCCGATATTGTGGCCGTAAACCGTATATGTAGGTAGCATTGTACAAGATATACTTCTCCATAAGCAAATACTGGAACCTGTTGATAGATATTTGGTTCAAAGAACACCACTGGATCGATTGCAAACTTGTCTACAAAATGCTTTGAAATTAAACCAATTCAGAGGAAGGAAGTCTTGAACAATGTTCCACCATGACTAAACACGTCCTTGGAAACCCGGCGAAGCAAAAAAAACCATGTCACCTGTCACCAATACCTCCAATATAATAGAAGTTACATTCCAAACCTTCTAACCAATTGTCCACATTAATGGAGTGAATGCCTCCATCACATGTAAGACTCACGTATTTAGACAGTCGTTGGTTGTAACAATAAGGGTTCCGTTGAGTAGTGACTTTCCACCATTCATTAATATCGTTAATAGATCGTTAATAGATAGGTGCTCGCAAGTGCACGATCCATCATATTGCGGAAGTCCATAGAATTAGCTACATAAATGGATCTGGAAAGAGTTGGTTGACGCACATTTTTTATAGGAGTTTGAAGAGAATTCACATAGTAGTTCAAACATTTTCTATACTCAAATTGTGTCTTCGGGACCAATTCCAAGAATTGTTAATTGAATTGTTGGATAGATCCAGTTTGTTTGAGAGATTGAATGATTTCACATAAAATCTGGTAGTACTATCAATGCAAGCAATTTTAAATTGACTTCAAAGCTTTGTGAACAGAAGTGCTTGAGTATCCCACCATGCTCGAACTTGTCCTTGAAAGCACCATGAAGCAAAGTAGATTTTATCCTCTTCACAATAATGATGATGATGAAAATAAGCTTCCAATTTAATCACCCAATCATCAACACTGATTGAACTTGGCTGTCCGTTAAATGCAAGGCTGTAATGTGCAATTCCATATTGTATTTCATCATTTGATGGAAGTTGAACGTTTTTACTATTCCAGTAATCCATCAACTGTGTTGCAGCGGATCACGATCCGGAAGGATTTCGATCCGGATCGCGCGTTCCGGATCGCCCACGTTCCGAGACCAAAAAAGCGGTCGCGGAACGCAAAAGAAATTTGAAATTTTTTTATGTGGGCCGCGAGCAGGCAGCCCGCAGCCCACATAAAAAATTTTGCATTTTGAGAATTGGAGAGTGAGAAAGAGCAAGGATGAGGAGGTGATCGTGGATTGTGGGCAGCGTGGGGCATCGATCTGTGCGTGATCAAGACGGTGGAAGCGACGAGGTGGCGGCGTTTGTCTCCAAAACGATTTTAGGTAAGTTTTGACTTCAAACCTTGGTAGCTCATAGAATGAGCTGTAGGCAACGTAATGAACTGGTTTTTGGTTTCAAATCATCTGTATTGAACCCCACAAAGACGCTCATGCTGTTAGTTTTTCCCATTTTGCTTCTATAAAAAGATATGAATCTCATGCCCCTTTTCCATGTGTTTTTGACTCTTTTTGCAAAGTAGCTTATAATCATCTGATTGAGGTGCAATTTTAGGCCAAACTGTGTTTCGTCATGCCCTCAAACATGCCTGTGCTGTTAGTTTCGGTTTTAATCGATTCTAGAGAATGTTTTCGGTTAAGGGCCCAAATCACATGCATTTTAGGGTTTAGGGTTGAATGCAAACAATCCGATTGTTGTTGCTACCAACAGAATACTGACATGTGATTGTTTGCTTCCTCTTTTGCAGGTCTGATACATTGGCTGAGTCACACGATCTGATACATTGACAGATTCACACGATGCCGGTCCTTTTTGAGGCATTTGGTCAAAGGTAGAGTTGACAAAGGGGGATGTGGCTACGCACCAGGGATTTGGTGCCCGCAGATGGAGATGCCTGCATTGTGACGGCATCTTTACTGGTTCTCTTACCAGGGTTAGGGCCCATTTGCTACGACTCACTAGGCCAAATGGGCGGGGGATGGGCATATCCATTTGCCCTCGCATATCAGATGTAGAGGTGGAGAGATTGATGGACACATACGGGCGTGACGGTTCATCTCTTGAGCCTTTGAGACCATCTCATAGTGTTGTTCGTAGGTCAGTGGCAGGAGCAGGGACTAGAGCAGGTTCGGGACATGGTAGAGGTGCAGGGTCCAGAGCAGATGCAGAGGCAGGGCCTAGTCACATGGGGGGAGATGTTCCCAGAGCATCCACCACACATGCAGAGGTAGGGCCTAGTCACGTGGGGGGGAATGTTCGTAGAGCATCCAGCACACATGCACCCTCTAATCCAGTTGTTCCTTCAGCCGCAGGTCCATCTCGTCCAGCGTCGTCATCAGCTGTTGACACACCATTTACAGAGTCAGATCATGCCACAGAGGGCCGCAGCGATGCACCAGGCGATGCTTCACAGTCAGACACACCTTCAGCAAGCCCATCTATTGTTTCTGGTGGGCGTTCTAGACCAGGAGAGTCCTCTATGCAGCAGAGAGCGGTTAGGGCTAGGCAGCAGACATTGGACCGAGGTGCGTGGCAGAGACATCATCATGCCCGATGTACCCGGCAGATTAGCCAGCTGTTCTATGAGTGTGGCATTCCTTTTGCTGTTGCAGACACTTGGATCTTTAGAGACACTTGCCTTCAGATAGCATCAGCTGATTCGTCATGGAGGCCTCCGAGGAGAGAGGCATTGCGCACGACCATGCTACGACAGGAGGAGGAGACCATCACACGGGAGCTGAGCTCCATTCGCACAGCGTGGCAGACATAAGAATTTTTTGCTACTCTTTACCACTTCATTTGTTTCAATCTAGAAACCACAGTGTTTGCAAGTGCACATGTCTAAGAAATGTTGTATTTTTGCAGTTATGGATGGACTGACACTCATCGCCGGTCTGTCGTCAATATCCTAGTGTCTTGCCCACTTGGCACAGTCTTCCTACGAGGCGTGGATGCTACTCGAGTTGGTGGAACCATCACGGTCAAGTTCATCTATGAGGCAGTGATCTCTGTAGTGCAGGAGATTGGGGCAGAGCATGTGGTTCAAGTCGTTACAGACAACGGCTCGAACTGCAGATCGATGGGAGAGATGGCGATGAGGGAGCACCCGAGTATTGTGTGGACCCCGTGCGCTGCACATTGCATCGACCTTCTCATTCAGGACATGGTTGCACTTCCATGGATTCGTGAGGTACAATTTTCGTCACTTTCTAAAGCATTTTGCACCTATCAATTATTCCAGGACCCTAACCTCTTTTAGCTTCTAACAGTTTTTTGTTTTGTTTGTCTTGCAGCTCACCTCTCAGGCCATGTGCATAGTGAAGCTCGTCACCAGAAAGAGGTGCGTGCTGGCATTGTTCCGTACATTCTATCGGCTGGACCTGAAGAAGCCAACACCCACTCGCTTTGCCTTCTTTTTCCTCGTTCTCGAGCGATTGTGCGTCTTGCGAGATCATTTGCGGAGGATGGTATCCAGTGAGGCATTTGATGAGTTCAGGAACTGCACGACAGAGGCAGTGTTCTTCCAGGCCATAGTCTTTG
The DNA here is from genome assembly GCA_029204225.1 of Diphasiastrum complanatum. Lineage (NCBI taxonomy): Eukaryota > Viridiplantae > Streptophyta > Lycopodiopsida > Lycopodiales > Lycopodiaceae > Diphasiastrum > Diphasiastrum complanatum. The sequence continues at coordinate 43,577,329 of CM055104.1, forward strand.
CAGAGGACTTCTGGACACGTGCGAGTGAGATTGTAGAGGTTCTTCGACCTGTCTTCTATGTGTTGCGCCTAGTAGACCGAGAGGGGTGCACTCTCGGTCTCATATACGAGTTCATGGACCGCATTGGCGAGACGCTTCACAGATGTGGCTTGAAGGAGGATAGGTACGTCTCCTATCACTTTCTTATTTCAGTTTCACTCTGCTCGTGTTTTCGAAGATGCCTACCCATTTGCAATGTCACCTGCGCAGGAAGGACGAGCTCCTCACACGTTGGGAGGCGAGGTGGGACTACTTCCACAGACCCATCCATGCGGTGGCCCACATGCTACACCCATTGTGGCGCTCTACCAGACGTCCTGGCGACACGGAGCTCCACCGAGGATGGGTGGAGTACACCGAGCGTGTATGGCCCGACGCAGGTATTGTAAATATTCTAGCTAGTGTAGTTGTTTGTATTAGCATATGCTTTGGTTTGTGTCCTGACACGTGTTCTATTTCCTTTGCCAACAGGCACGACTCTAGGGAACATAGAGCAAGACATGGTCAAGTTCGAGCGGGGCTTGTATCCTTTTGATCGAGAGCAATGTAAGCTCAGAGAGGACCAGTTGGCGCCTGTCACATGGTGGAGCTGTCATGGCCGCAGTACGCTTGACCTTCAGCGACTGGCAGAGAGGGTCCTTTCACAGGACTGTTCGACTTCCGCCTATGAGCGGAACAGGAGTGTATGGGCCAACCATCACACGAAGAAGAGAAATAGACTCTCCATTGAGCAGTGCAGGCGGTTGGTGTTTGTGAACACCAACGGACGCATGTTGAGACGCACACGCATGTAGGGTGACCGTTTGATCGAGGTGAGTTAGTGACTTTACTAGTATTGCTTGATGTACTTGCGTTTCAAATGAATTTATTGACAAATGCATAGGTTTGCTAACCATGCCCGTTTGTTTTTGTAGGTGAACCCTCACTCCTGCAAGGTACATACGACAGCTGCTGATCCTCGGGTGCCACCTACGGAGGAGGAGGTCGAGGATGATATCTATCAGGAGCTACATAGGCAGGCAGATGCAGAGGCACGATCTACACGACACCACAAGAGAGCAGCTCGACGTCAGGAGATGGGAGAGGATGGAGATGATGAAATTTTGGGGCATGGAGAGGGATTGGGCATGGGTACGAGGAGGAGGAGTGGATGGATGAGGGTGATACAGAGGCAGAGGATGAGGGTGAGCATGAGGGGGGTGGAGACATGCAGCACTTATTCGTAGACCCCGATGCCGAGACACAGGAGGAGCCAGTCGTTTCTGCACCTAGACGTAGAGGGCGACCTAGACGTTCCGGGGGGGGTCTGGGGGCCTTGTTTGTAGAGAGGACTGAAGTTTCATAGGCAGTTGAGGGCCAGGTCGGCTCTGAGTTTATAGGGCCTTCCCAGAGTACGAGATCACAGTTGAGAGGGCGACCTGGAGGGAGTAGCAGAGGAGGAGCAGTTGGAGCCAGCCAGGAGGGGGCAGGAGGGAGAGAGAGAGAGGGAGAGGGAGAGGGAGAGGTAGGGGACAGGGAAGAGGCCGAGGCGGACGCAAAGGCAGAGGCAGAGGCTCACCACGACACATGATACCCTCAGTGTCATCTATAGATTCCTTGTTTGGCAGTTCCACGGACACGGATGACTTAGACTTTGAGTTAGAGGACGATTGTTAGTTGTTAGTGTTATGAGACATTACTTATCGGACGTCACTATATTTTTTTTTTGGCCTTGCGCCCGACATTATATATTTTCACGTTTTTACATTGTGTCCTATCGATTTGTGTTTCGATATGATTTTTTTCCAGCATGGTCTATTTCAGTAGGTAATTCAGTATGGTTTTTTTCCAGCATGGTCTACTTCAGAGAGAGAGAGAGAGAGAGAGAGAGAGAGAGAGAGAGAGAGAGAGAGAGAGAGAGAGAGAGAGAGAGCTATTCAATATGCTTTCAATGCTTTGCTATTGATTTCATTTCACACAATACTGGTAACTGTAGAAAATGATATGATAGTGAAAAATAAGTTAACGGACAACACTGGTCCTAAAATTGATGGCAAACTTGATAAATGAACTGCCCTTGAAAAAACCTTCATATCGGTATTAAAAAAATTTCAAAAAAAAATAAAAAAAAAACGTTCTAGAAAACCCTAATGGAAATTTTCGGAACGCGGCCTGCAACCTTGTCCATCAATAATGACTAATGAAGAACTATGGATTGTGAATTCACCAACTTAAATTTATTCATAATGGAATTTTACATGCCGGTAAAATGCTCTTCTCCACCCGCTTAAAATTCTGAGTCTTTGAAGAATGAAGTAGCAATTATGTTCAAGTTGCCACTGTGAGCAATTTTGCTTTTTGCAGCGTTCAAATCAGAGCTAAAATAGAGACGTTATGGAGCTTCGAAAATGAGATGAAAATTAAAAATAAATTGACTTAGAAAAGAGGGGTACAATAAAAAATAATAAAATAATCAAGTAATGATGACGGAAATATTGATGATTGTATTCAGCTCGATGAACTGACCACTTTTCGTTTTTGTACCACCGAATTCCGAAATCACACAAAAAAGTTATAGAGGGTTGAAGGAGAAGAAAATGAGTTATACGTAACTTGGAATGAAGGTTGGTGCTAAAAAAAATTTACAAATTGGATTCTATAAAATTTGAGATCCATGAAACATTGGAATTCCCGTGAAAAAATAAAAGGAACTGTGACAATTCTAACATTTTAAAATAAATGTTTTTCGACAGTCACTTTTGTGAGCCATTCAAGTACTCGTTGAAGGAGGTAGGCAGGGGGGTTGAGGGGCAAGCACGGGAAAAAAAAGGGGTCCACAGAAAGGTCTCGAAGAGAGAGATAAAAGGAAAAAAACCTCATCAGCACAGGATGGAAAAAATGCTCACTCGGGGCATAAATGCTCACCGGGGAAAGGGCCATAAATTAATTCACTGACTGCGTGGAGAAGGCTCACCAGAGTGTACGGCAAGGGTTAGGGTGCGGAAGGGGGGGTTGAGGTCAACCAGGGGCGGGGGGGGGAGGCGAACATTCGCGCTGCCACTAGGCGAATGTTCAGCGAACCCTTTTTGAATATATATATAAAATAATGAAAAATCAAAACACTTGAAATATTAAAAAATTCCTTCTGGGCTCAAGCGAGCATTTTGTGGGCTCAAGCAAGTTTTTTTTTCTTTAAATTGAAAAACAAAGTGAAAAGTTTGAAAATTTTTTGCAAAGGAACGAAACTTCAGGATTGAAGTTTTGAAGTGCTTCTCTCCCAAAGGAAAATGGAAAACTACTCACACAAAATTGATATAACTCTCTCAATATTGATCCAAATCAAAAAATACTCAGTACCTCTAGAAAGCTAAGAACAAGCTCTATCAGGCCATAGAATCAGATTAATGATTGATAGTGATTTTTGATTGGCCAAATTTACAACATAACAAGTCTGAAATTTTTTAAGGAGGAAAATTAGAGAAACTAGATCTAGAAATTAAAATTTGTAATAACTTCTTGAAAAATAATCCAAATGACTTGTCATATAGATCGGATTAAAGCTAGGACAATGCCCCAAAATTCAATGTAAAGACAATAGGATAAAAACTCAATTCAAATCTGAAAATTCTAAACAAAGTGAAAGCCAAATTATAATCACCTATTTGACAGCTTTTGGGAAAATTGCAATAACTTTTGCATCTCTTACCCAAATTGCTTGCAAATTGGTGCAAATGAAAGCTAAAACAAAGCTCTAAAAAGCTATGGAATCAAATTTGAAATCAGGAACGAAATTGTCTGCTAAAAATGGGTCTGAGCAGACCTGAAAATTTTATAGTTAGATATCAGCAAAAAGAAAGCTACAAAAGCAATAAACGAATTATAATGAATCATGGATCTAAGGCTCTGACACCAAGAAATGTCATGTGCCAAATCCGAGCAAATAGCAATTAAAATGAAAGTAAAGCTAGTAGCAAGAAAAGTTACAAAGTATTCATGATAGCATATCCATAAGAAGCAAATGACACGAGGATCTCCATGGAATCACAATAGAAATGAACAAATGGTTACATAGAAATGGAAAAGGGCGTGGATTCATGTAGATAAGGCACATGAGACCTAGCAATGGAAATCACAAAGAGGAAGCTTAGAGCTCTCTCATTTGCAAATGAGCCAAAAGATCCATGTACATTGGGCCCTTATTGGCCTATTATCCTTATTAAATACTTTGGAAGGCCTAAAGAGGGAACCACCTTGTTATTAAGGCTAATAGCTCGTTTGGGGCCTACAAAGCTTAAATTGGATATTTTAATATGTTGACGAGCACTAATGTACTAAAAGTACATGACATCCTATTGCCTCCTTTTTTATGAGATGACAACCTAACCCAGCTTAGTTTCATCACAGGGATCAAAGGGAATGTCAATTGTTGCGACCTACAGTCACTCGAACTTCACAGCAATCACCAACCTTTCTAATTGATCTATGGAGAGCCTATTTTACTTCTTGGGTTGTATGAGGGAATAGATGCTTTAGTTCCTCTCACAAGCTATGTTGCGGTGCAATCTTAAAGAAAGTACAACCTGATCAAAGCAAAATACGAAAAAATGTAACATCAACCAATAAACAAACTAGCAATCACTGAAAAAGGTAAAGAGCAATTACATTACTATACTGCTTACCTCTCCGGCTGCAACATGGGCATCTACAAGAACTATCCAATCCGGTCCATGAGCTCGTACACTAGTCCAAATGTGGACCCCTCGTTGTCAGCCATGCGCAGCACAATGTAAAGTGGACGCAGCAGGGATGACAATGTATGCGCATCCCTCCAAGACTAGTCACCAAACACCATGGACGCTCCCCATCCTGGATGTGGTGAAACGTACTAGCACACCAAAGATCGTTGGCAACCATCTGGAGAAGTTGTGCCCTGCACCTGATAAGACAGTCGATGACCACCAAGTAGAAAGCAAAGCATGTGGGGGCTGGCTTCCGAAGGTCCAACTGGCTGAACACCCAGAACATGGCAAGAATGCACCTCTTCTTGGTGACAAAAGTCACCAGGAAGAGGGCCTCACATTGTCCGTCACCACCATAACGACATGTTGGGGACAATGGACAGGATGGAAGACCTAATGACATCGAACATGAACTCTGCAGAGATGACTCTCCCCTCCCTACTGCAATCCACGGCCCTCAAAAACCTTGTGCCCATGCAACTGGAGACCAAAATATTGAGGATCGACCTCCTCCTGATGTCAATCCAGCCATTGGACATAATGCTGCAACCGTATGTGGCCCCGTGGCGCCTGAGAGGTTCCATCTCTCTAGACAAGGACTCGACCCTATCCTCAGCATGTGTGTGCGGACAACCTCTAAGCTAGGGACTCTCCAGCTAGGGCTCACCGACTGTGCAAGGCGGAAGGCCCTTTTGAAGGGCTCAGAGTCAGTGATGGCAAATGGAAGGTTCAGCTCATACATCAAATTGGCCACCACCTGTGTGGCCTCTCTATCCATGTGCGGCTGATGGGCGTCGCGAATAGTCTGCTGCCTAAGAACTCTCTCTACAGGGCGACGGGTAGTGGACCTCCAGCATGGTGCACCAACTGTAACGGGAATGGATGACGCGGCATGTTGGGCACTAGTGGATGCATCGGCTGTAGATGTGGAATGGGAAGAAAGAGATGCAGTGGCAAAGATGGGTGCAGCAGCATACGTGGGAGGCACGAATGTTGAAAACAGGCTGTGATCTTGTGGAAACGGAACATGGACGGGCGTTGAAGATAAGGCAGCAGCAAGACGGAAGCAGGGGCAAAAGGCATATATATATATATATATATATATATATATATATATATATATATATATCATAGGTCCAGCGGTACCAGGATCCGCGGATCCGGTACCGCGGATCCACTGTGGTACCGCGGATCCATACTGATCCGCGGTACCAAAAAAAAATAATTTTGCGAAAATAAAATTTTCATATTTTTTTTTTTTATTATTATGGTGCCGCCCTGGAACCGCGGATTTTTGGGCGGCACCATAACCACGGTACCACCATTATGGTACCGCGGTACCAAAATGGCGGTACCACGTGCCACTATGATATATATATATATATATATATATATATATATATTTATCTAAGGAAGCGGACGGTGGACGCGGACACGCGTCCGGACGCTCGTCCGTGTCCGCGTCCCCGGACGCGTCCGGTTTTTTTATTTTTTTTTAATTTTTTTAAAAAAAATAAAAAAATAAAAAATGAAGCCGCGGGTGCGTATGGCGGTACGGACACGTCCGTTTTTTATTTTTTTTAATTTTTTTTAGGGTTTTTTAGTTTAAAAAAAAAAAATTGGACACGTCCGAGGGTCGGACGCATCCAAGTCCGGATGCGGACGCGGACGTTGCCATTCCGGCCCGGACCCTCATCCCTAAAATTTATATTAGTGTTCCAAACAATGTTTCGCTGTCCAAAACGTGGGATGCAACGACACATGTTCCGCTGCATCTATGATATGTATATATGTACACACACACACACACACACACACACACGTATATATATATATATAATGCTATACATGTATCGTGATTGCACGTTCTAGAACAAAATGCATTCCGAGGATTTCAATTGGGTTTTTCCTAAATGCGCATTTGAAATTTTTTTCAAGAGAAACAAATTTGTAATGTGCTTTATATTTCCTCACATTACAATTTTTTTAAATTAGTCTTGAATCATTTTTTTACCATGTTCTTTTTTCAACATAGTATTTTGCTAATTATCATGATTGCACGTACCAGAATGGAACACATTCCAGATTGCATTCCAAAAATATCAGTTAGGGTTTTTTGAGATGCACATTTGAAAAACAAGAAATTTATTTGTGTGTGTGTGTGTGTGTGTGTGTGCATATTTGATTTGTGTATATATACGTGCATATATGTGTGTGCATATTCAATGTGTTTACAATTGTATGTTTATGTTTGTGTGCATGCAAGTGTGTCCATGGTCTCTCTCGCATATCTCACATATCTCATATCTTGCACATTTCGGCCTCTCTCTCTCTCTCTCTCTACGAGATGTGCAAGATATACGAAGTCAGAGAGGCCGAGAGAGACCATGAAAATTTGTACTGCAATTGAATGTGACATTGGATTGGTTGGATTGTTTACATGTGTTGTTAGTTCTGGCTGGAGTGAGAAGCCTCCAAGCTTTCTCCAAAAAAAAGCATATTCTTACTATTTTCTATGTTTCCTCACAATGCAAATTTTTTTGATTAGTCTAAGATCATTTTTTCAACCGTTTTGATCCGGAATGTGCATCAAGATCTTTGATGATCCAAAATGTACGCTGCAACATTGTAACACATGACTACGTGTGGCATTTTAAAGCTCACAATTCTTTTTCTTTAAACAAATAGGTTTAGCATAGTTGATCGTGTTCCTCCACTCTTTCGTACTCTGACTACGTCCTCGTCTTACTAAGCAAGAGTTGTCAGAACTGGCAAATGCCGTAGACCTAACCAAAAAACCCAGAAATGTTTGAAATTGTTGTAGTTACGCTGCAGAGCTATGAGGAAAGTAGGAGTATGGACGGCGTGGCGATCGAAAAGGTTGAGCAACGCTGCAAAGAAAAGAGATAGATAGATAGATAGAGATAGAATAGGGTTTACGAGAGCTCGGTGCAGGAAGAAGGCATGATGGTGGACCAGCGCCATGGCATCTGCCAGCCCCTTCTCCTGCTCTTCAGCCATGCTCACCGCATCTTCGCCTGGCGCCTGCATCGCAATCGCTGCACCTCCTCCCCACCCCCCCCCCCCCCCCCCCTCGCGATCAATCACTCGCTTTACCAATCTCCTCCTCCTCCTCCTCCTCCTCCTCTGTGGGTGATCTGTGAGCCAGGAGGAGGGGGACGGGGGCGGAGGTGGGGGTTGGGTGGTGAAGTCCAGTTTGCCACATGCGAATTCTACAGCCACCGCATCCGTTACACCCCCCTAAAGATATCTTTTGTGTAATACAAAACCTTCTTTGAATATTGAAAGATATTAAAACCCATCAATGGACAAATAGATGAAAGCACATAGAAAATGATAATGCCCATTGACAAATAGGAATTAAGCTAAAAAGCCTAGCAAAACGTAAAATATTAAAGTAATTAAAGTAATTACTCAAAACGTACTGCTTGATGTAAGTCGCTAACTAGAATAGTTGCAGTAATAGGTAATGCAAGAAGCTTCGAACTCGTCGCCCCTGCAAATTGAGCTCGTCGATCAAGAATTGAAAGCGCCTGTGAACGTTGCAATGCAACAGAAATATGTTGACGATAGAAAGATACGATGACGAATGGTAATGTTACGCTTTGTCCCTGACGCTTCACAACAAGCTCCGCACATAGTGACAAAAAATCATTAAATTTCTTATGAAGACATCAGTATGTTTTCAGAGCAAAAGGGATGAATTCTTCACCAGATGCATGATCGTTATAATCTCTCTCCTTCTCTTGAGCTGCGGGAGATGCGGCAGCCCCTTGCGTGTTGGAAAAACAACGAAGAAGGTCATGTCGAGAGGGATCAACAATAACAACATCTTCAAGAGCGCAGATTCCCTCACACAAGAGAACAAGCTCAGCACGTTGACGAAATGATTGCCCAGATGGGCCTGGCAAAATGTGTGTCTGCTCTCGAACAACATGGATGCCACTATCATGAGCAATAGTTGAAGAACATCACGAATAGAATCATGTGACACTATAAGATCTCCACCTGAGGGGCACCGCGTAAGATGAGTACCCAAGGAATCCAACACATGCCCACATGAACACTTAGAGAGCTCACTTAACACTGAATGTGGAAGTCCCAATCTAGTACAAAGGGCAGTGATAAACAAGTCAAATGAGAGTTGCAATAGTGGGACTTAATATATCTTTTATGTATTGGGGACTTAAATATACCTTTTATGTATTGGTAAATGGTCTTTTATTGTCAACCCAATCTACCTAGTGTTCGGAAAAATTGGCAAAGTATAAAAATGAAATCGACATCTTTTTTAAGAATTGGCATCATGCAAATTTTGACGATATTTTATATAAACGAATGAATAGACCCTTTTATGAGTAATAATCCTTCAAAACCAAGGAGCATAAAAATTTCCAAATTTTTTGAGGATAACTTGAAAAATGTTTCTTGAACATTGCATCTAGTGATTATTGCAAGTTGACCCTCCCTCATGCCATGTCTTCATCAATGGCTAAGTAGGTAGTGTGTAGCTACTTCACTCGCTTAAGAAGTATGAAGTGCTGCCTCCAAATAGTGGTTTAGGGAGTGTGATAGATGCTAGTTATCGATTGTTCTTTGTTTTGCTTTGATGCCCCCATGTTGCAATGCACTCTACTCTTGCTTACAATGGCGAAGGTGCCCTGGATTCATGCATTGGTGAAGGGGAAGTGTTTCTTGAAGGATCGGTCACCCTTGGAAACAAAGGAATTGTGGGTCTTGATTATGCAACATCTTTGCCTTGAGAAAGGAATTGCCAATCACAAGATTGATGAGTTTTGAAAAGGTCAACTATCAATGAGACTCACATATCGCAAATTCCCTCAATTAATAGGGATGGGCCCCTTAGTGACATTTAAGCCTAGTTCCGACGGTCGTTTTAATGAGTGCAAATTTCACTTTAAACTTTTACCAAGCACAAAGGATGGCAAGGGAGACCTTTTTTTACACATGAACAGTTTTTTTTGAGCCACATTGTCTCATTCGTTATGGGCTTCAATCTTCTTCTTAAAATAATGACATTTTTATGTGACATAATATGCATGTGCTTGCTTTGGGCCCTTATAAATCTTTGCATTATTTGATGCTCTTCAACAAGCGATAAAAAGCTTCAAAGCAAATCCTTTACTCGACATTAACATGCATGTCTTTGGAAGTGTTGGTGGCTGGAGGGCTTATAGGTCGCATGTGGGCTCATAGGTGTTGTGGGCGTTGGCATGCATATACCTATCATAGCTACCAAATGCTCACTAGTTCTTGCTCATAGAGAATGACCTTATCATGTGTGAAACACTTTATTTTATGTTTGATCAATTATAGCTTTATATAGGGTCATCGTTTGTTAGTAGATTCTTCTAACAAATTCCAGCCATAATAAGTGTATGAGGAATCTCAAGAAGCGAAATCGAGCCACCAAACTACAATGGAGAGCATCCACAAGTCACCGATAAGGGAGCTCCATAATCGAGATATACCAGGAGCGCCAATACCAAAGAAGTTGACAAGTAGCGGACCACCGGCCAACAAGCGAAGACAAAGCCCAGCGTCTCACAACCATATTACGACAACGGGAATAAAAGCATGGCCGAACCGGCAAAAGAATTGAATCTACTTGAAATGTAATATCAGACACTCGTAAAAGGTGCACTATACACACAAGCCTATGGCGTTAGAATTAGAGGTAAAATCACTCTCAGATGGGCCCAAAGCGAAAAGGGACCCAAGTAGTTAAAAATGTAATTGGGTTTTTAAAACTTTTTAAAGTCAAGTTGTTATGGCACATGGTTTTGGGTGAACCAAAAACCCTAACCCTAGGAATGTCAATATAAGGATATGTGACACCATTTTGGAGTCACCTTTTTCATTTGAAGAGAATAGAGTTGTGAGAGAGAGAGAGAGAGTATCTCCTCCTATCTTTTGCTTGCAAAGGCCCTCCTATTTTGAATGTGTGTGATTCTTATGTGGATGATGAATGCTTGCTATCTTTTTGTTAACCAAGCTATCACAATCATGAAGAATCTTTAGCACAAGCACTTATCATTCTAGTTTCATAAACTAATCCACGAAATCAACACACAAGCAAAAGTAGGTGTTAGAACCGTGCTTTGGAGTGATCAATAAGATTATTAGGTAGGTTTCCCTTCATTGTTCACCTCCCTTGAGAAGATGAACCTCTTGAGGAGAAGATCTAGAGCCAAGAATGATTAGATAGGCCAAAGAAATCAAGACCCAGGAAAAGGGAAAAGCAAAACCAAGAAAATACTAAAAAGAAGAAGAAAGGATAATGAATCACACCCCAAGATCTAAGACATTCTACTTTTAGATCCTACACTAAGCTTGACACCCTTAGTAGGCTTAGATCCTCATTCCTATTACTCCATTTACTCTCTCCGCATTAGATCGAAACCCGATACTACAAGCGTTACTTGCCCATAATAGATCCATAAAACTCCCTCTTTGCCCTCTAGATCCATCTCATTAGGGAGGCACGGAAAGGGACCAACATTTTTTTGGCGTTGTTGCCAGGGCGATGGTGCTAAAAAGTCCTAGGAGTTAATTCTTTATTTGCATTTTTCTACTATTTTCCTTTTTTATATAGGTTTATTACTCACCCAATTGAATTTTTCTGAGTTTCTGTTATTTTATTTTTTGTCACTTTTCTACAGAGCAAAGTCTAATGCACCATCAAACAGCTCGGCAAGTAATGTTGATTACTCGCCCAATGTGATTACTCGCCAATTGAAAAACCTCAGATTTCTCTCATTGTTTTTACTTGCCCTCTGTTTAAAGTTCTCTACACAGTTAGAACTGTCTCCAAACAGCTCACGACGAGTAATAAGTCAATTACTTGCCAAACTGTATTACCCGCCATATTGATTTTTATTTTTTTTATCATTGAATTACACGCCCTCCTTACAATGTGTTCAGAAATCTCAGATCTAAGATCCTGCAGCCGGCGAGTAATTAGCTGATTACTCACGCTATTTTTTGCCAATTTGAATTTCCTGTCTTTTTCAAATTTCTCGTCTTTTGCCTATTTCTCACCAACTGAGATTTCTCGCATTTCTTTCAGTATAATTACTCTCCATCCTTATAGTGGCAAGTACAGTACTTGATCTACCATCTGATAGACCGACGAGTAATGATTTGATTTTTTGTCCTATTTTTTGTCAACTGCTCATCTTTACTCGTCCTCTTCACAATGTGTTCTGATCTTCATCCACAGTTCATAAGAAGCCTGTCAAATAATTAGCATTACTCGTCGATTACTCGCCCCTACCTATTACATGCCATCAGAGAAAGGCATGGTATCGCCATCGATGTTGACAACGGAGGGCATTTTGCTGCCAAAGCTACCAACCAAAAAGTGTTGCAACATGGGTTGTGGTGGCCACTATATTCAAGGATATTCATCATCAAGTCAAAAGGTGTAACCTGTGCCAACGGTTCAATAGAACTCAAAAATGAATAAAATGTCGCTACGACCTATCTTGGAAGAGATGCCATTATAGCGCATTGATAGAAACACTTACTTCTTATTAGCGGATGTTGCAAACAGAGTCAATCAGATACTTAGAGAGAGTTGCATCTGCTATTGTTTTGTGCTCGTGATTTTTTAGATTTGTACATGCTACTTACTAAATTGATCTTATAGTCTTATCGCGTTCAGTATTATGCCAGAATGATTGAATGCTTCTCTGTTCTATCATAATCAGATTATGTTTTCTTATAGTTTGGCCTGAATTGTTGAATATTTTGATACTGCAATATTTGACACATCAATGTTTATTTTGTTATGTTTGTCTACAAATCAATCTAGCATATTTTAATGATTTCAAGATTAAAATCACATAGAATTCGAAGGTGACAATAGTCATGATAATTTTGTTTGAATTTGATAGGATTAGTCATGCATTAGGAGAAGGATTATTCCATAAACCCGATAGTGCATCCATAGAATGCAACCATTTCTCTATCGAACATCCTTTTCTTCTTCCAACAAAATGAACAATATGTTATCAAATGAAAACATTCCATCACACGCAAATAGAAAGTGATTGCGCACACACATGATACACTTCTTTTTAGTCATTGGAACATTTGCTTTTGCATATCACATCCCACAGAAAGAGCTTCCTTCATATATATTACATTCATTTAGTAGCAGGAGGATCAATCATGGCTTTAAGCCTATTAGATGCTACCACAAGGAGCATGTTACATTCTAGTAAATGTAGTCTCCATCAAATGTACAACTAAGATTTCTTTGTCTACACGATGTAACTACAAATACCTTTGAGTAGAATGATCATAGTAAATTTGATTTTATAGTGAATTGGCTCTCTCTCTCTCTCTCTCTCTCTCTCTCTCTCTCTCTCTCTCTCTCTCTCTCTCTCTCTCTCTCTCTCTCTCTCTCTCTCTCTCTCTCTCTCTCTCTCTCTCTCTCTCTCTCTCTCTCTCTCTCTCTCTCCCCCCCCCCCCAATACTCAATGTTATTTTGTCGGGTTATTTATGTTTTGCCGCGAGTGAGTGCTAAGTCATCTAAACCCACAAAAAAAAAATTACGCCAGAAAAGAGCTTCTTTTCAAATTCAAAAAACTTCTCAATGGGCTTTGCCTCCACTTTCAATGGTTAGGATATGCCCTAACATATCCGATGAATGAGATTTCTTACCTCTTCCACAAGTTAGGTACGTGAAAGAGAAAGTGTGGAGCCTCATGATCCCACATTATTTAAAGTTATTGTTTTATATTGTAAAAATTTTCAATTTTTATACATGTACATGTGCTATAGTGCCTAAATTTGTGTAAAGGCCTATTTCCACTTTGTAAATTCACTTTTAGGTTAGAATGACATTGAGGCCGATGATCGTTCCTATAAGGTCAACACTTTGTGTCATCGTACATACGATAAAGTAACCTTTATAGTTACAGACCTTGACCAAATTGTTTCACCATTGGTGTTTCTGGATGCCAATTTACCCAAATATCTTTGGATAACCAGATATGTTGTTGTAGTATTCATTGTGAATATTAAATATCACATTCTATTCACCTTCTTACATACACTTATCATACAAAAGATGAGATTATTCTCTCTCTTGGGGAATGATCAAACCTTTTATACTACTTAATTCATTGATTTTTTGAAAATCTATAACGACTAGGCCACCACATAATTTGGCGCCGTTGCCGGGGAGATGGATTTCATCTTTTGCAAAAAAATTAAGTGTATCAAGTCTACGAATCTTTCTCATGTAATGCATGCCAAGAACATACTCTCAAGCAACTATTGAACAGAAACGTTTAGAGCGTGCACAAAAATTAGAAGCATATAAGAAATCTAGAGATTTGTATTTGCAGGATTTGCGAAATTCGCTAGTTAGAACGAGATTACACCTTAATGCTACTACAGCACTTGTAGATTCATTTGAGAAAGGATTAAAAAGTTGAAGGAATCACTTAGAAAGTATACTCATAGAGTTAAAAATTTAATAGAGAAATTAGGAGTCCACTATCTGGTTCCTATGCAAAAAGAATGGTTCTTGGGCGCTTTGCCTAAGAAAATGGATCGTTATTGTCGACAGGGATGGAGACCTCTTTGGAAGATGTCATTGCCTCTGCCGAGAATTATGAAACTTCTCGAATTTCTCGTAGACGGAGGAATGAGAGAAAAAGTAGCAAAAAACATAAATTGAAACGTACAGAAGAATCTGAATCATCTACAGAATTTGAATTTGAATCCGATTTAGTAGATGAGGAAGAGTCTTCAGAATATTCATCTTATTCTTCTTCATCAGAAGAAAAATCTTCTTATAGGAAATCCAAGAGTAGGAACTTAGATAGGAAGAAAAGAATGGAGAAATCCGAAAAGATGGATCCATTAAGGAAGAGTGTTGAGATATTAGCAAAAGAAATGAGTGATTTAAAAGTCCAAATGTCTGACGTTAAAGCCAAATGGACAAAAACAAAGCTTAACGCCAATGTTTGGTGTACCGCTTGTGGGAAGGAAGGCCATTCTAAGACTAATTGTCCCAGTTTACAAACTAACTATTTAGAAGAGGAATTATTCCTCTGTTCGATTAATAATCATGACGAGGTAGCTTTTACTGCAACTCCTACTAACCAAAAGAACATTATACCAAAACCACGTACTGCTCAACAATACACTATTTTGCATAGAGGGGGGACAAGAGATTCCACTCCTCCACCCAGAGTAAGGGGTTCGTGCTACAATTGCGGAGCCCTAGGTAATTATTCGCCCGATTGCCCTAAACCCAGGAGGTCAGTAGGATATGTGCCTCTCTGTGCTATCTGTAAAGGCGAAGGGCATGTCACTGTTGAATGTCCTCAGCCACAACAGTCGCGGTCTAAATCGAGACTTGTAAACTCACCTAGAGAAGATGACCTTCGGCCATCTAAAACTAAAACTGGAGAACATAGAATAGATCTCATTCAGGGAACAATACTTGCTTGAAAGAGACAATATAGAATAAATCCAAAGTCTTTCTTGTTAGTTAAAGACGGATTAGATAGATGTCTTTAAGCGAGTATTATATATCCTGTTCTAAGCAGTGAGTGGGTGTCACCAATAGTTATAGTACCTAAGAAGAAGACGAGCAAGATTAGAGTTTGCCAAGATTTTAGAAAACTAAATGCTGCTACAGCAAAGGATTATCATCCTATGCCTTATACAGATACTATTCTTGACCAGGTAGTTGGTCATGAACGTTATAGCTTTTTAGACGGACATAAAATTTCAAAGGATGGTATTCAAGTCGACATCGAAAGAGTAAAAATGATTTTAGAGTTTTTAGAACCAACCAATCTACAAGAGCTCAGAGGTTTTCTAGGACACGTAGGATATTATCGTAAGATAATTAAGGATTATGCCATAGCTCCTTTAATAAGTTTATTACAAAAGTCTGTTGAGTATCATTGGTCACAAGAGCATCAACAAGCTTTTGATCAATTAAAACAGTCATTAGCAGAAGCAACTGGAGTTAGACCTCCAAATTGGGCTAAAAAGTTCCATGTATATATAGATACATCATTATTTGCAATAGGTTAGTGCTTAGTCATAAAGATGACCAAAATATAGACTACCCAATTTGTTATGTGGGTAGGCAACTCGCTGCATCAGAAAAGAACTATTCTGCTACAGAGCATAAAGCACTAGGAAATTCAACAAAGAAATTTAGACATTATCTTTTAGGATACCCTTTTGTTTTTCATTTAGATCACTATGCAGTGAAACATTTAGTGAATAAACTTGATCTTTCGAGTAGGGTAGCTACATGGGTATGAGCATAATTATGAAGTACAATTAAGAAGAGGCAAGGATCATCAAAATGCTGATTATATATCCCACCTCCAAACAAAAAATCAGTTTAATCCCATTTATGATGAATTTTCGGACGAACATATAATGCGTATTTAATCGGACACATCAATTTATATGGACATTGTTAACTTTTTACAAGACCAGATTTATTTTGATCATTTTAATAAACAGCAAAAAACTGTTTTTCTTTCAAAAGTAGGACCTTATACGATTATAAATAAAATATTGTATAAATTAGGAGCCGACGATAATCTTCGTCGATGTTTAGAACCAACCGAGATGACTGTTGTAATAAGTGCATTACATGAGGAAGATTCGGGGGGTCACTATGCTCTTAAAAATACTACAAGAAAGACCTTTAATGCTAAATATTGGTGGCCCACCATCTATAGAGATGTTAAATTATTCAATAATGCGATGCATGTCAGAGGATGGGAAAACCCAGCTTCGTGACACATTGGCCGCTTACTCCAATTATTCCCTTAGCACCTTTTGAGAAGTGGGAGATAGATTTTGTAGGGCCTATCAAACCGATCACTCGTAAAACTCATCGACGTTACATTCTTGTTGCTACGGACTATGCTACCAAGATGGTAGAGGTCGAAGCCACGGTAAAAAACGATGCTAAGATTGTAGCAAAAATTTTATTCCAAAATATTATCACACGTTATGGATGTCCCTTAGAACTCGTTAGTGATAGGGGAACCCATTTTCTTAATCAGACCATTGAGGCTATGTTGTCATACTTTTTCATTACACATCACCAAACCATTCCATATAATTTAAAAGCGAATGGGCTTACGAAGCGGGCAAACGAAATTTTGTGTAAAATCCTGAATAAAATAACAGAAAGGCATTCTTCTGATTGGGATCAAAAGTTACCATCTGTCTTATGGGCATATAGAACTACCGAAAAGATCACAACCAGGCAGGCTCCATACTACTTTGTGTATGGAATGCATCCCATATTACCAATAGAATTCAAAAATTCCGACATTTCGCATTAGTAATGAGGTGCGAATGGATGAACACGATAGTCTCTGGGAGCGGATGATAGCTTTGACGCAACTGGAGGAGGATCGTCATCTTTCATTAATCGGAGACTGAACGAGTTCAAAATAAAATAAAATAAATTTTCGATCAATCTATTAAAAAAATAAAAATTAAACGAGGGGACTACGTGCTTCTGTATGATAACAGACACATGTTGTTTCTTGGAAAATTACATACCAGATGGATGGGACCTTACAAAGTCATAGAAGTTTTTAACAATGGATCACTTCAGTTAGCCAATCTTGAAGGACATTTACTTGATACTCAAGTCAATGGCTCAAGAGTGAAGCACTACTATGACTAATTTTCGATGAATATGGAAAGTTCAGAAATTTGCAAAAGTTGCGAAATTTTTGATACTATTCACATTTAATCCAGCTTGAACAACCCGTGTTAGGGGTTTTTTGAACGAGGGGCTGGTTTCGTCAGAAAGCCCTAAAAGCTGAAGGGCCCACAATGCCCTTACGGTAGGAACTAAGGATAGCTGCTTCCAACCCTGGTGGCTCGCTCGATCGCTCCATGCTCTTCCAGCCTATGGAAGTTTCCAGGCTTCTAGAAATATGGTAGAAAGAGGGTAAGTTCAGCTTCAGTAAGTTTGGTCTTGGCACAATACTACGGTCATCTTCTCACGCTACTATCAAGACTAATTCTCCTAGAACATTACTAAAACTATGACATCCCGCGTCCTTGCAAGATCCACTATTGGTAGGATGCAGGGCTCTGGCGCTCTAAGGATTTCATCCAACCGCTCTATCCCGAGCATGGATATAATTCTTTGGCGGTGGTGTATCTTCAGCCCTAGCAAGATAGTAATGATTAGATGAGAAGTACCGATGTATGGCATGTTAGGTCCTAGAGGGAGATTGGGACGCATCCCTGCCATTATGGTGTTCAGACCATACACGAATTTCAAGGACCCTAATTATTGAAAATATTTCGGACCTTTAGAAATATGACTACCTAGAGATTTTGGTGGTATCTTAGACCTGCTAGACCTGATTTCTTCTTTCAAACCTCTAAATTGTTCTCATCTCTAACGGTGAATTCGTGGCGGTGCAATAACATGGGTCTACTGTGTACCTAGGATCTTCTCCTAAGTCATATTCCTAGTCTCGATTGGTACTATTGGCTGATCCAGGTGACCGTATAGCTGGTTCTCTAAGTAGAAGGGGGTGGACTATATCTGCGTACGTGACATAGGTGGCTTCTGTTAGATGCCAAAATCTGTCTTCTGTGAGTACGTATGCTTCAAAGTAACTGTACTCCCCACAATGTTGTGTTCTACGTAGAGTGTCTCTAGGGCATAGATATTGGTAGACTTATGGAGTGAAAAAATAATAGCATGGAGGTCCTCTCTGCCTTAGCTGACAGATGTCACTACGCGCAGGTTGGAACTGACCCTCTTCCCCCATCATATGGGGTCCAACTCATTGTTGGTGTTATCTCACTTCTAGACCCCTACTTTTCCCTTTGATATTAAGTTATGTGTCTGGTAAAGTTCTAGGACTGTTAAGGGTATATCCATTGAAATGAATCAGTCTTTATTGGACACCCTAGACACTGTTCTTTTAAGTGGGGTAGGTCAAGTGAAATGTGGTGAGTACATTACGCGTGCCATCTGGTTCACTGGACGGTAACGTTTCCCAGATTCCGGGTCTAGGTGTTTTGCTAGACAATACTGGAAATGGTGTGCATACTTTACGACTTAACCATGACAGCGTGTTTCAGCTGTTTCCGACGGACTACCCACTCTGGTGTTTCACAGAGGTCGGGCCCAGTTAATACTCTCTATAAGTGACGAAAACGGAAAAAAACGCTTCCGAACTTAACAATTTTGTAGAGCAGTTTAACTAATAATTTCATACTATAAAGTGTACGTTTCCAAACCTTGATACTTCAACTAGTTGGATCGCAATTATTAATTCAGCTATGAATCTCCTGGATGATATCTATAAGCAAAATTTCATAATACAACCACTTGCGTTTCTGGAATATGAACAAGAACCCCTACATTAAGCAATTAGTCATTCATAAGCTAGATCGTAATCTCATACGTCGGGTAGGTGATTTTGATAGCTTCACACATTCAAACAACCCAATTCCTCATGTACTCTAACAAGATGCTATATGGTTGTTAGCTCTAAACAATACGTTATGTGCAAATACCGGATTTCAAACAGCATAAACCCTCCAATAATACTTGCGATACTACTTGCAATCAACAATTTTTGTATGCATTCTAAAAACACCATTTACAACCTTGTATCACACGATTCCGTATCCTACGCTTATACACTCTAGCACAACATAGTACGGATAAAAAATAGAAAGATTCAATAAGTAACCATCCTTCACAACAATGACATAACGTGTAATGATATTGAGTTGAAATCAGAGTACCTTAGTGACTGACATGGATAGCCGGGTTGCCGCAAGAACTGCTAGTCATGAATTCCACAGAATCTCGGTCACATTGCCTTTGTTGTCTCACTTGTCGTTCTAGAATGCGACGAATACTATGATGTTAGTTGCTTTGTGTAGTCCTTGAGGTGGAGGCTTAGAATGTGTATTAGTGAGTTTGGAAGTGATGCTAATTTTGAGAGAAATTTGAGATTACTTACCCCATGTCATGTTTGATTGAAGGTCCATTGAGTGGATTGGACGAGAGCATTGCGTATAAGCACCTGGCAAACCAAGAGAACTACGCTGGAACCTGCGATTTTCCCTACCGACATGCGGTCTGTCACAGAAGTTCTATAGTCATCCATGGTGAAAAATCAAAGATTAGACAAGTCCCATCACTGTTCACACCTGACTGCGGCCCTACAATAGTTGTGGACCGGCATTTTTGGCTTGGTCTTTACAAAAATTGACCACAAAATATTTTTGACGATTTTTTTTGAAAGTTAGTACTTTTAAACTGTGTCTAGCCACTTTAGGACGGGCTCGGACCCAATTCTAAGGCAAATTTGTGCCAATTTTTCTCCAATAATCGGGTTTTACATGTCGGTTTTTTCAGGTAATGCGAACTTAAGTTTCAATATTAGGGTGCAAAAATATCGACTAACATTGGCGACTACCACTGGGTAGTATAGTCCCCATACTGCGGACCCAAAGTCTTACTAATAGTTTGATTGCATGTACTACTGTCACACATGGGAATCAATTTTCTCACCTCCATCGCTCATGTTTGGACAGCGATGAAGACATTGCAACATAATAGACTAATCATCTCCTTGACGAATGTATGTTGGTGCCATCAATGGTGGACAGTGATCTACTGCAACATAAGCTTACACTTGCCCATCTCTTGCTTTTACTTTTTCATAAAAAAAGATACGAACAATAATGTGTCTCTTCATTCTTAGCAGTTGCTAAGACTACATAATCGCTCATCAATTCACTCTTTGGATTCGAAGTGCACTCTCACACAGGTATGTACTTGGCAAGCTTCCTCATGAATAGACTGAAAGATAGCATACTTGTTAGTGTAAGCTTTTCTTACTAGCAATAAATAACGATATGGTTTGAAATAAAAATGCTAGATAGCATTACTCTTGACGCTATCACCTTTGTGAATCAATGGCAATAACTGGACTCGAACTTGCTTTATATCACTCTTCGAAGGAAACGTCTCATGTAAACAGCTATGGCTTCCTCACGGGATTCTCTTACGACATCTATTCAAGTTAGTGTCGCAGTACTCTATCTGGTGTATATATAAGAAATGACATTGAAGGTGAAATCAAAGTATGAAAACTCACTACTAGAAAAAAGTAAACTGCGAGTTCAAGTTTCGATTGCTTATAAGTATGTATACCTCGTAAAACATGGCATAACTTATACGGCTTTTTCAGTTTTTCACGTGTGTAAAGGTTGTAACCTATGATACACGTAATAATAAACTAGGCACCCTTGAGGCACATGGAATTGTGCAAGGGATCGCTGCACTTGTAGGGACTAGAATGGCATGAATCTGCCCTGATCCTATTACAAGTGTTAGGGTAAGATACTTGGCTAAATATAAACGAACACGGGTCTTGTTGTAATTTTTTAAGACACGATCGGTATAAAAATTAATAAAACATGGTGATAGCTGGCGTACTCTTGGAAAGCATGGATTTTTGAAAATTGTACTTTACCTATTATGGGTTCAGGTATTGGTATGGCATGGATTTGTCCCATATCTGAGTATCGATCCATGCTATCGCTCGTTTGCTAATTGCAACCTATGTGTAAGACCATGAGTTGAGGATATACTAGTTAGTTACTTGAGATATAATTGGATGTGACATGAGAGTGGAGAGCTAAGAAACAGTATTCAGTTGTAGAAAACAACAACCAAGAAACTGAATGGCAGATAAGAGAAAGAGAAGATAGAAAAGATAAACACACGAAGTAACCAGGGACTAGAAGACAGAAGTTAGTGACGAGGCTAGCGAGTCGAGGAGGACTCGTGAGTTGATGATAGAATAGCAGTGTTAGAGAATGAGCAGTCTAGATATTAGTTAGTGGATTGGAATCGGGCAATCCAGAGAAGGATATCCAATTTGATGTGTTGATGATCAGACTAGTGACGGGCGGAGTTGTTGTATGAATAGATTTCTTTACAAACCCTATGCGCATTTGATGCATAGAGTTTGTAAAGAAGCTATTGTCATTGGAATGATAATCCTTCGAATATTTCTTGTCAGTCATGTGTACTATTTGTTGCATATGATTGTGTATTGAGTGTTTCTAATAATTTGTTGTTAACTGAGATGAATTGTAAGTGAGAGTAAGAGATTTATCTACTGCATAAGTGTGAGATCATAGATCTAAGATTATAGATCTACCATTTGTGAATGGAGAATTCGTAAGATGCATGATTAGTGAGTAGATCTTATCTGAGTTGCTCATGATGACAGGCCAGAGTTATGATGCTGAATGTTTAGAATAAGTTTGCTGAATTATGCTTGTCATGTTCCACTTTATGTAAGTTGTAATTGGTCTTCCAAAGTCCTTAAGTAGCATCAATCATGTTTGTGAGTCTTGTGCTTTGTCAAAGTCACATAGACTACCTTATGCTAGATCTACATCTAGATCTACAAAGCCTTCTCATGTTGTACATTCGGATATTCATGAAATTACTACAATTAGCAATAGTGGAGCTAGGATGTATGTAACTTTCATTGATGATTTTAGTAGATTTTGTTGTATCTATCTACTAAAGAACAAGGATAAAGTGTATAATGTCTTTGTTGAGCTCAAGAATGCAAGGGAGAACCAATTTTCCACAAGGATCAAGTGCTTAAGTAGTGGCAATCGTGGATAGTACTATCTACCAAGTTTAAGGCTTTTTGTGATGAGCATAGAATCAAGAGGGAGTATACAACACCGAGGACCCCACAACAAAATGGCGGGAGAAAGACTAGGACTTTATGTGAAAGTGCCAAAGCCATGAGGTTAAGTGCTGAGCTTGATAAGCCATTTTGGGATAAAGCTTTGTTGTGTGCTAATTTCTTGTGCAATAGGTGGCCGAGGGTGTATTGGGAGGGTGCACGAGAGGGGTACATTAAGTAGATGTTTCTCCCTCCTCTCGGCTGGGGAAAGTGGATGTAGTCGGGGAAGAGGATCCGATCTAATGAGATGCGAATGGTGAAGTGGTGGTTCATGAGGATGACATGGGACTAGATGAATGGCTGGGACTAGATGGTGGGGCAGCTCTCCTGGTGAGTTTGATCTGTTGTCCAGGGGGAGCAAAGACGTCCAAAAGTCAACATTTCGGTGCCATTTGGGTGATTAGGCGGTGATTTCGAGGTATGAGGGTCAAAGGAAGAAATGGAGTAGGAGGAGGGCATTTCATTGCTGAAGCTACCAATAGGAAAGTGCTGCAACATGGCCCACGACATTCAAAGATATTCACTATTAGGTTACAAGGTGTGATGTGTGCTAACGGTTCAACCGAACCCAGAAAAAGAATAGAATGCTGTTACAACCTGTTCTGGCTAAGATGCCATTTGAGAAACGGGGCATTGAGTATGTCGGCCCCATTAGTCCAGCTACGTGTAGCTCCCAAGCTCGCTACATCATCGTAGCCACCGACTACTTGACCAAATGGGTAGAAACCAAGGCAATGAGGAAGGCTGACGCAGGCTCCACTGTTAGATTCCTATACGAGAATATCTTACTACGTTCTGGGTGCCCACTAGAAGTCATGAGTGATCGTGGAACACATTTTTTAAACGAAACCATCACTCCCTTGTTATCCTCTTATTTGGTTGTCCATATGAAGAGCACACCCTATTACTCGTGTTGCAACAGACAAGCGTAAATAAGATTCTCTGCGGTATTATCATGAAGATGGTTGAAGCTTCGCCCTCGGATTGGGAATACAAACTTCACACAGCTTTATGGGCATTCAAAACCACCTTCAAGGTGAGCACTGGACAGATTCCATTTCAGATGGCCGATGGACAAAAAGCCATAATGCCATCTGAATTTGTCGTTCCGAGTATGAGAGTCGCCATCATCAAACAACTTAGTACGAAGGAATCTACCAAGAGACTTCAAAATCTTCTCCAGCTCCATGAGATCCGCTTCTTAGCACTTCACACCCTAGTTGTAGAGAAACAACTGCTACACACTTAGTGGATCCCACCACTAAAAGACTATTGGCTAAGCTTACCGAGTGGGCCCTGCCACAGTACACTATACAGGTAGAGTAATAAGTGTGAGGGCATTAGCTTCCTGTGTGTATAAGCCCAACCCAATGAGCATGCAAATTAGTCTTGTAGAACTTGTAGAATTAGGAATAATTGACTAGGGGCTTAAAACTCTAAAATGACATTAGAGGCCCTAAGTCAAGTTGTTAATAAAAAAGCTAAAAGGGCCCAAATTAGAACTCACATGAATCATCCTTGTGCTTTCTTAAAACCACTAGGTTAAACGACTTGGATTAGGATCCTTGCCATTGTAATTAACCAATAGGAGAAAGGGGCAAGGGCCTTCCCCGTCCATAAAAAGGCACCCTTTGTACCATATTTCCATGTTCAATTGGAAATGAAATTTTGTCGAGATTTATAATGAGCATCCTTGCCTCTCTCTCTCTCTCTCTCTCTCTCTCTCTCTCTCTCTCTCTCTCTCTCTCTCTCTCTCTCTCTCTCTCTCTCTCTCTCTCTCATTTTTGTGTCTTGCATTTGCTTTCCATTTGCTTATTCTTGTTATTGTATGTTAGGGCCATTTTCGGCAGGGGATTGGTCCAGCCAAAACATCATGAAAAAGTCAAGGGGCACCACTACTGATGGTGGCTATGCCCTACATGAGTAGCGAAGGTCCTGCCACATCCAATCCTGGGGTCTTCCTCTGTTACCCCGTGCTCCCAAGCCAATGAGAGTATTCCAGGCTCTCAGAAGTATGACTGTAAGGAGGGGTTGCTTTGATGCAATGATTCACTAGCTTTCTAGGGTCCTAGTTCCGTAAAACTTCTGATCACTAATTCGCTTTAGGATCTTGCTAATATCTCTTTCCCCATTGAATTCGGCTTACAGTTAGTAAAAATCTTAGATGGGTTGGAAACCGATTTACTGTCTATGATGTGCTCGTGGGGTGCAAGTTATACGCACCGCTTTGTTTGCTAAGCGGTGGTATTTTTGCCGACTGTCGGGTCTAGGTATTTTGCTAGATGGTACCGACGGCGGGTGTGGCTAGTGTGACGCTTTAACCAAGGTGGTGTTTTTCAACCACGGTTGGTGGACGACCCGCTCTGGTGTTTCACAGAGGTCGGATCCTGTTGATACGCTTCATAAATGATGAACAAACGATTCCAAATTGACGATTTCCACAAATTATCCATAATGTTGTATGTCAACTAGTTTATAGGCCGACCAACAACCAAATGCATTTACTATGAATTCTCATGCTACCAAACCGCAATACACAACTTCTCTAACAGTGAAAAACACTGGTTTCATAATACTTACGCATACTATCAGAAATCACTTGACTCCTCTACTAGAGTATGTAGTAAGTTTTTTGAATACTGACGGAGAATGACAAAGGTAAAAAATGCTAAGGCTCTTGGTATTCTAGTCATGGCATACAACAATTCAGTTATCACATATCAGAAAACCGTTTTCCTACTTTGATAGAATATAAGCTCACCTTCCAAACTCTAACCCACAAGGATAGTCCGGTGCTCATAATACAGATACATGCGAAAACGAAACTGTCACTTAATTTGGAATGACGAAGGCTACAGAAAACCGACACTTTACACACAGACATGACACTTCAATTTCCACTCTTTCAGGAAGAGACTGACAAATGATTATGTCATGGTAGGGACATGGCAGATGCGGAATCATTGACATGATTAAGTTCTAAAGTATCAAACACATCACACAGTACTAGTATGCTACAACTATGATTCTTGTAACAATTCTAACCGCAATACAAAATGATTTCTCAGCATCCTACACAGACCAGTCACTCAATAGCCGAATGCAAGTATGGACATTAAGCACGCATATTCGTACGGAAAGCAAGTAAGTACAGAAATAAAGTCTATAAAAAAGCGACCAAGGTGAAGTAAAACCATACCTCAATGTGAGCATAGGATCGGAAATCGGGGAGGTACTAGTCATGAATGCTGCAGAATCTCGGTCTCATTGTCTCTGTCATCTCGCTTGCCATTCTAGAATGCGATGGATATGTACTTGAATGCTTGATACAGAGTTACGATGAACTACACATGTATTCAATCTCTTTGAATGTAATCCATTATCTTCTTGAATGTCATCTAGCAGTGAGCATTGCCCTCTGTTAGTGTGATTGGCAACAACGGTCAGAACTGAACCATGGAACTTAGATGACAGATGATGAAGACGGGTGTTTCAAACAGTCAACGATGGCCGGGCATAACCAATTGCTCTTCCCTTCTCTGTGAAGGAATCAAGTGCTCTGTCCATGATGTGATGTAAAACAGCAGAATGAGCAATGGAAATTCAAAGATGGGCCCTTCCTATCAGCGGTGAACATGCATAAATAGATCGCTTAAGTACTCTCTTTGAATCAACAAAGCAATTATATTGTGATGTACAGTAGAACACATTCGCTATGAGGATTGTATTTCAGGAGCATCCATAGATGTTTTGTCTGTCTATCTGCGCTAAAAGAGAGAGATAGCTATCTGTGATGAAGACCAGAGTCAGAATGGCATATGATTTCGATGGATCCAAAAAAAATTCCAGAGGTGCTCTGTCCATCTGCGATGGAAGGCAGAAAAGAAGCAACAAAATTGTAGAAATGTTTCTTCCTATCAGCGATGGACTGGCAGAAATCAGAATTGCAGGTCTGATTTTTTCTGATGCAGGGCCGCAGACATGTCTCAGTAGACAACAGGCAGAGGTGGGAAGCGTTGACAGTCAGACAACGAACTGGTATACGCAGCACACAGAGGTAAGGCAGTAAGCATCGAGCAGTACTTGCACATAAATGAAGGATCAGCAAGCAAAGGCAGCCAGCGGGCAGCTTGGTAATTTCAAAGAGAATCAACAGAGGTACGATGACTCATAAATTAGCAATGGAGGGCCTTAGATGGGCGATTGCATTCTCGACAGAAATGTGAAATCTGCCAACTGGAATTAAGTGATCTCTGACACAAAAAGATCTTGATGATTGAAAACACAAGTACACTCATGCCTCCTCAGGATCAGCAAGTAATTGCTTGTAGAAGTGCTTCGTTCCCCGTGCGATTGGCTACCACAGAAATGCTCTTGATTGGGCAAACACATAATTTCACAGGTCCAATACACTTATGGACAGAGAATCAGCCATGAAGTAGGGTGTATACTTGACCATTGCTAGTTAGATTCTCATAACCAATGGACTAAGGTTATGAGACTAAGGAATATTTTTCATCTCTGCCTCTTCATAATAACGCACCCTTATCATACTAAAAGAATTCCCTTTCGAAACAATTTGAACCTTCATAAACACTTGATAAAGAAATTGATAGAAAAATTTGATGTAATGAAGTGACAATGGGGCCTCTTACATTATCTACCCTCAAAATATTTGTGATATTGAGATCATCAAAAGAACTACCCTCCTCTCAACGAGCTCATAGTATAGACTCTCTTACTTTCAAAGATCTATCACTTTAGACTTATAATGACACTTGATCTCAATACCTACTCCTCATAATGAAATTATTGGATATTTAAGGACTAGCGATGAAGCAAGTGTCACTCCTCAAGATTGGAACTTGTAAAAAGTGATGAAAGTTATCTCATTGAAGGAACTCTATGAAACTCTCAAGCAAATTGGTGAGATCATATGACATCCTACCCATCACACATACCTTGTAATCCACACCCCTCTACTCATACAAAACATAGATGGAATGATACAATGCATGATCACGTTATCAAAGGAACCTTTCGATAATATTCACCTCATACCTGATGCAAAATAGTAAGGAGATATCAAAGGGAAAAATGAATATTCAAGAGCATAATATCTCCATGATAACCTCTCTCAACCAAACAAGCTTTCAACAATGCAACACAACCAAATCCACTAATATCAACTCCTTCCTCAAAGACAACAAAGATCCCCAAACTACTAACTCATAAAAATTCTCAACTCAATCTCAACATGGAACTACCTCTCAACATCCAACTCAACAAATTAGCAACTCCCATGACTTCTAACTAACTCTCAACAAATGGAATGAAATTCTCAATCAACATGGCATTCAACTATCACATCAAACTCATCAAACTCTCCACTCTCAACTTAGCAACTATCAACATCATCTCATTATCCAATTATCCAACTATATACATCATTTCATTATCTCAATTCTCTCATCAAACTATCACATCATCATCCAACTATATCCAACTATCTCTTAACACAAAGAGTGGCCTCCTTTTATAGTAAATCCCAAGTGTCCCCCTTCAAAATGAGGCTTTGCCAATTTTCATGCCCTTCAAGCCCTCTTTGCCATT
Source organism: Diphasiastrum complanatum (assembly GCA_029204225.1). NCBI lineage: Eukaryota > Viridiplantae > Streptophyta > Lycopodiopsida > Lycopodiales > Lycopodiaceae > Diphasiastrum > Diphasiastrum complanatum. Next base: position 43,605,515 of record CM055104.1, read on the forward strand.
TGTCCTCAACCCATTTGATAGTACACCTAGTGGCCTCCATAAGAGAGTGGGGGAGTGGTGCATTCAAGGCCCTCTTCCAAAACTAGCCAAGATGCCATTTTTGTCAAAGGCTAGTGAGGCCATTCAAGTTTCCCCTTTTGTACAACCTAGAAGCCCAAAATGTGGATTGTGGAATATTTGAGAAGTCTAGATTTTAAACTCAGAGCTAAATGGCAAGGGTTGAAAGAAGCTAGTGTCATGAATGTGCACAACTTTTTCCCTTCCATTCTTTTTTGCTATAATTTAACTTCTCACGATCAAATCTTTCCATGTTGATAAAAAAAAAAAGAAGCCTTGTCTCTCAAATATGATACAATCATTGTGGTTTGCAATTGAATATCAATAAATTGCTCCTCATTAAAGAAAATTGATGAAGATGCTATATTGCCAACATATAAGAAGAAAAACAATCAACGAAGGGGTGATATCATTGTCATTCTTCTAGAAAAAATCTCCATATCAATGTCATAGTAAAAAAGCTAGTATGTGTGGTTGCATATAGACCAACAATTGCAAACATTCTAATTGGATGGTTGTTTGAAGCATGAGTATAATGTGGTGAAATTCAAAAGCCACATAGAAGTCCCCACGTGTAAGGTGCAATGGAAACAATAATTCATTTTTGCATGATTGGATCTTCAATATCTGAGAGTCCCCATTTCGACACATTTTGTCCTTTTCAATATAGGCATGCCAAAGAACATTTTGAATGTAATTGATGACCAACTTGGATCAACAATCCACTTCAAAGCTACGGTTGTGATAAGTCAATGCGTGGTTGACAGTGTGACACATTTGAAATATGAGCAACTAAAAAAACTTAGTAATACTTGAAAAAATAAATGCCAATCAAAATTATTGGCATTTGTAATGCTTTCCATTTTGAAGGTACTATGCAGACATTTTTTTAGACCTCGAGGACTATATCTTTTTCATTTTAAAGGTATATATGTCAAAAGAACAAAGTACATCCCTACTACATCTTTTGACACATTGAAATTTTCATGCTTTTAAATATCTTCTTCATATCAAATATAAAACAATATTGTCCAATATCTTTACCATTTCCAACTTAAAATGTAACCCTATATACGTCCCATGTCTTATACAATGAAAGTCAGTGTAGAGAATTTTTTTGTTACATGTCATGTATTTAAATACATACATGCTCAAAAGAGAATAACAATATCCATTGTACGCTTTGTTAGGTCCAAAAAGAATTTATTAGTCTTAACACTAGAGTTGTAGGAAAATGTGCACAAAAATGTGCATTTCATGCACTTTTCAAAAAATTCATCACAAATTTTGGGCAAATTGCAAGGAAGATATGATGTGTCAAACATGTAGGGGTAGTAGTCAAACTTTGATATTTTTTCAAATGCCAGTGTATAATAACATGTCTTTCACTTATAACTGCATACTTTGAAATTTTCTATATAACCATAGCAACATGCCCATAGAAATAATCTATTTGGAGCTCTATTAAAGTACATACAAATACTTAAAGTTTCTTATTTCAAGTGCTGAAAGGTATTGTTAGAATCAAGAAAGCTAGAGGCATGATTTATAAATGAAAACAACAACAATCTACTATACATGTGTGTGTCTCTTAAAAAATGAAAAAAGAAAAAAGAAAAAAGAAAATTCAACATGATTTAACTGTATAAATGCGTCTACACACAAAACAGTAGCACAAACAAGTCATGCTTGTTGTTCTCTACTACTCATAAAAATCTGTCAAAGGCTAAAAAATGGAATCTTTTCTAGGCCATTTTCTCATCAATCCGGATAAAAATTTCACCATTTTTAAACATTACGAGTAAGCGAGTTTCCTTGCATAAAAAGTTGATAGAATTGAATTTTGATATGTCCATCTCTAGTTATTCCTTCAACAAGTATGCATGGGTTTAATGCACAATAAATTTTCCATGTGCACAAAAGTGTGCTGAAAACGACTCTAGTGTTAAGAATGAAGGCCCTTCTCTCTCTCTCTCTCTCTCTCTCTCTCTCTCTCTCTCTCTCTCTCTCTCTCTCTCTCTCTCTCTCTCTCTCTCTCTCTCTCTCACTAACCAATTCCCTCTTTAGACCCTCAAAGTGCCATTAATAAAGTTAACAACCCAAAAATGGCTTAAACTTTAAAAGGGCTAATTGGGCTAACTGAACTTTGAGATAGTTATGTTTAGTTAAGTCATGGGCTTTTGCCTATAGGTAGGCATTAGACATTAATTTTGGGGATTTTTTTGGCTCATTTGCATTTGAGAGAACTTTAAGGTCTACCACCTCTTCCTCTTGTGCATGAGAGACAATGGAATCTTCCATGCTAGGTCTCATGAGAGCCAATGGAATGTTTCAATGAGAGCCAATGGAATCTTCCATGCTAGGTCTCATGTGCCCAACGTAATGCCTTGTGCTCAGGTGTCCTTTGTATTTTGGGACCACCTCCAGGAGCATAATGTCCATCCAATTTTCTCTCTTAGTAATCTGTCATTCTCTCTCCTCTCTCCGGTGGAATTCACTTTCCCTCTCCTCTCTCCGGTGGAATGCACATTTTCTCTCCTCTCTCCGGTGGAATTTGCATGTGCTATGTGGCAGCTCGTCATTGGCTGTCCACATCCACATTCCACCACAAACGTAAAAAAATTTGCCAAAAAAAAAATGGCAAAAAACCGGAAAAAAAATAACTGTTCCACGCGTACGGCCGTACCGTACGGCCAAAAATGGAAAAAAAAAAAAAACCTTCGCGCAATGGCATTACGTATGGGAAGGCCTGAAGCCCTCGGGCCTTCCTTGCTGGTTGGGGCCTGCCCTCGGGCTCCCGCCCTCGGGCAAGGGCCCTCCCAGCAAGGAATGCCCTCAGGCAGGGCCTTCTCCCCCACAACAAAAGAGGAATAGATGGATGAATTATAAGACCCTCACATTAGATAGTCACAAAAATAGGAGCAAAGATAAGAGACTGTTCTAAATAGGCAAAATTGAACTATTACAAGACTTCACTGTCATCTTCATGGTTTGTAGCATTGAAACAAGTACTTAAGATTGATTCATTAGCCTCTTTGTAAGTAACACATCCATTTGCCACAACAATGATTTTGAAATTCTTGGATGAACTACAATGATAACTTTCAAAAGCTTCAAAGTTTTAGTTCATGATAAGTGAAGTGCACTTGAGGAATTTCAACGAGCAATCTATCTTGACCAACTTTTGGAGTCTTAAAGAGGGGTGCATCATCCGTCGATAATTCTCTCTCAAAACAAACTCCAAATAACCATGTGGTTATTTTACAAACCAAAAAAAAGAGAGCAAAAACAATGGCATCTCAAGATAGGATGCCAAAAGCTAAACACATTTGGCTAGCACCACTTTGCCCATTATATGTAGTCTTTCGAGTAAGAGATTCCAACGTTGTTGTTAGACTTTTTAATTAAGTCAAGTTCTAAAAACTTGGGCTTAATTGTTGTTAGACTTTTTAATTAAGTCAAGTTCTAAAAACTTGGGCTTAAATCCCATACGCAAAGTGGACATTTGACTCCTAGCCATTTTCTATAAGAGAAAAGCATTGTACTCAAGGAAATTATCCATAAAGGAAATGGTTTTGGGTCCCCATGCTATTCGTTTACTTATGTAAGCTTTCTTACTTTCTATTGTGTGCCTTTAGTTTTGCAACACATATTCAATAGTTAGTTATGGGACATGTCTTTTGACCACTTGCATATGATGGGTTGTGTGTGTGGTTTGCCTTGTGCTTAAGTTAGTTTAGTGCATGGGATAAGTGGAGCGTGGTAAAAGATTTGGAAAATGTTAGTCTGTGGTAGTTTAATGTACATTGTGTGAAGGAGAATTTGAGTTGGGGATAGGAGATTGAGTTTCAGTCTCTCTATTTTGCATGTACATGAATGTTAATGCTTAAACATAGCATGTCCACCTCTTTGTCTTACTGAAGGATAGTAGGAACTTCAAGGCACCTCATTGGATCGTAACCCTCTTCCCCATTGTACTACATGACACTCAGGAGACCGTCAAAAGGAGTCTACAAATTTTCAACACACACCAAAAGATAAAAAACCTTAAATGGCAAATGGGAACACTAAATGGTTACCTAACAAAGTTTCAAAAAATTTGGTAGAAATGAATTTTTGTATTCATATATATAGTTGAGGAGGCCAACAATTCATCTAACCCGAAAATAAATTTCTTCTAAACCTAACTCAAAAGAAGTGGGCAAATCTGAACTTGTTAAGTATACCTGCCACTCAAACATAAATTGGAAGTGTGAAGGTCTCTATACAACAATTTCTTTATCTTTCTTGAATTAAAAGCTTCACAAATGTCTTGGGTGGTATGCATGTACATACTTCATCTATCTAAGTCTCATCAATGAACATACATGTAAAAGTACTGTTTGTTTCTATTTGTTAGGGAAAGTTAGAATAATATATTTATTTCATAATCTTCAAAACATTTCTTTCCATATTATTTTGAGCTTTAAACTATCAAAAAAAAAAAACTTGAGTAGGTTCAAATTAAAAGTTCACTTTGCTACAAAAAATAGAATAGAGTCGATCTCATGAGACACCCTTATATTCCAAGATGTAACACATCTACACTCACCAACCCTTTCATTGACAACATGGCACACTGTAAGGAGAAGCACCTCCAAGATTCTGCTTACAAGACACACACAAAGGAATGATTGGGGAGCCAAACCACCCAACCATGCAGATGCTACTAAATCAATCTCCAATAGCATCTCCCCCATGCTAGGGAATAGGATGCAAGTGTAGAGAGAGTAACCTAGCAATTAATCACACAACAAGAATGACAGTATTGCGTGTTTCTCCAACCCTAGCTTTACCTATGCATGCGCCCATGCAAGCATATAGTATTCCCATACATGTAGTCATTACTATTGATACTCTACACCATGCCAATGGTCATCCTAACCCATGCAATAGCTCCACATGTCACAATATGTGTGACTGGGTCCTCACAAGGTTATTAATTACATTTCTGGCCTAGTTCGACATACTGAGTCGTAACCAATAATCTCGAGTACTGGAGTACTATATGTATCCAAGTCTAGGACTATGCCGAAACCTATATGCAAGACGTGGACATAACACACATACTTCATTAGTTTTCTAGATACTAGAGCATTGCTCAAAGAGCATTCTTCAAGAAATTATTTGGGTCCCTTAAAATGTATTTTCTCAAGAGCAAAAGGATCCCTTCCTTCCACTTCATAGAATAGCTTGATTTTGAACCTTATCAAGTTTCTAGCTATTTCTCTTTTAATTAGATTTCAAAGCATTCTCTATCCAAATTCACAATAACCTACAAGTACTTTTTGGTCGAATTAAGCCTTGAATGAATGTCTAACCAAGTAATTGTCACTTTTTTTGGCATACGTGATTGTATGTGTAGAGAAAAGGCACATATGAAATGTATAGTTAAACTGTTATCTAGAATATTTACACTTACTCTAGGTGTAAATTGATGTTGATCATAGATATACCTCGTTCAAAAATAAAATGTTTTTCTTGTTGACTAAATTAATATTTAAAAAAAAAAAAGGTGATTACCTTTGTCAAATACAAATAAAAAATCTTTAATGTTTACTTAAGTAGATCTTTTGTTAAGCATATGTATTCTTTTCTTTTCTTTTTTCTCTTGAGTCTCTTTTTTCATTTTCCTATCATACATACTTATTTTGCTCCTACATTGCTCATGAAGGATTTTTTTATAAATCCGTTAAAACCTTTAAGCCTATGAACCTTAGCTACAAAAACACAAGAGCTCTAAGGAAAATTTTGTAATGGCAATGTCATGCACATATTGTTGACAAGGGGCCTCCATTTCATATCAAGCTATGTCAAGCACAACCTCAAGCATCAACTTATACTTGGCATTGATCTCCCTATTTGCTTATGTTTAGCATAACTTGTTTTTGTGAAAATTTGATGACCAAATTTGTGCACAATCAATCATCTAGCATTCATCAAGATTTATCAACAAAAGCACCTCAAAACAACAAAAGCTCAAAATAGAAGAATGCTCATATTACAAAGAGTAAATGTGATCACATAATGGGGGACTCATTGCATGTTCTGACATGTGTTGGACTGGAATTGGGTAGGTCATGGGCATTTAGCGCCTGGAGTTACAAAACACTTCAAGCTTATCATTGAGCTATGCATAGTATAGTATGTACCAAGCAAGTGTGCTCTTAATTTTAAATCCATCTTAGTCATTCGAGTCCAAGATTTAAGATATTTTAATCAAAGCTACTACCTTAACTTGTATAGGTAGTTTGGAAATTTTCAAAGGGTAGTTTGGCTATAATTGTGGTTTTGACCAATTCCCCTATGTAGTGATTTCTTATTAAATTGCTTCCTTTGAAAATCCATTCATCATTAAGAAAATTTATAGTGCAACACGTACAAAAATCCTAAACAATTGAGTAGTTTTCAAATAGTTCGATCACATAATATGAAGATGAAGGTTCAAATAACTATATTTAGACACACACACACACACACACACACACACACACACACACACACACACACACACACAATTTTTTACTCGTATTTTGGAGCACCTTAAAAAATAAGCCTTCCATATGCTTACAAATCATTTACACATTCCACCAAAAGTCTAATGTGGTCATTTTTTACTTGTATTTTGGAGCATCTTCAAAAATAAAATTTCCATGTGCTTACAAATCATTTACAGGTTCCAATGAATGGCTACCATGCAATGCAGCACATGCAAATTTTGGTGAAATTTGGTTGCCACATAGAACATGCACATTCTATTGGAATGTCCATGTGCTATGTGACATGTAGACATTTGGTTTGTTGGAAAATAATAGCTCCATAAAAAACATGAAACTTAGGCATTAAATAGGGGAAGGTCCTACCTCCCCGTGGTTTTTCCAAGACGCCATTTAAAAAGCACTCAACAAGTGAGTAGTCTAAAAAGCAATGTTATTCCATGATATGAAAAAGATGATTTGAAGATAGCTACTACCCTTTAGATGTATGACAAATAATGAAAGAGTGCTACATCCCATTGTTAAAATGGAAATTCATGTGCCTAAATTCTACAAGTAGTATTTATAAGCTTGATACAATATAAAACCAAATTGAGAGCTAAATATTAGTAGGAGAGTGTACGAGATGGAAATACCTAGTGAACAATCAACTAGCCACATGAAAATAAACCTCAAAAACAAGCGAGGAGGTGTTAAAAGTCTCAATTAACTATTGAGAATCAGTTGACATAGTAAGATTGTCCCACACATAAGTAGGGGTGTGCAATTTTATCCACCAATAGCAAAATAAAACATCTTTAATTTGACAATTTGAACTAATAGAATCCCAGAGTTTAAATGTTAATGTAATTGAGTGCTAGCTAGGCAAGGCAATTCTAATTCCCAAGAGATTGTCATGACACCTATCAAGAAACATGGAGAAGATTATTAGTAGTATAGAGTGGAGACGACCAATGTCACTTCCAAAGTTGTCTCACATTGAGGTCCTCACAAACAATGTGTTTGTTCATGTTAAAATCCGATGAAATTTTTGTATTTTGTCAATATCTTCTTGTAGTTAGAGATAGAATGCAATTAATATTACATGACACGCCATGTGCTACATAATCGGTGAACCATGGATAGAATGAAACTCGCAAAAGTCACAAATAATTTACTTGCAGATTGTCAAAACCCCTAATTATTTGGCTTTTCCTATGCATGTTTCAGATTGAAATTATAAAAATTACTGTAATGACATTGGAATGACATTGGCCTTTATTCTTGTTATGTTTCAAATCCTAGTAACATCTAATTTTTTAGCATTCTACAAAAGGTGGAAATTCAAACATCCTTGTGGTGAGTGAATTTGATGCATGGCATTCTTGGAGGGAGAGAGGGTGGTAGAGAGAGAGAGAGAGAGAGAGAGAGAGAGAGAGAGAGAGAGAGAGAGAGAGAGAGAGAGAGAGAGAGAGAGAGAGATACAAAATTTCACATAGTTCCTTTTGACAAAGCAAGACTGAACCTTGTGAAGCCTTTATTCATATTCCAACAAGGTTACATAGAGCTGAAAAGTAAAATATAGTACTCAAAAAGCACCATAAGACATAACCACTTTCAAGACGTCCAGCTGATACCTGCCACCATCCCACAACACATAACTGCACGAGTTAGTACAGTGGGGAAGACAGGTGTCATAGCTGAGCGTCAGTTGTTATCCATGTCCAAAAGAAGCTATACTATTTAACAACATAAATAACATTTACAAATCATAGTCCAGTCTTCTCAAACGGCATAAAGTTTTTTTAGCGATAGGCCAAGCCCTAATATTACCATCTTAGGGCTTGTGCCAAGCCGATTTATTTTGTGGGCAATTGGTCCATATCATTTCATATTGTATTTAGACAATGTATGGAAAAGTGTAACTGTATATATATTAACTAGCTAAAAGACAAAGAAAAACATTGTAAAGCAAAACAAATTTCAAGACATCCAGTTGGTACCTGCCACCACCCCACCACACAAAACCGCACAAGTTAGCATAGTGAGGAAGACAGGTGTCAAAGCTGAATGTCAGTTGTTATCCATGTCCAAAATAAGTTTAGCAGCTTAACAACTTAAAATATTTGATGTAGAAATGTAGTCCAATCTTCCCTATGTAAACATTGAATATAAGCGTTGTTTGAGGATTCTGCTAACCCGTTGCATAGCGGATAGTATGGGGTACTTTTGCAATGCTTTGCAAAATGAAATGCTTCTCCTTCGGTTATTGAAGTTAAAGGCATAAAATTAGCTCGTTGAGGATTTGATTTGATTTGTGCGTAGTGTCCTTAAATAACGTCAACCACCAGTATCAGGCTAATAATATTTTCTTAGTGGTATTGTCAAACAAAAAGTGTCCTCCTCCTTCACCTTCATGCGATAGGAATTTTTTTTTTTTACTTCATCCTCATTAACACATCCTAATTATTCCATCTACACCTTTTTTATACAATTGTCCAGCAATTAGAAGGTAAGATCTAGGCTTTGAAATCAGTTTGCACTTATTGACTTAGACATAGTTGGATTCATTACTCTGGTTGATGAAAATGAGACTAGGTCTTTGGCCCACATCTAGGAGTAGTGTCGATTTGGAATAGGTAGGCATCCGATAGATCATCATTTATAGGTTTTGTGACTTTCTCGGCTGAATCTATGCTGGATAAATGCTTAGCAAGAAAATGTTGCTTACCTTTCCTAATGATAATTTTAAAGTCGAACTCTAGAAGGATGAGTAACCATCGTGCTATGCGACCAGTGTTGCATGGTTTATTTAACATATATAGCAATGCTTGATGATCAGTATTGAATTTAAATTGATTTCCTAATAAATAATGCCGTAACTTTTGTACAACATTTATCATTGCTAAAGCCTCTCCTTCATGGACTAATTTACTTCAGCAGGCACTAGTTGTCGGCTGAGGAAACGAATTGGGTAGTCTTTCATGAATTCTCCTGGCTATGTTAGGATGACTCCAATAGCATACTTACTAGCGTCAGTATGAACATGGATTCTATTTGATAGTTTAGTGCTCAGAGAATGGGTGCAATAAAAAGTGTGTGCTTCAAATCCTCAATGACTTGTATTCTTTCTTTGGACCATTTTGGACCCGTAATCACTACATAAATTAATCTAGCTTTTCCTGCAAAATCAGAATAAATATATGATAATAATTACAACGGCCTACGAAGATATAGATTTCTTTTACCGTGGTTGGTAGTGGCATTTCTTGAATCACTTTCACCTTTGCTGGATCCGTTGAGATACCATCTTTGGATATGATATGTCCTAAGACAACACCATGTGTACCCAAATCTGACATTTCTCTGGATTCAGTGAAATTCCATACTTTCTACATTGAATCAAAACTTTTTCGAGACAATCAAGATGGTCACAATTTTTAGATTTAACACCAATATCATCTAGATATATCTCTAAAATCATATGCAGTAGATCTTTAAACGCAAAACTGCATTACTCTTTGAAATGTTGATGGAGCATTATAGAGTTCACATTCAGCCAAAATTTTATTTACACCTCTACATATTATAACAAGGTGATTTGAATATCACAAACAACTTTGCTATCGGAAAATGAAATAAGTAAAGGCTTGCAATTAAAATGAATTAGATATTTAAAAAACCACATTATTGAACTTAGACTCGCCTAGAAGAGACGTGTTAACCTTGAGAGAATCTTCTGATAGCTTCCCACTATCAAAAGCTAATGATTAGTGACACATTATCTACTCTCATTGTTCGACTACGCCTCATCTATCTAGTGTCAACAAGACTATGTTGCTTGAGCATTTACGATTAATATATGTCTCACCGACTATGCCTCATCTATCTAGTGCCAACAAGACTATGTTGCTTGAGCATCTACGATTAATAATATGTCTCATCTATCTAGTGCCAACAAGACTATGCTGCTTGAGCATCTACGATTAATAATATGTCTCACCGACTATGCCTCATCTATCTAGTGCCAACTAGACTATGCTGCTTGAGCATCTACGATTTATAACATGCCTCACCTGGGTTCTTCTAGTAGAGGTGTAGCACTCCATTCCACCTCACAAGCAAAAAGCGAAAAAAAAAAAATCCCATTCTCTTGAAAGTAGGAAATAGAAAAAGGTGTCAAAAGGGAAAGGAAAGGAAAGGTGGCAAAAAAGGGGTGTCATGTCCTTAAATAGAAGACCCATATAAGTGGCCCCAACGGCACCACGAGGTTATTAACTGAGAATTTAACTGCGGTTCACCGACCTCCCTAATTAATTACCTCCGTAACTGCGCAGTTGTCACCTCCGTTTGCCCATATCTTGATGGCATGGGATGATTTGAAGCCCACCGTTGGATCTTGGCAAAGAGGTCCAGATTGTGCCACGTTTTGGAATCTGAACGTGTCCACGTGGTGGGTGCGTACGTGGCAGAGATCTAAGTGGCTGGGCGTAGAATGTGTCGCTTGCGTAAGGCTGGATTTCTCCTCGTTTCTCCTCCGCTCGTTCGCCTGCTAACGATCATCGACCAGAGGCAGAGGAGCGCGCCATCTCTGCGCGTCGCGATCCATGCCAAAATTATGGTAATAAAGGCGTCTGCGCCATAGATTTTATGATAAATGATGCAAGTATTGTGCTCCTTGATTGATTATTTGCTGTCAATCCAGAGAAAAAGCCGTTAAATGAAGGTTTTGTGATGGTTTTTGGCCGGGTTTGGTGAATCTTGAGCTTTCACAGGATTTGCGAGATGGAATGCGCCATAGATTTGATGATAAATGATGCAAGTATTGTGCTTCTTGATTGACTGTTGGCTTTCAATGCAGAGAAAAAGCCGTTAAATGAAGGTTTTGTGATGGTTTTTGGCCGGGTTTGGTGAATCTTGAGCTTTCACAGGATTTGCGAGATGGAATGCGCCATAGATTTGATGATAATTGATGCAAGTATTGTGCTTCTTGATTGACTATTTGCTTTCAATTCAGAGAAAAAGCCGTTAAATGAAGGTTTTGTGATGGTTTTGGGCCGGGTTTGGTGAATCTTGAGCTTTCACAGGATTTGCGAAATGGAATGTGTTTTCTAGCTAGTATGGTGTGGTGATGCAGATATGGTGTTGTGTTGTGGTGGCAAGTTCAGTTTGCTTCATTTATTATGCTTGAAAGCTGTAAGGTAAAAGCTCTTGAGTCCAAGAAGTGTGTATAAGTTGGATTTTGAATCTGGTGAGGTGTGGTGTGAGGCATCTGTTCTGATATAATAGTTCGTTTTGGATGTTTCGATCGAAGCAGGGGATGTTGATGGTGCTGCAGCACTCGGAAGAGCAGGGCTGTTAATATACAGGCAGCGCCAAGATGATAAGAATTGCTACTGAAATTGATTTGATAGAATGAAATTTTTGTGCTGCTGATTACTGAATGCTTAAACAAGAAATGCATTCGAGTCAATTTTTGGAGCAGAATACAAAATGTTATTATGGATTTGGTAATATCTTGCTGTCGACACAAGCGTGCCAGTAAATTGTCTGTAAATCATGAACACTCATAACAGACAGCGGTTAGCACCCCATGGCACCAATCTCAACAAATATGATGGAACCTTAGGAGCTGGCATAGCAGAACATATGCCCGCCGGTAGCACTTTAGATCATGTTGTTGGAGAATATCATGCAACTCGCAATGCTTCGTTAGGAAATACTGCTAAGAAGCCAAGACTGGAGACACAGAAATCTAAAGTGCTTAATTGGAATTCCAATACTCATTTTATGAGATTCGCATTGGAGCCAACTAAATTGGACATGAATGATGGTAATTTTGAAGATAGGAAGACTCGTACTCAAGATAAGGTATCTCTGCGCGAATGGATTACCAGGCCTGGTAGGGTGATCGACGAAGTGGAAAGCTTGCATATATTTAGACAAGTGCTAGAATTTGTCGATCTTGCTCACTCACAAGGTGTCGTATTACGCAACGTAAGGCCGTCGTGCTTCGTGCTATCGTCTTTAAACCGCGTTGCGTTTATTGATTCTGCAACCTCGAGGTCAAGCTCCGAGAGGTCTTCAGAACTTTCAACTAAAAGGGTAGCATCTGCGCTTCCTGTCGTAAGACAATGTGAAGGAAGTGTAGGAAATCACTTCCAATTAAGTGTTAGAGGGCCTAATTCACGAGAGAGAGAGGCTGCTGTGGCTGAAGATTCCTGCCTTCGGTTGTCGAGGGATAGACCAGAAATCAATCAAGCAGGTTTTGAACAGAAGGGCTGTTCTAATTCGAATGGTTTCCAAAGTGAAAGGACAGAGGCGGTTGATAGACTTGTGGGTAGAGCATTGACGAAATCTGCGTGGCTGAAGGATCGGGCAGGCAATTCAAATTCGGAGCCAATAGAGAGACATTCCTCGGAAGCTGCTTCCATCTCCCGTACGGTTTCGGGAGTTGGAGCGGAGCAAAACGATACAAACAATTCAAGAAACAATTTGCCATGGGATTTTAGTGAGGATAGCAGCAGAAGTGTCGAAAACAGCTTTCCGCTTCGACAAGTGCTGTTGATGGAGCGAACATTGTATACAAGTCCCGAAGAGCTCGGCGGAGCGACAAGCTCATTTGCCTCAGACATATACAGTTTAGGAGTTCTCTTTTTTGAGGTACCAGATTTCACTGCTTTTTTTGGGTTGACACTCTGAAGCTTGCGGTGGGATGAAAGGTGCTAAGGTGCTGTTTGTTGTGTTCAGAGGACTATCTTGGGAAGTCGACGAGAAAATGAATATAGGAAATAAATGAAGTCGTCTTTAATTCCAGCTTAGTAATTTGCCATCTTTCCAGGATCACGCTGACCAGATTTTGATTGATGGTACTTACAGCTATTTTGTGCGTTTACCTCGAGCCTGGAGTGGTCAAGGACTATGTCAGATCTCCGCCATCGTATTCTCCCTCCACGTCTTCTCTCTGGATATCCAAAAGAAGCCGCACTTTGTCTTTGGTTGTTACATCCTGAATACAGTGCGCGGCCAAAAACCAAGTAAGGCAGAAACCCTTTTGTTAAGTTTAGATTAGATGGATCGATCTGCTGTTTGTTAAGTTTAGATTAGTTAGATCGATCCTGTTCTTTCATGGAATTGCTTTCTATGCAAATTTGATACTTTATTGGTGCGGACTCTCAAGCTAGGATTGCTTCTTTCTTAATGCTTGTTTCAATTTTGTATGAATAGGAGATTGGTCTTTCCAAGGACCTTTATCTGTGGTTCTGTTCATTTTCCTTATTTTAAAGATGACTAGTAACCATCCCTGCAGGTTGCTCAGCTCTCTAATTTAAAGTTGACCAAAACTTCTACGTATTCTCACCCAAAACTATTGTAAGATGCGCTGTAAAAGACAAACATATTTTGCACTTAAGTGATTTACCAAGGTGGTTAACTTTTTAGTAGCAGCAACAATTCTTTACCGTCCACAGAAATCATCTATTATTCTGATTATAAAGTACCACAGTTTCCAGCTGGCGGGAAGGAGATGATCTGTATTTTGCTTTTTCCATTGGACGATGAATAGTTCAAACCGCAGAAGTGTACTGCACTTGAGTGATTATAATTCTCAAGTTTGGTCCTGACAACTGACGTTACCATGCTGCCAGCCAGTGTTTTGTGAAGAGATCCCAAGCCATGTACTGAAAGGACCATGAATTGAATGCCAAGTAGCATCATCAGGATCCGGTTCAAATGCATAACATCTAACAACAAGAATAGTCGATGCTCAATGTACTTGAATTTAGAAATAGCATCCTCTCAATGCAACCACATCAGGACTTGTAGTATCTGTGGTCATGTGTAATAGGACTGCCCTGATTGGAAGTATCATATGAAGTGAGAAGTTGTTAAATTATCGGAACAGTAGAATGTATTCTAACGATCAGAGGAGCAGGTGCCTCCACTTGAGCTCTGGGAAACAAAAGAATAGTTGATTAAACTAGTGGTTGCATATCAACTAGACATGTTTGTGCCTTTTTCACTGATCTTAGGTATGTATCTCAGATGGAACTTCTAATTGCTCTTCATGACATTTGATCCTGAGTTTAAGATTCCGTGAGAGAATATGAACAATTCCAACTCCATGTCTCAAATGCACTGCCTTTGCCTCATGATTTAGATGCTAGAATTTCTACTACAAAAGAATCAGGAGCATCAGGTGAAAGGCTTACAAGCTACTCTACTTAAAAACTTTTGTGGAGGCCCTTAAGGAATCCTGCCAGGAAACTGTATAATTATGGCTACTTGAGAGAGCCTTTAAAGAAATTACCAAATTAGAGCCATTGGGTCTCAAGAGGGTTTGTGTTCTACCACTTCATCAGTGGCAATCAATTTCAGCTTATCCACCATAAATGCACTTAGTTGGTTTGGACTGTTAGCCACTTTTTCAAACTTAAAGGTAGAAGAGGTGAGAAGGGAAATAAAGTATGTGACATCACATCTTTTGCAAGCTTGTGTATAAAAAACCACATTACTTTTTTAAGTTGGAAAGGGCTGCTGGTCATTTTACAAGGATGTATAGACCACCTCAAGTTGTTCATTTGGGAATTATCTTTTCTAGAGTAAGAGTGCAAGAGTATAGTTGTGAGGAAAATTGCTACCTTAATTTTGCACACATTTTTGGAAAGAGTACAAAGTGCACGAGCAAAGCTATCATGCTCTTTGATAACATGCTAGACCTTATTTTATATCATTCAGTGCAACTATCATTATGTTCAGCTCATGCCCATCGAAATGTATCTCTTCTTAGTTACTTGAATCTTGATTCAAAATACTTTGAATCTTTTGGAATTGATCTGAATAATGCGTGAATCAAATTTTCTTGTGTATTTCAAGTCAGAATTTGAATCTTTGGTTATTCAAGTCCTCACATTTTGGATTCTAGGACATGTTTTGGAGGTAAAATCAAGGTCTCTTTTTGTAATTTTTTTTTAATCATGCCTTCTGATTTCGTTTTACAAATAGTACTTCTATGATACTTTTCTTTCTCAGTGTCTTTTCAAAGATCTTTTGAACCTTTGATTGGTTTGAATCTCCTAGTAAACCCCCCCCCCACCATCTGCTGCTTCGATTTAGCTATCATTCAGTGAATAGAGAAGCCTTTTGATTCCTTGTTTCATGAATAATACAGTTATGGAGGCACTTTATGTGTTGTATTCACATTCCACCTACTTGATATGCTGGTAGTTTTTAGATGCCTCTCCCTGGGATAGAAACGCCTGATGCATCTGGTTTGGCAGGGAGATTCTACAGTGTGAACTTTTAAATGAAGTAGGAGAAGCTTTGGCTGAAAGACAGGCTGCAGGAGATATTGAAGATAGACAAGTAGAACTGGAGCTATTGTTAGATTTCCTTTTTCAGTTGCAGCATCGGAAACAAGAAGTCGCTCAGAAACTGTCCGACGATATTTCATGTCTTAGTACAGACATTGAGGAGATGGAAAATAGGCAATCTTCTCTGAAGCAAAGAGGCATTCCAAGGGAAAGCATGATAATTGAAGAATCTTCTGGATCTAAACCCATGAATAGGGAATTCTTTGGTTCTGCTGGGCTGTCCCGAATGCAGGATGACATGAAACTGAAAAGTGGTCGACTAGTGAACAACTTTAAACAGTTACAACAAGCTTACTTTACTATGAGGTGGAAAGTTGATCCTCACTTTTCAGAGCAAGAGGAAATATTGTCATGTAGCCAAGAGAAGGCAATAAATGCTCCAAGTACAAGGTTTTCTGGTACTAACAATTGGAAACTTGATCAGAAATCTCTTGCAGTTGAAAAACAAGAGAGTCCTACAGAGGATCGTCTTGGTTCTTTCTTCAGTGGCCTATGCAAGTATGCACGTTACAGTCAGTTCAAAGTGAAGGCTTGTTTGAAGCATGGAGATCTTCTGAACACAGCCAACATGGTCTGTTCCCTTAGTTTTGACCGAGACGAAGAGTATTTTGCTACTGCAGGAGTTTCCAAGAGGATCAAGGTTTTTGAATGTGATGCTGTACTAAATGAGGATGTGGACATTCACTATCCTGTAGTTGAAATGATAACTGAGTCCAAATTGAGTAGCATTTGTTGGAATAGTTACATAAAAAATCACATTGCGTCAAGTGGCTATGATGGAGTTGTGCAGGTGAGGCCGTTTAATACCCAGAATTTGAATTTCTTCTCGAGTTTTGAATTTGCTATCTGAAACATTTTCTATCTGTTTTTTTTTGTCTCTGGTGAAGTTTGCAACGCACTTATGACACGCTTTAAAATACATTGCCTTATGATGTAGCTTTGGGATGCTCATACGAAGCAAATCCTTATGAAGTACAAAGAGCATGAGAAACGTGCGTGGTCAGTTGATTTTTCTCATGCTGATCCAACGAAGCTTGCCAGTGGTAGTGATGATGGCTGTGTCAAACTTTGGAGCATCAATCAGGTAAGTGGGTTCTGTGAAAGCAGTCAGCTTTCTTGTTTAACCACGGTAGTGCTCCAGTTTACATTTGCATATTTAGGAGTATAATTTGCTTTGATTGAATATTTCATTTTATCATCTTTCACTGGATATTTTATTTTTATATCTTCAACTGAATAGTTTATTTGTTATCTTTAATATCATATAACAAAGATGTAGATTATGGTGTCTATTTCAAGCTGAGCACAAAATGGATATATTGTTATAGAAAGGACTTGGTAGTTGCACATTTTTTTGTTGGAAAGTGTATGTACAGGTAGTTGCACATGTTGTTATTAGACCAAGCTGCTTTTCACATGTGGAGAATGAACATGTGATAAGATAACACAGAGTTTGGCCCTTTCTTTAACTCGGAGCCTCATACATACAAACTCCAAAATTTACTGTTCTGTAGGAGGCGAGCATTTGTACAATAAGGATGAAGGCGAATATCTGCTGCGTACAGTTTCCAGCTAATTCTGCTCACCTCTTAGCTTTTGGTTCTGCCGACTACAAAATATATTGTTATGATCTTCGGCACACAAGGCTTCCATTGTGCATCCTAGCGAATCACAACAAGGCAGTCAGTAATGTAAAGTTCTTAGACTCTACGTCTCTGATTTCTGCCTCCACAGATAACACACTGAAGCTATGGGACATTGCCAAGTCCAACAAAGATGGAGGTGTCTACAACCTTTGCGCTTTGACATATGCTGGGCATACAAATGAAAAGGTATCAACTTAAGCACATTTTTTCTTGCTTGAACAATAGTATATCATTCCAATAATTCTTTGTAGTTTGTTGATGAGTCTGAAAGAGGAGTGTAAAGTTGGAATTTTCCAATGCTTTGCTCTTTTATTTGTTTCATTTCTATGAATACCTGTTTTTAACTATGATTTTGTTTTTGGTTTTTCTGCATTTACTATCAGTTTATTTGCTGGAGATTTGTTTTCTGGACTATCCATTATCTTGTCGGGAGGATATGTCAAATCCATTTCTGGCATTTTTAGCTTGCTTGTAGGATTCTATGGATCGGTCAGACCTATCTTGCAGAGAACTTTCATGTAAATTTTTTTTATTTTTTTTATTTACTTTTGTAAAGTGAGCATCATATTTGATTTTAAATCGCTGAGAGCTACAGCATGGTTGATGAACCTTGCTACCTATGGCTGGAACATATCACTTATAGTTTAGAGTTGATACTAACATAATTATGCTAGCAATGAATGTTAGTAGTCACCTTAGGATAGTATTCACCATCTTAGTGTTAGCCATATATCTTCATAACTAAATTGAGTTTATACAGCAGTTTTGAGGTGTTTCTATCTGAAAAATTTGCCTCGAGTTTATGTTATCTTGCTGGAACGTGATCCTCTGAATTCTTTTATCATGATCCAGAATTGTTGAAAGGAAGGCTGTATAGTTCTTTTGACAGTCGTACTTTTCGATCACATGCACTTAATCTGTTTTTTTGCCTAGAACTTTGTTGGACTCTCTATTGCGGATGGCTACATTGCATGTGGATCAGAAACCAATGAGGTATGCTACACCCTTATATCCTGCACATGTTTGTATATTGTCTTCTCTTTCAATAGTATTTTTGCATCCCTACGAATTGCCTTGTTCTTCAGCACTTATTCAGATTGTCATAAACAAGTTTTCTGCCAGTCAGGTTAAGCTGAAGGATTTTTAACTAGTATTTCCAGCCAAAGAAGGGAATGCGACAAGATCCAAACTGTACAGTGGATGAGCTATGCAAATGGTTCATCCAGCTATGGTTTGTCAAAATGGATTATCACAGGCCTCACATAAAAGTATCTTGCATTCTAGAAGCAGTTAACATATGCTAGCTGTTAGGTTTTTTTGTTTCTTTTAACTTTTTTTTCGTTTCTCCTTGTTGATTGTCGTTTACTTCTTAGTCAGCACGGGTCTACCAAAGAGATTCCAGATTCTTTTGAAACCCAAATAGTAACTTGTGCTTGGGTACAGATGTGACATAAGTAGCACTGGCCGGCTAAGATTTTTAATTTTTGAATTTCGTATTATTGTTTTAATATGGATCCCTCGAATTTTTTTGTTGAATGTATACTTTTTCTGAGCTTTAGGCTTATGACATCACCAACTTTTCAAATCAAGTTTGTAAATCTGAATATAATCCAATCTCACAAATAGATATATTAGTCCTATATCAGCTCGTAATGAACTTGAAATAGCATAAGTTCAATATTGAGAATTACTGAGTTTCAACCTTTTCTGGGAAGGTGGTAGTTATTACTATGTTGGTGTTGATGGGAACGGGTTGAGCTATGACTTAATGTGTCCTTCTTTGGGTGGTGTCCAGGTATTCGTCTACCATAAGTCACTTCCAATGCCTGTGGCATCACATAAATTTGGGTCTGTAGATCCTATATCAGGTCAAGAGATTGAAGGTGAAAATGGACAGTTTGTTTCTAGCGTTTGTTGGAAAAGCAAGTCACAAACATTGGCGGCAGCAAATTCTATCGGAAACATCAAGCTCCTAGAAATGGTCTAACAAAAGTTTTGAACCTTTAACATAGTTGTGTTTCTCATACATCATTATTGTACATTGATCCAATTGATGTGGCCGGTAGAGGGAATAATTTGGCCAACCCTTTTGGTAAGATGATTTTACTCATTTTGGTCTCAAATATTGCTGGATTAGTGGCTTAAGAAGGTTCCGCTTCTTCCAGCTTTTAGGGAAAACAAAAGTTTGTGATCGCACAAACGGCCTGATGTATAAACGAAGAGAGGGTATAATATTAATTGAAGTGCCTTTGTCTAGATGAATTTACCTATCATTGAATCATGTATTTATGTTTATGATTATAAAATACAATGTGAATCTGCTTCTAGAAATTAGCTATGCAATCCCTTGCATTTCAGGGAAATCAGGTATTCTAATCTTACAGCAGGAAATTCAAATCGTTCAAAGGTAACGATCTTGTTACTTTCACATGTGCACAGGTCTTTCTTGTTATGAGTATCAATATAGGGTAATGCAGATCCTCATCATATTTTTGCTCCCAAACATTGTTCCTGTTGATTCCTTTTCTAGGATGTGCTGCCATAGGATAAGAGGAGGGGTTGCTGAATCGGGTTCTTACTTCGGTTAAGTTTTCTCGTTGCATGCTGAATGTAATTCTCTTTTCAAACTTATCATGACTTTAAAAACTTGTCTTTTTGAGATCTGGGGTCACTTTTGTGAACCTAATATTGTGGTCTCTGAAATTCCACGAAAGCCACATGTTACTTGTGAGTTGTCCTCAATGACTTTTGAGTGCTGGAAAGCCCAAGAAAGCAGTTTTAAACAATGCCTGCAACACTGATTTATGTCATTTTTTGTGTGGTAGCTCAGTTGGTCAGCTTGGCATCCAAAGCACCCCTTGGACCAAGATGCATTTTTTTGTGTGGTTAGCTTGGCATCCAAAGTTTCTTTGGTCCGAAGTTTGAAACAACTTGTACACCATACGCCTAGTGATTGGTAAGTCATGTCCTAGTCTAAGTTATTGGGCTTAGTAAGGTAGATAATTCAGACAGCCCAGAGTTTGATAGACAATCTACTCTAGTAAAAACTTTTGCTGCAACATTTACTTTTGCCGATCATTTTTTTTTTCAATGACAAATAGGCCTTTGACAATCATTGCAACTTGCAAAATCCAAAGATTGCCCTATGTACATAGTCAACCCTCTTTGCTAGGCCTTGGGAGCAAGGGAAAATAGAGAGTTGACACTATATTAATAAGGAGAGAGACCTCAAAGTAAATTAATATACTCACATTCATCATCTACTGAGAATTACACAATATTGTGCATAAAAAAACTGAAAATAAGTAGAATTAAATATTTGCAAACCATTTTGAATTTGCATGTTAACTATATCATTATCAACATAAGCTATTCCACTTATTGAGCTTGGCATGCTGACTAGTTGTCGTTAGAAAGCTACTACTCGAAGTTGTGAGACATTAATTTGGTGGGCCATGGGTGAGTTGATGGACATAGAAATTAGAGAGTAGTTGAGAAAAAAGAATGTTGGGTGCCACCACTCGTTAATGATTTAGATTGGATATTATAATGCGTTTCTAACATAGATGTAGTAAAAGTACATTACACTCTCCCTAGTTAAAACATTTTTGTCCAGAAAAATGAAGATGCTCGTTCGATGAACTTGAATGCTCCATTAAAGTAGGCCTGAAGAATATGTCAAGTCCAACAACTTGCTCCATTGTTGTAGATCCAAGGCTATTTGAATTGAACCCATCTGATAGCTTTAGTCTACAACTTGCTTTCCCATTAAGAAGAAAAGAGATGAATGCCAACACCATATGGCTTTTTGACAACCAAATTGCAATATCTTCTTTTGCCTGCTTCCTCAACATGATGCCACTTGGACGATTCACCCAATTCCTTTAGACTCACGCTTGTGCATTACATCTGTCTCTTCCATTGTATTAAACAATCCATATTGTTTAATCGCCCTGATTAATAAAAATGTGATTGATCTATCAAATTTTATAGATATAAATTGCTAATCGTATAGGATTGCTCCATACAAAATAACTGATGGTGGTAGTGCAAATTGGATGTTTGTTGAGAGACAACACTAGATGTATTGTTTTCCAAAGTAGAATTCTTCAAATCTGATCGAATTCTTGTTCAAATTTGGCCAATGTAATTTAGCTCCATTGAAGAATATTCCATAGTTATGCACATTATAGTCAAGTCTTGATGCTATTACTCCATAGTCTAATCTAGATTTTTTTTCTCTAAGGATGCAATATCCATACTTGATCATGAATACTTCTGAAACATTAGTCTAGGAAAATATACATTTGAAATCTCTATGGAACGACGTAATATCTTCATTGCTCGTGGTATCACCTTTGAACACCTCATATTTCGATGAATCAATGTCAATAATTGAAAAAATTTCGGTATCTTCCAAATTAAATTGAGAGAATTCATAGGCTGAATTCTTAAGATATCCATACAATCAAGTCCAAATTATGGAATGTTAGTCTTAGGTAGTCGTCATTTTGAAAGTGTGGTGAATGACTTAATTCACTTTCTTTGAGCTGAGAAGCCTCATTGTCTAGATGATTCATGATTGTTTGTGCGTTGGCTAGGTTTAAGCACTAATCTAGGTTTTGATCTAGATTTTGATGGTCAGACTGAAATTAGAAATGGTACTCACTCATGAGTTGACCTTCACTTGAAATGTCATGTTAAAACAACATGTTTATTGGATCTTAGGCTCTGATACCAAGAAATGTCATGTGCCAAATCCTAGCAAATGGCAATCACAATGGAAGTAAAGCTGGTAGCAAGAAAAGCTACAAGGCATTTATGATAGCATATCCATAAGAAGCAAATGACACAAGGATCTCCATGGAATCACAATAGAAATGAGCAAATAATTACAAAGAAAATGGACAAGGGAATGTATTCATGTAGATAAGGCACATGAGAATCATAGCAATGGAAATCCCCAAAGCTCGTATTCACAAAGAAGAAGCCCAGAGCTCTCTCATTTGCAAATGAGCCAAAAGATTCTAAAATTGATGTCTCGTGCCTATTACCTCACACGTGTGAACACAAGCATTTTAAAAACATTCGTACATTTGAAAAAAGAAGAAGTTTGTATACAGTAAGACTAGGTTGCTACCCTGACAAATAATGTTTATATTGGGATTTACTAGAAAAGCCCATCGGTGAACCATTATGAAGGCTCACACTAAGACTAGAAACACTCGCCAGCTCAATTTTAAGTAATCCAAGGTGATCAGCTAGTGGAACATACTTCCATAGGCTAATGCTAGTTTTTTTTTAAAAAGTCATTTTATTATTTTGGCCCCAATGATCGGGGTTTAAGCACTATTTTTATTAGAATTATTTATTTAGTGACATTTGAGGGGGCTTTGCAGTGACGGGACCTCTCTAATTTAGAGTGAGCTTAATGTCTTGATCTAGAATCCATCCTAGGGTGATTAAGATGACAAGATTAAATCAGTGATCATGCGGGGGCTTGGTGGTGATTTAGTCTTCCCATCTTAGTTTTTCCAGAATTTGACGTCACTTTTGTATCCATTGTCATTGTTTTTGTAGGATAGTGAGCGCAGTATAGTAAAGTGCCAGATATAGCATCGAATTGGTATGTCCCATGCTACTTTTGTAGTGGAACAATTAGCCACACGGGCTATTTGTGAATGTTTGAGATTTGAGATTTGACAACTATTGCTTTGTCTTTTTTATCTTCCCAACTGGTCAACGAATTTGGTTCTATTGGTTCAGAAATTAAACCACCTACTTATTCTTGTAGTTTCTTTTCTATTGAAATCATCCTCATCTTAAGCATCTATTGTGAAAGTCATCACTGTTGAATTTGTTGATCAATCAATCTTAGAGATCGAATAAAGAATGAATGCAAACAAGCAAGAATTTTTGGCATTCCAAATTATAATCACAAATAAGAAAAAAATAAGTGGTTTTGAAACTCTCTAATATATTGCTCTGATACCATTGTTGAGATATGAGATGCTCGACAGAAGGGAGCTCCCTCGATAAGCCTGTGGCGAAAACGCTTCTCTCCTTTGGAGGAGACCTTGAGATTCTGATATATGGAATCAATCAGCTGTTCTAAGTGATTCATTAATTGCATGTTAGCTCGTTATCATGATTTTTATCTTCTCGTAGATATCATACTCAAGCATATGAGACAACAATGATGAATGTAACAAGTTAGGCATCTATGATAGACATGCATTCTTTGTTCTAATATGTTGACATTAGTCATGGAAATCAAGTGGTTCTGATTTACAAAAATATAAAGCAAACATGCAGTAAACAATAACCACAATGTACAGAAAATAGAATCAAATCCCACAAGTATATGTAGCAAATGAATCTATATGTCGAAGCTACTTGGAAGTGTTCATCATATCATTAAATTCTAAATGAAAAGTATGCTTTTTTTCAGTCTATGCATGAGCGATCAAGTACTAAGACATTTTATTGAGTTTCCAAGTGTGCTAGTGTTCAAACACAATGATCTTCCTATTTGTCGTTGATCTCTTATTATTGTTGGATTTCATTTCTTCAATCATTTTCTAATAGAAACTACTCCACAATTTTACTTGCATTTTTGAGACAATGTCAAAGGATTCAAGACCGTTTACAGAAATACACATATTGTCGACACAATGTCGACCTAAAATGATTATTCGATGGTTATCAAATAACAACTTCATCAAATTTGGTTGTGGAGTCTTATCCATTATATTTCAGGTCCAATCCGTTGGGGCTGTGCCATCAACAACTATAAATAGATCAGTAGATTACTTCATTCATAAGAGTTTAGATTTCAAGTTTTAGGAGCATTCTTCTCCTTCTCCTCTCTGTTCTGCCATAGGTGTAGATTGATCGTTAATAAGCTATCGCGATTACAGATTGTGTATGAGCAAAATTTATAGTAGAATTAGATGCGCTATTATTATAGTCCAATCAGAGTAGACAACACATTTATTTTTTGTCATTCAACAATACATACGACATTTGACAATTAATCACTCTTAATATCAAAGATCATTCTATCAGTCATATTCGAAGCGCTCGAACTTCCTTAGAAGCTTGAAATATTCCAAGCACTCTCTATGACATTAGAGATGTGACTGCCACAAACTTCATTTGAGGAAAATGTTTCTGACATTAGTTGGAAGATTGTCGAATTTTCAAATCGAAAAAGCAATTACTCGCAATGCGTCTTCAAAATTTCGGTTTCGCTTTCGCACACATTCCAGTAGAACTTTGTAAGAAGCTAGATATTACTAGTTTTGAGTCTATCTTTGTTGGATACTATTCGAATCATAAAGCTTATAGGATTTACAATCCAGTAACTAAAGAGATTATTTTTAGTATAGACGTTATCTTTCTCGAAGATTCGTTTGTCAATCTCATGGGAAAGGAGAAAGTTACAGATGTTGAATTACTATCTTATATCGCATTAAGTTCAAATCTTGACTCTACTTTAATCAATGATTTGGAAGACAACTCAAGAAAGCCACACTAGCCAGAAAAGCCAAGTCTTCGAAGATCGAATCAAAACAGGTTTCGTCCCGACATATTTATCGATAACTCCATAGCCACTTGTTATTTTGTCGAGGAGCCAACTAGTTATTTGAAGGCAATTTCTAGTCCAGATGTAGATCAATGCAAATTAGCGATGGACAAAGAGTATCAAATTTCTCTTATCAAAAACCAGACATGGACTGTTACGGATCTGCCAGATGGTATGAACATCATTTCTTACAAATGGGTTATCAAGTCAAGTACAAAGTCGATCGATGGGAGATAAGATTAGTTGCCAGAGGATTCTCCCAAATCCTAAATGTTATCTATTCAATAACTTTCAGTCCTGTGGTCCAAACATTCGTTGATCAATCTTTTACTTTAATTTATGGTAGTGGCAAATCTAGAGATTCACTAGATGGATGTACAAACTGGATTTTTACATGGAGTGTTGGAGGATTTGCAGATTCCAAAACAACTCTAAACCTATTTAATAATTGAGAGAGATTTGTCACCCTTCATGTGTAAGTCCAACCCTGAGTTGCAGCGGATCATGATCTGGAAGGATTTTGTTCCGGATCGTGCGATTCGGAACGTGCACGTTTCGGGACCAGAAACAATGTTTCGGAACGGGTTAAAAATTGCAAATTTTTTTTATGTAGGCCGCGAGCAGACAGCCTGCAGCCCACATAAAAAAATTTGCCTTCTCAGAGTTGGAGAATGAGAGAGAGCACAGACATGCTCATGCTGTTAGTTTTTTCCATTATTGCTTGTACCAAAAGATAGGAATCTCATGTCCCTTTTCCATGTGTTTTTGACTCTTTTTTGCAAACTAGCTTATACTGATTTGATTGAGGAGCAATTTTAGGCTAAACTGTGTTCCTTCATGCCTACAAACATCCTTGTGCTATTAGTTTCGGTTTTTATCGCTTGTAGAGAAAGTTTTCGGTGGCATGCCCAAATCACATGTGTTTTAGGGTTTAGGATTTACGGATCTTGTAGGCATGCCATTGAGTTGCAGTATGAAGCTGCACTATCTTTCTTCATTGCAATGGGATGCTTGTTCTGAGGGGTTTAGGGTCCAGGACATGTTTTGCAGCTTACACCTCTTGTCGATGCAACAAAATGACAAATTTTTTTGACGTTGGGTTTAGGGTTGTTGTAACTTGTAAGCGATTGAATTATGTGAATGCATGTGTGGAATCCGAATGTTGTTGCTATCCCATCTCGGTGAGACCAGGACACAAAGAAGCTTGCTAGAGTTAGTTTGATGTCTAAGTGCCTGTGCGAGAGTTCCCAGTGAAAAAAAGATGGGAAAGTACCAAAGAACCCTAGCAGACACCAAAATTTTCAGCTCTAGTGGGCAAGAACTCTCGCAGAGGATTCTGAAGTTCCATCTCATAGAGACAAGGACACAGAAAAGTCTGCGAGAGTTAGTTTGATTCCAGTGAGCAAAAACTTGGATTTAAGTGCTAAAAAATCACTAAAAATTGAAGATCCAGCAAATCCTTCCAGGAAGAACTCTCGCAGATCCTCTCAAACGATTCAGAATATTCATTTCCATCAGTGATGAAGCCTGTGAGAGTTAGTACAGAGATTAGTTACCTCTTGCAGAGAATTCCATAGTGAGATTTGACCCAGATCCAGCTACTGTGATCCTTGAGAGAGTTACTTCCCAAATATCTGAGAGATATCAAGTTTTTTATCTACAAAAACAGCTAAAAAAACCCTCGCACAGCCAACCCTCGCACAAGAAAACCCTCGTAGACTAGATCAGTGGAAAGATCTACACCATATCCAGCTACTGTCAAAATCTCAAGTCAATCAGTGCAAGGAGTAAGAAGTTATCAAGGAAAAACCACCGTAAAAGGCCTAAATTTCACTTCCGGCTGATCAGATCGATCAGATCCTTAAGATCCATACTGCATCCCAGTGAACAAGCAAGATCCAACCACTTTGGAACCCACCATTGGATGAATCTGAGATTGATACAATCAATAGCACGAAGGATAGCAAATCAAGCACCACACCTTCCCATATTAGCAGCTGTGCAACAAGAGGCAGAACCGGAACCAGCACCAATGGAACCAATGGGCCAACCCGTACATGTCGCTCCCTTGCAAGCAGTCCGGAGAGCACCACGGATGGAAATACCAAAATACGACAGATCATCAGATCCCATTCGATTCCTCCATATCTATGAGCAAGCTTATGAAATCTATGGCGAACGGATACGTGTGGAAAAGCTGATGTTGTTCCCCATGTCCTTATTGGCAGTGGCTCAGGATTGGTTTTTCAACCTGTCAAAGGAAGAAAAATCCACTTGGGAAGTGGTTAAAGCGGCTCTCATTATGCGCTTTAAACCAAGGAAGTTCCTGGAAGACCCATTTCTCTTGATGAGTAAAGTCCAGATGGGAAAACGAGAAAGGGTCAGGGACTATATTGAACGGGTCAAACATCTACGATCCGAGTGCAGTGTAGCCCTAACTCCCGATCACGCGGTGATCATGTGGTTTCTAGTCGGACTACCACGAAGCATCAGAAGAGAATTGAAACGACGGGAGTAGTACGCTACTCTGCAAGAAGCTATGGAAGATGCCATTAGGGAAGAGGACGAG
The DNA here is from genome assembly GCA_029204225.1 of Diphasiastrum complanatum. Taxonomy (NCBI): domain Eukaryota; kingdom Viridiplantae; phylum Streptophyta; class Lycopodiopsida; order Lycopodiales; family Lycopodiaceae; genus Diphasiastrum; species Diphasiastrum complanatum. The sequence continues at coordinate 43,633,261 of CM055104.1, forward strand.
GGATCTGACGACGAATATCCATCCACCCATACTCCTACTCCCTCGATAGCATCGTCATCATCAAACACATCCGCTCTACCCACAGAACTGTTGTTGGAGAAAATGACAAAATTACACAAACAACAATTGGAGCAACTTACGGCACAGTTTGACCAGAAACTGAAAGCCTTACAGGGAGTTGTAGCAGTAACGCCACATCAACCGGAACCGAACCAACTACAGTATCCACGACGGGAGAATGTATGGTGTTTAGTGTGCATGCAAAACCATACAGCGAACGAGTGTCCGGTCATAAAGCAAAATCTGAGACTGACACATAGATTATGCCATCTGTGTAATGCAACATCGCACGATACGACATTTTGCCCCTTTAACCCCCGGAGTGTTCAACAGAAGAGAAGTCCTTATCAGACTTCTTATTCATATCATCAAGGGACACCAAATGCAGCACCGAGGTATGGCGCACCGAATCAGCGACAGCATATGGCCTTACCTGCACCACCAGTGCCAACCAATCAACAAGTGGCCCATGTAAATCTGACAACAGCAGAACCAGAGATGCAAGTACCACCTCAACCTGAGCAGCAACAATGGTGCAGACCAGATGTATGGATCTTGTCATAAATGAATCTTTTATGGCCTATGCAGCTCAAACTCAGCGTCAAGACGGAAGAAATTACGGCTGTTACGGATGCGACGAAGGACACAGAATTGCAGAATGTCCCTACAAGGGACAATATACATCCTTCTGTCAAGAATGCGGTTATGGACACTGTTACAAGAATTGTCCATTTAAACCTAGAACCAGTGCACCTCTCAACTTCATTGCGATACAACAACCAGCAGTTCCAACAGAGATGCCATCGGAAAGACACCAATTCCATGCTCCTATGTTAGCCGTCATGCGAGCACAGAAGAGGAAGGAAGTGGCTCCCTCACCACCACCCTTGGTCACTGATGACCAGCCCTCAACTTCAGTGCCATATCCAAATGTGAGGGAAGAAAGAAGACAGTACCAGAAAATATGACACTGGGTACAAAAGGCACAAGCGGAGAAAAAAGAGCAGGAAAGAGACAATCCCACGGAACCTCCAGTTGGCGGCGAACGGGAACCGCAAGCCGGCTCACCACTGTGCACTGATCAGAATGATCGGTTGCACCAACATAAACCACCTTTTCACATGGTGGAGCCCAAGGAACCACGCACCGAAAGGCTCACACTTTTACTGGCGAGCCATGTTAGTTTACCACTCGGGGAACTACTACGGATTGCACCACAAGCGAAAAGCCTTCTAGCTAAATGGGCCAAAGAGGATGAGGAACCAGTAGCACCTGAGCCCATATATTGTACGGGCTATGAAGAAACAAGTAACGTCCTCCACATCGGGGCATCATGGGAAAGTGACGAACACAACATCACTTTGTCGATCAAACACAAGAGATACGAGGATGAGGCAACAATAGTAGATGCAGGATCAGGTGTCAATTTGATCTCCACTACTTTGTATGAAAAGTGGGGTCTACAAGGGTTGAAGCCAACAAGATTCGCCATCAATCCTGTGTGAAACCAAAAGGTGTAGTTGTCGATATCCCTGTAAAAATAGTGGGCATGTAGTTTGTGATCACTTTTATAGTCATGGATATACCTGAATCTCCAACTGCATACCGTGTGTTACTGGGAAGACCATGGTTGAGGACTGCGCAAGTAGTACACAATTGGGCTACGGGGAAACTCACCTTCGAGAACATAGAGCAGGCTGTAAAGGTTGATCCAACCACATGGGTGGTGAAACCTATTGCATCCAATGCTGATGACGGATCATCCACGACAGACCACAAGATTGATCACCCAAGGCCAGCCAAGGGAGGTCACTATGATTCAGAGACGGATGTCGTAAGATGGATGGATGCATTAGCAACTACTGACTGCCGGACATGTCAATATGAATCAGATCCTGAACCCAGTACATCTTCACCCAAGTGTTACAATATGGACACACCAATCACATTTGGGGTGAATATGATAAACGTAGCATGGCTGTCAGTGGAACCTATTGAGAACCCAGTGGACGATGATTTAGTCCCTTGGCAACATGCTTTAACTTATAATAAGGAGATTGAGCTGACTGATGGGCAGGTCCTACATCACATGGACCCAGATCATTATGGAATCAAGAAAGTACCAGCTCAACCATCGCAAAAGTCTGCTATGGCGAAAGTCTCAAGGATCGATCCACCCAAGGCACATGCGAATAAGAAGAATCAGTTGAAGCAACGCTACAACCAGGTGATCCGATGGAGTGATTTACCTAAAGAGGCGATAGCTACGGTAGATGTTAATATCCGCAACCATAAGGCGAATGTCGCGGCAGTTCCGATGAAAGACAACAAGGACGAATCCACCAAAATGACAAAAAAGAGCAAAAAGAAAGTGTTGGATTCCTTGAAGTCAATCAAGATGGACTCGAATATAGTGTCATCTTCTACACAGGTGACAAAAAATCAAAAGATGACCAGTCGGGCTAAGATCAATATGCTGAAAGAGGAATCTCGACGAGCTCCAATTCACAAGATGCCTGAAACTTTCAAGAATTATACCTTGGACGACGTGATAATTATGATGCCACAAGCTCAAGAGAACCTGATCAAAGTCAGGCACCAGTGGAACAAGTCTTCGAGGGACCTGCGCGAACACAGCCGATGAACCTTGCCGAGCTAGGTGAAGAAGAAAAGATAGTGCATGTGGGAGAGCAGTTAACGCCCACACAATTCAAGAGACTACGATCCTTGTTGGTGGAGTATAAAGACTGTTTTGCCTAGAGTTATAGTGTTCTTAAGGGCATTCCACCAACAGTAGTCCAACACACCATACCCTTGGTGGATGGAGTAGCCCCCAAGATAAGCCATTACTACCGCTGCAACCCGAATTATATAGAGCTAATCAAGTAGGAGTTGCAAAAGGTGATGGATGCAGATTTCATTTATGAAATCGAGCACACGGAATGGGTATCGCCGATAGTCGTAGTACCCAAGAAGAACAACAAAATGCGAATTTGTGTGAATCTGAAGGCACTAAATGCAGTCACCAAAAAGGACCATTTTTCTTTATCATTTACAGAAAGTGTCCTCGACATAGTAGCTGGCGCCAAAGCCTACAGTTTTCTAGATGGCTTCAGCAGCTACAACCAGGTGAAAATAGCCCCCTAAGACCAATACAAGACAACATTTGCCACGGAATGGGGAACTTATGCCTATAAAGTGATGCCATTCGGAATTTGCAATGCCCCAAGCAATTTCCAACGAGTCATGCAGGCGGCATTCAAAGAATATTTGCAAAAATTTCTGGAAATTTTCTTGGACGATATGTGCGTGCATGGGCCAGATTCAGAACATTATCCAATTTGGAGAAGGTGTTACAAAAATGCCGCGACTTTCAGATCTACCTGAATCCAGAAAAATATCAATTTTGGGTGACACATGGCTTGATTCTCGGCCATATAGTGTCAAGACACAGGATCGCCATAGACCTATCAAAGATTAGGATCATTGTTGATCTACCACCACCAGGGATGATCTGCGATGTCTACATCTTCATGGATCATTCTAACTATTATAGGATCTTCATTCGGGATTTTGTGGAGTTAGCCAGACCAATTTACAAACTCACAATGGATCCACATTGGAATGAGAAAGCCCTAAAGGCTTTCCAAAAGCTTAAGGATGCATTGGTTTCAGCACCAATCTTGCGCCCACCCAATTGGTCCATTGAGTTTAATGTGCATACGGACGCATCGAAGTATGCAGTTGGAGCAGTCTTAACCCAGCCAGGTGAACACAAAAAGGATTTTTCAATCCGATTTGCAAGCCGATAGCTCAGTGATACAGAAATGAATTATTCAACCACAAAGCAGGAAGCACTGGCAATAATCTATGCGGTTAAGAAATTTCGGCACTGCTTGATGGCCACACATTTCGCTTTTTATACGGACTAGCAACCCTTGCTCTATCTTGTTAACAAAACTTGCAACACCGGGAGAATCACCAGATGGCTACTTCTGTTGTTGGAGTTAAATTTTTGGATAGTAGTTCGCAAGGAAAAAAAACACTACATGGCAGATTATGTGTCGCGAATCAAGGGAAAGGAGGTTGCAACCCAACCCGACGATGAGCTGGCTGTTGCTGCCTTATTTTATGTAGACACAGTACCAGAATGGGCTGCCGACATTGTTGAATATCTAATGTGGGGCCAACCAGACAAATCACTACCAAAGGCGGATCAGCAGAAATTGATCTTGAAAGCTAGACCTTATCAGCTGATTGTCGGCCAGTTGTATCGAAGAGGACCAGACGAGATTCTTCGGTGGTGTATTCTCCCCCATGAGGACACCCAGATCATTTTGCTTTCACATGAAGGCATGGGTGGAGGCCATCCTGCATCCAACATTACAGTTCGCAAGATCCTGCAATCAGGATGTTGGTGGCCAACGATTCATAAGGATACGAAGGAATACTTGAGAAAGTGCGATGTGTGCCAAAGGGCGAGAAGACCAACGAGATTAAATTATGACCTACTGCAACCGGTCTTAACCCAAGCACCATTCGAAAAGTGGAAATTGGATTAAATCGGTCCAATTCACCCTGCAGCAAGGAGCTCCCAGGCTCGATACATAATCATAGCCATGGACTATCTCACCAAGTGGGTCGAATCCAAGGTAGTAAGAGTAGCTGATGCTAGGACCACTGCCAAGTTCCTTTATGAAAATATCATTGTGCACTTTGGATGCCCGGTGGAGCTAGTCAGCGATCGCGGAAGTCATTTCATCAGTGAGACCATCAAGGTCCTGTTGGAGGAATTCTTCGTGATCCATAGAACCAGTACGCCTTATTATCCTCGTGGTAATGGGCAAGCAGAATCATCCAATAAGATCCTGTGTAGTGTGCTCACGAAAACAATTGAAGCTAGCAGATCAGATTGGAAACATAAGTTGCATGCTGCTCTGTGGGCATTCAGGACAACATATAAGAGAAGCACTGATCAAACACCTTTCCAATTGGTATATGGTCAAGATGTTGTAATGCCAGTAGAGTTTCTAGTTCTTTCATTAAGGATTGTTACAACGCAACATCTGAATGAATCCAAATCTCTAAAACTACGCCACGAAGCTCTACATAAACTCTGTGAAACACGCTTACTAGTTGTGCATGCACTGGCAGCTAAAAAGGAAAGACGCAAGGCATGGCACGATCACAGGTTACAAAAGAAGGATCTTCGCTCTGGAGATCTGGTCCTGATGTATAAAACCAAGGTGATGAAGGGGAAATTAAAATTCACAAACGAAGGTCTTTATCGGATCAAGGAAATTCTTAATCATGGAGCTGTGAATTTAGAGAAGCTAGATGGGACACCATTCGATACACCCATCAATGGTAGTCGGTTGCACAAGTACTGGCCACCACAGTGAGATAGATCCAGATTGGTTGTGGCACATTACGAAAAGCTATTCTGATAGACCATCATCACTAGATCTAGGTAAGTCCCATGTGCTATGCTTAGCAATTGACTCCATCTCCTCTCCCATGGCCTTGACCCAAATGTCATCATCCTTCGCTTCACCATAAGTCGAAGGTTCTTTGCTTTGAATAATGCTAGATAAGAGAGCATAATTTGCTTCATACCTTTCAGGTAGTGTCTTCTCTCTTGTTGATCTTCGTAGCTCTCCCTGGCTAGATGATCCTGCAAAGTCATCCATGTCGCGGCTCTCCAACAATCTCTCAAACCACTTAGGGAGCTTCCTGTCAGGTGATCGGCTTCCTGGTGAAAATGTATCCCATGGTACATCCTTCTCCTTGCGTTTGTCACCTGCAACTTCAATCCTTTTTGCACCAAAAGGTTTGTCCCTACCTCTCCAACCTGTCTCTTGAGGTTGAGTAGTAGTATCTTGATATGTATCCTCATGTTCATCACTCGGAAGGTCAATGAATGGATCATCATCAGGTGGTATCCTCACTATACCATTTTTCCCACTGGATGTGTCTATCTTCTTAGCATTCTCGTCTTCATACATCTTGGATTCATCAAAGATAACATCACGGCTTATATAGATTTTGTTTTCCACTGGATCAAAACATCTATAGCCCTTCACACGATCATCACATCCTAGGAATATGCACTTGATAGCTTTTACATCAAGTTTACGTCTCTCTTCCTTAGGAATGTGTACAAAGGCCTAACATCCAAAGATTCGCAAGTGGTTCACCTTTGGCTTCTTCTTCGTGAATGCTTCCTCAGGTGTTATCTTTGGTATGGCAATGCTAGGACTTTTATTTTGAAGATAGACTGCCGTGCTACATGCTTCTGACCAAAAATCTTTTGGTAGTTTCATCTCAGCTAGCATAGATTTGGCACTTTCCACAATCGTACGATTCTTGCGCTCAGCTACACCATTGAGAGCGGGAGTATGAGCTTGCGTAAATTGTCTTTTAATCCCACATTGATCACAAAGATCATTGAAGTCATTAGACTTGTACTCACCTCCACTATCTGATCTTAGGACTTTGATCTTCCTACCTGTTTGATTTTCAACCAATGCTTTGAAGCTCTTGAAGTTATCAAATGCATCTGATTTCTTCTTCAAGAAGTAGATCCACGTCTTACGTGACATATCATCAATAAAGGTCATGAAATAGAAGGATTTACCTAAGGACATGGTCCTCATAGGCCTGCATAAAATCTGTGTGGATTAAATCCAGGATGTTCTTTGCTCTTGCAACACCCCCTTTATTGAACTTCTCTCGATGCTGCTTCCCATATACACAAGATTCGCACATCAATTTCAAGTGATCTTCTATGCTAGGCAATCATGTTACCATCTCCAATTTTCTCATCAAATAGAGGCTTCCCAAGTTTAAGTGACCAAGCCTCTTATGCCACAACTCAGTTTGCAATGGAATGGATGATACAAGTCCATGTTGTAGCATTCAACCTGTACAATTTTGTATTGGGCTCCCTTACTCCATCCGCAATAACTTTGAGCTTTTGGTTCACATCTTTCACAAAGCAATGATCATGGGTGAATTCTATTTTCAACTTTTGATCAGTAATGACTCCAACAGAAAGTAGATTTTTCTTCAAACCTGGTATGTAAAGTACCTCCCTGATCATCCTGCTTTTGCCATCAGGTAGTTGGATTGAAATGGTGCCTATCCCTTTGATCTTGCACACCTCATCATTTGCTTGTAAAACAGATGTTCCATTATCCAACACCTTCAAACTACTAAACCAATTCTTGTTACTTTTCCTATGTCTTGTGCCTCCCGAGTCAATATACCATGCTTGATCATCTTGATTAGATGACAATGCAGATATGAATATACTAGAGTCTTCAATCTCACCCTCATCGACAAGGTTACCTGCTTGTTTTGGTTTCCCCTTGCCTTGTTCCGCCAGGAATTTGCGACATTCACTCTTCCAATGGCCCTTTTTACCACAATGGAAGCACTTGCCTTTCTTCTTAGTTTTACTGGAAGATTCCTCATCCTCATGAGACTTGGCAAATTGCTTCTTAGACCTCTTCATGCCCTTGCCCTTGCCTTATTTTTGGCGTGTCGCAAGTGCCTTTCGTCGTTGCTCTTCCTGCATCAAGATTCATGTGAGCTCGTCAAAGGTTGGCAATCTTTCTCTTGATGCTATTCCGATTACAAACATCTAATAGGGTTCTGTAATGCCGCACAATGCATTGTGCACTAGCTCCACATCACATATGCACTCACCAATAGAATGCAGTTCATCTCTCATTGTCTTGATTCTGGTCATGTACGTTTGAATGTGCTCTCCTAGCTCCATGCAGGCACTATTCAACTTTGACTTTAGAAACATGATTCTTGACGGATTTGATGTCTCGAATTGCTCCTTTAGCACATCCCATCCCTGTCTAGGTGTAACAGCATCACAAATGTGGGTAATGATGTGATCTTTCACTGACAAGTTAATGAAGGTCAAAGCTTTCCTCATCTTTTTGTCGAACACTTTGATATCTGCTTCATTTGGTGGCCTCCTCTCATCACTTGTGATGACTTCCCACACGTCTTTCTCCATCAGTATTTTTTCATTTTAAATTTCCACACTACAGAGTTGGAAATCCCGTCCAATTTGCTACTTTCACTCAAAATGGACTCTCCCATGTTTGCCATCGCAAAATTGCTTGAAACTTCTGCCTTAGGCTAAGAACAGTATGTCGAGGCCAACAGTGATGTCAGAAGTTGAAAATAATGACCTGCACTTTTTCCCTTACCAGGCCACTCGCCGCTTTTCCACCAATTTGAAAGCCAAATCGGCGTCGCCTTCCGAAATGCACTCAATTGACAACTCCCAACAACGTGCCCAGTGGAATGGTGAAATCACTTCTAGCGTACTCCGAACACTTTCTCTGCTGCAATCACTTTGTTTTGTTGTACCGTACTTGCAGGTATAGTCTGGGTGCCCTTCGTTTGGAGGTTATAGCCTTTCATTTGGGTCAAAACGGGCAAAGGACCCAAAAATAGGGACTTTTCTAGTTTTTGAACTATTTCTTCACCTTGAAGAAACTTCACTCTTCACTTGTGAAGGGACCCAACTCCAATTTTAGTATGAAAATTTTTAATGAAGTTGAAGGCCAAAAAGCACTTCACTTCTTTAGGGCCCTGTTCAAAGCCCATCCAAAGGCTGAACCAAATCTTGTGGTCCACGTTTCTCTCCCATCACAAGTTCTGGACCGTCGATGCATCTGACACCTCATCCAAAGGTCCAAACTGCATCTGGGCATTGAACCGCGCTCCTACAATCGCTATGGCCTTCCAGACACTACAACACCCATCGCATTGGGCGCGCGTGAGCTGTCCGCTCTCTCTCACGGCTTCCTCCTTTCTTCCTACCAGCTATGGTTGCCAAGCCTTGGATCAAATCTGGCTCGCTTACTAACTCGCGGCTCCACACGGCCTCTTCAGACCTGATTCGCACTGCTAGGGTGCCCTCGTCTGAGTTTTTACAGCTTGCAAAACGGATTAGTATAGAGAGAAATCTCTGTCTTTGTGCTCCCAAACCCCAGACCAGAGTTTTTCACACAAATTTGTTCTTGGCTTCCAATTCACAGTGTTCTGACAAGCCTATCCTCTTCCTCTGAGGTCGCCCTATTGCTGGAAAGCTGATGCTTCAATCTGTTCATCAAACGGTATCCGATTGAATGCACACTGACTGCAAACACCAAATAGCCTGCTTCGGAATTTCAAAATTCCGTTTTCTGAGGTTCTGATTCAGCCGACAACCCTTGTCTCTGAATCCTACACAGCCTCAAGCTCACCAAGCTTCTGTGTGCTAAACTCTCTACATCAGTGTTTTTCCTTCCGTCTTCAACCTGCCGTAAACCCCGAACTCTCAGAAGACTGCTTTTCTCCCGAAGCTCTCTTCAACAACGACACTGTACTGTGTACACTCCCTGTACGACTCTGATACCAACTTAGAATTTGCTTTGCACATGAACACAGATCATGCTACACAATAACACAGACAGAAAACACTCTCCACAACAAGCTCACATAGCAACTATATTTCTCAAAATGAAATTACACTGTACATATAGTTGTTCACTCAGGCAATCCATGCATGACTCGTCGACTTGCCTCGTGGCGAGGCCAACTGATCCTTATCCACTATAGGACCCACAGTACAGTAACACAACGATTCTACTTTAATTCTAACTGATTGGACTATAGATATTTATAGCAGAAAGTCAACATCAAGTTACGTCTTTGTATTCAACAAAGGTCTTGTTTCTTGGAACAACAAGAAGCAAAATTCGAGTACATTATCTTCGACAAAAGGCCGAATACATTGTCATTGCACATGCTACAAAATAAGCTATTTGGTTAAGGCATCTATTGTCGGACATCATTCTTAGTCAGTTACAAGCAAATTCCGTCTTTTGTGACAATCATAGTACAATTGCTTTATCTGTGAACAAAATGGAGATCATTCTATTTTTTGCAGAACAGAGTTCATGACAATGGATATATTCACTAAAGTCTTATCATTCGACAATCATTCTAAGTGAGGAGTATGCTCAACTTAATACTTCAAATTTTATGAGTTCAAATAAAGGGGGAGTGTTGGATTTCATTTCTTCAATCATTTTGTAATGTGGAGCTACTTTGCAGTTTTACTCACATTTTTCAAACAATGTCGAAGGACTCAAGACCATCAGAAGTACATGTATTGTCGATACAATGTCAAGTAGACCTGAAACGATCATTTGAGGGTTATCAATAATGACTTCATCATATTTGGTTGTGGAGTTTTGTCCATTATATTTCGAGTCCAATCCTTTTTCTCCACGTGGCACCTGCCAGGTGACGGCGCATTCTGTTAGGGCTGAGCCATCAACAACTATAAATAGATCAATAGATTAGTTCATTCATAACAGTTTAGATTTCAAGGTTTAGGAGCATTCTTTTCCTTCTCCTCTCTGTTCCACCATAGGCGTAGATTGATCGTTAATAAGCTATCGCGATTAAAGCTTGTGTATCAACAAAATTTATAGCAAAATTAGATGCGCTATTATTATAGTGCAATCAGAGTAGACAACATATGTATTTTTCATCATTCAGTAATACATACTACATTCGACAATTCGATGCATGACTTGGTCTTATTGTTTTTGTTATTCGTGCTATTCGATCTGAGTTCTGATAATTAGCAATGAAGTGATCGTTCTTTATCATTCATTTTCCGAACTTGTGAATAATAGTAAGTTGTGTTTATGATACTATCGAAATAGTTTTATTGTTACATTAATTACTGTTTTTCCTATACTCAAACTATCATTGTCGAATGGTGATTCGACTCAAATGTAGCTTATTTTCACTTTCCAACAATTATTTCAGATAGATTCAATCCTATTGTGTTTATTTCTCTCTATGTTTTTATATATGTAGCTTAACTAGAGAGCGTTACAAGTAACCTAATTCTGTAAACAATGTGTTTACACTAATAGATTATTTACTAGAATTGATTTAAGCTAAATTGGTCATGAAAGTTAATTTATTTTCATTTGAATAGTATTCGGACCTTGTGTGAACATCTTCGATTCAAATTTTGTTCAAATATTATTCGACACTCTTTTGATTTGAATTATTCAAATCTTCTTTGATTCAAATTTGGACCTTATTCACATCTCAGAAGTGTTTGTGCTTTTTGGCAAAAATAGACCACTATTCCTGTCACACACTGATAGACGATTTTTTTTACAGTGATCATGTATGGAAATCACTACACATTAACTATGAATCAACCACTTGATCTATACTATTCTAGGACAATAGAATTCATGGTATTTCTATAAATAAAGTCTAAAATCATCATCTTGAAAAGAGTATCATGTTGGTAAAAGTCACATTACAAGCTCCTAAGCTGTAGACTCAAAGTTTCTTTAGAAACTTTTTGATGTTGATGCATCATTGAGACATCGGGCATATATGTTAAAAAAAAAGACTTAATTTTCTTTGCTAGTTACAACTTGCATGTGGAAGTGCATCTAAAGAGTTCTAGCAAGAAAAAGTCCTTAGCAATGTGCAAAGCAATTTGTGCACACATACCCTTATAATTTAGGAAACTAACTTTAATGTTAACTTTTGCAAAAATTTCATTGACCAACTTGAACACATAGTATTGCCTTTTGCAAGGCAATGACACAAACTTGCTAGATGAAAACTTAGTAGGCTTTTCTATGTGGATTACAAATATTTGGGTGGCCAGCTCATTGCCATGGTAGTATGACAACTAGCTTAGAATGACAATTTGGTCGAGGAGAGTATTTCCAATGGCATCTTACATGGTAGCTTGGGTCCCACCCTCATCCAAGAGTGGTGGATAGCTCATGAATGGTGGAGACATGATGTGGAGAGATGAGGTCTTTAGCACCAATAAGTCCCAGCTTCATTCATGAGTAGTGGAGACCAACGTTGTGGGTGGGTGTTAAAATTTTCCTATTGAGTGCTAGTAATATCGTCTTTAGTTTTTATACCTCATCCACCAGTAGTGGAGACCAATGTTGGGTGAGTGTTAAAATTTTCCTATTGAGTGCAAGTAATACCGTCTTTAGTTTTTATAAAGACCAACCAAGCATCCATCAATATAAACATGTTCTACAAGTTGCTCGTTGGTTTAAAGTAGACTAGTATTGCATGGGAATAGTACTAGCCATTTATCTACTCTAGTATGAATGTGTAAAAAATGTTGAAAGTAACACTTTATTTTTTGTAGTATGCAATTATTGAAAGGAATGACATTAATCAAATGCAAAATGCACATGATCTAAAAAGCCAATAATTAGTTGGTGCCTACCAATGTATTTGGGGGAACCATGAATAGAATGTTTTACATTTATAAATCCCAATGAATAGAATGTTTTACATTTATAAATTCTGGATACCATGAAAATATTGATATTACATTTGAGATCATAGCAAAATCCATATTTTTACCCTTAGTCTAAATATTGATATGAGTATCGATTGCCGGCCCTACTATCATAAAATCTATATACAAGCCAGGTCGGTTCCTTCATGCTTAGGTTGATTTCTAAGTTGATACAAGCATGACATAGATCATCAATTCATATACGAGTCGAGGTGGTTCCTTGATACTAAGGTTGATGTCCGAATTGATAAGATCATGGCACCTATATACTTGCCCAACAATGCTCATTGCAATCTTGAATCTCAACCCATGGGATCACAAAGCACTAAAGCTGGGTGGGCGAGCCAACATGGAGGACACACCATCTCACCAAGTGTAAGAAGGTACCAGTGCTCAAATACAAACAACCCAATTGTTGAAATTCAAATTTTATCGTTTCATTTTAGATTTATAGGCTTTTTATACGGCTCAAAATTAGTTGCTTTTGGTTATAAATCTTAGGTATTAAAGTTTTTATTTTAACGTTTTATCGATTTCATAATAGGTTTGTGGGTTTTTTATAAGGTGAGTTTGAAACTTTGTTACGAGCAGTGGAAGATAACGGTGGATATTCAGGAGCGAAGCCATGCAAAGATGCTGTGGAGGGCATGTATGGTGCACTGTTGGATGAGAGTGGGACACTGGGAGGCAAGGCAGTGTGTGGTTGGGAATAGGCTATGTCACAATTTGCTCCACATGACCATGGATGGATGGGATGGGCTCCCAAGACCCGGCCCCCACCCCTTGGGGTCCCTAGGGGCATGGGTCCCGACACCCACCGCCAGTTTTCACAGGTCACCCACTCCTGGGCGGTTGGGTCCACCCGCCAAATTTGGTTAAATGACCTGGCACGAGTACGTCCCCCGCGTAGCCGTTAAAAGCTAGCTGCTTTACCTCACCTTTGCTTGCTCAAGCCTCTCTCTCTCTCTCTCTCTTCTGCCTCCTGCGTGAATGATCCATAATTCGGTTGTTTTTCATGGAGAATTCTTGGCAAGGGAGGGCGATCCGTGTCTTTGAGCTGGAATTGGAGGTGGGTTTGGGTGGGCCAAGAGTCTAGTTGTCGGTTTGCCTGGTGGGTAGGCCTAGGCGGCTGCTGCTGTTGCTGTTGGTGATGCTGCTGCAACTTCAGGTGGGGTAGTCTTTGTCTAAAAGTGAAGGATTGTAAGCGTCTCGAATCATTGGCTCAGTCACAGTCACTAGTGCTTAGCTTCCAAGCAGAGATTGGCTTAGCAGCATTGTAGTTTTGAATCAGATCCGAGGTGCGTCTGATGGAGTTGGTGCAAGTAATGTTGAGTTAGATGTAAAAGTAGTTTTTTTTTTCTTGGGGTGTGTGTTGTTACCCGTGCCCAATGGAGCAGTTGTGAGGATATAGTACTTAGATGTTCCGATCCAAGGTCCTTATTTTAGCCAAAAAGATAGAACAGATTGGGTATATGTACTCCAGTGCACCTTCAGAAAAGGATTTTTCTATGTGGTCATAGATTAGTTGGAGTTGGAGAGGGACAAAGTGAGAGTGTGAGAGAATGGGCTCCAAGAGCAGTGTAGCGATTCCACCTCAGCTTGTGAAGCTCTTGGAAGCTGATGATAATCAGAAAGTTCGGTCACACAGCTACTATGTTTTCAATCGATCAACTATGAGGCACATGAGTCTACTCAAGACATTGTGCCTCTTCCTTTTTCTTTTGATAACGTACAGTTATTCCACCCAAATTGCTGTTTTTCAACCTACAGAAACTTTTTATGATTTTAGTTCGTCTACTATTCTGATTATATAAATCTGTTGAACTATTGGGTTGGCTTTGCCCAAGGCTTGACATGTGTGTGGATGAATGATGCAGTGCTGGGTATTTCGCCATCAAGCCTCTTCCATCTTTTGGCTCTCACCATGATTTACAGTGTTCAAGTGCTGCCTGGGAAAAGGCAGTAAGGAAATCAGCTCAAAGAAAGGTTCTGTCTTGATCCTCTCAGTAAGGAAGTGTTCTTTGCATTGGCTTTGTACAGTCCCAAGAATTGGCTACTTTCTACTAAAAGTGGATATAATGGCTTCATAATGTGGAATTTGCAGGAGGGGGGCAGATTGGTGGTGCTGTTAACTGGAGCAGCAGGTTTTGTGGGCTCCCATGTTTCTTTGGCTCTCAAAGACCGTGGAGACGGTGTTGTGGGTCTTGACAATTTCAACCACTATTACCCAGTTGCGTTGAAAAGAGCCCGTGCTGCGAAGATGAAGAAAGCTGGAATGTAACTTCCTGACTAAGCCTTCTGAATGTAAAATGTTTGTTACTTTATTTGCTACACGTAAGTGTTGAAAACTCTTATGCAATGTGCAATGGATATACTTCGTGCAAGAGGTAGTTACAGTTTGTTACTTCGGCACTGGAGTGACTACACAGTTGGGTGTCTCATGCAGATTCACTGTGGAAGGTGACTTAAATGACCAAAAAGTTATTGCACGGTTATTCAGTACAGTTACCTTCACTCATGTTCTGCACTTGGCTGCTCAGGTATATTTTATCAACCGACTGAATACTAGTTGCCCTTTCAATGTGTTCTTGTACTTCCTTTTGGTGATTTTCCTTCCGAGGGAAGGTTAAACGATTGGTAACTGGGATGTAAGAGACAGCTCTGGGCTGAAAGTGGGAAGACTAAAAGCAAATACTAAAGGAGGTTGATGTCATACGGCTGAGGTGGAGCATTTTGAAACCGAATAGCCAGTAATATTTAGATTTAATTGGCAGAAGATAATGCTAGATGGTGAAATTAGGTGTTCAGGATGGGAGAAATTCCTTATACTCCAACCAGCTTGCTGTGCTGCCAGATTCAATTTCAAGAAAGAGAACTCCTTGCAATGATCATTAAAAGAAAGTTCCTGGTATTTAATTTTTTGAAGTACCTCGTTCACTTACAGGGGAGCAAGCATTCTCTACCACAACGCTATAACAACTTGTGGTTCTTCTGCAGGCTGGTGTTCGATATGCTGTTCACAACCCTTTGGCATATGTTCACAGCAATGTTGGCGGTTTTGTTACTCTCTTGGAGCAGTGCAAGGTCTAATCATCTGACTCTAAGCGTCATATAGTACAGATTACTTATTTATCATGATTCATGATACCTTTAGAATTGGGATGAAGAAAATTCTGCACAGAAGTTCCTTTCTCTAAAATTAGCCTGTGATGAGGGTGAGGCTCCTTTCCACCATGGGCTGCTCTTTAAGTCTTCTACCTACCTTTCGAGTTCTGGGTTACATGACAGACAATGGTTGCTAACCAGAACAATGTACCTCCAACTCTGAAGGCTAGCATTGGTCACGTTCCCAATATCCCAACGAACCAAAGGCCCATTTTGAAACTAGCAAGAATATGTGTGGATAAGGTTGAGGGATCTTCGACTTAATTCACAAGTAGTTCCTTCATTCAAGCCACAGAGAGAGATGGAGAGACAACACAGAATTCTTGAATTAGAGAAGAGCACAATTGACACAATGAGAGAGATCAGTTTGCCCACACATCTTGCCCACATGTACCAAATTCCTTATACACTTAGAAGGATCGGATTCTAGACTCTGGACCATCATCTTATTACATCATACGGCAGTTGGGCCCATTCATTTATTATCATTTGAGTGCATTTTTAGTATGTTCAGTATACTAAATGACTAAGCTAAACATTACAATGTATTCAATCATAAGTATTACTATTACTACACTGTAATAGCCTAAGTGTTTGCTAATGCCGCACACTATAAACCACTCGTGCAAGTCTTCATGTCATTTCTCATGGATGCACAGGTCATATCTCTAACACTCCCCCTTAGAATGACACTCATGTTAAATAACAAAGTATATTGTCAACAAGCATTCTAAGATTCTGCAGAGGATAATCTACTCTCCTGCATCTGCAATTGCATCTCCAAAGCCTGCAACAAATAGAAATAGAATTTCTCAGCATCCAAGAACGTCGTCTTCTAGACTTATACTAAGAATGGAAATCTTCCAACAATATCCTTAACCTTGTGAAAGAGTAACACGTGCACACAAACTTCATCAAAGAGGGCCACAACTGTAGCCTCGCTCTTATCATCTTTAGACTTCACAAATGCCCTGACATTTACTACCTTTGACTTAAATATCCACTTCACACAAGAATTTGACTAGTCAACCATCATCAAAGTTTTGCTCCAATCTTACAACTGGTAAGACCACAACTATTTGATGAAGTAGGTTGATCTCCCATCAAATCACAACAAGCTTCATCACATGCTATGACACCTCTAGAACAAACTTGGAAATGAGCTTTCATCATTATGACCAAGAAACGACCTCAAAATACCACAAAACAGCCTGTTTGAAAATGCAAAGCTGCTAATTATGTCCTTCACATGCACAATTGCCCCATCTTCTCAAAAAGTACATAATGGCTTAAAAGATAAGGCATACGACTTCAAATAAGGGCTAGACCAGAATTTTCCCAAAGGGTTGAAACTTTATCATGAAAGGCTAGAATTTCACTTAAATTGTAGAGCTCGAACTTCATTTTGACACGCCATAGAATTTCACTGCACTTCAACTTCATTATAAGACTTCCAAGGAGTACCAAGAAACTTCAATATTTTTGGGCTGGACAATAGACCCCTAAGGACCCAGGGCTAAGACCTAGTTCAAGGGTAAACACCCTCCACTTTTTTTGAGCTCAATCCTTGGGAGGAAGGTGTTGGAACTTGTCACTCTTCCTCTACATGCCCCACTACTCCTCTCTTCATGTGACGAAGTGGATCATGATTGAATCTAGTCCTCCAGAATCCAGCCCCTTTTTATGTGGCCACAATATTGCATGTTGGTTGTCAGGAACAACAATCAAGGCACGTACAGAAACTTGATTTAAGCATTGCAATCTGCTAGAGAACAGGCTTCAATGTATTGAAAATAAAGACACCATTGTCTTTTTTATGCATTGAAACAAGAGGATTCTTCTTAACACTTAAACTTTGCTGCTGCAATTTCATCACAAAATCATTGCCACCTCTCCCTCTACATTTCACACGACTCGTCTCTTCACAAGATGAAGTGGATCATGATTGAACCTACATGTCTGAAATCGGCAATCACTTGTCATGTGGCCTCAATGTTGTTGCTCTACCTACCCCTCCAATCTGGCCACCCATGTCACACAACGGACATACTTCACCAGACCACTGATTGGAACTCCATGCCTCTGATGTCACCTGACCTGAAATAGTGACTTCTAATAATCACCCTTGTGTGCCCCTTCATGGCTCAATGATCTCTGAATGACAAGGGGACCAGCCACCTGCCAGCTAAGCTAGCCCTGGTCACCCTCATCCTGACAGCTAGACCCACGACAACCATCCTCAACTGGAATCTCTACACATAAATGGCTTATTGAGCTGCAACCAGCAACACACCGAGCTTGTGTTAGCCTTTATTTTATTTTCTTTGAAAAGTTTTCCTATGTTTATTGTTCTCTGCCTTGACTGCATGTTTCAGTGCACTGTATATGATTTTGCCATGTTATGTTTACAGAGACACATTAAATTATAATTCTATAGTTGTGATGGTTCCTTACAGAATACTGTTCCACAACCTGCATTCGTGTACGCGTCCTCCAGTAGTGTTTATGGTCTGAACTCCAAGGTATATCAGCTTTTGGGTCTGTTTCACGTTGTACTTTGGATAATGTTTCAGTTAGAATTTGATGGAAATAGACTGTATTATGCACCTTGTTCTGGATTCATCTGTACTTAGTCCATTGAAGTTAGTTTACAAGTATGTTTCGCAGTTTGTGAAGATAACCATATGCATGTACTTTGTCTATTCAAATTGTTCAATTACGATTTAGAAAGTGGTTTTGAAAAGAGTGTTTTCATAGTTCTGATTACTGAGTTTAAATTGATGGCATGCAGGTTCCATTTTCTGAGGATGATCGTACAGATCATCCTGCAAGTTTGTATGCAGCTACTAAGGTACATTATAAATTGCTGAAACGTCGAAAGGGTTAGAAATTTACCGAAGTTCAACTCCATTTCTCTCTCTCTCTCTCTCTCTCTCTCTCTCTCTCTCTCTCTCTCTCTCTCTCTCTCTCTCAGATAGATCATGTTTGGTTTGCAATTCTTTCAGAAAGCAGATGAAGTGCTGGCTCACACGTATAACCACATCTACGGTTTATCAATCACAGCCTTAAGGTAGAAGCATCTCCTTAGATGATATCAAGCTTTTGTGGTTTTCCTACTTGTTTTCATATTCATTAGCAAAACTAACATGTAGGTTTAGTCTCCTTACTGCTCACTGCTCATGATAGTATGTGAATTTTTTGATTTTTTTCCCTGTATTGCTGAATTTTTGTGTTTGCCATGCATGAATCCTTGGTTGAAAATCATGAAAATGAGTTGAGTCACAAGCTCCTTAAGATTGCAAGAGTTTTAGTAGATTGCCAAACATACAGCTTGTATTTGTTATCTTGGTCTATTCTCTGGATTTTTCATGCATGCTTGTCCCATGTGATGTTGAGGTTTGGATCCTCATCACCATCATCATAATATAAAGATCTCATGCTGGTTGATTCTTATGAAGATTCAGCTTTTTATTGTTATGAAAAAGCATTATATGCTACAATAATGATAATGCTGGACAACCTTCTTGAACTTGTGTATAAGAAGGCACGTATCTTTGCAGGTTCTTTACTGTGTATGGACCTTGGGGTCGTCCTGACATGGCTTATTTCTCTTTTACAAAGAACATAATTGAAGGCCGGGTATGCACTTATGACTGTTAACTTAAGCTTTTTTTCCTCAAAACATAAATCTGTTATTTCACAAGAGATGAACCCTTTTGCAAGCAAAAGATCTCTTGGAAATTTTCAATTAAGCTTTGTAGAGCATGAATGTAGAAGTCTGAATAGGAGGATGTAAAAATTTGATGTTTAGCCAGGTTGTTGCTATGAACTTGTCGTTTTGGTTACAGCTGTTGGTGCCCTTGGCACACTGGAGGTCCCTTTTAGATCATTTAATGAACAGATGGTGTTAATTTTGGCAGCCCATTAAGATCTTTCAGGGGCCGAATCATGAGGAATTAGCCAGAGATTTTACCTTCATTGATGATATAGTTAAAGGATGTGTATCATCACTTGACACGGCAACCCCCAGCACAGGCAGCCGTGGTAAGAAAAGGGGCAAAGCTCAATTTAGAATTTTCAATCTTGGCAACACCCAACCAGTACCTGTGGGCCGTTTTGTCAGTATCCTGGAAAAGCACCTAAAAAAGAAAGCTATACGAGAGTAAGCTTTCTTTTCATTTTACATGTTTGCAAGTCGTGCATGTATCATAAACAAATGGCATAACCTATAAATTTAACCAGGCTCTCCTTTTCCCCATAATTTTTCACAACATAGCCCTGTCATAGCTGTTACTAGTTCACTAGTTCATGAGAATGAAGAGATGTTGAAAGTGAGAAACTGCAGAGCACTTTAGTTCTCTGCAGGCCTTTAAGCCATTGGGTTTGCAATCCTCTTCACAGAATTCCTGATTAATTCAATTGCAAGTGCATGCTGAATCCTACAGCTGCCTTAAGGTAGCTCCTACTGATCAAATATCTATGGCAGATGAATCAAGGAAGCTAACGATTGAAATATGTGCAGAATTGTTCCAATGCCAAGCACTGGAGATGTGATGTTCACTCATGCCAACATAACCAAAGCTCAGCGCGCACTTGGGTAATATGCAGTTTTCATATGAAGACATTCATGGTATTTCTTCAGGTGAACCATACATTCCAGTGACACATTTTTGTATTCTGCAGATACAACCCACAAACAGACCTTGAAACTGGACTGAAGCATTTTGTTAAATGGTACCAAACCTACTATGCCAAGGGAAGTGGTCATGAAGATACTTTGAAAGGGTATATGCCTTTTTGATAACATCTTCCAAGGTTTTCATGGTCCCAGCATAGACTAGAATAAGGTCTTTGCTCTATTCAGCAGCCTTTATTCCAGTCTATACAGTGACAAGACAGGTGGCCAATGTCAGGGGAAAGGTCATTTTTCGCACCACATTGGCTCTACAGTTTATTTGGTTCTTGAATTTGTAGAATATACATAAAGAATCATAAACTAAGTTACTGAGAGATGCTTTAGCCTTTTGGATCAATATTGTTGCCGCAGTCTCAAAAGTCCATTCTTATGCACTTGAGGATGTCCAATTCTAGACTTGTGAAGTTATCAGGCTGTGATCCTTCCTTGGACTGTCAGTATAAATTGTTGATTCGTTGGTGCTTGTTTGTAATCTTTGAAGAAGATTGTTAATGGATGTATCGGATCGTCTGACAGTGAGTGTCAAGTTTTCATAATTCTTTTATTGTCTAATCTAGCAAAATGTAGATAAATAGGGATTCAACCCTTTTTTCACCTGTTGGATCTATCCAAAAGTGGATTAAGGAAAATGTTCATAGGCATTTTATTTACTCGATATTCTTTCAGAACTTCACTTTTAATGCTCTATCAAAGCATATTGTTTGCTTGCATGTTTGAGACATGTTTCTTGTCGCTTATATGTGAAATTTTTCAATTTTGATTGTGATTGTAGGAATAATTCAGAAAAAAAGATAACAACCATATGGAACAACCAAAGAAAAGTTATCTATCAAAAGTATACTTATTCATATGCAAAAAGTTATCTCACTCTTGCATCATCATTCAAATAACTAGGAGAACCAAGGACTTTCACCCTTGTGAAACTTAATACTCAATTGGAAATCTGACACTTTGGTTGGTATTGGAACACTAGTGAGTCTTATTCATATTGGTGAAATCCGTGCACAACGAATTCTATCTATTATCTTTGAAAAGCTTTAGCAGTGCATAAAGCACATATGAGAATGACTCTTCTTTGATGTATCTCAACATTTGTAAAATCAAAATGTCCTTTTGAGAGAAAAAAAACATCTTGACAAGAATCAGTGGACAAAAACATTAGTAAAATGCCATGAAGAGGGCTATGAAAAAATAACATGTTGAAAAAAGAGGGATAAGCCTTTCCTATGCCAATAATCCTAACTTATCAAATGTTACTCAAAACTTTTAATGTGAGAGTGAGTGATGATGAGATTCAGGTATTTTTATCCAGATGCCTAGTACATTGTTGCTCAATCCTTAGACTGTTCTTTCTAGGCTTGTACACTGTTTAAAGTAGATTTACTTATAGCAATCTTTTTGTACATTTATACGTATTTTAATGTAGTTTGTATTTTTCAAATGCAATCGTATCTTGTATGAATGGTTGATGTTGTCTATTTATAGTATCTCTATTTCAAAAAGACGACATGCAAAGATGAACATGAATCAATGACAAAGTCGCATTTGTTGGAGTAAGTCGCAATTAATGAAGAAAGTTGCATTAATACACTACATCCATTGATTTTTACTAATGACCTTGATGAGAATAGTGCTTTCCAACTAGAATCCTTCTCACAAGAGATCTGGAAAGCAGACAATCAGTCTTTCTTTGAGTTCTGTCAATCTAAGAGTTGCCAAGTACCTTTGGTGTCCGGTCGTACTATTAAATTTAAGTTTGCCCAAACCACCTACAAGCTATAGAGTCTTCTGTCTGTCAACTTTTTGGCACCTATCACTATTGAACTTTGGATTGCTCTCGCGCATCTTACTGATGCTGAAGTCCAGACCTGCAAACAAGCCGCTTTACATAAGAATTCTACTTTGGACACCCCTATTGCCTTTGATACTTTCGTAAAAATGAACAAAATTGAGTCTTCGATATGTCCTTCTGGGTAGACCTGGGCTAGAACTAGGGGCCATTTTGAAACTAGTTTTTATAGAATGAACCTACATCAAATAGGATCTGGAATTGGAGAAGACCTTTCTTTAAATGTAGATGCGGTGACAAATGCAAAAACAACTCTTTCATTATCTGGTTTGACCAGGCTATTTGGTTTATGATGAATAACCTTGCCAAATTCTTCCTTGGTGCTTCTCTATAGAACTAATTGAATGCCTTTTTTCTTTGGCTACATTAACTTGCAAGAGATGTTGTTAAAGCCCACCTTGATTTTCTTTACATTAGATAACACATGATTGACGCCACCATAGAACTCACCAATGACCTTACTGCCAAGCTTCTAGCACACCTTGGCGATGCCGAGAACATCCGCGAAATTGAATGCCTTTTGAAAAAGCCTAGTTTTTCTACCTTGCAAGACAAATACTTCTAGAATACAAGCAAGAGATTAGGGTCCCTCAATTTGAATAATCCAAGCTCGGTCATGTCAGGCAGTGACAACAAAAAAAGGAAATACTTTTTTAAAAGAGGCAATGCGGGACAAAATAGTAGTGGCAAGGAAGATCTTCCCATTAGAAAATTGAATTTTTTTTTTAATACTGAGTCCGAGAGTTTTCATATGAAAAAGTTTGATAAAAGAAAGGAGCTTCCCTTTCCATACTTCCAGTTTATACACCTGGCATCCAATAGACCGATTTTCAACTCATATAAAGTAATGATCTCACAGATTATTGCTGCTATGTATTGTTGTGGCGATAAGGTGCCTTTTTTATGAAGTAAATGGCATCGTTATGGATTTTCAAAGGGCATTTGGTTGCAGGGCCAAACATTGAGCTCTTTGGTTTCGGCCTTCGGTCTTCGGGGTGTCTTCGTCCTTCGGGACATCTTCTACCTTCGAAATGTGTTCATCATTCAGGGTGTCTTTAGCCTTCGAGATCTTTTCGTCCTTCGAGACATCTTCATCTTTCGGGATCTCTTCGGCAAAGTTGCAAGAGTTCACCATTTCAGACATCTCTCTCTCTCTCTCTCTCTCTCTCTCTCTCTCTCTCTCTCTCTCTCTCTCTCTCTCTCTCTCTCTCATGGATTCTACTTCATGCTTATTTAGTTTGGCCAATTCTGGGAGCAACCGGAAAATATTTTCCCTTTTGGTACTAAAACCAGGTTTATTGTACAACTTTGCTTCACTAAGTTAAAAAAGGCCTTTGTAAATTTTAATATGACTTGTTATCCAAGTTTCCTTGGAGTGGCAAACTAAAAGCTAAAAACCGTCCTAAATAATAGACTAAAAAATGATGAAATATTTGCTTAGGGTTTTGATCTAACGGTGGGCATTTTTGAGTACTTGGTGCACTAAGTGGACACTATTTGCTATAAGAAGACGAGTGGAAAACCCTAATTTCACCCTTCTCCTCATGCCTTGGAACTTTCTCTAGTCTTCTTTCTCTCTACTGCGATCTATGACAGCTTGGAGAGCTCATTTTTTACTTATCAAGGCTCTTGGAAGGGTAACTTTATAGCAAAGCTACTTGGAGTAAGAATAGGTAATGAAGCTACCATTTCATAGCATGTTGGGCGGATTTATTCGTTTATAAGCATTGTCCTACAAGACTTTGTAAGCTAGACATGATGCTTGGGTTGATAGGTTAACTTTCGTGGTGATGATGGTTGATAGAGATCAATCTGAGGCTTCTTAGAAAGCTTTTTTGGCACTTGTTGTTGGGCACTGTCCCACAGTGAAGGATCGGAACATATTTGAAGGTATGAGTCTCATAAAAAATGCTATGTTTATGATTAGTAGCCAGCGCTGACCTACATAGAAGGATTATGCACTGTTATAAGCAACGTTGCATGTTTTGGTGTAATGGCATAAGTTGATATGAGGGTGCACTGCCATTAAGGCAGATAGCCGCCTCACTTGTAGTGATTTTGTGAACACTTTGGATATCTGCCCTTCCACACTCTCATTATGTGCATTTAGCAAGCTTGCCCATCTACCTCTCCCCTTGCTTCAAAATCAGATGCATCTTGTTAAAAAGGATAATGCTTTGCCTTAGTAACTACTTAAATGTTCTTTACATTCTGGGGTTGGCATAAGCATATTGATACTTTGTTTGCAATTGTGTGCTAGAACCATTTGTCATATGGTGAATGCAATGGTGTGCTAGAACCATTTGTCATATTTGTCATATGGTGAATGCAATGGATTAACTAGAACAACTACGTTTTAGGGTTTGCTAATTTTAGACAAAGAGATAGACATATATGGTTGTGTATGGCATACAAGGTGAATGTAACAACTGCTTGGAAACAAAGGGAGTGCATATGGTGGTATACTATTGCAATTCATTGATAGAAGAAGAGACGTTTTTGGTAGTGAGAAAACCTAATAAGGGCATTACTCTTTTGTTCACCCATTGTTGTCATATTTGAATCATTAGTATCTAAAGAAGGTGTAACACATACCTATTGGAAGATGGGTAGTTCTCAAGAGATTTCTTCGCCGCGCATTCAGGTACAAAGCTATGTGTAAGAACACCATTAAGTTTTGTATATTGACCCAAACTAAAGGTTTACAGCATTACATCAAGCACATAGAACTATGTGTTATGGTTATCCGTGGAGTGCTAATAGCTATGTTAGGGTAGATTTTATTTGTTGATGCAATGCCTAAGAAAAGAAATAATAGCACATATGAAAACTTGTGGTGTTTATATGATATGGCATTTGATGCTGGCTTACCAACCAATGCATGTGGTAGCTTGCCTCGGATAGGCCGATCATTGAGCGTTTAGCTGCTTCGGAGAGCTTCTCAGGGTTAGTGAGGGTTGGGTACTGCTCAGGGGTGTGAGTTGGTGAAGCTAATCCAAAAAATAGGCATTGTGTAGGAGATGAAGATGGAGGTGGAGGGAGTGGAGGAAAAATGCTAGTAGCAATGGTGGTTGTTGTGGTGGTGGTGGTGGCTATTGGAGGGATCAGACTTTTTCCGGACTAATATACCTTCTCTGATTCATCATCACTTATTTCCATCAGGTCTGCAACATCAAAATATTGCGAAGTGTCCAGGGTGTGGACTTGCTGGGCCTGTGGCTGTTGACCTTGTGGCTGCTAGGCCGCTTCTGTGTCCTGGGGACTGGAACTTCCCACTCCTCCCCCCCCAAAAAAAAAATGGTGTGTTTGGTGATGTTGGTGGCGTTGGCGTGGTAATCAATATGGGTGGGGTAGTGACCTTGTCTGGTTGACCAACGACTTGTGATGTGGTTGTGTCTGGTGCTACTGTAGACGTAGCTGCTCCATCACCCCCGTTGATGGTGTGTGAGGGTGATGAGTGTTGTTGAGAGGCTGAAGTTGAGCTTCCATCATCTGAAGTTGAACCGTCTGATGCTGTTCCAGCTGGTGATTTCCTCCTAGCCTGAAGCTTTCTTCGTATTCTTTGTTGTCTTGTGTCTGGCAATTGAGCCTTGGAGGTATCGGCCTGTTGAGCTTGGGAGGATGCTGCTACTTGTGGGTCTGATTGTGGGCTTTGTTGATTGTGGACCAGTGGAAGAATACCGGTGTTCACCCTTTTGGGTGGGAGTCCCGATGGTGAAGTAGCCCGTGAGCATGAACGCTTAAACTGTTTTGACCCTATGGGAATGTCCCATGTTTTGTCCACAAGCTGCAGGTGTTGTTGGAGTCTGGGCCCATTCTGTACTTGCTGCAGTGTGATATCAATCATGAGATACCCCAGGATGGTTACGGGCTACTTGTTTTTAAGACAATCATGAAGGCTATTCGAAGCAAACTATGCCCAATCATAGAGGTTCTGGGCATGCAGTCGTGAATCTGCCATCATGTGGAACAGGGACATGAGTACCCTCAGCACTTTTGTTCTTGGTCTTTGTGTGCATCTGGTCAAATATGCACATGTCGCTTGCAGCTGCTGATCATTGATGGCCTCCATGCGGTACCCGTCCTTATTCTTCCATTTGTCCACGGAGGGATCTATGTATTTGAAGTAGGTTGTCTGCTCAATCTTCTGGAGCATCCTTGTGACAGCATTTGTTCCTCAAGGGAACCCAAAGGGTTGCAAGTCGGCCGTTGCAAAAGATATGTTATAAACATAGTTCCTGACAGGGGGAACTATGAGTTGGCACGACCTTGTCGTAGCATTATAATTGGCATATGCCATATGTATCAGGTACGGGCTTTGATATCCCATCAGGATAGGGATCTGGAACTCAATGGCCTTGAAGAATGACTTTGTCTGCTGGTACTAGATCTGCATCTCTGTAAGATCCAATTTGTACAGTTGGATGTCGAGCTTATTTGCCTCGAGGTCGTCAGAACTGGAACTGGGGTTGGATGACATGGTGAAAAAATGAAAAAAAATAGGGGCCTAAAAAAAACTTTTTCGGTTGAGATTTGAGGGATGTGCTCCGGTTGAGATTTGAGACAGGGCTTCGGCCGAGGTTTGATAGATGGTGTCGGTTGAGATTCGATAGATGGCGTCGGTCGAGATGGGATGGAATGGCTCCGGTCAAGATTTGAGATAGGGCTTCGGTCGAGATTTGAGACAGGTTTTCGGTCAAGATTTGAGACAAGGGCTCTCGTTGAGATATGAGACAGGGCTTCGGCCGAGATGGAAGGTGAAAGCGTCGGTTGAGAAGGTATTGGAAGATGTGTGTGGAGCTAGGTATGGTGTGGAAGGAAAGGGTTTGTGAAAGATGGAGGTTGGAAAAATAAAGATGGAAGGTAAGGTGTGGGAAAGTGGAGGTGTGTTTTCAAGGAGGAATTCGAAGTATGTCATGGAATGAAGGATGGTGACGGAATGTGGTTGGGTAAGAAAATGGAAGGTGTAAGTTCGGAAAGCAGAAAAAGTGAAGATGTTGGGCAAGGATGGAGATGTGTGGAAATGGATGTATGGAGGTGAGAAATGAACTGGAGGTAAACAACAAGTTTTGTGATGTTGATGATAGTATATTCAATAGTGTAACGGGAGCGTGATGAATGCTCACGTGAGAAAAATTGCAAAATGATGTGTTTTCTGCCGGCGATGTTAGGTTTGGATATGTTTGTGATGGCGCTCTCAATGGTAAGTGAATGATGATGGTGGATAGTCGGTGGAGGTGTTGTGGAAATGATGACAGATGCAAGGAACAACAGAGCGCCAGGATCATGCATAGGAGCAAGAAGATCGCCAGCTGATCGTCGCAAAAAAACTGTTGGGAGTCAAGCGGTGTGCTCCGATACGAATGATGAGAATCGTGAGAAAAAAATTCACGAAACATTCACGACTCTCTTTCGAGATTCGGATGGAGTTCAGATGCGTTCGCTGGGCATTGCCAACTGAAACACTCCTACAATCCTCCAGAGGGTAGTCAGTTACTACTGATCTACGTTCATAAAATTAATACAACATTCAACTTCATTTCAACCAAGGTGCGAAATTCAAAGGGAACAATAAAACTCAGGCATATTAAAAATAAACAGCATAAGCATTCGATATCCAAGATCAAACACAACCAGAAAAATAATCTATATTAATTTTCTCTGATTTCTTCAGGGCACTGCATGCGACTCCATGCAATGCGTTGGCGTGAGAGAAGCACGGTTCTCTCATGAGTAGTAGTCTCGCTTCACTAGCGGACAATTGGATCTTATGATCCTAGACAGAATTATCTTCTTGCACGCAGGCGGAGCTTCTGTCTGCGTTCGTCTTGATTGCTTACTAGCATCAGACTTCTTCTTAGTGTCTCTTCTCTTAGTTGCACTATATGTATCTTGTTTTGATATATGTCAAGTATTATCCAGTAAGTACAATATCTCTGTGTAAACCTAAGATTACAGTGATTATACATGTATAGTTAATCAAAAAATTACAAGAGTGGCAGATTAGCCACGACCTAGGAAGTATCTGCTAACGTCATGCCATCAGGTCAAATCTCTGTACTTCTGGGTACTTGCGTGATCTCTGGTGGTACTCCTAGGAGCGTGAGGACAGAACGGGTTTCGTTTTCACCGTTGGTTTCGTTTACCTCTTCTGCCTTTCTCTCTTGCTGGACTGCAAAGGAATCTCGTTCGTGGATCCTTCGTATTCGCGAATTGTTTGTGTTCGCGAACCGTTCGTCTTCGTCTCCGTTGAATTTTGTGTTCGCGAATCTCTTCGTGTTTCGTGTCTTCAGATGTTCGAGTTTGCGAACATCTTCGTCAAATGAAGGACTGAAAGCTAGCAAGGCTTTGTAATTAGAAACACTTTGTTTCTTCAAAAATGCCAGAATTCGCACTTCGATGAGGTGCGAATGGCGTCAGGGTGATGGCATTTATGAATGTCATCGTCTGGTTTTGGACGAGATGGGACATGCCAGTTCGTTGAATTTTGAATGTGAGATCGCCGATAAAGATTTGATTGAGTTGCTCCGGACGAGATCTGATAGATGGCTTCGATCGAGATTTGAGACAGAGTGCTTTGGTTGAGATCTGATAGAGTGTTGCGGTCGAGATCTGAGTGTGAAAAATGCGAAAAAGACGACACTGCATTTTTGCACGAGATTCCTAACAGGCGACAGTGTCGCAAAAATGCAAAAAATGCGACACTGTAATTTTACTCGTAATTTTTGACAGGTGACATTGTCAAGTTGTAGAGAGAGAAAATGCGACACTATTGTCAAACTCCGTATATTTCTGCAAACTGCGTAAAAATACTTGTAATTCTACAGACTGTATATAAACACGAAAAGATTCGTAGAACTAGATAAACAATGGATGAGGATTAAAATCGATTAGTTGATTAGTAAGAAGGAGAATAATCCAACATCTCTAGCATTAGAGATTGATGTGAGGTCAAGGGTAACTTCACACCCAAGTAGCTGAGGTACGATAGTTTGTCCATGCCTGATATGTCGTCTTGGACTTAGCTTGTGGATGCATGATTAGTCGATGTAGCCCGATAGAGAAAACTGTAAGGAGAGATAACAAATAGTAAAGTTCTGAAATGTAGAAACACAAGGTTTCTTCATTCTTCACCTTGAGAATGTATGACGCGGATAGTGTTTTGAGTCATCTCAACACTTTCAGAAACCTTATGGAGCAGATGACTACAACTAGCTCAATTATAGAAGATTTTGATGCTATTATGACTCTATTATCGAGTCTACCTGACGCCTATGAAAATTGGGTCATGGAAATTTTGACCCAGTAGCATCTCACTCTATCAAGAGTAATTTCGATGCTTCTACAAGAGGAGGTAAGAAGAACTGCATCCTCCTCCGGCTCAAGATCATATTCTCAAGCTCTATACTCAAAAAGAAATCAAAAGTTCAGATTGAGGAGGTCTACACAGTCAGATTATCCTGAAAAGAGTAGCAATATGTAGCAGTTTGTATCAAACATACAATCAACTTCGAACTCCTTATCATTCCAACTAGTGTAGAAACTATTCTACAGATACTGTAAGACGACTGGTCATGAAATCAAGGATTGTAGAACTCTGAAATACAACAATGAGAAGAAGAAGCAGTTCCAACAACAAGCACATAATGCTACAACCAGTCACTTGATCCAGCAACAACAAGAGAAAGATGAAACAACTTTCATGACCAAGGTCGGAGAACAATAGGATATCGATTCCCTGGTATCTAGACTCTGGATCAACGCAACATATGACTGACCATCAAGATTGGTTCAAGGATTACGAGTCATTAAACCACTCTCGAGTTGTGCAACTTGGAGACAACTCATCTCATTTTATTGACGGTGAAGAAAAAGTCAGGGACGAATTTCGGAAAGGTGAAGTCAAGTTGTTGTCCAATGTTCTCCACGTTCCAAATCTGACCAAAAATCTATTCTTAGTTAGCAGAGTCACTGATTCAGGTCAGAGGGTCAAATTCGATACATACGGTTGCACAATTCTTGACAAGTCTCAGAAAGTTCTAGCTTTTCGGAGAAGAAGTGGCTATCTATACAAACTTAGCCACTACTATTCTTCTAATAGTCAAGCTCTTCATACATCCACTTCTGAATCAACTGATATGATTTGGCATTTCAGATTAGACCATCTTAACTTCAATAGTATTCAACAAATGTCGACTCAGAATCTAGTGCAAGATCTTCCTTCTGTTAGCAAACCAACTTTTCCATGCGAAAGCTGTATTATCAACAGGCATGCTAGAAGTCCTTTTATTTTTTATTCAGTTCATAATTTCAAAGGTTTGCTTGATTTTGTACATAGCGACATTTGTGGCCCAATGCAGAGTGCTTCGATAGGAAGAGCTCTCTATTTTCTAACCTTCATCGATGAAAGCTCGACACAGACTCCGACAATGAGTTTGACCTAGTGTTGTCTAGGTATTGATTTTTTTTTTTGGTTCTCAACCTGGTTATCAACCCGGTTCTAAAGGCCCAACCGATGGGTACACTATTTGTCAAGAACTGGCTTCTATAGTAGAACCGGCGGATATGCTCTTTTGTAGGAACCGGCCACGGTTGAGAACCGTCGGGTTTCTTTGAGCCTTGGATTGAGGTTGAGAATCGGGGCCTCATTGAGACCATGGGGATGTGAAGTGTGTTGCATCAACCCATGTTCATGCATGAGTTGTCCACAAAGCATATTTTGCATATGCTCTCAAATTTGTTCTAAGGCTATTTTCTAGGGGCCTACATCTACTTTATCTCACTTACTCAATGCTTCCTTCTAACTTTCACATTGTGTAATTTTTGCTATAAAGATAGAAATCTAAAAAACCATATAAGCAATACAACAAGATATTCAAAACCTAAGAAAGGAACAATATTTAACACCTTGCACTAAGAAAATTTTACATACTACCCCTAAACCTTTAATCCTAGATAACCGTAGACTTGACCATAAACGTAATCGTAGACCTAATATTAGGGACCCTAATATTTTAAATCTAATTTGACCATAAAGCCTGAATCTAACATAACAATAAACCCTAAGTTAAGCTAACCATAAATCTAAACCTAGCAATATGGTGGTAAACATGCACGCACGTGCGCATGCGCGCACACACACACACACACACACACACACACACACACACACACAAATTTACACATCCAAATACATATATCCACACCCACAACCACAAGTAATATCATGTACAGCTTGATTCCACCATGTAAGCTTTAGAATTTTAATTGAATCGTGTCTCTCTCTCTCTCTCTCTCTCTCTCTCTCTCTCTCTCTCTCTCTCTCTCTCTCTCTCTCTCTCTCTCTCTCTCTCTCTCTCTCTCTCTCTCTCTCTCTCTCTCTCTCTCTCTCTCTCTCTCTCTCTAAGATTTAGGGTTTCGAGAAATATTTGTTAAAGAGGTCAGGAGGTTTGAAAAGATGCTGAGGAGTTTAAGTTGATTAGAATTTTTAACCTTAGGAAGGTGTGTAGCCCTTACTTTTCTCCTGATTAAGGTGAGGTGTTAACTTTTTCACGTACATGTGGGAAGATCTATATGCTACAGAGAGGGAATATGTGTGACATTATGGAATAGGGTACAACCATACGGTTCAAAAAGTCGAATTGACACTCTGTATTCCTTTCTTTTTGCAATCCTTTGGCTCTAAATGCACCTATAGGTCTCAAACTCATACTGTTGGGCATGTTTAAATGCCTTCCAAAATATTGAACAATTGGGATGGCGGCTATGCTTGTAGACGCTTGACCTCCTGTGTTGCTTTTTTAATTTCAAGATTGTGTTGCCTTACAAGATGCATGCATGTGATGTTTTGAAGGGGTATGCTTGCTGTTTGTCATGGGAGGTGGAGTCGTGTGCTTTATGCTTGAAGTGTTTCATGGGATATTATGAAGGGACCGTTTTAGACTTTTGTTGAGAGCCGAATGTGGCAAGAGTATATGAAGATAGTTGTAGTTATGCTCCCTCTTCGAGCCATTAGAGCGTTCGCATGAAGAGATGTATTTGGAGAGGTTGAACATAAAGAAGGACACCTCTTTTTTCAAGTGAACCAGTGGCAAAAACACATAAACGCAATGCTAAATCAGAAACCTTAAGTATGTGATAATATATTTATGCCTTACGTAAACTTGAAAATTCTCCAAACATAAACACATGCCCTTAGTCATGATCTGACCCTATCTCCAATCATAACTAACCATAAATTTGTGTGTGTATGTTCAACCTTTCTTTATTTATATGTTTTTTTGTTTTTCAGCTACAGTCAACAATTGTTTTGTTATTTTCAACAAATTTTACAACAAATCTAATAATTCGTGTTTCAATTTCATGAGTATATTTGTTTATGAAGAAGTGAAAATTTTATGTAGAATAGAGCATGGACACCCTTGAGTGTGTGCGGAAGAAAACTTCGTACATTACTCCAGGGGATGAGACCCAGTCCGCAAGGAGAGGAGGTTGAATACAAAACACAACGGGGTGCAAAGGGCATTAGCTTCTGCACCTGTCGTCCGTGTTGTTGAGGAGGCGACATGTTCGACTGCAAGTTTGGTTTCAAACTTTCAAATATATGCCCATTGGTGATGTCGGGTTTCCAGGTAATTCAGGAAAGATTGTCACCCCTGATCATATTCGTAGAGATTCCACCTATAGGACGTCGGAGTTAGAGTCTAGATCGGAGAGGAGGAATAGATTAGAGCGAATGAGAAGAACAAAGACGAGGCTTCTTCCTCATGAGTTGGAGCAGGTGCATGATGTTGTTAGTAGGGATGGAATTGATTCCACCACATTTGAAAGAGTTGTCGATGACACGCATACTGTAGTAGATGTTCGTATGTCAGTAGGGGGTTGGATTTACATGAGGATGTCATGTTGAGTACATTCGGAACATGGTCCATCATGCATGCTGGTTCTTAGACAAGAGGTCTAGAAGTAGGTGCAGGGATTTGTTTGACGTCTTCAGATGAGGTTGTGACTTTGTCTATTCCATTGGATCCAATGTCCAATGTTGACAATATAGAGAACTCTTTTGGCCATCTTCCAATGTGAAACTAGAGGACTTTGCATGAATTGGCTTAACTTTCCAACACTATAACTAAGATCAGTTCTAGTTATAGCTAAATAGATCAAGGAGCCAATAAGCCTTCTATATAATGTGATGTCCTCAAAGGATGCTTCATCACAACCAATAGATGCTTTTACATGTTGCTCCATTGATGTCTCAATGCCTTTACAATTCTTCATTCCAAATCTATCTAGGATGGATGTAGCATATTTAGATTGACAAATGAAGCTAAAATCACATCCTCTAATAACCTCTATTCCAAGAATGAAGCTTAATAGGCCGAGATCTACTTCTTCTCTCACTCACTCCATTTTGTTGAGGGGTGTATGGACATGACAACTCCCTCTTTATGCCATTGGAACTACAAAAGTCAATCAACTTATTGGAGATATATTCACCTCCATTATCACTCCTTAATACCTTAATCTTGGTACTAAGTTGATTTTCTACCAAAGTTTTGAACTTTACAAAAGAATCAAACACCATTGATTTGCTAGACAAGAGGTACATCCAACAAAATCTAGAATAGTCATCAATGAAGATTACATAGTACTTGGCACCACCATTAGACTCATGTGAAAAACTATGAACATCCGAATGGATGAGTTCAAGAGGAGAGTTTGATCTTGATGTAGATCTTGAGAAGGGTAGTTTGTGAGCCTTTGAGAGGATGCATGCTTCACATCTCTTCCCACACTTTGACAAATGCTTGGGGAGTCCAACTGCAAGCTCCTTTGCAACCATAGATTCCTAGGGATTCTTGGGAGTTGGCTCTCCTAACCCTTGTGATAAATTGAGAAGACTCGCATTTGCAAATGTCACCACATCCCTCGCCATGTGAAAGGATTTGGAATTTTAAGAGTGATTTTTTTAGACACTAGTGAGTTCTTAACTTTTTTAAAAACACTTTTTAAACTCCAATTTACTCGCCACCTTCACAGACAGTTATGATCATCATTTACAGCAAGTGGGTAGCTCGGCAAGTGATCACCTTTACTCGCGTTTACTCACCACTGTCTATTACTTGCCATCAGAGAAAGTTGAATTTTTTTTTCTGCACTTTTTGATCTTCCTCAATTGCCATTTGGATTGTGCAACGCTCCCAACACCTTCCAACAAGTGATGAGCTATGCCTTCAAAGATTTTCTACAAAAATTCCTTGAGATTTTCATGGATGACCTTTGTGTCCACTCCTCTAGAGCCCAACACCTAGCTGCCTAGAGAAAGTGTTCATTCAATGTCTTATTCGGCATATCTCCAAACTCGGCCAAATGCCAATTTCTGTTCACGCACGACATAGTACTAGGCCAAGTAGTTTCGAGGCATGGTATCGCTATCGACGTTGACAAGATCCACATAATACTTGCTCTGCCAGAACCAGAAACCATACATGAAGTATACATCTTTATGGGGCATTGCAACTATCATTGGAGATTTGTCCTGAACTTTGCTAAGCTAGCCCGTTTGATATACCAAATGACCATCCAACTCAAATGGATAGCTGTTCACAAACTCAAGAAGGACTTAGTAACCGCTCCAATCCTTTGACCCCCTATTTGAACCATAGAATTCCATGTCCATACAAACGCTTCTAAATATGCCATAGGGAGTGTTCTAACATAGCCTGGGGAGTACAAGAAGGATTACTCAATTTATTTCACTAGTAGGCAGTTGATTCCCACGGAGATGAACTATACGACCACTGAATGAGAAGCACTATCCATGGTATATAGTGTGAAGAAATTCTGCCATTACCTGCTAGCCAATCCATTCGTCCTCTTCGTAGATCACCAAGCCCTATAGAATCTGGTAAATAGACCATGTACAACCAAATGAATCACCCGATGGCTGCATCAGCTTCTCAAGAGTTCGACTTTAAAATAGTTGTTCGCAAAGGGAAACAACACTATATGGTTGGTCACCTCTCACGGATCCGCAACATTTTTGAGAGTAGAGGGGTTGATGATGAACTCCCTGATGCAATCCTATTCCATGTTGATGCCATCCCTGAGTGGGCTGCCGACATTGTTGGATACCTTATGTCGGGACGTCCTCCCCCTAAGATGAACAAGATAGAACGACGCATGTTGATCATCAAATCTACCCCTTTCATGTTGATAGCAAGACAACTTTATCGCATGTGTAATGATGGAATTATACGCCGCTGCATCCTACCGCAGCATGACGTGCCCTAAGTAGTAATTATCGCCCACGAAGGAATAGGCGGAGGGCATTTCCCTGACGAAGCTCCCAATAAGAAAGTGTTGCAACATGGCCTGTGGTGGCCCACAATGTTCAAGGATATTCACTATTCGGTTAAAAGGTGTGACATGTGCCAACGGTTCAACCAACCTAGGAAAAGGATAGAATGTCATTACGACCTATTCTGGCTGAGATGCCATTTGAGAAATGGAGCATTGACTATGTCGACCCTATTTGTCTAGCTGCGCGTGGCTCCCAAGCTCGTTATATCATCGTAGCCACCGACTACCTGACCAAATGGGTAGAAGCCAAGGCAGTGAGGAAGGCTAACGCAACGACACTGTTAAATTCCTATACAAAAATATCTTAGTATGTTTGGGTGCCCACTAGAACTCGTGATTGATTGCAGAACACATTTTCTAAACGAAACCATCACTCACTTGTTATCCTCTTATCTGGTTGTCCATAGAAAGAGCACACCCTATTACCCACATTGCAGTGGACAAGTAGAATTGTCGAATAAGATTCTCTACAATATTATCATGAAAATGGTTGAAGCTTTGCGCTCGGATTGGGAACACAAACTTCACGCACCTTTATGGGCATTTAGAACCACCTTTAAGGTGAGCACTAAACAGACTCCGTTTCAAATGGTGTATGGACATGAAGCCGTAATGTTTGTTGAATTTGTTGTTATGAGAGTCTAAGAGTCGCCATCGCCGAACGACTCAGTCTTGAGGAATCTACCAAGAGGAGACTTCAAAACCTTTTCCAACTCCATGAGATCCGCTTCCTAGCACTTCACACCCTGGCTGTAGAGAAACAATGACAAAAAGCTTGGCATGATCGGAATATCAAGACCAAGGATCTCATCAAGGGAGAATTGGCCCTGTTATACAATGCCAAGGCACACAAAGACAAGCTTAAGTTTCAAGGAGAAGGACCATACAAGGTAGTAGAAATCCGACCTAATGGTGCATTCATTCTTGCCGACCTGCAAGGCAAATTGTTCGACACACTCGTTAATGGCAGCAGGTTGTGTCGCTACTACCCAGTCGATGTTCAGCACAAGGATGTGCCTAAAGCGCCATCCTTGTCGTCCTCATCTTCTCACAATGAGCCATCCACACCCCGTTAGACATTCCAGGTAGGTATAGTTAGTAAAATGGGCCTCCAACAACAACTTCACTAGATGCTCAATGAATGAGCGACTAAGCAATCTCGGGGTCAACTAGTCACAAGGAAATCACTGCAGGCCTTGATTGATCAGGTCGCGCAGTCAGAAAAAGAGAGAGAAAGAGAGAAAGTTGAGAGCCAAGCTCAGGTCTAGCAATTGAGAGACCAGCTCTACAAGATAGAACAAGTATCTCAACAGCATAATCAGCTCGTGTCCAACCTTCAGGCCGAGCTTGTCGAAGTGAAAACAGCCTAGCAGACCTACCAGTCCGACCGCCATCACCTAGTGTTGAAATCAAGGGAGCTAGAGCTAGAGCGAGAGTCTCTCAATTTCCACAAGAGATCTCTATGAGGATTATATCTATACCTTGGAGCGCAATATTGCCAAGAAGAAGACGACAACATAGAGAGGCCAGGAAAACTTTACAGCCTAGCGGACAGTCCTGGAGCTCAAGGTCTAGAAAGCAAAACAACAAGTGCAGACAATTTAGATTGCACTCGATCAAATGGTCAAAACCATAGAAGAAGAGACATCGGCTGCTCAGAAACTTCATAAGAAGAGGGCCGAGTATTATAAGAATCTCTCAGCAAGGTCCATTCAGTTGTATAGAGACCAACAGAAAACTCATGAGGCTGGGCTCATGACAAAAGATACCGAGCTGGCAACCCTACGTGCCACGTTCCAAGAGGACAAGGAGGCACTCAAAGACACTGACAATGAGCTGAGGGTCCTCAAAAAGCAATTCACCGTACTCCAAACTTCTACTTTGTGTATACGAGTAGAACCTTCTTCTTCGAAATCTTGAGTTGCTGTAATAATTTCTTTTCAAACCGTGTATTGAACCTTGGATTGTTTGCCAGAATAATTTGATAAAAATCTTCGAGCTTTGGATCCTCCAATCCTCGGCTTGACTTTGTAGTTGGGGTGGGCCAACCTTTTATGCCACAGTTCCACCTTTGATAACTCCACCTTTGCCAAGCTAACACTCTCCACTTCAACATTAGCATCAAGCTTAAACAATCTACCTTGCTTAAAGCCTTTGGCTATACATTCATCATTTTTAAGGATGGAACAAACTCCATGCCTAAATTGTACATCTAGGCCATTATCCATTAACTGGCCAACACTAAGCAAATTCTTGGTTAACTTAGGAACATAAAGAACATTATCAAGATTCATCCTTTTGGATGATCCCACAAACAAGGGAATTGTTCCTATTCCACTTATCTTACATTCTTGAATACTTGCAGTATAGATTGATCTATGTAAATCGTTGTAAGAAAGTAAAGTGGAGAATATGTCCTTTTGATATGTCATGTGGGAACTAGCCCCACTATCAATCCACCAAGAATCATTGGTGTTGCTCTTGGATGATGGTGGTTTGTTGGAAACCATCAAGGATGACTCTTCATCCTCCTCCTCCTCCTGATGTGCAATGTTGTTTTGTTTGCTCTCTTGTGCCTTCTTCTTCTTGAGACATTATGATGCAAATTGTCCTTTCTTTCCACAGAAAAAACATTTGTACTTGGACTTGTCTTTGATCTTGCCCTTTGTGCTTGAAGCCTCATCCTCCTCCTTGGTCTCCTTGAAGTGCTTCTTCTTGCCATTGGTCTTCTTCTTGCCTTTGAATGAGAAATTAGCTTTCTCATCACCATCCTGCAGAGAAATAGCATTCATTCTTGCATTGGTATGCATCATCCTACACTCTTCAGCCACTAATACACTGTGTAGCTTTTCTATAGTAGGCAAAGTGTCTTGGATTGCAAAGCTTTGGACCAAATTTGTAAAGCCACTCCCTAGACCATTGAGGACAATCTGAACAAGCTCACTATCTTGAATCTTCTCTCCAATGGAAGCTACCTCCCTATTGAGAGACTTGATTCTTAGCACATATTCCTATGCACTCTCATCACTCCTCTTCATGCTTTGTAGAATCTGATTCCTAAGCATGAGAACCCTCGAAGTGTTACTAGACTCATAGATAGATTTTAAAGATTCCCAAGCCTCTTTAGCACTCTTACATGATGATACTTCCCTTAAAATATCATTGCTTACATTCATCTTAATACAGTGAAGTGCAAGCCTAGACCTCTTCTTGTATCTCACTAATTCCTATGCACCTAGAGGTTCATCTTCATCATCTATTAGAAACTCATAAAGATCTTGGAGCACCATTAGTGACTCCATCCTCACTTTCCAAATAGCATAATTGGTAGAATTTAACCTCTCACTAGCTTCTAGAAGGTAGGCTCCCACTGATCCCATCTTACTAGCAAGATTCTACACACAAGATATAGATTTGTTTGGACCTGAAACTCACAAAGGTTTCTAGTGTTTCACTCAAATGTCGACTTCTAATCCAACAGATGGATTTGTAATCACAGTTCTATCACTCCCTCACAAAGCTGGAATGGAGATAAGATGAGATGAAAACTATTCTCAAGCAAATCTTGCCAATCTTGGCTATCTTGGACAAAAACTGACTCTATCTCTCTCATTCACTTTGATGTACTTTCAAGACCTGGTTTCCACTTTAAGAAGGTCTGAAATCAGCCTAGATTAATTAGTTTTCATGAAACAAACTCAAAACTAATCAATCGCAAGTGATTTTGGTAGCTTATCCTAGGATTTGCACCAAAAATTACATCAAACTGACACCAGATGAATTTTCTATGATCCAATGAATATGGGTTATTAAATGCTAGTTCAGAGATGCCCACACGTGTGAACAGTACAGATTTTGATCCTGAAAAAGTTTGGGATCAAATCCCCTCACCAAAACCTAAATACCAACTCGCCCTTCCAATACTAGCTTTTTGCACCAAAACCTGCTAAAACTGGATTAGATTCAGACACAGATCAATGGCCTTGTACTTGGCTCTGATACCATGTGAAAAGTACAGTACTAAGGACCATAAATGGATCTTTGAATGATCCACAAGGTGATTGTATGCTTGTTAAACAATCTATCAGAAACTAGTCATCAGAAAACAAGATCTAGTTTAGCAGCTTGATAGGAAACAAGTAGAGACAATCAAAGCATTGATCAATTAGTGTAATCCAACTCCACACGTGTGGAAATAAGGCTGTAGTACGGCCTGTAGACAGTGTTTACAAAGTGCCAAAGTTGGGTTTCATTGGAAATCAAGAGTAATCACCATACAATGAGAGGAAACTCGAGTTTCTCTAAAAGTTTCTATCTTCTCACTATGGAGAATGGGAATACATAGTAAAACACACATCCTTTGCTAAGTTAGGTGAAAATCCAGCATGTAATAAGGAAGTAGACTCCACTTTCTTGCCCTAATGTGAAAACCCTAGCCTAGATCCAAGAGTCATGCTTGGTAGGTGCATGGTAGGTACAAATCTCATCATAAATCATGGTCTAGATCCTACAAAGTAGGAATCACTACCAAATGGACACAACCACTCCTCTTGACTCGTGGCAACCTACTTTAGGTGTGTATGTACAAGTGGCACTTTGGCCATTCAAGTAACCAACAAACAATATTGACAAAATGTACAATATTCTACAAGGCTAGATTTGCCAATGTAGGCAATTTTTCATAGCGTGCCCTTATGGGTACGTAACATTCGAAGGTACTTCGGATGGGAAAATGTCATAAGCTATATATTTGTTATAGCGGACCTTATAAGATTGTAAAGAAAATCAACCATGTTGCTTATGAGCTAGATCTTCCGATTGGGGTTGGGGTTCATCTTGTTTTTCATGTACGTTGTTTAAAGGAACGACTCAGTAGGAAGGATTCCATAATTACGGAAGGTGAACTGGTTGTATTAGAGGATCTGTCTACCTTTGATCCTAACATACCTGAAAAAGTTGTTAACGTTCGTCGTCACCAATTGAGAAATTGTTTGGTTTCTAAATTTCTCGTACATTGGAAAGGCAAGTCAGATGATGAGGACACTTGGGAGAGAGAAGACTACTTAAGACTGAACTTTCCTAGTTTGCTTCCTTTAGCAGGAGACTCTTGAAGGGGGAGGGAGTGTTATGTA
Source organism: Diphasiastrum complanatum (assembly GCA_029204225.1). Taxonomy (NCBI): domain Eukaryota; kingdom Viridiplantae; phylum Streptophyta; class Lycopodiopsida; order Lycopodiales; family Lycopodiaceae; genus Diphasiastrum; species Diphasiastrum complanatum. The sequence continues at coordinate 43,673,913 of CM055104.1, forward strand.
CCCATAAGGCATGCAATAGGAAACTTGAGGTGACGTTCTCAGTTATAGGACGGAACACTGATCTGGAGTTATAGGGCTTTTGGGTGCCACATGTCAATGTCTTATTGGCATGCAGTGACTCGTTGTTATGGACCCGCGTCAGTGTGCACAACTGCCGCGTGTCATTGGTCATGCGTGACTCCTATGGTCGGAGATGACCCACCTGGACTATGTATATAGAGGTGGATCTCTATGAGCTTGGCATTCATTCTCTCCTGGAGAATGAAGAGCTCTTCGACTGGTGGTCAGGTAAGGACGAGTATCTAGGCCTCAAGATGTAGGTAGGCGAGGGTCGAGGGTAAGGCATGGTGGTATGGGACACCATGGCTTACCTGAGATCCAAGCTTGCGTGATGGTGGTCTGTAGCTCTAGTGCACGTGGGTGAGGTGGTAGTACCTCCATGGTTGGGTGATAGCGTAGTGTTCGTCACCTGTTTGTGCTTTAACAATGACCGGGACGACGGTGGGGATTCTAACATTTGGTATCAAAGCCACCAATAATTGTGTATAAGGTGCAATCGCTCTAACTTACGTTTTTGGTTGGCTTAATCTTTTAGCTGATGTTTTTTGAAGGCTTACTTGAGTTCGTTGAATCGAACTGAACAACTTTGCTTTTTGGTTCGTCTCAATCCGAGGTCGTTTTGATTGAAACGAGCCACCTTTGCTAGCTATGGTGGAAGTTATCGATTTTTTTAAATTTTTGGCGGTTTAAAAACTTCAAATTCTGGCCTTATTTTGGGACTCGGAAGTCGGAAGTCAAAGTTTTTTTTTTTGCTTTTTCATTTTTTTTCATGCACTTTTTTTTGCGCCTGCGCGCGAGAGTTTTGTACGGCTCTGACAAAGTTTGTGCCAGGCGGATAGTCGCAGGCTGTAGGTTACTTGTTTGGGATAGAGGAGTACGAGGAGAGATGTAATTTTCACTTTGTACTTTATAAAGTACAGGTTTCAGATTCACACATTACTCTATGTGTGTGGGAGGTCAAACCTTATCTTTTAACTTGGAAAAACCTTTTTTTTTAGTTGAACATAGGTTCAATCTAGTTAACTTGTTTTGTACCTCAAAAGTACACAATAAGTTTTTTTTTATTCTCTAAGTTTTAAAGAAAGGTGACCTTGTATGGAAAGAACGTCTAGCTGCTCACAATTTTATAAACTTTGACAGCTTTGACTATTAAAAATGAGAAAATTTGAAGTTTTTTCCTTTACCTCCTCCTCTTGAATGTACAGTTGTACCAGCACTAAAGCATTACTACTAATGCATTCTACCTTCATTCTTATGAAAATTGGCATATCAATGTTCATAGCAACTTTGACATGTCTTTTTTTGTCACATTTCTTGAAAATATGCCTGCAGTATGCCTTGTTCCATAAACTTTTTCTTTTCTTCAAATCTATGAAGCTGAAGGACACGAACCATTCGCGCTTTGTCCTTATGAAACAATTGACATGTGATGTTGAAGGGCTTGAAAATTTGTTATTAGCCTTCAACTTTATTAATTTACAACCAACAACAACATATGAACAAACAACAAACCTTGGAAAAATATTTAAAAGAAAGCCTAAAAAAAAATTATAAAATAAAAAATGACTTCCAAGGCAAAGATAAGAACATATTTAACCATTCGAATTAAAAACACAACATAAAGCTTTGGCGTGGTGTTTTACTAATTATTCCTAAAGTGCAATGTTATTGCAATGGAATGTATTATGGAAGGAGTCGGGCAGAAGCCATTTTGCTCGGTAAGGATTTCCAAACAAATTTGGGCGAGGCCCAGAGGGGCTGAGCCTAAATTTTTTTGGAAAGCCGAACCGGGCAAAATGGCCTTTGCCCGGCTCCTTCCATTGCGTAATGGATACCTGAAATTTTTTCAAAAGCACATTACGAAGCATAATAGGCAGGTTTGACTTTGACTGACCAACACAAAATGTGCCACGTGGCAACTGTACGGGATCCGTACGGACGGGCACAGACAGGCAAAAAAAAAAAAGCATAATCTGTTTTTTAATTTATTTGAAAATGGGCATAATATGCAACAGGTATCCATTACGTATATGTTACAGTCCGGTTTCAAAGTGAGGTTTCTCGTATTCAATGATATCTTTTTTCAAAAACTTTCGAACATGAGAACTTAAAACAAATGTAACCAAATTATGACTTTTGAATGGGACCTAATGACATATTATGGATCTTGAAATCCATAGACTGTTATCAAAAAACAAATTATGGTCCATACATATTTGGTGGGTCATAAATGTATCACTCTTAAAGTAAAGTGTTTTCCAAGCGTTTATGGTTAGGGAATAGATTTCTTGGCCACTTTTCCAATCACTCCAAGCTATAGATGGAAGGACCACTAAGGAATCCATTTCCCCATGCGTAAACACCTCTTATTTTTTTGATGGTCAACACTATAGGGAATAATGCAGGGCATATTGGGCTTAGGGTCCTTGCCCTTGGTGCTTATAGGCACAAAATCCCCATGTTCAAGAGTTTTGAGCTTGACCCAACCAGCTTTCGCCATGTGGGAATACTGATTTAAACAAAATTGCTCTTGTTCATATGACTGCGAAATGTTTGTGAGATTCAAGGTTCATGCTTGTACACGACCTGCAAGAGCCCTCAACATTTCCCTACACATGTTTCGTTGAAAGAAAGTGAAACATTCACATGTCTATGGCTTCTTCGACAGGCATCACATTTACTTGTGAGATGACGAAAACACTCGCCATGTGGCACGAGGTGAGGGTTCCAAACAATGGGAAGTGATTTGATTGGGCAAAGTGACTCGCAGTGCTTCCCAACATACAGTGCAGTGCTTCCCAACATACAGTGCTTCCAACATGCCAGGGGTATCTCCAAGATGCAAGGCAATAGCCCTTACCTACTACATACATACATGAGGCCTCCTTTGAAATTTCAACACCCACCCTCTACCACACAGTCGCACCTACCCGTCCGCCCTCTCCCACGTTGCGCAGCCAGGAAGCGGAGGCAAAGCGAATCGTAGCCGCACATCTGGCAGACTGCCAGTTTGTACGGATTAAGATGGCCACGTGGCCAACTGAGGACCTTTCGCTCTAACACGCCACCAATTCGTTGCAACCACACTCGGAAGCGCATAGGCTTACCTTCCTTTTCCAAATGAAGGGTGCCCTTCTCTTCTTTTCAACTGCTAACTTTCATTTCACCTTTCAATTGAAATGTACAACCAAAAGTTGTGAGCCCTTTGAACGTAGTTAAGGCTTCAGTATGAAGTTTGAGGCCTTTATGAAGCTTTTCAACTTGAGGAGAAGATCTTGCAACGGGCCTTCAAATGACGTTTTGCTCAACGCTGTTTCTCCTCTGAGAAGGCCGAGAGTTCCTTGAAGGGCAGTGACGCTTTTCAAAGTGCAAATCTGCAGTTTTCTTTTACCCAATGAATGATCGCCACGTCAACTGGCGGCCCGTCATGCGGACGCGAGCCGACCTAACATGTGACTAGGACTCGCCAACCAAACCGCCACCAAAAGTGGATGCGCCTCCTCTCGCGTCTCCATGCCCTGGTATCAGTTGCGATCATTATCTTTTACACGATATATAAAAATGTAGCGCTATCGATCGATGGAGATGGCGAGAATAGCATTTCTATCCCAGGTCTGACATGCTCTGTAGCTTCATCGTTGCTTTGGATTGCAGCAGATGGAGGTGTTGCAAGTGCAGGTTCATGGGAATCTGTTTTCGGGTGGATTGGTGCCTGCAGCAGCAACTTCTGTGAACAAATTCAGAGAGACAGCATCATGGAGGTGTAACGGCGGCTTTCTTCCAGGGCAGCGCAAAGATGCAAGGAACGTTAAATCACCCTTGCTCGGCTTGCACGTTCGTCAAATTTACAGACCTGCAGGTGCTCCGCCAGTGCGTTGTTGTTCATTGCAAGAGCCCGCCATTTTCCCGTCTCAAAGTGATGGCTATGGAGGTAAGCTTTCTATGCAGTTTGTTTCCTCCTATAAGCGTCTCAAATATAGTTTCTCAGATCTATTACTGTGGCTGCCCTATTTTCTATAAAATCTTACATATTAGCTGTTGGAGCTGAAAGTTTGAGATTGTTCAGAGGCTCCTTCTCAGTGACTGTAAGAAATCCTCAATTTGCAGTTCTATGTGTTATAATGTCACAAGCATCATGTTCTTATTTTTCGTCTTAAATTTCTCAATACCTTCCTTGGTGCTGACGCAACTGGAGAAATTTTGCACTTAACGAACGTCAAGTTGCTAACATTGCAAGAAACTGATGAGCAATTTGAGCCCGTACAGGAATCTTAAACGCTGATTTGCGGGATTTAGAGGGACTAAACGCAGTCAGCACTCAAAGCAAGTTAACTATATGGATCAGTTTCGGAAGGGTTTTCCATTTGTATCATCGATGTGGCTAAGCTATGAAATTATGTACATGTATAGATTCCTGTATCCCATATGACGGGCATCATAAGTTGGAGCTAACCATTTATTACATCGTAAAAATTGGCTTTTCTGTCCTTTTTTGTAAATGGAGCCTAGCGACAATGGAACCCGATGTAACCTTGAAAATTGAGAACCTCAGCAGCAGGGGAGGCTACGAGTGTTGGTTGGTTCCCAAATATTTAAGATACCCGCTGATTCAAGGTGTTGCCTTTCTTTTTAAACCAAGAACTGCCTGATCAGGTATTAGATTACAATCCTTCTACTTAGCAGTTCTCAATAATATCTTATCCTTTTACTTGGTGGTTCTCAATTTGCCAGTTATTACTCTATCAAGAACCACCGGGTCCTATACAAGATTCTGAGCATATATCATTTTGTTACATAGTAATGGCAATTACACATTCATGTAAAAAAAATAATAAAGAGCTAGAAAAGTTTAAAAATATTGGCCAACATTTATTGTCCATAAAAATAACATTCACACTTAAACCATCTAAAATAAATCACCTTTACAAAAATCGTTAATAAATTTCTAGTTGCACACTACTTCTTTGTTGGCCCACCACTTGTTGTCCTAAGTGGCGAGTTATGAGTTACTTCCTCCACAAGCTTGTAAGAAAATTTCATCTTTTAGATTCTTTGTAGGTCCAATTAATACTAGGAGGCTTATAACCCCCCCTCCATAGGGCGGTTTGGTTGTCAACCTCAATCCACCTGAAAAACCCATACCCACCGGCTCTACATAGAAGCCGGTTCCTGAAAAACAGCATATCAGTCGGTTAGGATCTCAAGAACCAAGTTGATAACCGGGTTTAGAACAGCAGGGTGAAAAGCCAATACCCGGCAAAACACGGAGATTACCCTTAACCTCTTGATGCTGATGTTAACAACATGAAGCGACCTACCCTTCTTATTGCCAAGAAAAAAATTTAAACTTATAAATGACAAAAAGCATATTTACACAATGCTTTGAAACTTGCCCATCTCATGGCTTATGCACGTAACCTGGCTCGTCCTACTAGGCGTTGGGTTCCTAGGCAGAATAGGCTTGACTGGGCCAACTTCACATTACATAGTGTCAGGTACTTATATTCTGCCTCAGTGTGAACACGTTGGACTTGTAAATTGTAAATTGTAAATGTTGAAATGGCTCACACCGGCCTATGGTGTTTTGTAAGAAAATGTAAATAGCAGATTAACTTGATGACCTACTTGTATTTGGTATAGGGTATTGGGTCTTAATTTAGAGGCTGCTGGATTGACCTCCTAAAAAGTAGGAGAGTTCACCGGTCAATGGGACACGTGTCATATGCTCACTGGGACACTTGGTCTAGTGTATGGGTGACACATTTCGGATGGTGGTCCTACTCACTTGCATGTGTGTTAGGGTACTGCCAAGTGGGAGTGTTGACTGTGCATGGAGTATGCCATGTTTCAACTACTATGTAGCAGGTGGCTGGGAGGAGACTTAGTAGTAGTGCTCTTAGGTGTTTATGCTAGTATCTTGACATGTACTTTGAGAAGAAATCAATAAAGTGGATATTGGGTGCCTACTTTCATGTGCTTTGGGTTTGGTTTAGAGAGCTTTGTGAGACATAGGCTGGCTTGATGGAAAATGTGTCCAATTGCTAGGGGCACTAGGGAACTGATATACCATTGTGTGGCGTCCTCAACAAATGATAACTTTGTTGAAGAGGGATGCAACACATAGAAAAGGCATGTGTCCCAACCAACAGAAAATGTCTAGTCAAAACCCTAACCACTTCACCCCCAAGCCAAGGTGACTGAATGCAAGAGAGGAGGAGATCCTTGCTTCTGAAATCAGAAAATACAATGAGAAGATGGTCGAATTCCACAAGGTTAAATAATCTCCAAAAGCTAGAGAATATTCCCTCTTGGATCCCTCCAATCCTATCAAAAGCATTTGACCTCCTATTCTTGCACAAAAGCCGTCAATCAGCATGCAAAAGCTCCATAGGTCCAATTAGACCCAACGGGGTTGGCTCAGTTGGTTGGCTTGGCATCCAAAGTTTCTTTGGTCCCAGGTTCGAGCCTCCCCTTGGAAACCAAGAAGCATAGGTCCAATTAGAGTACCTAGGCCCTCATAAGATTATTAATTACATTACCAGAATGACGTGGCGTAACTAACAACCTTATACACTGGAGTACCGGCTATCCATGTCAGGAATTATTCCGAATCCCACATACTGGACATGGACGTAACACCATAGAACTATTGTCAAGGCTATAATCGTGAAAGACTTTATAGACGATTATTTTAAGAGGACGCATAGTTCAAGGGAACAATGCCCATAACTTAAAGACTTTATAGACGATCATTTAAGAACACATAATTGATTCAAGGGAACAATGCACATAGTTGATATCCTTGGACTATATTGAACTACGACCCATAACTTAGATCTCCCTAAAGCTTACCAAGGCTTGCATGCCATAGAGACATAGATGGGGTGAAATTTGAATTAACTACTAGCTGTAGTGCAACTACTTGACAAGAAAGTGCTTAAGGTATTCAAAGCAACCACAACAATACAAGAGACAAATAAATAGCTACGTCAAAGAAGCATTCACCATAGCATGCATCATTGGGGGTCAAGCACAAGATTGGACTCCTAGAGACTACACCTTCTGGATCGAGATTCCTAACATCTAGAAGGCTTTTAAGGTCTGTGAGTTTGTCATCTTCCTAGTATTATGGCATAGATTCTTCATTACATCCTTTACGGGTTCAAGACATCCAAGATGATTCTTGTCTACCAGATCATGCACGTCAATGCACAGATATACTTCAAACCCCATTCCAGCATATTTACTTTAGGTGTTTTGTAGATTGTGCAGCTACTTCTTCCGGACAGAACTAATGAAAAAATTTTGTGAACTTGCTTATTGACTAGCCCAGAGATCTTGTTGTCAGCTGTCAGTTTATGAATGTGTCTGATCTGGCAGCTATCAAGTAATGCTGAAGGTCTGTTCAGAAAATGGAACGCGTTAAAACAACAAAAAATAGAAACTTATCATAATGGCATGAAAATAATAGCCGTATTCTCCCAAATTCATGAACACTTTTTTCATCATGTCGTAAAGAATTCTGTTGCCTTCAAATTCAGCCTTAGTGGCATGCATTTGTAGCTATACGGAGGTAGCTTTAAACTTTCCATAATTCAAGAATGTGTTGATCAGCTGCCAGTATTTTCTTGATTCTGATTTTATTCTTTCATGACTATCCTTCCTTCCCAATGATGTCACGTGCTACCTGTACATGCATTGCTATGGATATTTAATTTTAAAAATGTCTGACCAGGTTCATATGTGCAGGTCTGATTAGCAGTGTTAGGTTCGTAATACTTGCAAAATAATCGTATAGTGGGATATATGAGCACACACTTCTTACTGTAGCTCAGAAAGGAAAATGAAGAAGAAAAAATTGTTAATATGAACTTTGACCAGCATGCACTCTTGTTCTGACATTTATCTGCATCAGGTTGCCGAGGGTAGATGGTCATTTGCATCAATATCCCCAATTGTCATCTTTTGAACTAGCTTTTGCTTGCCACGAACATTTTCTTGCTGTCTTGAATCCTTTTTTCTCTTTTGTCAGCTTCATGTTAATCAATCTTCTTAGAACATATAGAAAGATCGCTACTAGGACCAGGAAACCAGTTGTGATGTCTGTTTGTCTGCCAACTAATTACTATCGCTTTTCACAGGTCAAGTTTGTATACTTGCTTCAAGTGTTATCAGTAGGTGCTAGCCTCCATCATGTGCGAGTCTACTCTTCACTTTTGGAGAAGTGATAGGAACTCATTTTCTGGTCGTTGTACAAATGTATGAAGCTAATGAGGACATGTACCTATATACCTAGGGGCTGACGATGTGAGCAGGGATGTTGTGGCATTTAGTCCAGGCTATCGATGATGCAGTTGATGGTCTAAGACTTGATGGTTGGACTCTGTAGGGTTGATGATTGGACAGGCAAGCTGGCTTGTGCTGATTCTTTCTATCTTCAGAGTTGCATTTTGCCCGCCAGCTATGCTTTCTAGTTAGGTTTTGAGGAAGCAGAAGTGATGAAATGGAAAATGTTGTTCATTTGAATAGGGACTGCATTTAATTGGCCTTCATCATTACTGAGATTGTCCTTTACCTATGCAGGAGTGATAGAAACTCAATACATTGACTGCTGTACAAATGTCGGAAAGCTAATAATGTGCACATATGTTCGTGCATGTCACTGACACTACTCTAGGGTGCATGAAATGCTATAGCATTTGGTCCATGCTATGCATGATGAAGCTGATGGTATGAGACTTTGCGGTTGGACTCCATAGGGTTGAAGATTGCACGTCTCCATTGTGTTATGCCGGGTATTATCCTAGACATAACATTCATATATCAAGAAAATGCAAATACAATATCTACTCAAGCGAGAAGTATACATATACAATGCAAATACAATATCTACTCAAGAAAGTGTTGGGAGAAGGAAAGGATGCTCAATAGAGAAATGGCTGCATTCTATGGATGCACTATTGGGCTCTATGGAATAATCCTTCTCCTAATGCATGACTACGACTATCAAATTCGAACAAAGCTATCGCACTATTGTCACGTTCGAATTCCAAGTGATTCTAACTTTGAAATCATCATAATCTATAATTGATTTCGTAGACAAACATAACAGAATAAACATTGTTGTCGAAGTATTCGATAATTCAGACAAATCGATAAGAGAACATAATCAGATTACAAATAGAACAGAGAAGCATTTGATCATTCTGACATAATACTGAATGTCATAAAATTGTATGATCAATTGAGTAAGTAGCATGTACAAATTAAAAGAATCGTGAGCACAAAACAATTGCGGATGCAACCGCGTACTGGAAACTATCTCCGAGTGTCTGATTGGCTTTGTTGGCACTTCCGCTAATAAGCAGTAAGTGGTGTTCTAGCAATGTGCTATACTAATCTCCAAGATCAATATGCAAAAGAAAGATCAAGCTAACTTAGAAAGTGATCAACTATTTATACTAGTTATGAATGCCGTTTAGGCTTATCCAAATGATAGTTGAAGACAACTGTATGGTCGCAGATCGCAATTGGCACTTAGCCACAATACGCTGTCAGTGTGTGGTATCAGTGAGAGCGCATAAAACGTCTCCGAAACAGTAAAGAAAGTACATGTAAATAAATTATTAAGTAGTAAAACTGAACCATACTATGCTTTGAAATGGGAAATGTAATGTTTAAACATGCTCTACTGGGGATGATAAATGATGTAATGCGAGCTGCTACAGGGAGTAGATGTAGGCAATCAAAGTGCCAAGATCTTTCTAACATTCAATCTCCATATAGAAGAAGAAGAAGAAGAAGAAGAGGGAGAGGGTTAGGCGCCCTCAAGGAGAGAGAAAGTAGTAGCAATGCTTGAAAGGGAATGAATTGAAAATGAACAATGAGTACATACAAATAGGCCTTTCAAGGGCCTAGACTCTATTAAACTCTAAGTTCTAGAACCTTCCAAACCCACTACTAATTATAGGGCACCCCCAAAAGTCAAGATAGGGTCCCTTGACATAATTAGACTTTACTTGGACCCACGAGTTAGTACTAGACCAAAATTGCGTCCAACTTAACTAAAACTGACTTAACATGGTCTAAATAAAAACCTAACCCATGGTTGCACAAGTCTCGACCTTTTGGGTCAAAGTAACCTATGGGAAATTAACATTATCATTTATTATTTCTAACGAAGTGCGGTAGCATCAAGTCGAAGAGTGAAGACAAAGCATGCTTCATCCAAAGTTAGTAACCAAAAAACCAGCCACAAGCCGAAATATGGATTTGCAATCCATCATTGGTTCCCACATGATTCCATAAGTCTTCTTACCACAAGAAACATAAAGAAGAATATGATATTCTTTTACCATCACATCCTCCCGAATCTTACTATCAATGATCTGCTCACCAACACTAGGTAAGAAAACATTGTCATCATAAGAAGTAATCATCAAAACAGGAAAATCAGCATAAGGTACTGATTTTGGTGAGGCATGTGTGTTTCCTCCAAGGTATAAAGATGCTTTGTTATCCCGCAAAGACTCGGACAGCCAACAAGAGGCTGTAGCAGGCTGTCCAACAGCCACAAAATCACCAACACTTTGCTGTCCAAAGTGTTCCAAATGTGGACCTTGCTGTCCAAAAACCTTCCACGGGCCGTTCCCGATGCATAATAGGATGCTCACGATGTAACATAGGCTGAAAATGATCAATAAACCATGGCTGAATATGCTGTCCACCATCTTCAAGAAAAAAACCAGCAGCTTGCCACTTTGAACACCCAAAAAAATCCAACAACATGCCACTTTGAACCAATGTACTAATTGACATGATTTTTTTCCCTCCTCCATTAGTACAAAATGGCTTCAAAGAATGCTTGATTTCAGCCTTTTCCAAAACATTAACTTGAGAAGCTTGCTCATAAAGTTCTTCACTAATGCATCCATCATTTGCAACAAATGGCTCAAGAGAAGAAGAATGCTCTACCATACCAACATTCCGATGCAAACTTGTACTTGTAGAAAGACAATGATCAAACTTTGCATGTCTTTGCTCTTCTACCTTCAAAGAGGATGAAGTAGAGAGGAGAAAGCATGATGATGAATCTTTTACTTGGTATATCTTTAAAAGTGTTTCCCAAGCACTCTTAAAAGTCTTGCAAAGTCTCAAATGATGTAAGATAGATCTTGTTACCGATAAAATCTTGATCATCACGTTGATGCCAAACCTCAGCTTGCAACTCCATGAAAAATAGTTGATGCCATCCAACATATCTTCGCCCGAACAAGTACGAATTGCTCCCAAATCTCTTGTCATAAGAACCAGCCAAGAAGATAAACTTTTTCAAACCCTAAATGTGCCCTAATAGACACAAAAACCAACAAGTATCAAATCTGAAAAATCAGCACCAGAATGTGTTGAAACCACACATTAGATGGATGTAGGAACCTGCCCTCCTACAAGCCTTGTGTGCTGAAAATTTCAGCCTGAAATTGCATCACAAACTCAAAAAACCAGCAAGCAAAGAATTAGGTTAGCCTCCAACAAAGCTTTTTCCGAAACCCTTCTTTCTTGCCAAAAAGTGTGAACAATACACACACGGATAGAGATGTTGCAAACACCCTACAAATGGTAATATGCTGTCCAATTTTCAGCCTCGGAATGTGATCGGATCATCACAAAAAATTAGCACCTTCTTCCACACCTGGAAACAAGCAAAAAGAAGCGGATCTTCACTTTGTAAAATCAGCAAGGGTGCTGATTTTTCAGCCAAATCAAAAGATAAAAATTGATTGTAGATGGGTGCCCTCCTGCAAAGGAGCAAATCTGAAAAATAGGGCAACATCGGACCAATGGAAGTAGGATAAACCTACACGGATGTGGGTGACCTAAAAGTAGCCCCGAAGAAGATAATTAATGGCGCCTTCCTGCAACCTGAAAAATCAGCAAACAACAACCTGATTTTGGGCGCCCAAAATCCTATTATCTTCTTTGGTGTGTGGCGCCCTCCTGCAAAACGGAAAAGAGTCAAAATTGAACGGATCTTCACTCCAAAAAATCAACAAAGGTGCTGAATTTTTGTGATCCCTAAGTGAAGACGATCTCTTTTGGTAGGGCGCCCTAAATCAAGCATAGAAGATCCATGGCTCTGATACCTTGTAGGCAATCAAAGTGCCAAGATCCTTCTAACATTCAATCTCCATATACAAGAAGAAGAAGAAGAAGAAGAAGAAGAAGAGGGAGAGGGTTAGGCGCCCTCAAGGAGAGAGAAAGTAGTAGCAATGCTTGAAAGGGAATGAATTACAAATGAACAATGAGTACATATAAATAGGCCTGCCAAGGGCCTAGACTCTTCCAAACTGTAAGTTCTAGAACCTTCCAAACCCACTACTAGTTGTAGGGCACCCCCAAAAGTCAAGATAGGGTCCCTTAACATAATTAGACTTTACTTGGACCCACGAGTTACCTTTTGGGTCAAAGTAACCTATGGGAAACTAACATTGTCATCTATTATTTCTAACAATAGAGCAGGGGTGTACTTCTGGCTTCGTCTGGAAGACTGTCGAAGAGATGTGCGTCTCATCCTAGTAGGTCGAATAGCGGGTTGCAACATGACTGTCTAATACAGTCTCTAATCTTTGTGTGTAAGTGTGTGTGCATGTGTATCATCGTCATCATCATCATCATCATCCTCGGCGTCAGCTGGCTCTAGATCTGTACTAGGTCTCCTCCTGGAAAAGAATGATGAGTTGTGGTGTTGGGTGACTATACTGATCTGTCTGACATAAGTCTTGTCGTATGAGGAACATCTCTCATACCATAAGTGCGATGCAACGTGGATCCTCGTATGTGATGAGTGAGTTTAGTGTAACAGGCATATCTCGGAATAAGCAATGATATCTCCCTAATCTCGTAGTAGGTAGGGCATCGGAAGATGAAGTGCTCCTCACACTCCACCTCATGTAAAGAACATAACCGAAAATCCTTTCCTCTCTCGGAATACCCTGGAACCGTCCGGACTCAATCCCAAGTAGATGTATAGAAATACGAAGCTGACCAAGTATGAACCTGAGGCCATGAGACAGTCCAGAAGCGAGGTAATGTGGTAAAATAGGGAACCTGGCTGTATCCAACACTAAGAAATGAGTTCGATAGTAATCAAGTTTGACCCCTAACTGGCCTTGTCAGTCTCGATCAAGATATGCTCTATAAATAAAACGTTCGATAAACTGGTGTGTACCCAAAGGGAGGTCTGTGATAGAGATACCAAATGTCTCAAGGAGGCGAGATGCCTGGGAGAACCATGACAATTGATAGCCCTGATCATGAAGATGTTGGGAGGAGGTGAGCGTTGCTTGTGTGTATCTCTGCTCAAAAACCGGGAACAACTGGAGTCGTTGGATGTATGTGATAAGCAAGAAGATGGCCGAGAGAGAGAGAGAGAGAGAGAGAGAGAGAGAGAGAGAGAGAGAGAGAGAGAGAATTAGAATTAGAATTATTATTATTAACGTCTTTTGGTACCCAAAGGTACATAAGACAAAAGAGAGTACAAAAAGTAAGGAGCATTGTCCGCATACTTATTTACTAGTAAAAAGAAAAGAACTAGCATATCTATCTCTCTATCTCTAAGAAGTATCAAGCTTGACCACCAGCTTGTGAGGGTACAATGCAAGAGCTTAACCACCTGCTCTGCGGAGGAGACTAGCTACGAGCAAGATGGAAATAGTGAGTGATTGTAGTAGTGGAGCGTGCTGTAGACTAGCGGGAAGCCCGTGAAGATCTAGTGATCCTGGATCTAGCAGAAGTACGTGAGACTCTCTGTGTCTTCAATCTTCGAATGGGGACTTCAAAATCCACAACTCAAATATCCTCTCTGTCTCGCTTCTGGAAAAACTGGGTATTATGAGCTTGACTGTGATCCATATCTGGGGTAGGTAGAAGTGAAGCTCGTAGAGTATACATCTCTCTCAATAGAAGACCTACACATTTGGGGTCTGGATACTCGAGGAAGGATCGCAACGTGAGAGGAGTATCTCTGTATAAGAAGTGGTATCGCTCCTTGATCTCATAATATACTGGACAACGAAAGATGAAACGAAACTTGTCCTCCACCTCCTGAAGAGAACAAATCTGACATATCCTATGCAATCTGGGAGTGTCCATGTATCTACCCGTCTCGATAGCCAACTGATGAGAAGAGACTCGAAGCTGTCCCATACGGTACCTTAGACCAAAAGATAATGGCTTTATAAGATATGCTGGAAGGATAGGAGTACCCGCAGTATCCAACCGTAGTATATGTATGCCATAGAAATGTATCTTGACCTTATCAGGGTAAGGCTGTGATCATATAGTGCATATGTAGCTCCGATAAATCTGTTGTCTGATATAAGCATGGGTCCCGCTCGGAAGATCAAGTACAGATAAGCCCCAAGTCCGAAGAAGGGTTGAGACACTGCCAAACCAAGAATGCTTGGCCCCCTGTCCAGCAATGGTGCGTGATGAAATGAGAGCAGCAACAATATATCTGGAAGTGTCTAACTTTGATATCCTGTGAAGAAAGGTAATGATCTGAACCATAGCACCGATAACCAAGGGAGGGGAAGCAAACTCCGCTAATATGATATCATGTGGCACCGAGAGATCCCTCCAAGTATCATGTGATAAATCCGGACACCAAGTCTCAGCAGAGTATAAAACAACCGGGGAGACAGTGGTAGAAAAGAGCAAGCATCTGGTAGCAGGGTCCTGCACATAATATGTGGAACAGAATCTCTCCATATGAACAAGAGAAGTATGCCCCTTACGGAGTCTTGTGAGGGCTGCCGGTGGAAATGTGAGTAGTGGACCAGAGAAAAGTACTCCCAAATAAGTGTAAGAGGTCACAATCTCAATCGACAACCCATCATAATAGAAGGTCACATCTCTCATATGCTGTCTGTTGGTGTTGAACACCATAATCTTGGTCTTCTTAGTATTAACTGTCAATCCCCAAAGTTGACAGAAGTGATGTAAAGCAGAAAGGTGTCTCTATAAGCCAGATGCAGAGGATGAGAGAAGAACCACATCATCAGCGTATAGGAGAATGGGGATAATAATATCTGCTAACGGACAACCCTCTTCACCTTCCTCGTAAATAATCCGCTCGAGGTCATCAATATATAGTGCAAAGAGAGTAGGTAATAAGGGGCAGCCCTGCTTCACGCCAATGGTAGAATGTATCAGCGGGGACCAATCACTACCTTCCCTGAAACGCGCCCAAACTCGCTCATATAAAGTAATGATCGCGACAATAGTCTCGTCTGTGAAGCCAAGTGAAGATAATCTCTGGAAAAGGAGATGTCTCGGAACTGAGTCAAAAGCTTTGCGGAAGTCCACAAAGCAACAATAAAATCTTTGTCTCTGATGTTGTGCCTCCTCAATGATGCATCTCAAAATGAAAATTTGATCTGAGGTAGAGTATCCTAGTCTGAACCCAACCTGACCCTTAGCATGTAAATCCTCAATCTCAGCAAAAGATCCAGTAGACGTCTGTAAAATGGAACCATAAATCTTAGACAAAGTGTGACCAATCATAATAGTGCGGTAGTTTTCTACATTCATGGGATCACCTGCCTTTAGGATGGGATGAAGGATATTAGTGCACCATGCAGTAGGAAAACCAGAGGTCACAGCGGTGTTGAAAGCGTGAGCAATATAAGGTGAGATAAGGTG
Source organism: Diphasiastrum complanatum (assembly GCA_029204225.1). Lineage (NCBI taxonomy): Eukaryota > Viridiplantae > Streptophyta > Lycopodiopsida > Lycopodiales > Lycopodiaceae > Diphasiastrum > Diphasiastrum complanatum. Next base: position 43,689,675 of record CM055104.1, read on the forward strand.
TGCTACAGGTTTTAGGAAATCTAGGTTTAGAGATTCATAGTCAGCGGCTTTATGAAGTTTGGCATGTTTAATGGCATTTTCAACCATGTGTGGAGTAAAAAGCGTGTAGTGGGTAGGTCGTGGTGAGAGTAAGGTAGGAGGGGAGTCTAGGGTATAAAGTTTCGTGGCATATTCGACCCAGGATTCGGTTGCTATGGGGGCCAAAGTCAAAGAGGATTTGGTGAAATGTTTTCAGAAAAAGGAGGAGGAAGGGGAATCTAAAGAGTCGATCAACCTTTGGCAGAGTGATTGTAGGTATGTTATCTTCTTTGTTCTGGTGGCTCTATGATACTTTTTCTGGTGTTGTTTAAGTGTTGCAGGGGAGTGTAATCTGGCATGTACCACATGTCTGTGAAGAGAGCGACATTCTGCATCATACCAGCGGTTGTGAACATGTCTATAAGATGATATCGTCTTGGTGGGGAAAGATGAGGACGCTGCAGTTAAGAGGGATTTAGAGAGGAAAGTGGCTTGTTGGTCAACTGATGCCGTGAAAGGTAAGCTAGTAAGTAGTTGGGACATGGTTGTGGTGTAGTTTGTGAGTCCAGAGTCAGTAAAAGGGACACGTTTGTGAGTAGAAGAGGAGCGTGGAACTTTAGAAGACGGGGTTACGTGACCAAGTGAGGCGTAGGAGTGAGTGATTAGAAATGGTAGGAGGTGTAATGGAGAAATCAGAGATGTGAGGGATCAAAGCAGGTGATCCAATAAAGTAGTCAACTACACTATGTCCTCCACCATGAGGATAACATGTAAACACTGATGAGGAAGGCCACTGTGTGAGGCCATTCAGGTAAGCAAGAGAATGTGTCTCCGCAAGAGTAATCAACTGCTCTCCAAAAGATGTAACTGAAGTGTGTGCATCCTGTGATACTCGATCTAGTCCCATATCCAGAGGGTGAAGCCGGAGAAAGTCAGTATCTGCATGAAATTCTATCTGTCCGGAGCTAGTATGGGTGTTGAAATCTCCTGCTAATAAAATGTAGCCCTGTTGAGAAAAAAACAGCAATATCATCTGAAAGTGCCTGAAAAGGGTCCCCACCAAATTCAGCAAACGCCGAAGTCTGTGGAGTGAAATAACATACAGCCATATAAATGTCCTGAGGTAATCCCAATAATGAACCAATAGTATGTAGCCATATATATCGAGCATATGGATCTTGCTTAACCATCTTAACTGCGATGGCTCTGTATAAACAAGCTACTCCGCCAGATCCACGACAGGTTTTGCCCCTCACAAATGGGCGGAAAACAGAATGCCAAGAGTAATCCTGTATATGTGGAAGAGGATGATATAAAGACTCATGGGTTTCAGCCAACAACAAAATGTCACATTTGCTAATAAAATCAGCAAAATCTCTTGTCGATGATGATGATAAAAAACCATTGCAATTCCAAAAGCCAAGTCTCAAAGTGGTAGGGGATCTTGGGCAGCTCCTAAACCCGACAGCCCTGAGTTCCTAGTGTGAAAGGAGGTCGAAATATCTCGGTTTGCCGTCGATAAAAATGACCCTTGGCCCTTTTTCTTTTGCTTCATGAATAATCTTTTTCCTTGCTAACCATTGGGTATTTGTCAAATCATCATCCATATAAATGAAAGTGCCTTTGAGTTGTGTTCTAAGCCGAAGGGCTGTATTGCGGTTTTGAAGAGAGCGAAATTTGATAAAAAGAACGTTATCATCAAATTTGCTACGCCATGCCGTATCAAAACCATCAACAACATGAGATAACTTGGAAACGAGTAAATCTGTAGCTTCTTCTATTGGTTTACCGCTGTTGGCAATGCCTCTTACTCTAATGTTAAGAGCCTTTTTAGCTCTTCTAGCTTGTTCATCCAAAACTGTCTCCAAATTGTTATCCATCATAGAGGCTGAGATATTGTTGTAAAGCTACCTCTACAAGCTTTACTTCCGGCGCCATCGGCGTCAGCTATGTCCCCGGCGCCAGTAGCGCCCTTGCTGCTCCCGACGCCACTGTGACCAGAATCCAGCCGGCGCCAAGTTCCTATGGCTGAAAATCTTTGATCGGTTCTAGCGGAGTCCAGAGAGCTCAGATCGATGTGCAATCACCTCACACGATCTAGGCATGATTAAAGGAAGCCTGGGGATCAATAAAATCTAGAGAGAGAAAATGACTTTCTAGAAAGAGAAAATCCTAGAGAGAGAAAAACGTGCTTTACCAGCTTGGGTAGAGTGCTTGGTATGAGGGGGGGGTGCCGAATCACACCAATACTATAGGGGAGTGCGGGTTGCGACTGAGGGCGAGCTCCAACGAAGTCTCAGCCTCCCTTGCTGGAATGTTGTCATGGCTCTCGCCTTGGCATGCTAGCGCCCCAGAGACTAGGGTCGGTCACACACTTGAAATGTAACCTTCTCAGATTTATCAATAAAGTGGGATTTTCCTCAAACTGACTCTGATTACCCTCTGGGTTTCAGTGTTCGGTAAAAGCGCCAGTTGTAAGGCCGCTTTCAAACTTTTTAACTTGGCACATAGCTGAGGGTCGTATCCCAGGACGCCAGCGGTATGCCGTCGGGACCATTCGGTCCGTGGCGCCAGCGGTATGCTGTCGGGACCATGTGGTCCAGGAACTGGTTGTCTCCATATCGGTCGCGGCTTGTGGTTCTGAGTGTTCCTTGCATGAACGTGAATGGGTTAAGCTCTTGGGGAACGGGCTCTAACCTGTCGGCTGAGTTGGATGGCTTGCTTGGGTGGAAGTTACCTGTTTATGGCTGTCCAGTCTGGCGTGGCGCCAAGTTGGCTTCCAGTGCTCGTGACGAAGCTTTCAGTTGATGTATGTCGGGCGGCTTGCTTGGAGGGAAGTCACCCACATCGGGACCCCCGATCTGGCATGGTGCCAGGTTGGATCTCAATGTTGGTTTTCGGAACTTCAAGTGGGTTAAGTCTGATCGTTGTTGGCGAGTTGGCTGCTTGTATTTCAAGTGGGTTTGGATGACAAGAGTTGAAGGCTGGGAAGCTAAGTTGTGGTTCCCGGCTCCCTTTGGGATGCCTGCGCTACAGATATGGGGGTGATTACCTTGTTTGAGGATCGATGTCATTTCTTCAACCTGTTTTGCAAGTGATGAGAGTTTGCTGCCGAAGAGTGCTGCCCATGTCTTTGTCTCTTCGACTTGTTTTTCCAAGCAAAATATTTTGTTGGAAGTTTCGTCCGAAGGAGGTACATGTTTTGCAATCCGTTGCTTAAGATATATATTTTCTTGCTCAAGCTGTTCCACCAGTTCTTTGACACCCACGGGATCCATAACCAACTATTTCAAAGAAGTGTAGTTGTTTCTTAAGGCCGAGGAGTTCGTTTCAGATGAAACCGATATCATAGGCATAAAGACTCTCAATAGGCTTGGAAGGAGTGTAATCGACCGTGGACTGCTGAGTTTTTTGATAGCAAGTGGATTGTCTGTGAAAATAGAGGGTGCACCAGTGATGGATTCTAGTGCCGCCAGCGGTGGGATTGCTGTAGGTGAAATAGCATCCCCCTCCATGGCAGATGATGGAGGAGGAGAAGAGGTGGATAGAGGGGGGGGGGTGGGGGGGCGCGTAGGGGCAACCCCCTTTTTCTTAGGCGCCATATACAGCGTTAGACAGCAATAAATGTGCCACAGTCAGCGCTAGGTCAGCAGTAGTGCCAGGTCAGCAGGGTTCCCACAAGGCAGGGTCCAGCGCCAGAGGCAGCGCTAGGTCAGCAATGCTAGGTGGGTGGACAGGTGGCCACTGGGTGGAGGACAGGTGGCCAGGAAGGAGCGCTGGCCAGGAAGGAGCGTTAGGAGGGCTAATTTGTGGTCTCCCATACTGGTTGATCCAAAATGTTGCACAGGAAAGCGCCTGACTGCCCACACACCAAAGGACAAGATGATCCGTGAGAAAATCCGGAAACAATCCTATAAACCTGCGCTGCTGGAGAATGCTACAATGGAGGCAATGAATCTCTATCCAGCGACCCAGCGAGCTGATGAAGAGAGCTTCAGTGGAGGTGACCGAGTGCAGAGCTCAGCAAGCAAGCGTTGCAGCATGTCCTGTGCTCCTCGATTGCACAAGTCCGCTTGCTGACACCCTCCTTTACCGAACTACATCACTGCTGATCTGCATCAATATCCAATCCTGCCACTCTGATCTTGCTCCAGGCAGGAAGACAGATTCTAATTAACGGTTGGAGTGGAGCGTGGCTGAGGTAGCGATGGCAGCCATCTGGAGGAGCCACGAGAGGAGGGGAGAGAGAGAGAGAGAGAGAGAGAGAGAGAGATGCACTGTTATCTTCTAGGTCCCAAAGGTTCATAGGAATGCTAAGTAATTGTGAAGTGTGTCATCGTGTGGGAGTGCATCATTGATATGCAGAATATATTACATAAAATTATCACCTCAAGCAGATCAACACATTTGTCTTATTGAGAGAATCACTCAAGGAATCAATTTTCAAAAAATAATATACCATCCACAATTATAACTTATAAGCATCATTTTGTTAGAAGTCTAAATTTAAAAAGATCAATATATGTTAGATGCATAGGTCCCGCGGGACCATACTGGTACCGTGGCACCAGTATGGTTCCGCGGTACCACAATATATATATATTTATTTAATATTTAATTTCTTAAACCTATTTCCCCCTATTTTTCCCTATGTCCCCCTATTTTTTTAAACCTATTTCCCCCTATTTTTTAAACCTATTTAAATATTAAAAAAAAAATTATATATGGTGCTACCCTGGTACCGCATTTTCCAGGGCGGCACCATACTGGTGGCACCACCATTATGGTACCGGCGGTACCATAATGGCGGTACCACATGGAACTATGGTTAAATGTAAGCATGTAATAAAAAAAATGTATCTTAATATTGAATCTAGACTTGTACTTTGCATACTTTACATCATGCATTTTGATATTTGTAATGCTATTGCATTTTTTATGTCACCATAGCAAAACTTGAGTGGAACTAGTAGTGAGAGAGCCTCTACGTTTAGGGAGGAGACTGAGTTGTATTTTCTTATCTTTGTTACTTTAATGCAATTTCAGGTTCCATATATTTTGGCAAATTAGAACTTGTTCTTAAAGCTTGTCCAATGTTAAATTTGCAGCTTTTGGAACAGTTACAAGTGGTGCAATTCTCGATGAGGAGTTGACTTTGAAGGTAATCATAGCAAGCAAATAATACTCTCAGTCGTATTCTTGTCCTTAAGGTTCCAGACCCAATTTTCTTAGTCATATTTTGTCTTTAATGTTGCAGACAAAAGCACAAGAAGTTGCAAAAGACCTAAAGGGAACTTGTATTTTTCTCATCGGTAATCTGTGGTGCTAACTGCAGTGTATGTGTTTCTGAACTTAAAGCCATTTTTTATGGGCTATCATTCAAATGGTGCTAAATGCAAGTTCTGTGTTCAGGTATGATGGGAAGTGGGAAGTCAACTATTGGGAGAATTTTATCTGAGGCTCTTGGTTACTATTTTTTTTGACAGGTTTTGTACCTTCAAGTTTGAAATGTCAGCATCTTCTAATCTCTATGGGTTTATCACTTACGTTGAAATATTTTGTATGCCACCTGCTACTAATAATTTTAAATACAGATCAGACTTGGCGTCTATTATATAGTGAGGAAATTTGACTGAGTTTTTGGATGTGATATGTGATCTTGTAAAGAGCAGTGACAAGGTAGTCGAACAACTTGCTGGAGGGGCAACTGTTGCACAGCTTTTTGCGGAGGGCAAGGAAGAATGGTTTAGAGATGCCGAGGTCAGATTAGAGATTGATAATGCAAAATATTTATTTCCTTCCTTTTTGCTGTAATTCTCATCAATCAGCTTGTGCACACCTTTTGAGACTTTTATCCAGTTTCTAGTACGGAATGTGCCAAAGTTTTAGACTGACTCATCAAAATGCAGCTTTCAATATTCATGTAAGCTAATGGCAAGGCTCATCTAGGACTTGAGAAATCTCTATTGGTGTACCCATGAGATTTTGTGTCTTGTGTATGGTAACCCGGGAGATTTCCTACCAGTGGCTTGTACTTTGCTACTAGTGTTTTGGTCATAATACATGTTGTGGGTTGGATTGCATGGCTCAGTTAATTAATGTTTTGGAATGTTTGTTCTACAGAGCGAGGTATTGAGTCAACTTTCAGCAATGTGTCGTTTGGTGTTGCCACTGGTGGTGGTGCTGTTGTGCGACTAAATAACTGGTACACATCCTTTTTCTCCATAAAACATCCAATTTATTCAACGACATATTTAGCCTTGTAAAAGTTTACCATATACTTGTATAAGTTTTTAGGATTTTGTGCTTTTCTGATCTTCTGTTTTTGACAGATAAAATAAACCTCAACATTTGGTTTTTGGACTGTAGGGGTTATCTAAGGCATGGCATTGTTGTTTGGTTGAATGTACCTCTGGAGGCATTAGCACATCGGGTGGTTCAAGCAGGGACCGAAACAAGGCCTCTTTTGGGGAAAGCAGATATGGATTCTGCTTATAGCCAGGTGCTGCTCTTCTCTTATTCATGTAAAAAGGAGGTGTCATGAGGCTGCAAACTTCTTGCACAGTAGGATAAAGAATGATGTATTATGCAGCTACAATTCAGATTTCTAGAGACATCTGTGAACTCAGCTTTCTGATTGCTTTTGCATATCATCTCAGGCTTATGCACAGCTCTCAAAATTATTGGAAGAAAGGGGTCAAGCTTATGCAAATGCAGATACAACAGTCTCATTCCAGGGTGAGGGAAGCTTGTGAACCCACAAGTTGCTTTTTGTTGACAAGTTCTTGGGGGTATTGTGTCGATGGAAAGTTAAGAGATAATCTGTGAAATTTTTGTGACAGACTTGGCAGTCGATTTGGGTACTGACGATGTGGCAGCCCTCACTCCAACTATCATTGCGATTCAGGTACACTCTTCTTTTCTAGCCATTCTTATCTTTAGTGTTTAATAGTCGTGTTATCCTGATGATTGATGTCTAAGAGTATCCACCTGTGTGCCTTTGTGATATTGTTTTGTTAATGGTGCTTGATTTGTTTTTTCCATGGAAGAACCAATCCCAAGTACTTTGTTACAAGTTGTTATGTACGATAATGGTATGCCCAATAGTGACGGCCTCGCAAGGGGCGGAATGCAGGTCTGGGGTTATCGACATGTTTGGGTGCCATGTGCCAGCATCCTAGGATGACACGTGTCGCTAATTGGACCGTGAGCTAGGATGTATCTCTAGGCCAGGAGATGTGTGCTAGGGAGAGACGAGAGCGATGTCTAGTGCTATGGGACATTGGTTATCATTGGAGGTTAAACCAGGCATGATGGTGTTGGTAACTTTAATGCATGGGGACCATTCGACAATGACTCTATAAGTGGGCGATGACTGTGAATTCGTCTCATATATTGGTGTGTGGTTGGCCTTATAGCTATCGGCAGATCTTGGTAGTCGTAACACAAGCTTCACACCTCAAGCTCCTCTCTCAAGCACTAGCTAGTGATAGTATGGATGCTCCTTCCCACCATAAATCACTATGTCAAGGCTCTACCTTCTATTCCAATATGTGGTCACCTGGTCAGGTCAAGGTAGCTTTAACAAATTCTCTGAGTCTTTGAATCTTCCGAACTAGTGTGGCCTACTAACAATCACCCTTGTGCCCCAACATGGCACAATGATCCACCTGGTCACCCCGACACCTTGTTGGCTAGCCTGTCGTCTTGACTAGCTTTGGATCTGATGGCCACATCCACAATGATAATTCTAGGTCCTGCATCTCTGATAACTTGCCAAGCGGGTCTCATTGAGTCATTCTTTGCAACACACTCATTGTCTGATGAACAATATGAAAATAATACAATTGAGACTCATCATTTGACCCATAGTTCTTGTTGTCGGAGTAGTGTTTCACAGAATCGTGATTCGATTCACTTCTCGCGATTCTGATTCTAATCGGAATTAGCCGATTCGAGTTGTCGAATTGACTGACTTTGAATTTTGTTTTTGAATGGGACCCCGCTACAGAGGCCCGAGGGTCCCATTCTACATTTTGGTTCAAGCTTGAGAGAGAGAAAGAAAGAAAGCTTTATTAATGTCTTTTCCATGCCAAAAGGCATGTAAGACTAATGAAGGACATGTCAAGTATGTGGCAACAACGGGAGCAAATAAAACGTCTCCGCTGTAATAAAGAAACATCTAGTACAAACTAAGATGAATGCGAAAATGAGGGTTTGTGTGCATAATAATAATATGTATCCATGTCATGATGTCATGTCTGTGCTGATGCTATAGAAAGATGTAATGTGAGCTGCAACACGAGGAAGCGCTGGAGCCTATTGGCGTCATCTATGAGCATGAGCATGTGCAGTGTCTCTGTATAGGAGGTCTGGTGATCTTGGCAGTAAAGTGATGGTGGGAAGTACACTGTCTCTGATCCTTGTGAGCATGTATGCGGCTATCATCCTCAGGAGTGAGTAAGTCGGATGCATGGGCAAGGAGTTCAGACTCGAGGTCTTGATATCTCTGGCCTTATGGGACTTCATCTTCTTAATGGCAGCAAGTACCATATCGGATGTGAAGAAGGAGAACTCAGATGGTCGTGGAGATATAGAGATAGGTGAGTTGGTGGGGATGGTATGTAAGCTAGTAGCGTAGCGGTCCAAATGCGGAGGTCTTCCAAGAGAGGTGGTGGAGAGCGGGGAATGAACTCACGCTAGAAAGCGCCCGAGGAAGAACTGAAAAGAAGGTCAATAAGACGTTCCCCTTCAGAGTCATCATAAGCGCGCTTTTTACGGTGGAGAACAGTGGTAAGAACATCGGGAAGATCGAAGTAAATGCGGAGCATCAATACGTGACTAGGTGACTAAATGTTTAAGAGAACAACACTCGGCATCGTACCAGGGAGGGTGCAGTGGTCGAGATGTGTGTCGAGTTTTGCTGGGATGGGGCTTGGTGGGAAAGGTTAGTGAAGCGGCAGTGTGGAGGGAGGTGTGTGAAAAGCAGCTTGGGTGTCAACTGGACATCAATTAGATGGCTATAATTTTGTAAATTGGTTTGCATGTGATAGAGAAAGAGTTGCATGTCATGAATTTCCACTTTATAGTGAAGAAAAAACCGGAAAATAGCCAAAAATCATAATTTTTTGCTTGTTTTTTCATAAAGTTGGTCATGTGGAGCTTCTAAAAAGTTGAACCAGTCCTTGAAGTTAGAGCCAAGAATTCCATGAATGGGGCTTGTAGAAGGTCAAAAAAGACCAAAAAGTAGCTTATTTTTGTGGTTTTTGGGGGATGGATTGCTCCCAATCCATAAGGAGATCATTCTGGAAATTTTCACAGCATGATTAGCATTTTTTTTTACCTTCCCAGCAAGCTATTAGACTTGTAAATTGATGGATGATGGCTTATGCTTCATCTCCATCAAGTTTGAAGCTATTTTGACTTCTATAAACCAAGAAATCTTCATTCTCAGCCTATACTGCTTCATAGGACCTGTATGATTGCTTCACGGAAGTCTAATAGACCATTTAAGACTGTTGGGAACATCACTTTTGGGCTAGGATGGGTGTTTGCACGTTTTTACAGCATGAGGCCTTGAAAAAGTGCGGCCTTCTACAGAATTATGACTGCTCTGATCTCACACGATCCTAGGTGGCAGGCTGATGTGGCAAGCATCTCGGTCACTTGGTCTCCCTCCGTATTGTGCTTTACAACGCCCAATTGGTGCACCATAGTCAAAGTTATGGCCGTTTGAGATTTTGGCAGTTTTGTGAGCAAAATTGACAAAATCCGTAATTGTTTCGATTGCATCTTAGTCTTTTTCCTAATTTGTGGTGCTGTGCTTGCATGGATTGATTGCATGTTGACTGACATGCATGAGGGATTTACAATCGAATTGAGTGGTCATATGCATGTGCTCTGACGGGTGGGTCACATATCAGTAATATTGGCTGACAGATTATGTAAAACTGAAGTTTACGTAAAAAATTCTGTAATGACGTTTTGTGACTGATGTAGTGTGCTTTGCATGCCAGTTGGACATTGGTTTAGTGACATTAGGAATCGAATAGTATTTCGAATTTTCGATTTTGATTGCCTTTTGTACTAACAGTATTTTCGTCAGAATTTTTTTAATTACGTAAAATGAACCAAAAATTGAGTTTTTCTGAAAAATTGAAATTTGGTCATTTTTTCGTTATCTATGGAATAAGTTTAGATTTGTGAATTGACTACACTGAGTTATCAGTCAGAGTTAGTCACAGTGTTTTCACTAAGGCTAAATTGTTTCCCAATAATAGATAATTTAAAATTGACAGAAGGAACCGCAATGAATTTGCCGACAGTTTCTACTATATGATATATTAACTTTTGGAGAAGGGTACTCTCAGGTGGAAAGTTAAAATTGGATTTTTCCCTTTTCGGTTGAATTTCAAATCTAGTTAAAATTTGAAATTGGTTACTTGTCTGATATTTTTCTAATCGAATTAATCATTAGAGATGGTCAAGTGAACGTTTGTGCAAGGTACTCGTCAAAATTGAAGTTAAAACCATCAAACAATATGAAATGGCCAGATAGAATGAATGGTGACAGAACTCTTTATCCAAACAGTAAAATCATGTTGGATACAGTTCAAGAGTTATTGAAATCCTATTGGTAGGATTTCCATTCATGTAATTTCATATTTTGACGTTTTGATATTTTTTGTTAATATTGACGGAGTAATGCCAAACCAGTCAATAAAAAGGAAAAACAGTTCAATTTTATTGAAAAAATTGTAATTGATAGGAACTGATCAAAAGTAGAAAAATTAATTTCATTTCTGGTTAAATCCTATGGTGAATTGCAAGGTTACGCCCCGATTTGAACAGGTCGATTTGAACCGGCCAGTTTGAACCGATTCTTTGAGGTTCAATCCGGCAGGCCAGGTTCGAATCGGAAAACGGTTCGAACTTGTCTTTTTCATTTTTCAGAAAACAATAATTTTCTCTGATGTACAAGTCATATATTCACTGTACAGATGCTTAACAGCTAAACAATTTCCTCTAAATTTACAGATATTAGGATAATCAGATCTCTTGTGACCTGTCGTATCAAAAGTTAAAATAGGTTACAAAATGACCCAAGTTTAAGAGAACTGCAGTAAGTTGTAACCATATCTTGGGTACAAGGATCTGCTTGCTAAGGAGACTGTAGAGTTGGAACTTGCCACTTGGAACTTAGGGTTTAGAAATTAGGAGTATAACTGAAATTTGAGCTCAGAGCTGATAATAGTGACTAGTGACTAGTCTGATATGGATAATGGTAGCTAGGTAGAGTCTAGACCGTTCTACGTAGGACCGTAGATTGTAATTTAAAATTTTGTTTCAAGGTTGAAAGTTGAAGTTCAAACTTATTTGCAAATTGCAATGTCGAGACCGGAGAAAAGAATAGACAAGAAGGTTATGACAATGTTTGAGAAACCCAAAAAATTTAGGTTAGAAACTTAGATTCATCATTTAACATTGAACTGTGAACATTCTATATGTAACTACTAACATAATACATTAAATACCAAAATCAAAATTGTAAAACCATTAACATACAGTAGTGAATAGTGGAGCTAATTTCAGATGGTTACATGCTGGTCCAGCAAGCTTCAAGGTTCATCACTCTACATTTGATCACATTTTCACTCTCAGGTCAACTATTGAGGAGGCTAGATCAAGGAGAGAGAGGGTCTATTGTTGTTTTGTTGATTTTAGGAAAGCCTTTGACACTGTATCATCACATCCTAATCCAGAGACTGATGGCACTATATGAGATGGTCACGAGTTGCTTCAGGAAAGATGAGAGAATGTCTCTAGATTATGCTTGTTGAGTTCGACATGTCCCTCCTTTAGATTGAGGCTGTCTTCTAGTTGATCATTTACATACAGAGAGTTATAGAGTTTGGAGCTAGGGATATGAAATACCAAATCTCTATACAAGCATGTGACCCTACCCGAGCCTGTACCACTAGCAAATTTGGTCTCTGTATGGTAAACTGAGTCCCACGTGAATCTGCGTAAAGAGGGTAGACCCTGCTCCTGGATCTCATGAGGCTCTCACGAGTCTTTATAAAGAACGGAATACTGCTACCATTAGTAAAGTCTCTCAAATCAATTATTACTTGCTTTCACAGAATAATGGATCCCGTTTTGATTCCAAAGGCCTATCTGCAATTGGTGTGGCTGCGACCTCGGTATTGAAACTGTTGTGTACACCATCATGTCAAATTTCAGCCTGAGAGATGAAGTGCAGCATGTTGAATCTGTTGGTTGACAACATGTGGATATAATTTGAAATAACTCTCCAATCGGAGAATCCAATTTTGCAGCTCAGAACCATCTTGTGACCTTGAATACATGGAAAGACACTTTATCTCAAAAATCACAGACAAACTATCCATGAGCAGGAGATGTACGAGGCAGATCGGTCTCCATATCAATAGGAGCAACATTGGGTAAAACAATGGTAGATGTGGGAGGAATGATAGGAGTGGGGTTGGCTCTAAATAAGGCGAACAAAACTACATCCAAGTATAGGAGCCATAGCAGTCATCTGATCCCCAAGAGTTGGTGGGTAGTAGTAGCAGGAACATTAGCTATTTGGTGACTATGAAAGTCCAATTGAGATTGGGTGTGTGAAAAAGGACGATTCTCTAACTAAGAAAACCTAATGAAAGACAATGGCTGCCAATAGCGCAGGCAAATTTCCAACTAGGATCTCCAAAAAATAGACATCCCTTACAAAAAGCTCAGGACATCAAACTCAATTATCTTAGAAATGAGAAACTCTGGCTCCTATTTACACTTAGTAAGGAGCATCTTGGAAGGTTCCTATAACGCATTTTAGAATCTAAATAGGCTCTTCCAAAAACTGCGGTCCGAAACTTAATAAAATAATAACAAAAAATAGTTACAAGTCCCAAAAGTAAGAAGCTACTCATGGAATTGTATATTAGAGAAAATATGGAATTGTGTCCATAGTAATAATATATGTTAATTTTTTTAATAACTAGAAACAAAACATGGTTCGTATGTCAGAATGGACGTTCCAATTTAAAAGTATCAAAATGAATATATATGCCTTGTTTCGAAATTTGTATGAATCGTGCTTCAAAATGAAGTTGCCAAAATTTTCGAAACAAGGCCAATTTTTTTAAAACATACCCATTTTGGGGGGGGAAGGAAGGCGGCGAATAGCTAAAAATTAGAGATGACTGTTATTATGAAGTAAAGACAAAAAAATGACATAACTAGTTGCAACATGAAAAGCCCTTCCAAATTATGATTTTTTTCTTAGTATCAAAAATTCGTTATATATGTTACGAACAAAAAGTTCCAAGTTAAAAGAGTAGAAACAGGTATCTATGGTGTAGTTTGTAAGAAACTCTTGTAAAAGCAATGACTAGATGGAAACAGTTTAACCAAATTTTAATACAGCTTGTCCACTTGCACAATTATTCATTTACTGGTGAGTTTCCATGCTGAAGCAGAAGGGTTCCTCTAGATCACACTGCTCAATATTTAAGAGTACTCGAATTTTGTGCAACTTCAATTTCTAATCTACATTTATGTGGTTTCTTTCTTTAAAAAAAAGTGTCAAGTAGTTTAAGCATAGCAAATTGATGTGATTGCAACAGGTCCTTGAGGAGATCCAGAAATTGTTGAAGCAACAGAAAAAGTCAAGACAAATGAGACACTTTTAGGATTTCTTATGTTAGTATAGTGTCATACATCTGCAAGACTGTTTTAACCCATTGTAAGCTTGACTTGTTTATAGAAATATCAAGAAATATTTTTGGTATAAAACCCTTTGTTTGACCTTGAAGTGGTAAAAAATGATGCCACAAATTTTTTTGAAATATAGTTAGTCATTTGTGGGAGGTACAAATACCAGCAATATGACACATTTTTGTATGCCCTCTATAAGGCAGGGGCACCTACATAGGATGGTATCTTTTAGCTTGTGTTAAGAATTGGAAGATCTTGTTTTCTATTTAGGATAAAAGAAGATATACAAAATAAAGAAGTGAAGTTTGCATTCAAATATGTGCTCTAGTGAGTGTGTTTCATAGGAGCATGTTTCGTGAATTGTTGGGCTGCGCATACTATTTTTTGCGTCCTGAGAGAAACAGCTTCAGTATGTGTGGAACAAGCTTAATTCATCCTCAGCAGTAAAGAACTATAAACTTGGGATTAATGTGGTTATCTTCAGTGAACACAGATGCTGACGCGGAATCAAGAACTTTTTCATCAATATTTTTAAAAGTGAAATGTACATGCTGATTAATTGGAGTCACAGTTTAGATGGTGGGTCTGCTATAAGTGCTTATGATTGCATTATGCAGAAATGGTTGACTCCGGCGTGTCTATTCGATTCCTAGCAAGCTAGATCAAACATTGGAAATGCATTGTGCAATCGCATATCCCTCAAACAGTCAGCTGAACATGTCTCCATGTGGATTGAAGATAAACTTCAGACAAACTTGTTCTTTTCATCACACTTCATCAAACAAACAAACACTAAATTTTACGGCCCTACATAAGTTGAAGTCTTTTTTTAGTAAACAATATCTCTTCTGCTTGGCTCATTTGATTTCACTGACCCAAAGAATATCTTCATTATATTAGAAGATACTCTCAACATATTCCTTTGTGCGTGTGCACGCGCGTGTGCATGTGTGCATAAAATGCTTGTCGAACATGTGTAGTCGTATGCATGAAATGCACCTCTTTCAAGAGCTCTTTTGAGACCTGCTCACATTAGTGTCTGAAGTGTTCAGCCTGCACAGTTGAACTCTTTTGAATGCCTAGAAATAAATTGCGGTTCCTCCTGCAGGACCCCGATCAACCACCCATGTTCATATTGTTGATAGATGAACTTTGTTCTTGATAAACAAAACTTTTGTACCTTTTCATCCCATGGCCATTTGATGTCAAGTAGAGATCTCTCCCCCCCCGCCCCCCGCTGATATCAAAAGAAGCAAAATACTTCGAGAATATGTTGCCATAATATTCTGCTGATGACCTAAAGGGACCCGGCTTTTGAGATTGTCAAATTCAGTTCTTTGGTTACTCTTATGAAGCCTTGTTTTCAAGGGGGTGTGCATGCTCAAACTTAATTGTCATAAGTTATATAGCTCTTATGACATTATATTCATAAGATGTATAGTGATAATATGTAACTAGGCCTCATGCTCATTTACAGTGTGTAACCTTTCATGTTCCACCATCCATTTTATAAGATTTTGTACAGATGTTTCAACACTTACACAACATGGTATTCTAACATTGTCTAACACATGCCTTCTAGCATGTTTTCTAAATGGTGCCACATGATCTACTTTGTTGTCTCATCGCAGAACACAAAAGACTTTCCTAGTAGAGCTCTTGATGGCAAATGTGAATCTGGTTGGTGAGTTTAGTTAGCAAGAAGTGCACCCATGACATTACAGGCTTTTTATGTGATACGAGTATTTCGTAATTGCATTTCTCCCCTTCATTTAAGTCCCATTTGGTCTATTTGCAAAGTTCTCTGCTCATCATATGAAAGACATGACTTACCATGCTTGTATCTCTTAAATGAAGTCTATGAAACTTAATGTTCTCTCTAGCTCTTTTTGAAGTTTCATTTTGTCTCTTTCCGCCATAGTTGAGTTGGGTAGGATGTTGCTTGCGCCAATGGCTAGCGAGCAAAAGTCTTGATCTACATGTGAAGAAGGGGTGTGTAGATGCCCATGGGTTCCAAATTTCGCTTCATCGTAAATGTGAATGTATAGTGTAAATATTGCACTGCATAATCATGCTTGTGCAAAGTAATATCTATACGCGAAAAAATTAAAAATTTTGCTTATGACCATTTGTAATTGACAATGATTATCGCTTGTGATATGAATTACCTTAGAATTCATTGCACTTTTGTTCCATGGAACATTATATGTTTTAGCTCTTCAACGGGTGAGTTCACAATTCCGGATTGATGCAATCAATCAACCACATAGATTCATCACAGAAAGAAGAGAAGCTCTCCACACCAAACTCCCACAACAATCTGTACTAATTACCAATAAAAGAGAAAGAATACATCATACGTAGTAACTAGGGCTCGATATATACTAGCCCAACTGTCTAGAAGCTTAGAGAGTGAAAAAGAACCGCTAAAGAAATGGTTAATTATTGCTTTTTTAACTCTTTCCCTCAATAATTAACGTCTACAAAACTCACAAAATTCATGGAACATGCCTCCATGATAGCATAACAACTTATTTCAAAAAACATGTCACATCAAAGCATCACAAGTAGAGTAAAAACGTAAGTCTTTCTCTCATAAATTGATCCTGTCAAGCTTCAAGCTTCAAGTTATTGCTTCAATGCGAAGCTTCTTTCTTAAATATTCAAATTTGTCTTTGCCAAACAACTTGTAAACACATCATCCAATTGCAATGTAGTACTACAATGAGCCACATCCACATCTTTTGAGCAAAGCTTCTCGCATATGAAATGGTATTTTATCTCAATGTGCTCCATCCTTGCAAAGAATACAAGATCTTTGGCTAATTGTATTCCACTTTGGATATCGCTAAGAATGATCGTACCTTTAGCTTGTCTTGCATTGATTTCACTAAGCAATTGACGTAGCCAGACTGCTTCTTGTGTTGTTGAACATAGCGCCTTATATTCAGCTTCAATGCT
Organism: Diphasiastrum complanatum; assembly: GCA_029204225.1. Classification (NCBI taxonomy): domain Eukaryota; kingdom Viridiplantae; phylum Streptophyta; class Lycopodiopsida; order Lycopodiales; family Lycopodiaceae; genus Diphasiastrum; species Diphasiastrum complanatum. Next base: position 43,706,391 of record CM055104.1, read on the forward strand.
ATAAAGCGGTACTTTATCTTGCTTTTTACTAGACTAGGGGAAACAACAGTACCAATTTTAAAAGTATAACATGTGGTTGACCTCCTATCATCAATACTACTAGCCTAGTCGGCATCAACATAACTCTCCAGCTTACGTAAACCATACTATCTTGTATAAATAAGACCTAGATTAGGCATACCTTTTGATGTACATCAAGTTACACTTGGTTGCTTTCTAATGATCCATTCTTGGTGTTGCCGTAAATTGACTAACCAAGCTCACAACATAACAAATATTTGCTCTAGTGGTAGTGAGATATATAAGGCTTCCAACTTGTTGCATTCTCAAGCATATAGTAACAACTTTAGCTTTTAAATGATTATTTGTTGTGCACTCGACTCCATTGATTTGCTCACTTGTCATTTTATTATTGAAATTTCCCTTGAGATTGTTCATGTCGGAGCCCCACTAGCAATCCACCATGCATTCTCTCCTTTGAAGCTTCAGATGAAAAATTGGTCATTCCTCATTATAGAGTTGATGTTCCTCTTCTTTGCTGAATTTTGCTTGCCTCTCTTGTGCATTTTTCCTCTTGAAGCGTTTCGATGCAAAGTGGCCCTTCTTGCCACACAAGTAGCGCTTGAATCTTGACTTAGTCTTCCTTCCACTAGTTGCCATATCAAAAACATTGTGGTACACAAAGTAACACTTGTGAGCTGTGATCAGAGGTGAAGGCCCAGGTGTTTGCAACCTTATAGTGACTTAAAGTTTTATCGAGATCCACAAAGGTCTTGATCACTATCTATTTCACTCTCCTCACCAATGTCAATAATGATTGGAAAAATTGTCTTGCCTAAATCACCAAGAATAAAGCTCTCAAGCTTGGGTTAAAAATCAAAGTTAGTCTAGGTTTTTGGCAAGTACCTAGAAACTTCCATAAGTTGATTAGCTTAGGCAAGATCACTCAAGAAGTTGGTATAAATAGGCATACAAAATTGGGAGAAATTCAGAGTCTCTCATTCTTCTCTCATTCATTCTTATGAAAGATATCTCTTTGGATTTCTACATCAATCTCTTGCATCTTGGTGGTGATATCGTGAATTTTTGTGTGTAGAATGTGACTTTATTATCCATATGAATTCACACGTGTGTGTACTATTATTGTACAACTGCTATACGGATAGGGACAATATCATATGATATCTAAGTGTTTATGACAAGTTCTTGTTGAGTTTTCATCTTCTATGTGTAGTTGATGTATGATTTCTACATTGGTAGTGAACCTAATTGTGCTATCCAAATTAGTTAAAGATCAAAGGGCATAATTAGGTCATTTCGATCTGATTTTTTCATAGATTGTACTTATCGGCCCTCCCTAAGTTCACTTGCAACTCACTTGATGTTCACAAAGACACAAGTAGCAAAATTTTATTGATCTTGATTCAAAAAACTCTCTTTGTGAATGGAGATATAATGAATATGCATCAAACTCCTATCAAATCTCATCAAAAAACAACTCACACTTGATGGAGAAAATTTGAATCTAGAAGTTCACAAAGACTTCACTTAAATTTAATGACTCAAAAAAGACTTCTAGCCTTCCAAAAGATTTATAGTCTTCGCCCTCTCACTCTTTCACAAGTATTGAGTGGAGATATGATGAGTTCATTTCAAATTCTAGTCAAATCCAATAAAAAAATCAATGACTTTTGTAAAACGATGACTCTCTTACACCTCTTCTTCTTGATGATCCAACAAGACGTGTAAAATCACTTTTTAGGACTTTTTTCCAGCACTTATTTAGGAAAGAATTTACCAAGATTGTTCATTATAAATCATACGGCATGGTCAAACCAAATAACGGAGGAATTGTTTTTGCAATTGTCACTGCACCTACATTTGAAGAAGGGCCCTTTCAAGTTCTAGATGTGGGCTTGGTGCAAATTCATTCTATTGAAACCGGTTTCAAAATGGCCTATAGTTCTTGCCCAAGTCTGCTCAGAAGGACATCTAGAGGGTTTGAATTCATTCATTCTAATCATTGTATCAAATGCAATGGGAGTGTCAAAAGCGAGATTTTTATGAAAAGCAGCAAGCTTGCAAGTTTGAATCTCGACATCAATCAACTCAATGGTATGAAAGATCTAATTCGTAAGCTAAAGAACCAATTTTGTATACAATTTGGAACGGTCCACAATATCCTATAGATAGTTTATAATGCTTGCCTACATGTAATACCCGAGAATCTTTTGGAATTCTAAGATATACCCAATCATCAACTTTAAAATCTCCAGAGATCTCTGAAGATTTGCATAGTGCTTAGCTCTATCTTGAGCACTACGAATACTATCACATGACACTTGTAGCATTTCTTGCATATCATGCAAAACATCAACAACCTTCTGGATCTTAATAGATTTAACCTCCACATTCACTAGAGATCTAATTTGAAAATTGTACATCAACATAAACAAACTATAACTTGTAGCACAATCCTTTCTATTATTATATACAAACTCAATCAGTGGAATGTAATTTTTCCAATGAGATTTTCTGTGAGAAACATATGTCCTCAACATATCCTCCATAGTCTGATTAGTTCTTTCCATTTGGCCATATGATTCAGGACAATCAGTCGAACTAAAACTAAAGAAAATTTTCAGTTTATGGAATACTGCTAACCCGAAGTGACTTATGAACTTAGGATCTCTATCACTAACACTGAAATAATCTTTCAGCAAAGATCTGGGCTAATTCAAAAGCTTTAGTAGTCGACTTAATTGGTATGAACGTAACTAGCATAGTTAGCTTGTCCACTACAACCCAAATAGAACCATTTTGTTGTTGGGTCCTTGGAAGTCCAACTAGAAAGTCCATCGATATACTCTCTCATCTCTTATCAAGGCTATCCAATGGATTCAACAAACCGTCAACTTTAATGCATTCAATCTTAGCTAGTTGACAAGGTTTGCATTTAATCACATATGACTCAATATATGGCATGAGTTTTGGCCAATAAAACTATCCTCTAACCAAGTCTAGAGTCTTGTGTACACCAGGATGTCTTGCATATGATAAGTCATGACATTCAAACGAAATTCTATGTTTGAGGTCATCTTTCTCTAGTACACAAACTTTTCCATTACGAAATAGCAATACATTTCGACTGGTAAACTATTTCACAATTTTTCTTATCTTTTTTAATTAGCTAAGACTCTTGTGAACTCGTCCCAACACTGTCTTGATTTCTTCCAATCCAAACAATGTTCCAAATTTGACCATAATGAGATTCACTTTCAATATCGTTTTATAAGCGCAAGATATAAATCTGTAAAAATCTGGGTGAAAGATAATTCATTCAGTTTATCGATCCGACTAAGAGCATCTGCAACTTGATTAGAGATGTCTCTTATATAGCGAATTTCATGATCGAATTTTTACATCAATTTGGCCCATCGGAGGTGCGATCTTAACTTGGTTGTAACCACTAAATCCGTCCAAAAAACTATATGCTTCTGCTCCAACAAGATGGTCCAATATGCTTTCAATAAAGGGTAAAAGAAAGTGATCCTCAAACAAAACAATCTTGGTACTTGATCAATGGCTTCCTTAATGCTTGAAATTGTTCGGGAGTAAGTTGCACTCCAACTTGAACAATTTTCTATGGCTCTCTTGTTTCAGCAAGATTCATTGGCTGAGTCTTTTGGTTCATGATGAGCCTTGGGTAACATAATCACAACATCATCCAAAGTATAGCGTTTGAAATGCTTGGGCATATCATGCTGGACTTCTTTTGATTGTTCCTTTTCATAAGGGTTGATCTTTGGTCTCCATTTAGCTTTCTTGGCAGGAATTGATCGTGGAGGTGATGACTTTCTAGATGATGTGCTCATCTTTGAAGGTGATGACTTCCTTGATGGTGATTTCTTGCAAGAAGTCTGACTTGAAGAATCATACTTGACCTTCTCCTTTCCTTTATCCAATAAAGGTAGTACATTCTTAGAAGATGATTTTCCCCATTTCAGGACCGTATTATAGTGTTGCTTAGTTTGTTTCTTTGTCATTGGTCCTGGAGCTTTTTTTCCTTCAATATAATTGCTTTTGGTGGCTTTATTGTTGGTTCATCCGGAATATCTCGAACTCCAAATCTTGTAGGATCCATGTGATTGAGAATCTGCTCGTTCGTAAGTTCTGTATCTCCATCGTAAGTCAAGGCATGACTAACATGTATTAGGTCATTTTCAATCGGATCTGAAATTGGATTAGTTGATATCCAAGCCAATTCATCATATTCAATGGAAAAGTGATCGGCGTATCCAAAGTTTGATAAAGTAAGAAAATTTCATTCAATTCAGATTGATTATCTCGTTGACACATATAGTCTGCTGTACAATCCACTGTTGCAAGGGCTTGATTCCAATTGACAGTGTCGGTTTGAGAGTCATAGTGAACTCCCAGAGTCTTCACAACATTATATTGTCGACCATGTTCCAAGGATTGAATCAACACCAGTTAATATTGAAGTGGATGATGACCTACCAGATGCTGTATTGTTTTATGTTAAAGCATTACTTGAGTGGGCAACGTATATTGTTGAATATCTGATGCTAGGCCAACCCAATGACTCCTTGAGTACAAAAGAGACAATTGATTCGTAATGTACAACCTTATCGATTGATTGCGGGACAATTGTATTGCCGAGGAAGGGATGATATTTTGCGAAGATGTGTTTTGCTGCATGAAGTACTTGAACTTATCATGTTTTCACATGATGGCATGGGCGGAGGATATTTTTCAACAGATATCACTGTTCACAAACTTTTTACAATCAAGGTGTTGGTGGCCTACACTTCATAAAGATACGGAAAATTATATTCAGTCATGTGATTTTTGTCAACGAGCACGTCGTCCCTACATGATAGAATTATGAAACTTTACACCCAGTTCTATCACAAGCACCGTTCGAGAAATGGGGCCTTGACTATGTGGGTCCTATTCATCCTGTGACAAGAGGATCTCAGGCCAGATACATCATCGTTGCAACTGATTATATGAACAAGTGGGTTGAAGCGAAAGCAGTTTGAGTTGCAGATGCAAAATTAACAGCTAAGTTCCTCTATGAAAACGTCATTACTAGATTTGGATGTCCTATCGAGATTGTAAGTGATCACGGAACACACTTTGTGAATGAAACAATAAAGTGTCTGTTGGAAAACTTTTTTTGTTATTCATCGGTTTAGTACTCCGTATTATTGGAGGGATAATGGTCAAGCTGAATCTTCCAATAAGATCCACTGCAATATTATGACAAAAACGGTGGAAGCAAGTTGTTTTGATTGGGAACATAAGCTTTATGCAGCATTATGGGCATTCAGAATAACTTACAAAGGTAGTACAAATCAAATGCCATTCCAGCTTGTCTATGGTGAAGATGTAGTTATGCTAATTGAATTCTTGATACCATCCTTACACATAGCGGCAATGGAACAGTTGGATGATGCGAAATCCTTACAGATGCATCATGAGGCTTTACAAAAACTTTGTGAAACTAGATTGATGGCAGTTCATGCATTAGCAACAGAGAAAGCTTGTCACAAGGCATGGCACGATTGCCGATTACACAAAAAAGACATCCAGGATAGGTGTGGTTGGGTGTAGGGAACGTTTTAGAGATTTGGACACTTGGATTGAATCACAAGGCATTGATGAACTAATTATATCATGCAAGGGATCATCATCAACAAGAGCATCATCTAAGGCCAATGATGATCCAAAATCAATATTTATGTGATTTATCCTATCAATAATATTCTAGATCTCTCTTGCAACTCTTTTCCTTGAAACCACTACAAAAGTTGAAAATGTTAGATGTATCAGTTTTCTCTCTCTCTCTCTCTCTCTCTCTCTCTCTCTCTCTCTCTCTCTCTCTCTCTCTCTCTCTCTCTCTCTCTCTCTCTCTCTCTCTCTCTCTCTCTCTCTCAAGCATGAAACATAAATTGAAATATAACCCAAACCGTAAACTAGTAGCATGAAACACACACACACGCACGCACGCACGCACGCACGCACGCACGCACGCACGCACACACACACACACACACACACACACACACACACACACACACACACACACACACACACACACACACACACACACACACACACACACACACACACACACACACACACTCACACCCACCCTAAACACACATGAAGAGAAAAATAGAGAGAACATTATGGACTGCTAATCAAAACTACCGAACCACACGATTATATCCTACTCCAGAATGTCACCACATGCTCCCTCCCTACGACATTTGGGATTTTTTGTGGAACTTATCTTTCAACAAAAAACATTTGAACCATGTCTTTAACGAAAGAAAACACGGGCTACACATGTTCGTAGAATGTTGGTTACCTTTAACTCTTTCATGATCTCTCTCTCTCTCTCTCTCTCTCTCTCTCTCTCTCTCTCTCTCTCTCTCTCTCTCTCTCTCTCTCTCTCTCCTCTCTCTCTCTCTCTCTCTCTCTCTCTCTCTCTCTCTCTCTCTCTCTCTCTCTCTCTCTCTCTCTCTCTCTCTCTCTCTCTCTCTCTCTCTCTCTCTCTCTCTCTCTCTCTCTCTCTCTGACATGAATGAGTCTATTATGGGTGATCAGATATGGAAATCAAGATTAACTACATCTAATCATTCTATTTGGAACTTTTTCTTTTAGAAGCAGGTGAGAGATTAATTTCATCTAATCATTCTATTTGGATTTTTCCTTCTAGAAGCAAGTGAGAGATTAACTTCATCTAATTATTCTATTTGGATTTTTGCTTTTAGAAGCAAGTGAGAGATTAACTTCAAAGTATCGTGGCAGTCATCCTATCGCTCAATATTTATTGGCCAAACTATACTTGAAGTGTCATAAGGGTCAAAGATTAAAGCATTTTCAAAAAACACTTTAAAGAGTTTACCTCTTGTCTTTGCGTTGTGTGCATGTACATGATATCCTCTCATCATATTCTGGTTGAAACTGGTCCAATAATCCAATTGCAAATTGCACAAATTCTTTCAGTGTCATTCAAGTGAAAATTGACAAATTGTAATATGTGACAAAAATTGACAAAATAGTCTTTGTACATTTAGTGCATTTGCAACCTTCATTTGTGATGGAGTGGTGTCTTGGCTTTCCAAAGAGCAATATACTATATCACAATCCTTAACCAAATCAGAGTACATCACTATTACAAATAAAAAAATCATGATATAAATCAATATACATACATGTGATGGATTAATAGGCGGTCTACGTCGACTGATGGAAGAGCTTGAAGATGAACCAGCCAATAGTTGTTCATTGTACTTTAGTCTTGTTTGTTCCTTTTTTCTGTGATAGAGCTCAATCCTTTTTTCTTTCTCTAAATCACATGGAGGTACGATAATTTCCCTAGAATTCATAATTCCAATCAAATGTCATTGTAGGAATAAATTTGCAAGAAAAATTATACACTCATTCTCAAATAACAAATAAAGTGCAATTGATGTCAATATCAATAACAATATATACCTGCTATTGCGATCATGAGATGAATCGCTATTTGATGATGATGACATCGTCAATGACATATACACACTGTAGCCAGCTACTCTATACCACATCATAAGTAATCATTATGAGATCGTATGTACTGAACAAATATAATAAAATTTGTTAAAGACATGCCAACATCTAAATGTATATTCTACTTATGCTTAATGTAAATCTAATATTCTAGTAACATTGCTATCAAAAAATTGCTTGGGTGGGGCAACACATGATGAGAAATCAAAATGAGATTCATACTGACAAATGTTAGACATCAATAGAGAGTGTGCGTAGGTCTATCTCAACTAATTTAAAGACCACGTAGCAGTCAATGTTCGAAGCTTTCAGTTTGAACTCTTCTCCAAGATGAATGACGATCTCACTCAATCTTTCTTTCAAGATGGAATGATCAAAATCAAACTTATCAGTCATATACTCAATTGATTCATTGCCCACTCAATCACTCATCTAATTAATTAATACTTGGCTCGAGTTAGTTAGGGATAAATCTCCTTGGATTGGTAGTGTGCCATGGTATTTCATGACGAGCAATATGCATTCGCCCTTGAGTCTATCTATGGTTGCTTTGTATGCAAGATGATGTTCCTCGAATAAAAAAGAAAAGACAAGCAATTGGACAATGCCAATCAATCATATACTAGATAGCACTAATTACTATGATATTTCAATTAATTACTATGATATTTCAACTAATTACTATGATTTCATATAAGGTTATATAGGTCACACACAAAAAATTTAAAAAGATATATCATATAGGTCACATATCACTAAGGTCCTCAATATAACATAAACGCTTTTGATCATGAATCTAAATGACCCCATGCAACCATTGAAGAGGCCACATGACAAAAGCAAAATTTTTCTATTTGGCCATATAATTATGTCATCAAATTATATCAAATCTATGACACCGAGATTATTAATAAACTAAATGTTTTATGACATCACCAATTTGACATAATATTATGTCATAAAATCTTAAAAAACTTGTCAAATTACTTGTTTAATAATAATATGTACTATTTCTTATCTCATGATTTTGTCTTGTGTGTCAAATCTCAAAAAAAATAAAATTTATAACAATATAAAACTAGTTTTAACAATTAAATACTATTATAATGACCTTTGAATTGATTTTTTTATGTTCCATCATATTAAAAAATATATTTTATGAAAAATCCTACAATAAAATATTCTAATAAAATCTAGAAATTTTTTTGAGAATGTTGAATGACATACAAAGCATGCAAGCCCATGTGGGGGACCCTCTCACATGTGAAGAGAGGAAAAAAAAAAAACCGCATGGAACATCCACACATGGATATCGCGTGGATTATCCACGCGTGGATAACTTTTGCGTGGATAATCCACGCGAAACTTGAATGCCAATAAAACAACATTTTCGCGAGCATTCTTGCTCCTCTTCTTTTGCTTTCAAGTTTTATAGGTTTTTCCTAATCTAGCGTTTAGTGTTCTTGCTTGTTATTGCTCTTCCAAGCTCTATAGATCTTGCTTGCTTGCTTCCTTGCTAGTGATCTTGCTCTTGCTATTGCTTGCTCTATTGATCTTGCTTGTTCTTGCTTACTATTGATCTATTGCTTTCTTGTCATTGCTTACTTTTCTAATCTAACAGTCTTCACTACTCTTTCACTCCCATTTACCACTACTTTCTAACTTCTAAAGTTTTTCTTTGCTACAATGTCTTCAAGTGGTAGGTCAAGTGGAAGGTCAAGTGGGAGACCATCTAGGAGAAGAGCTCGTGATGAGCCCGAAGAATATAATCAAGAGTGGTTTGAGAATCTATCTCCTCAACAAAGATATAGAATCAAAAATCTTGTTTTATCTTCTTCGGGTGAATCATCCGAGAGAAGAGCTTCTGAAGATGCCCCTTCCCAGGAATCGTGTAGTGTGTATTATGATCTTAATCCACGTGGTGGAGATATAAAAAATACGCGTGGCAATGTAGTTCATGCCCGCTTGCGTGAATTAATTGCTTTATATTTTGGTAAAGATTACATGATCGATTGGTCCTCCCAATCGCTTGAAGACAAAAATAAAATAATAGAGACTTTATATTCCGAATTCCCTCAATCCAATGCTTTTAGTAGGACTTGGGCCTTGAATACAATGTGCCTTTGGATTCAAAACAAAAGGCAATTGATGAGAAGAGCCGTGAGGAATCCCAAGAATCCCACGAAGCTTGGATGGTGCTCCAAAAGGGATTGGAGGAAGGTGAAAGGAAAATTGTTGCAAAACAATCCCCAAACGTATGAACAACAACGTAGGGCCGCCGCCGAGAAGCTCTTAAAACATGGCCAAAGTCACTTGGGATCGGGAGGAAGGGGCAATCTCGTGGGCCAATTTGTAAGTGCAATATTTTTTACTATGATTCTATTTTTGTAGTGAGATTGTTAATGTTTTTTTATTGCTAAACTGTATTGTATTGCTAAACTATATTTTTTTGTTGAATGTAGCTTAGTGATTTTGGAAGACACATGACCGCTGCGGAGTACAAACAAGGTTACAATCATGGATATGCCAGTCTTAAAGCTTTTATGGAATCCCATGGATTGTTTCCAATCGTAAACTCTTAACCTTTATTGTTTTGTGATTGTTTACTTTGTGGTTTACAAGTAAGTTTAATCTCAATTTAATTGAATCTTTAATTCTATTTTGTAGAGAGGCTCTACAACTTCAAGCGTTCGTGATGTGGAAAAAAATGTAGAAAATTTTGAAGAGCAAAATGTGGAAGAGAACGTGAATGAGAGCGAAGGGGAGTTTGAAGATGTGGACACCAATGTACACCTACAAGACGAAGGAGGCGAGGAGGGAGGAAGTGATGATGAGTAGAGGTTTTTAAATTAAATGTAAGGCCTTGTAGAAGGCAATGTAGGAAGGGAGAGTTTATTCTCTCATCAATGTACTTTTTTTAAAATCAATCAATACAATGTCACATCATTCTTGCAAAATTTTTGAATGCACATCTATTGAATGCAAATGTATCTATTGATGTATTCAATGCAATGTATAGTCTATTTAATGCACATCTATGGAATGCAAATGTATCTATTGATGAATTCAATGCAATGTTTCTATTTTAGCACATGATTTGCATGCTAGAATGCATAATAGAAAGTAATGGAAAGCACAATGAAAAGTAATGGAAACCACAATATAATGCATCAATAGATAACACATTAAGTTATCAACTAAATATCAAATGAATCAAAATAAATGTGAATTTACCTTTACTATTGTATCTCCATTGTTTTGCATTCTTTGCTTTTCCTTTTGCATGCACTTGATCTTTCAATCCTTTGCAATGAAAGCTATTTTTTCATTTTTCATATCCAAGCCTACATCACAAACAAAAAAGATCTTAAAACTTATGATCACAAAACACATATTATTAACATCCACCAATGAACTAAAAACCGTAAACACTATCAATCTTCTCTCACATTCATCCCCATCTCATCCTCACTCCCATCTATACTCTCTTTTTCTCTCTCTCACACAACAGAAAAAAGAAAGTCGATCTCTAGTTTAGGAGCGAACCACATTTTGGTTCGCGCCAAATGTTTTTTTTTTGGTCAAAAAAATTTGCGTGGATTATCCACGCGTGGGTAATCCATGCAAAATCCAAAAACTTAATTACGTGGATACCTCGTGGATATATAAAAAAAATTTATCCACATGGTATCCACGGCCCCAGCTCTCTGGATTTCGCGTGGATAAAAAAAATTTCACTTGGATAATTATCCACGCGATATTCACGCCATATCCACGTGAAAGCCGAGACTTTTTTTTTTAAAATTTACTATGGCATGGATTATCCATGCAAAATTAAATTTCTCATTTCTGACTCTAGTGTTGGAGGTTTGCCCGGCTGCCGGTTATCGGAGTTGGCGTGGATAATCCATGCAATTTGAATTTCCCGACATCTGGCCGATCTACTGCCGGAAATGACACTTGCGTGGAACATCCACCCATGCGGATATCCACGCCAATCCACAACTATATCTGCGTGAGATTTTTTTTGCCCGCACGTCTTCCTTGGTATTGTGCGTGGATATTTTCTACATGTGTTCTTGTGTACTTGTGTAAGTTAAAAGTTTTAATTGAATAAGCAATTGTGTTTCATGTTATGCAAATTCATTTGGTTATATGTAGGGTATTGCACAAACTACTCCCAAAAGGAAATAACATGCTAGAGACGAGAGCCTAGGCACACAAGATGTTGAATGCAATGGGAAGGACTATACACAACATCATGCTTGTCCAAAAGATTGCATCTTGTATCGTGATGAGTATCAAAGGTAACAAACTGTCCTATATGTGAGACTCCTCGATATCGAGATGATTTGCAAGGGACAGCTATCCCAAGCAAGGTGTTGAGACATTTTCCAAGAATTCCATGATTGCAACGATTGTTTCGTTGCAAATCCCTTGCAGAATTAATGAATTGGCATGCTAGCCACCGTTCTTCAGATGGGGTTATGAGAGTACCCTCAGATTCTCCTGCATGGAAACACATTGACACTGAGTATCCATGTTTTGCAAGTGAATCTAGAAACATAAGATTTGGACTTGCAACAAATGGGGTGAATCCCTTTGGCAAGATGTCAAGCATGTGGTCTACTTGGCCAGTGGTGTTGGTCAACTACCACATTCAACCTTGGATAACTATAAAAAAAGCATATCTCATGTTAGCACTTTTAATTTTTGGAAAACACAAAGTAAAAAATATGGATGTCTACCTTGCACCGTTAGTTGAAGAATTGGAGGTATTATGGAAGGGTGTCCAAGCGTATGACATCTCACGTCCAATACAAGACAACAACTTTTTGTTGCGCGTGATTCTAATGTGGACAATGCATGACTATCCAGGATTGGGTGATTGTTCAGGTGATTAGAATATGAGATCATCTATATTTTCTATATATTTACTATTTCTATATTCGCTAACTATGTTTAATTTTTTGATCTACAAGTAACACGAATTGCATTTAATTTCTTAAGGTTTTACAACTTTCAGATATCACGCGTGTCTCGTTTGTGGACCGAATATTGATGCTCGACACTCATGTCATTTAAGCATTGTATATGAAAATCATCGCAAATATTTGCATGAGGATCATTCGTTTCGGCATACACAAAGAAGAGAATTTGGAGGAAAGACAGAAACAAGGATGTCTCCAAAGAGAATGTCCATGGCAGATTGGCACAAGCTCTGGATTGAATCTGAGACCAAGACAATCAATGGTATGAAAAGACTATCTATCTTTCATTGTCTACCATATTGGAATAAAATTTTGATCAATCACTTGCTTGATCCTATGCAAATATTCAAAAATGTGGATGAATCAATTTGGAAACACTTGGTGGGCGAAAAAGATAGTATTAATGCAAGACAAGACCTACAAGAATCAAAGACAAAAAAAGAGTACTGGCCAAAATCCCGTATAGATGGAAATACTCATATCATTCAAAGACCCCTTGGATTCTTACCAAGGAAGAGTACAAGTATGTACGATCAGTCATTTGAGAGATGAGAACACCAACTGGTTTTGCTCATTCACTACGAACATCATTCACAACAGAAGGAAAACTTCATGGCCTTAAATCTCATGATTGGTTGAAGATGCTTGAGTACATATTTCCAATGTGTGTTTGTGGTTGTCTAACTGATTAATTTCGCAATACCATTTACAAATTAGCATCCATTGTCAGGTACTTACATTTCTTTCAATCACGTTTTATGCTATTGCATATTTATTTTACCTACGGTTTCGATAAAGTCATATGACGATCATATACTACAAATATGGTGTAGATGGATGTGTGACAAAGATATTCGTGAGATAGATGTGGAGAAAAAACATGAAGATATAGTGGAGGCTGTATGTATGCTTGAGAGAGATTTTCCAGTAGGCTCCATCTTGGACGTACAAGTGCATCTGCTTATGCACTTGGTCCAAGAAATTGGTATTGTCGGTCCTGTGTGCACTCAAGGTACAAAATACATTATTTTGGTTTTTGTGGCTTCAATATATTTAGCATCATTTTTTTTTATGTCATTGAACATTGCTCTTATCATGCAATAAATGTTTATAGGTGGATGTTTTTTTTGGAGAGATTCATGAAAGTTTTGAAAGATTTTGTGCGTCAAAAGGCAAGACCAGAGGGAAGTATGGCCGAGGGGTGGTTAGCACAAGAATTTCTTATTTATGTCACTGAATTTTTGCTTCAAATACATCCGTCTACTCCATGGCTATGGAATGATGAGGAGAACAATGAGGTAAACAGTGGAAAACCCCAAGGTATGGGTGCTCCTAAGAAAATGACGCCTTTTCTTAGAGAAAAAATTTCTACTTTCATGCTCTATAATTCTAGAGTGATGGATAAGTGGTTGAAATTATATGAACAAGAGAAGAAAAAAATAACGTTGGCTAGAAATAGACACCGACATAATAGACATAGGGGTCATGCTGCACCTTCATGTGATGTTGAGCCATTGCCCAATAGAATGGATGGTTGACACACTCGAACAAGCAAGATCAAATGGTTAGTCATATCTGACATGGAATGGGACTTTGCAAGAGGATGTGATTGGAAGGTTTGTTTATTGTTTTTTTATAAAATACAATGTAGCTTGTATAATAATTGATTATTGTCTTAATTACAATTAATATGTGGCAGTATCGAAAGTATAGTGAAATGTGGGCATATGGTCGTCATCATCACGTTGAACGAGTTGATATGAAATGACGAACTTATGAATGCGGTGTTATGGCATCTTTTAATCATAGTAGTGCACGAGACCAAAGTCCAATCTCTGGAGAGCTTGAGTATGTATGAATATTGACAACACAACATGGTTGATGCAGATATAGAAATATCTCCAAGTTCTCTAAATATTACAGAAAATACTATAAATGAATCAAATGATTCTGACACAAACGACAATATTGAGAGGAGTCCGATTACTATAGTGATGATGAAAATCATCTAAGCGAAGATGAGTTGCAAGATGTATTGACTGATGAATTTGAATCTTGTGATGATAAATAAATAAATTATATATATATATATCATATATATATATATCACAATCATTTTTGTGATAAAATGATAATTTACGTAATTATTGCATCTTTATAATACATTCTTGCATTTTTCAAATTTATCTTGATTTCAATTTACCAATCACTTCTGATTCATTTTAAATAAAATGCTTTCAATGCAATCTATATCTTTCTTAAGATCTAGCAAAAATTGATTGACCAAAGAAAACAATTACTGAACATACGTTGATCATTTATAGTCACTTCCAAAACATTTTTCTTTTGAAACAACCTTACTATACATAAAATCTATTAAAGCAATATCTTCATATCTTCACTCTAGTCAAAGCACAGTAGTTCGTCAGAGCACAATGATTTGACACAATGATCATTTGATTCTTAGTTCACAATCATGATCACATAATAATCATTTTATTATTAGTCCACACTTATTTAAAGCCTAACAAAAATTTCATTTACTTTTAAATTAATCGTGGGGTTGTTTTTTTTTTTTTTTTTTATCAAAATATTGTTCAAATAGTTTTAAAAAGACAATTACAACAAATATATTTTGCCACGCGTGGCAAAATTTGCCACGCGTGGAATACTTTTTTGGTTTGTCTACTTTAAAAAGTATTATATGACCATAGAAACATGTTTCTCAATTTTTTTTCAATTTGGAGTTATGTAGAGACAAATACGTGCATCTAAAGTTACCCATGTCAAGTGCTGAAAAGTATTGAAAATTATTGAAAGTTGCTAGAAAGTTCCATCTCTTTTGGAGGTGCTTTTTACAACCCTTTCTTTGGCTGTCCACTTTCAAAAATCCTTCATGACCATAGAAACATGTCTATAAAAAAACAATTTAATTTGGAGTCCTATAGAGATATATACATACACCTAAACTTACCCATGCGAAGTGCTGAAAAGTGCTGAAAATTGAAGTTTTTTGGGGGCAAATTGCCATAAACTAAGAGAAAAAAAATTTAAGTCCTCCAATAACGCAATGAAGGGTCAAGTCTAGTTCCACATAAAATTGAAAGATTGAAGTTTCAATCATTTGATGGCATGTTATGTCTCATCAAGTGACCAAGGGTTTTCTGCACACTTTTGTGCGCACGCGCACAAAAATGTGCTGAAAACAATTCTAATGTTAATGCTCTTGGATTAGTAGGGATGCGAAGCTTATCACTAATATGAAAGGATTGGAATGTAATGTTGAACCATGTTAGTTCTTCTGCTTAAATCATAGAGTCATGCATGGATTTGTTATATCCATCTAAAAGACTTGCTAGTCATTCAAATATTTATGGATTCTCCAGTTTTTGGGAATGAAGGATAATATCCTATATGGTTTATAGGAAAGCTAGATGGAACAATGGATCTCTAGAATATCAGAGAAGGCGGTTAAGGATTTTATGGAAGGAAGAGCTGGTAGTATGGGACATTAGTAAAGTTTGGAAAGGAAATTCTAGGATTGTAAACATCTAATTATCAATGAAACATTTTAGTACCTAGTTCACGATATGAAAAAAAAAAACCATTGATTGAATGTTGGGGTATTTTAAGAACTTCTGAGGTTTAATCTGACTCTTAGGTGGGTATCTCACAATTTACAAAATAAAAAAATCCTTAAATCTATTTCTCGATTTCTTAATCAATCCTTTACTTCTTAGTAATTTCTTGAATATTTGACATCAGAATGGTTTATTTGGTTCTTTCCAACATGAAGTTATTCTTATGAAAGACTGTTATATCATATGAATTACTGCTTGTGTGAATAGACTTGGAAATTTAGATAAATTGTGTTTCAATTTCGTAAACCTAGGATATCTCTCTGGCACAAATGGATTTCAGGGAAATGATAGTTACTGTCACTCGGGTTGAAAATATTTGACGAAAAAGTCTTGATTGTAATAGAGTGAATCTTTTTTTTGTGGAAAGCACTTATTATTGACTTTTCATTTATTTGATATTTTCATATATCATCTTTCCAGTTAACTTTTATAGAAATTGGTGATTTATTTAAAACGAGCGGTGAAGTGATGGGATTAAATTCTATTTGAGGACCTATTGGTTGCATAGTTTTCAGAAGAGAACCAGTTGTGATATATAAATGCTCTTTTGCGACCTGCTCACATTAGTGTCTGAAGTGCTCAGCCTGCACAGTTGAACTCTTTTGAATGCTTAGAAAGAAATTGCGATTCCTCTTGCATGACCCTTTCCGATCAACCACCCATGTTCATATTGTTGATAGATGAACTTTGTTCTTGACAAACAAACTTTTGTACCTATTTCTTGGTCCCATGGCCATTTGATGTCAAGTAGAGAACCCTCCCCCCCCCGCTCTCTCTCTCTCTCTCTCTCTCTCTCTCTCTCTCTCTCTCTCTCTCTCTCTCTCTCTCTCTCTCTCTCTCTCTCTCTCTCTCTCTCTCTCTCTCTCTCTCTCTCTCTCTCTCTCTCTCTCTCTCTCTGTTATAAAAAAAAGAAGCAAAACACTTCGAGAATATGTTGCCATAATATTCTGCTAATGACCTAAAGGGACCCGACTTTTGAGATTGTCAAATTCAGCTCTTTGGTTATTCTTATGAAGCCTTGTTTTCAAGGAGGTGTGCATGCTGAAACTTAGTTTTCATAAATATTATAGCTCTTATGACTCATTATATTCATACTACTCTCTGTGTATAGCAATAATATGTAAGGGCTCATGTGTAACCTTTCATGTTCCGCCATCCACTTTGTAAGTTGTATGGATGTTTCAACACTTACAGAACATGATATTCTAACATGGTCCTAACAAGTGAAAAACACATGCCTTCTAGTATGTTTTCTAAATGGTGTTGTCTCATCGTAGAACACAAAAAACTTTCCTAGAAGAGCTCTTGATGGATACATTTCATTGAAAAAGAGAGAGAGAGAGAAAGAGTAAACTATCTTTGTTGTGGATCGTAGTGTTAATGGATCGTAGGTTTGATGGATGTTAGAGTTAGATTTGAATCTTCCATTCATGTTGAAATCTGAACTATACTATCGCTCTCATGAGAACGAACCTACGCGTGACAACTAACTTCGTCTCTTGATGCTAGATTGACTAGATCTTGGTTTGAGGTTAGGCAAGGAAAGAAATCCACTACACTCATCTTTCTTGAGAGTTGCAGTGGGACATTGCAAATAACTTTGAACCATTTGACATCAAATATGAAAAAGCTGAATTGCCTACATCCAACTTCGAGGATGTCATTGATTGTCCCACAATAATCAAGTTGAGTAGAGAGCAAATTATCTCAATGGTCTTGATATATCGCTCACTTGAACTCCTTGCCATAGAATCTTTAGCCCATCTATCAAGGGAGCCATATACACGTGCATATTTTTTGCCTTGTATTTTCTTGGGATAAGAAGGGCAAGCATTAGGTGCCCCTTCTTGATACTTAGCCAAGGGGGGGGGGGGTTGTTGTAATTTACAAGGATAACTGGCCAGGTGGACCATGATGTGGAGTGCAAACCGAATGGATTCACACCATCCATGACCAACCCCAAATGCAAATGGCGAGGCTCATCCCTAAACTCATGCCAAATAGCATCCATGTGCTTCCATGTTGGGACAATCGACAAGGATCCTCATAGTATCGTCCGATGAACGATTGTTCGAATGCCATGTCATTAACTCTATGATGAAATTACTCTTAAACATGTGGCGTATCTTGGATATGATGGGAAAATGTCTTACCACCTTGGCGGGTATGGTCGTCCTTGTAAATCTTGCCTTTAGCGGTGTTGCCCACAGCTTGGACATGTGCTTGCCTCCTCAAACTCATCTCGATATAAGATGCAGTCATTGGGACATGCATGAATACTTTTGTAATCCATGCCAACCACGAATAGCATTTTCTTCTTCTTGTCAAGACGCCACCATGGTGTTATTTGGAGGCAAATTTGTTTTGAGCAAACTGTGACAAAATATTTATGTAATTAGTCATATATAGTTTTTTACAATGTATGAAAAAATAAAATGAGATGAGAGTTTGTCTTTAACACACAAGAAGCTAGCAAGCTTACCCAAACAACTTCGTGACGTGCACATCCAACCACCCGTACTTAGTTTGCAAGTTCAAAAGTAACAAACAAGCTCGCAACTTTGACATTAGTCCACCCACGTACAAAGGAGTGGATGCCAAGCCACACATCATCTTTTCTTCCCTTGTCAATGTGGCCTCGGGTGGATTTGTGAAGAATGCATCCATCATGTCATCCCCCTCATGATTATGTGTTGTGAATGGCACATCCTCGTGTATTGTGTCTCTTGGGGAGATATCTTCGTGCAAGTCCACGGGTACATGTGAGAAAAGTGGTGGCTCTCGTGCACTTGCACGTCTGAATCTTGCAGATTGCATGGCAACATCTGGTTGAATTCTCTGATAGTCATGTGAATCATCCTACACAATACAAGTGCAACAATAGTCACGAGCAATGGAATATTCTCTCCAATCGTGAAGTCTGCCAAAAATTACATACATGATAAGGGTGCATGCAATCATGTTTTTTAGCAATACAAAGTGCTTTGCAAATCAGAACTCGTCAAAGAACCGACTCCGGGTCGTACAAATAATGACTCTCTCTCAATCTGTCCATACATGTGAATGTGTGATATAGTAATACGTCACTCTCGTCATAGTGCATACTTACATCGTGTACATGGGCATGGTATTATCTGGTATAGCCAGGCCTATGATCCAATATGTGATGGTCCCGCCTCATCATTTGAAGAAGAAGAACGTGTGGAATCCATTTACATATGTCCCTATTTCCAGTAGTCGGGAAAACTGGCACAATATAGTAATGGAATTGGCAGCTTTTCTCAAATCAAACTGGCTTCGAGGTATACTACATGCTATGCCTACTTCTTAAACACCCATTAAAACTAAAATATTGTGTGATCATGATAACAAGACATACTTTGATTGTAATAAAGGCCTATGTACAAAGATGCAAAAGCAAAGAAGAATCGATCAAAACACCTTGAATTCCTCAATGATGTACTATCTTGCAATTGATTGTACAAAATTTAGTTAGACCTATCTTGAATTCATACATGAGATGCCTGGAACCGCCAGCACCATAGATCACCATCATATTTATGACAGAGTTCTAACAATCCAAGTAAGTGCCATACAACTAAGTTAGATTTGAACAATATTGTTTGTCAAAAATTTTCATTTAATTTATCTTGTAAAAGAAAATTCAACAGACATGAGGCAATAGGTGTATGAGTTTTTGTTATGGTTTTGTTTTGCAGGTTTGTATGCTGATTTTTTTGGCTCAAACACCATCCGCGTAGCTGACTAACACAATTAGTAGCAAATCCATGTACTTATACAGTTTTGTAGCAGTTTGTCTCCTACATTTTGTTGTAGATCCACATTTTGTAGTGTAGGACTACATTCAATTTTATTTACATTAGGATTTATGAAAATAGATCTACATATTTTAGAAATAGATCTCTACTTTTATTGAGAAATCTATTTATAATGGGTAGATCTATCAGCTAAGGTGGGAATGATGTAGCAGCAGAGGTCGGAACAGACCTCGCAATATGTGGATCTGTTTAAGATAGTATACCATCACCTATTCCGAGGTCCATTCTGACCTCGCTCATAAATTTTTAAATTTCAGAAATAGATCTCTGATAAACATTACCAAGTTGTGCCTGAACAATGCTAGATTATTACCACCTCAACTAATATATCAAGATTAGCAAAATTCCCACCCCTACTCCTTTACTTAGCAAAATGTGCCACACCATTGCAACATTTTTTTAAATCTCATATAACATTGAAGCCTCAATTACTTTGATTGTACCAGACCGAGAGTTCCTATTTGCAAATGTTGTCCATAGATTATTAGTTTCAAGTTCGTAACTAGGCTGTTACGTTTGTCCTTCAAATATAGCTTGACCAATAATCGACCACCATTATTTAATTTTAGAGCCTTGGTAGTCTTGTTGAGTTGGTTTCTCAAAATATATTTGAAGTGAGTTGGTTTCAAAACATATGTTTGAATCGAGTTATACAAAAGTTTCAAATATCTTTTGAAATATGCTTACCACCATTACTTGATCTTAGTGGCTTAATAGTAGGATACCTGGCTTCTTAGAAGATACATACAAGTTGAGTCCAACAAATCCATCAATAAAGGTTAGTCTCACTCCAACAAGACTTAGGAAGTGACCTTTCTAATAAAAACATAAAATCCACCATCAAATGGATTAAAAAAAACAATCAAATGCAAAGAGTTAAGAGCCTCAACTTTTGCCATTTAGGGGTGACGTGGCAGTGCCACGCCTTTCCATTTTTTTTGCCACGCGTGGCAATATTCCAGGGACAGTGATTTTTTATTGCCACGCGTGGCAAAAAAAATGGATAGGCGTGGCAATAAAAAATCACTGTCACGAATTTATGTTTTTATTTTGCCACGCGTGGCAATAAAAAATCAGTCCCTGGAATATTGTGACAAAATTCCAAGGATTTGTGTGGCACTGCCACGCGTGGTAGTGCCACAACCAATAAAATCCGGCAACAATTTCTCCGGTAGACGTGGCGTGGTTGTGCCACGCATTTGTTTGAACCATTTGCCGTCGGGAAGGAACGTCGGCGCTATAAAGTGGAAATTCATGACATGCAACTCTTTCTCTAACACATGCAAACCAGTTTATAGAATTGTAGCCATCTAGTTGATCAATCATAAATCATGAAAAGAACCAACATGCATCATTAATTCCATCATTAATGATCCCTAAAATGAAAGCACACTTGCTGGAAAATTCAGATCTACCAAATATTTGAGCTACACAAGAAAAAACTCCAAGAAAGCATCACAAATTGGCTTCCTAGCAATTCTCCATAAAACCCCAAAAAATTCTCGAGAATAATGGATCTTAGCAAATGTCATAGCCACGCAAAACCAAATTGGTCCGCAATGCATCATGTGTTGTTTGCGTGGCTATGAGCATGGCAAACAACATTTATTTGTGTCACTCATGATGAGGGCTAGCATGGAAGAGCAAAGCAACCAAAAAATTCTAATCACAAGATTCAAGGCTACCCAACACAAGGAAGACATTATTCTAGAGGACAAGCAATAAGAAGCTTGACCATAAGCATTCATCCACAATGCAGAGAAGAAACTCATTCCATTTCTTATAATTGAAATGTCCTATGCTTCTTTGACATTGGAAGTAAAGTGGTGGCCAATTTTGCACCAAAAAATTCTGAAAACAAATGATCTTGCCTGCTGATGCTTGTGCACTGCATTTTGAAAGCAAGAAAAATGGAAATTTATCACGGTTTTAAGGACATAGCTATGAACGTTAGCAACAACGTCAATTCAAAAGAATCACCAAAAAGGAAAATTTGAGACTATTGGGCGATGATGCCTTTTAATAACATTACACCTGCTAATTGTTTTTGACATATCGCAAGGTGTATTCAGTGATGTCCAACTCAACCCAAAAAGAATATTTTTGATGCAACAGAATTCAAAGAATGAATATTAATTAAGTATGATCAAGCATTATGTTGCTGTTGCTCTCTGGAATTGAGATGCAGTGAGTGGATTTGCCACACCGCAGATTGAACTGAATTTTGTACTGTTCTGAATGTACTTAAGTCTGGATGTAGCTGAATTTTGTATACACATTTCGTCGAGGTGAGCAATAGACATTTGCAGCTGCTCCTTCCTCTGTCTGTAAAGTATATCACCTTCACTAGTTGCATAGCTTAAAGAGCCGATAGTTGGCTCATGATTCTGTGAAGGCTCCATTCCTCTCAGAGCACCTGAGGAAAAAGGTATCTTCTTTTATTTCCACAGCAGACATATTAGATTCAGTGTTGAAAACTCAAACGAGTGACACCTTTTATTTTCAAAAGGCAGTGCATTTTCTGCATTAATTCCTGCACGTAGCAAACTTGTCACTGGAAACCTCGAAATGCTCGCTTCAGTTGTCTGCAGCAATTGAGAAGTACTCTGTTGATCTAAGGAAGTATGTAACTGTACCTCCTTATCTGGAGATTTTCGCATGCACTTGATGTCTGACGATGAAGTGTTTTCTTCGAGATTCATTTTGGGACTAGTTTGCTTTGAAGCATCTACCCATCCTGACTTGAAAGCCACTGCAGCTTCTAAATTTGAGGAATTGGCGCAACCACAATTTATTACATTTTCTTCCTCAACGATAGCTGGATTGAGTGAACTTGAAAAAATGAGCTCACTGCTGAGATCCTTGATTTTTAACACATCTTGTGCCTCTTGATTACTACTTTGAAAGGACAAAAACTCGTCTGATTGGCATGAATTATCAGAAGTAGAAGAATTGCAACATGATTCTTCAAGATGTCCGCAAATTGTTGGAAAATCAGGAAAATCACAGGAGATGGTATCATTGGAAGATGTGACTGTTGAAGAACACGAAGGTCCTTGACTGGATGACAAAAGCCCCAAAACAGGACCTTCTGAAGAGTTTATAGCCTCTACTCTTACGTCATCTTTCGATGGTTACACCCATCCGCATCGAAAAGCTCATCTGAAGAACTTTTTTCATCATTCACAACAGTCTCATCAAATGCAGCACCTGGCTTCCAATGTGGAATCAAAGTAGTAAGCTCGGAATCGATCTTCTCAGCAATGGCAGTTGCATCTCGATCAGTAAGACCAAGTGCAGTGATCATTTCACTTGCAACACTCAGCGCTGTGTCAGCTTCTGGGTTGAAAGGAAAACGGATGCTTCGAAAATGACCTGAAAAAACAAGAACTGTAAGTTTCGAGACCGTTGCAATAAAATTGAATGACAAATGTCAGTTCTCAGATATTCAAATCTTTTGAATTTTTTGATGTCAGCTGATAATGTTCCAAATTTGCGAAGCACACCCCTCTTCAATGCAATAGATAGCTCACCTTTCTTATCACCAATACGAAAAATGAAGCTTATAATCCCATCTGCTTTTATGCTTCTCAAGCTTAAGTCTTGATTGTTCTCAGGAGAGAGCTTTGTTAAATTTGATAAAAATACTTTTTCAACCTGCTGATGCACATCAACATCCGTCTTTTGAGAATCACAGGCTAAAGAAACTGGAACTTGATGTGAATGAAGGAAATCTTTGATCTGAGATGAATGTGACAATTGGGCTTTGTTCCTCTTTTTGACTTGACTGTCAACAGCCCTGGTAGGCTCTGCCGGCATTGTATCAAGTTTCATAGTTTCATTTGTGCAAGTCTGTAAATGACAATGAGGCAATCCAACACTTGTTTCCATATTCCCAGGGCCCTGAAGAAAGGGGTCCATCAAGAGCTCTCTTGCCGGAAGCCTACATGATGCATCTGCAAGACATTTCTCTACAAAACTTCGCACCTCTGCATCTTTCACTTTGTCTAAACAAGCTGGCTTTTTTCCCTGTTCCAAAGGGACATACATAATTTGGATAAAAGATAGGCGAACAGTATGGAATGGAACGATAATTTGAACCTGTAGCAACTATGAAATGAGATTTTTCACGACAAATTTGACAAGTTCGTTATCTGTCGCTAGAATTTAAGGTTTCAACTATCTCTAGAGAAGCCCAAATGTTACAGTACTGACAAACACTATTTGAAAGATGAAAACCTTATTCCACAAGTTACAACACTTACCGAAGTAACCTTTCTATAGATTTGTGCCGCATTTCGGCATTCGCTGTAAGGGTATTCGAGGGTAATAAGCTCCAATAAACACATTCCAAATGAATAGATGTCAACCAGCTCAGTATATTCTTCTTCGTAGAGCTCTGGAGCCATAAATTCTGGGGTGCCTGCAAAGATGAGAGCCTTTCTCAGATAATGCAGGTGCAAGGAAGTCTTTGCGGATAATTTCTTAGAATCTCGTCAAGCTCACTGCAATGGCAAAACTTACCAATGACACTGTGGGCGGCATGTGCCTGCTGCAACACAACTGCTAGTCCCAGGTCCCCAATTTTGACTTCTCCATCGTTGCCATTGATAAAGATATTGTCGCATTTTATATCACGGTGTATAATAGGAGGATCGTGACTGTGCAAATAGAGTAGCCCTCGTAATATTTGTCTAGCCCAGCTTTTGACAGCTTTAAGATCCACCCTCTTATGCTTCTTCCGATATCTTAAAAACAAACTTCACTTGTTAACAATTTAATTCTCGAAGCCAAAAGACGGGCAACATTGCCAGAAGCACGAGTCTGCACAGAATGAGATATGAACTGCTTACAAGTACTTACTGTCTTAGATTTCCGGAAGTTAACATCTCTGTGATGAAATTGACAGTCTTCGTTTTTGTATCTACCCATGAATCGTAGAACTTAAGAATGTTTTTGTGCTTCAGAGTTTTCAAAAGGTACACTTCGGAGTGTAGCCGCTCAAGCTCTTTAGAGCTTCTCATAGCATCCTGAACCTTAACTTGGTTCCAAGCCACCTCTATACCATGAAGCTTATCAAAAGCTCTGTAGCTGGAAAACCGTCAAGGATAAACAAAAATCACGTAGCATATACAATACAGAACTCGACAGTACAAAGGCGATTGCCAATCTAAAAGAGATAGGAAAGTTTGTAAAGGATACACAGTTTTACAAGCTCCCTGTCCGAGGACTTCATTGTACTGCATCAGAGAATGACCAAGAAAGGTCAGCGCGAAAAAGACGAAACAATGATAAGGTTCAATACATAGATCAACTCCATAGATTATAGCTGCAAGGAAATGGCTTAGAAACAACAGCTGAAACTCGAATAAACAGAATTTACACGACATGAATATCTGCGGTGCAGTTATCATGATATCATAAGCTTAAGTGACAAATGATTTTTCTGCCAAGTGCGTTAACGTTGAGCTTTATTTTTTAAGTGAACGAGAACAATAAAATCGTCAACAACAAACTGAAGCTCCAAAGCCAGTCAACTTTCAAGGTATACATGCAACACAATTACAGATCACAACTTACATTCACAAGATTCATGCGCTTACCCGCCCATATCGTTGTGTCGGGTCGACTTCGACATATTCCATGTCAGTTTCATCCTCATCATCAGTTCCAGCGACTCCATAAGCATTGCCTGGCAATTTATAGGCCGGCATCTTCCCAATATTTTGCAATTAGAGTGCCTTGCAACCGCACAACTCCCAGATTCGTAGCCTTCACTGGAAAAGCAGATGAAGCAATCTCAATTTGACTGTCTTTGCCGAGTCCCCTTTCTGAGGCACTTGCTAGAAAGTGCAAAAGCAAAGGCACAAAAACAAAAATATGTCTGCGCCGCTACGAAGCCAACGGAGGCTAAATGCGGAACTTGTTTTAAAACGGAGCATGCTTGCATTCTCCAGAAAGCCTTCACCATCCATATATGATACCAAATAGCTTGAAGACAATTATTCATATTCTCAAAGAGTTGATACATGATGCTCGCGACCAAGAAAATCTTATGTTCCGATGAACAACCTCTGAAAAAGTGTAAGTGAGTTTAGATCACCGATCTTGGTTTTTGCAGGACTCTAACCACAACTTCATGGATGCTGCATAAAAAAGTAAGAAATTGGGAAATTATTGCATGTCTGGGTAAAGCCAGAAGGATAAGTTGACAATGAGGAGGTGTTGTTGATGACTGACCTGAAGGGAAATATTTAACAAAGAGGCAAGATACCAGAATGCTAAAAAAAACCTCAATCCGCATCGTATGAGAATACAGACAATGAGCAACAACCAAAACCTGGAAATTGTTTGAAAACGTAGACCCATTATTCTATTATATGATCAGGATATTCAGCAGGCAAAAAAGCTCAAGTTTTAGAGTTGTGTCAAACGGAAGCCTTGACTAAAGAGACGCTATACCTAATCAGTAAAGCGCTCAGTTCCAGAATCGATCAATATAGCATCCGCTTGAGCATGCATGCATGTGGTGCAGAACCCTGAAAGCAGAGAAAGCTTCAAGCCACGACTATTATAACGTGATCAGCTCCTGAAGTAGATCAGAGATATGGATCAACAGCCAAGCTTGAAAAGCACTGGTAGTTGTACTTTGCTAGCCCAGAATCTTACAAATCCTCAGTAGCAATAACCAAACTAACGTACTGTTCCCCGAGAGTAAATTAGGAGGACTAGCTGAATCAAAATTTCTCGATCAAACAAGGACATTAAAAGGCATACATAACCCGTTATCTGGAAATAAAGAGCACGCCTCACACAAGCTGTAGCGCAAGAAGCATCCAGTTTATTGTGCCTTCCTTGCTAACTCGCTGCATGCACAGCACATTAGTCACTGCATGCACACATACCCACTTCCTGATTGCCACTGAAGGCTGAGTAGATCTGCAGATGCAGATAGCGAAAGCTGGATGAGAGCTTATTAGCAACACAGAAAATTGGCAAAAAAAGATGGATCGTCGTCGTTGCAAGCACATGATCAAAACAAGCTCCTCTCCTCTCTCCTGCAACAAAGCCGCAGCTGAGCAAACCCAAAACAGTTGAGAGAAGCGGAGGTATATATAGGAAGGAGAAAGGGAGGACTGTCCCTTCATTAAAGGGTTTTAAAGGAAAAAGGGTTTATTTTTGGGGTGAAGTCATGGACCGTATGATATATGGATGTCAAAATAAAATCCCAAAATTATTTGCAAGAGAAAAATGTTTCCCAAATATGAGTATCTATATATATTTATTTTCAATACTCTCATTAGAAAATGCCAAAAATCTTTAGGTATGGCTTAGACCATATCCCCATGCCCCCACAAACTTAGAGAGTACATGCACGTTATTTTGGAGTCCAAACATGATGATACCCTAGAGGTAGCATTAATCCTAGGCTTAACACCTCATGCAAATTGAGCTCATTCGAAAAAAATGGTAAATCTCTTACAACCTATAGAGAGTAGTGCATGGAGTCACCACTGAATGGAAGCCTGATATTTGGGATCCATAGAACTATCATCCTTGGCACACTATTGGTTGAGAGGGTTTGACGTGCCCCTGAGCTATTCCCATATTCCTTTGTGGCCACCACAAGTGTGTAGAGAGAGAGAGAGAGAGAGAGAGAGAGAGAGAGAGAGAGAGAGAGAGAGAGAGATGGGGGGAGGGGGATTTGCTTGGTTTAGCAAAGTTGGAGAGAAAGGTTACAAAATTTACCATGATGTGTAGTTTGGGCGTTACAATAGGCATGGGCGATAGAAACACATTGCCAAACTCAAGCTAAGCATTTTTTATCATTTCCTTTGCTGACTTTCTTGGTAAAACATGACTTAAAAATGATCCTATGCATGAACGATCAGTTAAATAGTTCTTTGCCACCAAACATGATTTGCAACAAACATATGAAACTCAAATTATGTTTAATAATTAAATAATCCATGTTATCAAGTGCAAATCAAACTTAAATGACATATACAAATCAAATAAACAGTTTATATGACAACATACTTGAATGCTCGAATTCTTTTTTTCTAATTGCCGCTATGTGTAAATAAGTCATCAATATTCTTCATTGGTACTCTCTTTCTTTTTCTCTTCATCATTGCCTTATTGATAACTTTTATATCAACAACAGATTTTAAACTCTCGGATCGCAACTTTTCCATGGATTCTAACATTTCTTGGTTTGATCCCCGAAGAGTAGTGACAGTAGTATTCCACTCTAGCATAGCATTCTTGAGTGCATTGTTTTCAGCACTAGTGTGTGGCACATAATGAAGCAATTTTTTATTTGCACGTTGCAATTGTTGATTAGCAAACTGTAATTGTTGATTAAGACAAGATATGTTATGCATTCCAATATCACGCAACCTTTGACAATATCCAAGTAATCCGTTATTTCCTTCACATACATATCTGAGAAGATGAGTTACGGACTTGGACACAAATTGGTAGCTGGATCATTAGGATAAATTGATCCATCCACCCACAAATCTATATTCATATGATTATTCATTCTCAATTCTCTAACTATTCTCTACATTCCTTACTTTTGTAATGTTTATGTTGCATTGAAAAATCGTCTCGCCTCATATTTCACTATAAGCATATAGTGATTTCAAAAGTTCTGCCTCTCCCACTTCAGTTTTTGCATTGAGCACACCAAGATTTTCCGTCTTAAAGCTCTAGTCCCAAATTTTGGAACGAGCATGAAGAGAAGTTATTACATCTCATGCTTAACTAACTATTGTCTGAAGTTAACCATACTAGTTAAATGTCGGGCAAGGCCGAAAACTCGAAAAACGGTGACCAGAAGTTACCGGTTTTCATTCTCTCTCTACCTAACCTCTCTCTAAAGTGAAATTTCTTAAAGAGCCCATTTGAGCCCATATCTCCCCTAATGGTAATTCCAAGCAAAATAGTCCATGTACTCCACCAACAATGATCGTAGTCTTTTGAATTGTGTGGGCGTTAACTGCTCTCCCACAGGCACTATCTTTTCTTCTTCACCTAGCTCGGCAAGGTTTATTGGTTGCGTTTGTGCAGGTCCCTCGAAGACTTGTTCCGCTGGCGCCTGACTTTGTCAGGTTCTCGCTAGGCTTGCGGGAACATAATTACCATGTCGTCCAAGGTATAATTCTTGAAAGTCTCAGACATCTCGTGAATTGGTGCTTGTCGAGATTCCTCCTTCAGCATACTGATCTTAGCCCGACTGGTCATCTTTTGATTCTCTGTCATCTGAGTAGAGGATGACGTTGTATCAGAGTTCATCCTGATTGACTTCAAGAAATCCAACACCTTCTTTTTGTCTCTTTTTGTCATATCGGTGGATTTGTCCTTGTTGTCTTTCTTCATAACTGGTGTGACATTCGTCTCGTGGTTGCGAATATCAACATCCACTGTAACTATAGCTTCTTCGGGCAAATCACTCCATCGGATCACCTAGTTGTAGCGTTGCTTCAACTGGTTCTTCTTGTTCGCAGGTGCCCTTGGTGGATCTATCCTTGAAACTTTTGCCATAGCAGATTTTTGCGGCGGTTGAGCTGGTACTTTCATAATTCCATAATATTCTGGGTCTATGTGCTGTAGGACCTGCTCATCAATCAGCTCAATCTCCTTGTTGTAAGTCAGTGCATGTTGCCAAGGGACTAATTCATCGTCCACTGGGTTATCAATAGATTTCGTTGACAGCCATGCTACGTTTATCATATTCAATCCAAATGTAATTGGTGTGTCCATGGTGTAACACTTGGGTGAAGATGTGGTGGGTCTAGGATATGATTCATATTGACATGCTTGGCAGTCAATCATTGCTAATGCATCCGTCTATCTCACGACATCCGTCTTTGAATCGTAGTGACCACCCTTGGCTTGCCTCAGGCGATCTATCGTGTAATCTGTCGTGGATGATCCGTCATCAGCCTTGGGTGCAAGTGGTTTCACCGCCCATGTGGTTGGATCAACCTTTACAACTTGCTCTCTATTCTCAAAGGTGAGTTTTCCCATACCCCAATTGTGTACTATTTGCGCAGTCCTCAACCATGGTCTTCCCAGTAAAACATGGTATATAGATGGAGATTCAGGTATATCCATTACTACAAAGGTGACACAAACTGCATGCCTGTTATTTTTACCGGGATATCGGCAATCACACCCTTCGGTTTTATGCAGGATTGATCCGCCAGCTTGATGGCAAATCTTGCTGGCTTCAATCCCTATAAACCCCACTTTGATACAAAGTAGTGGAGATCAAATTGACACCGGATCCTCCATCTACCACTGCTGCCTCATCCTCAAATCTCTTGTGTTTGATCAGCAGGGTGATGTTGTGTTTCTCGCTTTCCCATGTTGCCCCGATGTGGAGGACGTTACTAGTTTCTTTGTAGCCCGTACAATGTATGGGCTCTAGTGCTACTAGTCCTACATCCACTTTGGCCCATTCAACCAAAAGGCTTTTAGCTTGTGGTGCAATCCGTAGTAATTCCCCTAGGGGTAAACTAACACGGCTCGCCAGCAGGCTTGTGAGCCTTTCAGTGTGCGGTTCCTCGGGCTCCACCATGTGGAAGGTGGTTCGTAATGACGCAATCGATCGTTTTGATTAGTGCGCAATGGTGAGTCCGTTTTCGTCACCAACAAGAGGTTCCATAGGGTTGTCCCTTTCTTGCTCTTTTTCCTCCGCTTATGCTCTCTGTACCCAGTGTCGTATCTTCTGGTACAGTCTCCTTTCTTCCCTCACATTTGGATATGGCGCTGAAGTTGAGGGTTGGTCATCAGTGACCGATGGTGGTGGTGAGGGAGCTCTTTCTTCCTCTTCTGTGCTCGCGTAACGGCTAACATAGGGGCATGTAAATGTTGCCTTTCCGGTGGCATCCCCACTGGAGCTGTTGCCCGTTGTACTGCAATGAAGTTCAATGGTACGCTGGTCCCAGGTCTCAATGGAAAATTCTTGAAGCAGTGTCCATACCGCATTCTCGGCAGAAGGATGTATATTGTCCCTTGTAAGGACATTCAGCAATTCTGTGTCCTTCGCCACATCCGTACCAGCTGTAATTTCTTCCACCTTGACACTGAGTTTGAGCTGCATAGGCCGCAATATATTCATTTATGGCAGGATCCATATATGGTTCATTCGGCCCATAGCATTGCTGATGCTCAGATTGAGGTGACACTGGCATCTTTGATTCTGTTGTTGTCAAGTTTACGTGGACTTGTTGATTGGCTGGCCCTGGTGGTGCATGTAAGGCCATGCACTGTTGATTATTTGGTGCGCCGTACCTCGGTGCCACATTTGGTGTCTCTTGATGATATGGATAAGAAGTCTAATAAGGACTCCTCTTATGTTGGACAATCCGGGGGTTAAATGGGAAAAAGGCCATATCGTGCGATGTTGCGTTGCACAAATGGCAAAATCTATGGGTCAATCTCAGATTTTGCTTTAGGACTGGGCACTCGTTCGCTGTATGGTTTTGTATGGATGGAGGTTAGCTCAAATGCTCAATATCATTGCTTATGGAAAAACATTAACTAGCATAAACTAAAAACATAGCAAATGGGAACCAACACACGAATCATCACAAAAGCATAAGCAAAGAGTGATTAACACTTGAGGATGTTTGAGCTCCCAAAATGGTAGAGTCTCCTCCTCTCAATTAAGAATGAAAAATAGAGTACAAATGGTGCCTTTTTATAAATGGGGAAGGCCCTTGTCCCAAAATTCTATTGGCTAATGTGTACATTGTTCCTAACTGTTCATCTTGGACCCAACTTAATCCAAGGGTCCACAAAAAGTACATTAGAATTCACAAGATTCATGTGAGTCCAAAGTTGGACCGTGACTCTAAAATAATAAACTTCTAAGTTTAAAATGACTTTGGGCCTCAAGTTTTATTTTAATTATAGGGCGCCCAAGTCCATTATTTCTAATTACAATCGCCCTGCGTGCTCCTTGGGTCATGGACTTATACACATTTATTGACTCATTTTCTTTTATTCGCTCTATGTTGGGAATACCCCCAACAAAGTGAAGGGCCTGTTCAATTTGAAGGTTTTGTTCTTAAAAAGTTTTGAAGGTTTCTTTCTTGATAACTTGTAGTAATAGAAAGCAAACATGGAGCAAGTAGAGGAAAATGAAGCAGGCAAAGCACGCGATGCAGCAGAGGAGGACGAAGCATGATGAGGGATCAGAGCATGATGCAGCAGAGGAAAATGAAGGAGGAGGGAGTGTTTGAGGACTGGTGCCAATTAATGAAGCTGTCGGGCCAGTTGTACAGTTGGCATTTTTTTGGCCAAGTTTGAGCATTTTTTTTGGGTATAATTTTGAGCCTCAATTTGGAAACCATAAAGTATATTAGAATTTTCAATTGCAAGGAAGACTACGATGAACGAGTTGGAGTAGACGATGATGGCACTGGGAGACAACGACCCATGTGCATCATCAAGATTGCCTTCACACACCTGAGGTGGCAGGATGAGGATGACAACAGATTTCTCTTGGCCTCCCTCTTGCCTCTCGATTGATTTTGCCTCAAGATACGTCCCAGCATGTATGTCTGGATGATCCCCCGACTGACAACCCTTTGGGGGGTGTATGGGATAGGACCTCACCGCTATTCTTACTAGATAGGTCGGTCATGCATTGCTACCTTCAAGGATCATCTACCACTTCTGACCATAGTTATTTGCCATTGTTCAAGCCGATTTTGCTTATGTGGCAACTTCCTCACGCTAGCTTGAACCAAGCCCATTTTCTAGACTTTCAATGAGCCATGTCAAATTATTGAGTCATTGCGACATCATTGAGCACCTGGTTCAATGGAAACTATTCTCTCAATCACCTATTGTTAAGAGACACTATGGGAAAATTTTGATTTATAAGGGCAAAAATTGAGCTATCTTGGGTCATGGACATCAAAATTGAGCTATCTTGGGTCATGGACACCAAATTTGATCTATCTTGTAATGTGAATCAATGCCACTGATAGAGAGTCAAACTCGATCAATCTGAATGTATTGCACTTGATATTGGTTTAATTTGATCACTCAATTAGCCATGCCAAGTGATAGACAATAGTTTCAGCTATCTCAAGTGATAGCAACCAATTCTATCCATGAGAGATTGAATTCGAGTAATTGGAATGTACTGAAGTTGAGATTGGTTGAGTTTAGTTACTCCAAAATGTTCTTCAATATGGTAAATGAAGTTATTATTACTCATAGTTCTAGATTTAAACAAGCAAGCATCTATTTTACAAAAACAGGAGCAACTATCTTACAAAATAGACCCATAACAATGTAGAATCTTGAAAGAGGACTAATAACACTCCAAGATGTAGTTCAAAAGCTGGAAAATCTACAATGGCCTCAATTATTTATCATCTTAAACATTCCATAAATTGATATACAAGAGATAAAACCATAACAATCCAAAGCGGTTCAACATATTTTCTTCAACAAGTAACCCCTATGGAATAAGCAACTAATTAGATTGCTTGATTGGAAGAAGTGACAAAACAACCTGAAAATAATCTTCATTCAGTTTAGCGCACATTTACATAAGAGAGTTTTTGGACACAAGTTGTGCTGAAGCTCGTTCCGAGGACATGTCTACCTAACCGTCAACGCCCCCTTGGTCCACATGTTGGGCTTCGTCTTTGATGGAATTCCATACCTTGCTAGGTTGGTCCAACTAAATCACTCAACGATCTATTTTGAGTGATAAGGACCAAAATTGTATGTTAGGAATCAAATTATATGGGCTATCTCAACTTAATAGGCTTCAAATATGAGCTACTTAAATTTCCTAAAGTTCACCTTTCTCGAATTTGGTCAGCCAATGTGCAAGCTTGAGTCATTAGAGCCAATATTGGTCTATCTTGAATTAGAGCAATCATATTTGTTCAATCTCGATTCATCAAAGTCAGTCCCATCAACAAGGGGCCAATCTCGAGTAATCCCAAGATACTAAATGCAAGACTGGTCTTTCCAAACGTAAAAGGGAGAAGTGCATCCTCCCTCACACTTTTGGAGTATATCCATGATAGTAGGAGGAGACTTTGGAAAACAAAATTGAGCCATTGTTTGTGATATGATCTAAAGTCATTGATTAGCCATGTAGAGTACTAATAAGCACCAAAATCACACGTGTGGCATTGAATTTTAGCTATTTTAAGTGATAGGCACCAAATTTGAGTGACAAGTGCCAAAATGGGGCTATTCACACTGTTAGACATCTAGTTTGAGCAATCTCATGTGATACTAGTCAATTATGATCACAATGGGATATTTTAAGTGATAGACAGAAAAATTGAGTTGTCTTTTCATGTAATTATCGAATTCAAATTACTTGAAAAAAACTCATGAGCCACTAGCTTGATCACTCAATGGATAGTCTCTAATTCGAGCAATCTGAATGTTGCAACCTCTAAATTCTCGCAATTTGATCATTCAATGGATAATCTTGAGTTACAAGATTAAGATTGATCTATCTCAAGTGATAGACATCAAGTTTAGGCTATATCAAGTGATAGACATCAATTTAAGTTATCTCAAGTGATACAGGCCAATTTCAATTGATAAGCACCAAGATCACACATTAAGCAGCTAATTTGAGCTATGTGGAGTGATAAACTCCAAATTTGAACTACTCCATATCTTGAAGTCAAAATTCTACTAATTTCATCAGTAAATGGACATCACCAAAAGTGAGCTATCCCACAAGATGCTATCCCAAAAGGGACCAAAATCGAGTGATAAACTTGAGTTATATCGAGTGATAGCAGCCAATTATATTGACAAAGGGATCAAACTCAAGCAATATGCTTGTCCTAAGCTTGAGGTGGTCACTTGAGCATCGATAGACATCAAATTCGAGTTATCTCATGTGATGTTGGTCAATAATGATTATTCAATGAGCAACGTCAAGTAACATGGACCAAAATCAAGTTTTCTCAGATGTGTCAAGTGATAAGGACTAGAATTGTGTTTTTTCACATGCATGTAGGATCAAATTCAAGCCACTTGAAATTTCTGAATGTCAACAATCAAATATGCAACATCAAGCATTCACCACAAGAAGGCGGAAGAAGAACATGCACAATCACACTATCACTCTATAGCATACTGAATGTCAAATGTACAAATAAACCTTGAAGCCCTGCTAGAGAAGTAGTCGCATCCACTTGTGGTTGACCTAAATCCACAAGCAATCTTCATAACATACCGCTTCTTGTGTAGCATTGCTGAGTGCTCGATATTCAGCTTCCGTCAATGATAAGGCTACTGTAGGTTGCTTTTTGCTGCTCCATGAAATTGCAGCTGTACCATAACTGAATGTATGACCACTGGTGGTTCTGCTGTCATCAATATTACCTGCCCAATTGGCATCTGTATAACCTACCAACATTGGCGCTTCAGGCTGATCATACTTCAAACCAAAGTTCAATGTCCCTCGAATGTATTTGAGAATACGTTTAGCAGACTTCCAGTGTGCTTGACTAGGATCTTGCATAAATTGACTAACAACACCAACAACATAAGAAATATCAGGTCGTGTGTGTGTCAAATAAGTCAAACTACTCACCAGCTGTCTATACAAATAAGCATCCACTTTATCAGATTCATCATATGTAGTAAGCTTCATGTTGACATCCATAGGTGTTCACAAAGGCTTACAATCCTGCATATTGAACTTATAAAGCAAATCTCGTGCATAATTGCTTTGTGTAAGAAAGACCATGTCTTCCTTTTGCCGTACTTCAATGCCAAGACAATAGTGCATCAATCCTAGATCACTCATGTCAAAAGCATTGGAAAGATTTGATTTTATGTCATCAATTAAGCTCTCATTACTTCCTGTAATAATCAAATCATCCACATACAACACAATGAACACTATATCCGAATCTTGCCTTAGAATGTAAAGCTTAGGATCAACATCACTCTTTACCATTCCCCTTTGTCTGAAGTGTTCATCAATGCAAGAGTACCATGCTTGTGGTGCTTGTTTCAATCCATTAATGGCTTTGTTGAGCTTACAAATGAGATGCTCTCTCCCTGGCTCAACAAATCCTTGAGGTTGTACTAGGTACACCTCTTCATCCAGCATTCCATTCAAATCCTCTCGCAACCAACCGTGCTTTGTACTTGTTGAGTTTCTTTTCTTGAAGTCATGTGCTTGGATGCACCACTATCAATGTACCAGGTATCCTTGGCTTCATCACTTGTCATTAATACTGTAATGAACAATTTTGAACTCTCACCTATATCATCGAGGTTCGTCCACTTCTTAAATTTCTACAAGCTTCCTAGAAAAATGAAAACATAAACAAAATGGAGCACTAAGGCTTCCCAACTAGTGCTCGAAAATAAATGGGGTGGCTAAGGCAGTACCCAACTAGCCACTTACTTAAAAAATACAAAGACTTGCTAAGGCTACCCTAAATAGCAAGAAGATTAATCTATATTCTACTTAACACCCAAAGGGTAATAAAATGAGATTGTGGCTAATACTAAAGTTAGACCCAATAAAACACATGCCACAATACAAACCAATGAGAAGGATGCAAGAGGAGGCCCGAGCACCTTCCCTCAAGCTATGCACCTTCCCAAAGGGGACACAAATGAAATAGAATGATAATCTCAAAAATAGAGAAGCATAATAAGCTTAATCTCAAAAGTGTTGTGTACATGGCAAATACCTCTCCTTTTATAACAAGGAGGGTCTTCCATAAGTATTCACTAACTTATGGGATTTATTTAAAGCTAGACATTCTAGAACTTCTAACTTAGGACTTAGAATTTTGAAAGTTTCTAACTTGAAACTTAAGATAATTATTTCTAATATTAAGTTTTTTAAGTTTAAGTTATTTTATTATTTTAAGTTTCTACTCATGGACTTACAACACACATGCCACGATAAAAGTTTATTGGCAAATACTCATATGTGGGCTTACAAAACACATGCCATGGAGTTTTATTTCTCTGTGTTAACATTAATAGTTGCTAACATTATCCTCCTCCTTATTAGATTGGTGGTCCCACACCAATCAAAGCTTTTTCTTCTTGGATCATTTGTGCTTCTTGGAGGCAGGATTATTGCTGTCGAGATTGGTAAATCTTTGTGCCAATGCTCTCCATCATTTGCCATCGTAATTTGTTAAGGAAGGGCATGGATTTGTAGTAATGGAGTATACCCTGTAGGAAGTTATGGGTTTTCCATAGCTCCACCACATCAACGTGCAGTGCCGAAGTGAGGGATACGCGATAATAAAGCCTTGCTACATTGATGTGGCCATCTTGCGTCCGTAGTGATTTATTGATATCAATGGCTATTGGTGGTAGCCCTCGAT
This sequence comes from Diphasiastrum complanatum, assembly GCA_029204225.1. Lineage (NCBI taxonomy): Eukaryota > Viridiplantae > Streptophyta > Lycopodiopsida > Lycopodiales > Lycopodiaceae > Diphasiastrum > Diphasiastrum complanatum. Next base: position 43,743,827 of record CM055104.1, read on the forward strand.
CCCAAAAATCTTTGAGTTCTACCAAAAATGCCACCAGGCTGCAATTGTCCGCAAAATATCTGACATCGTGATCAGAGTTTCCATGGTGCTTTTGGTAAAATACATGGCAGTTGGTGACCATGTCTTCAGCTAAGTTGTCGGTATCCACTCTTGTGAGCTTGGGCCAAAAGATCTTATTCTTGATCTTGGTGACAGAAAACGGTTCTCGTCCCGCTTTCGTATAATAGTACGGATTGGCGCGCATGTAGGCGGGTGCATCCAGGTACCGTGCCATGGAGGTCTTGTTCTGTAGGAAGAGTTGATGGCACCAGAGAGGTTGGGGATCCAGGAGCTTTACTACTTCCTTATGGGTTTTGCAATGGTCCAAATCTGGCAGTATGTAGTCGATGTGCTTCTTTGTTGGATGTTTTTTGGAAAACTCTTGAGATGCAAGCAACTCCTTGCTCGGTTCAGTGGGTATGATTATCTGCCGGATGGTTAGTGCTTCAGCTCCAATGGCATGTTCAGTTTGTGGATCAGGTTCAGGGGATAGAGGAGGTTAAGGGTTAGCTGTAGCAATTCTTTGGGATCCAAGAGAAAATTGGCGTTGGATGAATGGAAGGTTAGTGGTGTCGATGGGGTTAGAAGCTGAGAGAAAAGATGGTGTTGGGAGCCAGTACCACCAGAGCCCTGTGGATTGGTTGGTGCTTGAGTTCCTTGCACTTGAGGGGGTTCTTGGAATGACGAGCCTTGGTTAAAGGTTGGAGGCTGTTGAAACCCTGCTCCATCGCCACCATCTGAGCCATCAAAGTGAGGCCCGAAGTCATGAAATTAGGCATGCTCTACATGGACAGAAGGCATTGACTGAGCAGCTGCCTTTAATCTTTCTTCCAAAGTGACGATATGCTGGTTGAGAGTCTCGGTGAAAGCAATATAGGCTTGTTGCATTTTGGAGTGCTGCTCCATCATGGCTTTTAGCTTTTATGCCAGCACTTGATAGGCCCCCACAAAAATTGGAGTTTCCTCGGAATAGTTGGTGGTGCAAAATCATTGAAATCCACCAATTGTAGCTATTCCTTCATAGCAGAACGTGCTGCTTGTGCATCCACGAAGGCCTCGTCACGTTCTGCTGTAAGATTGTCGATGAACGTTTGCATGTCGGAGATCTTCAGTTGGAGTTGGTTCTGGAGGTGGCTGAGCATTTACTGTTGTTGTTCATTATAAGCAGTGAGATTCTAGATTTGCTACTGCTGTTGCTTGTTTTCTGCCTCCAACCTTGTCTTTTCTTTTTAAAAATCTGCCATGGTGCCATCATCAAACTGCCTCATGGTATACTGATCTCCTAAGGTGCCAAATAGGTTGTATTGGAGCTCATTCACCAAACAAACCACTTTTTGGATTGTGAGGAGTAATTGCTCCCAAGGGCCAATGTCGGGGAGTGTGCGCATATAATTAGCATATGGCATGGGGTTGAATGGCAAAAAATTTGGAATGGGGGGTGAGGTTGGAGTGTGAGAAAATGCAGAGGGAGGAGATTGTGGGATGAGAGGAGGTGATTGTGGTATGATAGGAGGCGATTCTGGTATGTTACGAGGTGACTAAATGCATGTTGGAGATGTTTGGAGTGGATTAGTATTGATGGTGGTGGATGTGAGTTGTGTTAGTAGATATAATGCAAAGTCGTCTACATTGACTGTAGAGTCAAGTAGGGTGGAAGTAGGATTATGGAGCAAAAACCAGTGTTAAGTGTGATTGAGGGGGTGGATGTGGTAGTAAATGGTGGGGGTAGCGGTGGAAGGGGAGTGGTGCTAGTAGGTAATGAAAGTGAAATGGTGGAAGTGATTTGAGCGGATAGAATGAAATAAACAACTGTTCTTCTAGAGAATTCGTCAATAAAGGTAATATAATACTTTGTATCTAACAATGAAAGAATTTGCATAGGTCCACATATATTTGAATGAACAACATCTAACAAACCTTTTACTACATGCCTATGACTCGATCTAAAAGGAATCCTAGTTTGCTTTCCAAGGATGCAGCTATGATAGACATGTAGGTCGACTTTAACGGTTGGATAGTTGAGATCAAGTGCTAGGCATTGTCGGGACATGTTCGAAACAGATGTATAATTCAAGTGTCCTAAGTGATGATTCCATAGTAAATAAAGGTTTTCAGGGCTTGAATAGAATGAGAATAACAGTGCACCAATATGTATAAGTATCCATGCCTCTTGCCGAGTGCAAGAATCTTATTACTCCTATCGATAATTCTACATTGATCAGACTCAAACTCCACCTTATGACCTAAATCTGTAAGTCTACTTATTGATAACAGATTTGTAGAGAGTTTAGGAACATACAAGACTTTTAATAGTAGTTTGAATTGATCATCCTGGAATCTTAATCTTACAATGTTTACAGATTCTATCACTGATAGAATCTGTGAAGCGATTTTACTTCTTGGTTCTCCTCGCTTCCTTATCTCTGGATATCGGGTGTTTCTGCCCGTTACCAAGCAGTTGGCTCTCTTAATATAATCTCCTTATTACAAGACAGATTAGACAGAAAGATGCGATTTCGTTGTAGTATATGTCCTAGCCTTTGTGAGTGGGTTACTTAAATTACGTTCGCTCCAGATGCAAGCACACAATCAACCATGTAGCTCTAACCATTCATCTACAGATATGTGTGCAATACTGATGAATTCCATTAGGTTTCTACTTCTATCTACTTATAAAACGTTAAGAAAACAACAAGATTCTTCGATTAACTACAAATCAACAGAATGTGAACAAGAAACAAGAAACTAAAGACTAAACATCATTTCGAAAGTCCAAGGATCAAGAAACACTCATTTCTTGATTCTTGGACATCCGAAGAACATCAAGGATTGGAATGTCAAGGATATGCAAGATTTACTCCACAAACCCAGCCTGTTTAGTTTACTTGTATGTTGAAATCTACATTAAAAACATGGAACAAGAGATCTAATCCACAACTAATCCACAATACAAGATGAAAGAAAACAAGAAATCAATCTAATTCCACAACCACACTCAAAGGAATGAAAGAGCATGCTCATAATAGAATCACTCATGACAACCATCATGAACAAGGAGCTTCAAGAATGCCAATACTCATGGAAGGTCTTCTTATTCAATTCAAGAGCAAAATGACATTACATGTAAAACACTCTCACAAGAGAGGGGGGGGCTCTTAAATAAACCAAGAGGCTGCCCATGTGGAGCCTAAGTGGCAATTCCACCAATTTACAAATTCCAAGTAAAATTAGCTCTTCCATTAGAGGTCACCATCAAAAGGTGGCTCACTCTAATTTATTTAAAAGGGGTCCACTTGCATTTATAACATTGCCTAGAAATACTACTAGCTCCTACATGGTCATTCCTTCTCTTGGGATTCACCATGAGGCTCACATGATTTAAGACTGTTATCCTAGCTAGTACTTGTTGACTCTCATGCTCAGCTCTCATCTTCATCCTTCTGTCTTCCTTCAGGGACCTCCTCGGTCTAGGGTGAGAAATGCTCTTTTAGAATAGCTCAGCTCTCAGCATCTTGAAGATTTCTCAAAATCTGCCAACATCATCCCCACCCTAATCTGTTGCAAGACCCACTGCAACACATATGGATGTTGTTTTCGCTTAGCGCTTAGAAAAGCGTGGATCTTCTGTCGCTTCTATAAAACCAAGTACTTATTCACCGCAAAGTTTTTTGCAAAATTTGAGATTTCTCAATGGCCTTTACATTCCAGCCCACTTGAGAACCTCTTGTGAGTCCTACTCGTCTTGTCGCCTTGTAGTCTGCTACCATTTCACATCAAATGAAAAATAGTGTCCACTTTCACCAAATGACACATCATAAACACTTTGTATAGTGCCTACGTGTTCTATGTCTGCTGTGATAGGATTTCGAGTGCACTGCTTTGACTTTCTTGTTGGAAATTTGCTATTACATCATAATCGTGTGTGCACCTTTTTTGGGGTTTTGACATTCCACGAGTAAATCATCTACGAGTTTTTCTTGTATCTTGCTTGTGAAATTTCATAGCACATGGCATGCTAGCAAATGGAGGTCTTTGTCTAGGGAATGGCATGGAAGGAGAGGAGTGAAATAGAGTTTGAAATGTAGCAAGTAACATGTAATTTCCATACACTCTTTTATAAAATGTAACTTCCGTACACTCTTGTATTTCTCACATATTACTCCTCTCTTTAAAATTGAGTTCACTTCTCAAAATATACTGATAATTGAGTTTTGCTCAAAATCATTTATCACTAAAGATACTAATCTGAAAGTCTTTATGTAGGAACAAAGAAGTAAGACCTATTATACCCATTGGAATACTTCTTATATGAAAGTCTTTATGTCAGAACAAAGAAGAGAGACCTATTGAACCCATTTAGTTGGCAAATTTTTGGCTTGACATAACAAAGGCAAGACTATATCTTAATGGTCTCTAGAATAGTTAAGAATAGATCACTAGAAGAACCTCCACGATCCGTGCGAATCTGCTTCAACTTATTGTCTATCTACTTCTCAGTCCAATTCGTATACTCAATGAATTTCTCGAAAGCTTTAGATTTTGTACGTATAAAGTATACTACAGCGAACTTGTTGAAGTCATCAATAAACGTAATGAAGTACTTTGCATCACCCAACGACAATGCTCCGAATGGTCCACAAATATATGAATGCACAATTTCAAGTACCTTAGTTGCTCTATAAACATCCTTACTATAAGGTGTTCTAGTGATCTTGCCTTTAAAACAGGATTCGCAAGTAGTTCGAATATCTCTACTTTTGATTTTGACTCCTTTAATTCTTTGACTTTTGTTGGCTTGGTACAAGGCTTTCATGTTCACGTGACATAGCCTCTTGTGCCACAAAATATCTGTCGATTCTTGAGTTTGATTGGCTTGTTCGATTCGAGTTCGAATGTTCAAGTGATACAAATTTCCTTCTCTATTGCCTTTAGCAACTAGGTTATCAAAATCTTCCTCGAATAGTTTGCAAGAGTTCTTTGTGAAGGTTACTGACATACCTGTATTGACTATCTTTGCTACGGATAGAAGATCTTTGTCAAGAGTAGGGACATAGAGAACTTCTTCCAGTTTCTTGTCACCTTTGTTCGTGTCCACCAGCCATAGTACACCAGTTCCATCAACCACGTGCTTAGAACCATCTCTAAGTATAATGAATCTCGAATAGTTCGTCTTCTTGTACTCAAACAATATTTGTTTCGAGAAAACAAAATGTGAGGTGGCTCCCGAGTCAAGTACTACTTTTTGAATTTTAGAATTAGATGAACAGCATAGATCAGCACTAACATAAGTTGCTGAGTTCCTTGTCATCCTGCCTTCTGTTGCTTTGGAGCATTATGCTTTGTCTTCGACATAGTTTGAATCTAAAGGTTCGCTTCGATTCTGCTCTCTTTTGTTTCTGGGATTCTGATAACAGTCTACTGTTGCATGACCCCGTTTATGACAATGAATGCATTCAATCTTTGGATTTAACCAACACTTATTGTCTGTGTGACCTGATCTTTTGCATCTGTTGCAAATCTTCTTATCACCAGAATTATTCTATTGTTTTCTTGATTGTTGATCATTACAACCGAATGACTCCTTGACAAAAGTACAGAAAAGACAATTGATTCATAAGGCTCAACCTTATCAAATTTGAGCATTCCTCCACTTATCAATTACTCATAAAAATCCCACACTCTTCAATGTCTATGATATTTCAATTGTGCAAAAAAATCACACTTTACAACTAAACAACTCAAATAAATAAGCACTCTAAAAATATGACTTATATAAAAGCCGCTAAAAAAAAGTCTTGTTGCACAATGTCTTAAGTTTTTAACATTCCACTTATCAACTAACTGCCCATCAATAAAAATGATAGCCTTGAAAAAAGTCTTGTTACAACTTAACATTCTCTTACTCATCCTACTCATGAAAATATCCATCCTCCTCAATGAGGTCTACATTCTCATCTATCATGAAGTCCTGCTAAAAGCCCTTAATAAATCTTAGGTTCTGTAGAGTGAATTGATACTTGGGTTACACCCCACTCCAAATGACAGTTCGGTTCTTAACCTCAATCCAAGGCTCAAAGGGACCCGACGGTTCTCAACCGTGGAGCATACCCACTGGTTCTATATAGAAGCCGGTTCTTGAGAAATAGTGTACCCGCCGGTTAGGGCCTTTAGAACCGGGTTGAGAACCGAAAAAAAAAATCAATACCCGGCCAACACTGGTCAGGTCTTTGTCGTCCCACCGTAGGTAAGTTAATTGGTCTTCCAAGAACATGATCTAATTACAAAATCGAGTCTCATTCTTGGTTTGCAATTCTTCTCATAAATCTTTTGCGTTCAAAATTGATGTAAGATCTAGCATTATATTGTCATGCATTTGAAGACACAATAATTGCTATAGCTTTGTCATTTCTTAAACTCCATTCTCGAAGTTCTTTGCCAGGAGTAGCTATTGGCTTCTCCTCTATTGGTTCTACCCATTGCCATAGACCTTCGCCCTTCAATATGAGTGAAGTCTTTAATTTTCAAATCAAATAGTTTGAACCTTCTTGATCCAAGATCGTAGTGATCTTAGCCTGAATATTGTTGATCGACGATATCTTCTATTTTCTGATTGACTCCAAATGCGGCTTACTGATGGATGTATGAAGAATGCTAAGAGGGGTGCGATGATACCATTGTATCGACTCTGACTTGCTTTGATACCATTGTATTAGTTCCAGAAGCTCTGATACCACTGTATCAACTCTGATCCTGTTAGCTCTGATACTACTGTAGGAAAAATGGTAATAGTTCTTCCTCAGAGAACGCGATGAAAGTTTGAATAAATCAAACTAATATCAATGTCTTCAATCGGGTCTGTTTCTAATCTATGTACTAATAGAACAATTTTGCCTTGATTGAATAAATGTGCGGAATTAAGAGACAACTTTAGACAATTTTAGACAATAAGAAACTATTGATCAAAAATGAATTTTTATAACTTTGAATCTGAATCATCAATATACATCTCTTGTTGTCTTATCTCGTTGTTGTGTCTCTGATTGAGTGAGTGAGTTACAATGAGTAGTGTGCATGTATTTATATTGCTACAGAACAGGTCTTTTGGCCTTTTATTTATGGGTCTTTTGGTCTTTTAATTATGTAGCAGTAGATCTAACCGTTTACGACGGTTGATATTCAAATAGACGCTCTATTTTCAGAGTCGAATAATTTTTGTTCGCAAATATTTTGCGACAGTCTATCTCTTCATCACAGCTTCATGTTTTGCAAATTATTTGCGGCACTTGTCTCTTCACGATATTTTCGTGTTTCATAAATTATTCGCGACAAATGACAATTTGGAACTTGAAGAAGAATCTAGCATATTCCGTGAATTGTTCATGACAATTTCGTGACAGGTGAGCTTGAACAAGAAACAGAATATTTCACAACAAGATTTTGATTGCAAATCTTTTGAGCTTCAGCAAGAAACTGTTTCGCGAATCTTTCGAATTGGTTGCAAGATAAATTTCGCGAATCTTTCGAGTTGGCTACAAGATAAATTTTGCGAATCTATTGAGTTGGTCACGAATAGAAATTATTCGAGTTTCTATTCATTTCTTTCTCATCCTTTGTTAAGTAAACTGCGCACTTTATTAGTAAAATGAAGATCTGTTTGATCAAGTGTTCTAAATTGCTTATCGCTAAAAGAAATGTCCAGCTGATACTTGCCACCATCCCACAAAACAAAACCGCTCAAGTTAGTTTAGTGAGTAAGACAGGTGTCATAGCTGAACGACAGTTGTTATTTATGTCCAAAAGAAATTATACTACTTAACAGCTTTGAATAGCATTTTAAAACATAGTCCAGTCTTTCCAAACACATGGTGTTTTAGCGATAGGCCAAGTCGTTATATCACCGTATTAGGGCGAGTGCCATACTTATCAGCTTACGGTCAATTGATCCGTATCAGTTCGTTTTAATCAAAGAGGAGTATGAAAAGTTTAAATCGTTAGGAGTTTTATTTAGCCAAAAGACTTGGTGTGAACACGTGTGCTGGTATCAGAGCAAATCCATGCTATACTGACCCAAGTGACCCTTACGATGTAAGGTATGTCACGCACTGCTGCTCATACTCCTGAGCATATCCATGCTTTCTAGTTGTTTCTCGCCAAAAGTGTAAAGTAACACTAATAGAGGAAAGGTGAAGGATTACCCTGAATGTTATATCAAAATGATATAATATCCACGGTATAAGGACACTGTATAGGAAAGATGTCATTAAAACAGATTAAGAGACTACCAATGTTTATACTGGGTCGTAGGGCAGATCCGTGCCATTCTACTCCCTTAGTATAATCTATGATTCTTATGCATATCCATGCTATCTAAGATCATAATATTATTGTCCTTACTGTTACTTTTAGTGACCAATTCTTATTTCAAGGTATTTTCATTTGATTTGAGTGTGGTCTTATATCGTTACTTACTTTCAAACAAGGGAAGTCGAAAAGCGGAAAGAAAGAGTGAATTTATGTAGAGTGAAGGTATATCATAGTCTTTATGGAACCAAAACCACCATGCTTACCGAAGATGTGAAAAGTATATTTAAACTTGAAAGGTGTACCTGAATAGTTGTAGACGTAGCTTCTTGAGAGGCAGCCATAGTAGTTTTCAAGCGATTGAGTTCTTATTCTTTTAGAACATAAGAAAGCCAAGAAACTGTGAAGTGAGCGTATTGCTTTGAAAAATTATGCAGCAAGCGCTTTACAAGACATCTTTTGACTATGTAAGTTAACTTACAACACATAGATCCAGTTGGTTGCATACCTTTCAGTATTGAGTAGTCGGTTTAGAAAAGAACCAAATAATATTCTAACAAAGCCGGAGCAGTATAAGAAAGCTACAACATGAGATATCATTAGCTTCATACTATGAGATCACAAATCTATGAACACTTGTAAAGAGAGCACATAAGTAAGAGTTATGCTTGAATGTGTCCATCCTTCCATCGTTGGTCGGAGGAGGCTAATTAAGTGAAGAATTCTATGAACAGATAGCACGAGTTCATGGTCCATCGGTGGATAGTTAGCCATGCATGAATTTATAGTATTATCATCTGAAGAGGAGACCACCCTCCTATCCATCGCTGGAACATCAAGGTCTCTATATGTAGATTTGGTGATTAAATGTGAGTCTATCATACCTGTGCAATCCATCGTTGGATAGCACATAACACTATTGATACATCTTTATCTTATGAAAAATATTTCAGTGATCTGTCCATCGCTGGACAGCGCCCATTCCTAATAAAAAAAAACATAAAGTATGTGCAGGAGTGAGGCAGCCCTCCATCGTTGCTCATTGAGCCATAAGGAGCAAGCAAAAGCATGGAAAAATTGTGGTTACATCATTACTATCAGCTGAGATTTCAGAAAATTCTCACATAACCACAACCATCCATCGCTGCCTATTGAGGCAGGGTGGACGGTTTCAAGAAACAAAATGTGACATTGTTGTCCATCGCTGGACCTAATGTGTTCTTTTCCTATCACAATCCTTACATGGTTTAGAGAGATGAGTGGTGTATCAAAGCAGATCATTATTAAAGCAACCTCCTCCGGAAAGTAGATTAAATACAAACGGAATGTAAGAGAGAAGCAAATACATACCGTAAGCTGTCAAATCACTGATCCGTAGGTAGGTAGGGCGCACTTTTAGCGAGTATCAGAGGAGAAGAGTTCTTCACCGGTGTTGTAAAGCAACAAGGGTTGAAAAGAGCATGTACTTATAGTGCCCAATAAGGTAGTAACCTGGAAGGAGAGAGTGGGAGCGGAAAATTCTTGTTCCCTCCAAATTACTTTAAACAGACCAAACCATTTCAAATATTTGTGAGAAACCTTCTAAGTAAAAAATGGAACTCCATCATATGCAAGGGTACAACAATAAAAACCTTGTAAGTATGAAGCAGCGGTAAGTCAGTATTTGTCCACGTTTTCTGTTTAATGCAGTAGGGTAAAACTGAACAAAGGAGCATCTTTGAGAGAGAGAGAGAGAGAGAGAGAGAGAGAGAGAGAGAGAGAGAGAGAGAGAGAGAGAGAGAGAGAGAGAGAGAGAGAGAGAGAGAGAGAGAACCCACCAACCGATCTGTAGTTAGTGAATCCTTTCGGGGGCAGTTAGCTCGCTGAAAGGGATAGCTAACTGCCCACCAGAAGAACATCAATATCATGTGGTAACGTGTACGACAAACCGGGGAACGATTCCAAAAAAAGTAACTTATTGATGATACGACATAGCTTATCTCTCATAAAACCATTTTTTTGAAAAGCATCAACAAGTATTCCAACCTTGTTAAGAAAAGTCTCTTGCAAGTTACAGCAGTACATTGTGGCAATGACTTGTGAAATAATAATCTTATATGAATTATAGATTGGTCTATTTGAAGCCAGATGTATATATTGTAAGTAAGGATAGGGTAGTTCTCTTCTTTTGTCATATTTAGAAAGACAAGTCAAGTCAGATTTACTATCGAAGGTAATAGAAATATTTAAAAAGCTGATTTTATTCCCTTTAGCCATTTTTTTTTTTCTATTTCTAGAAAGTCCAGGTGATAGATCCGGAACGGGTTATCAGGGTTTCTTGCTTGTGTTTTGTCCATAAAAAGTTTGATATTAGGGTTATTGATTAAGCAAATGTCATCTATATATCTAAAAGAATGCTGAAAGTCATTCATGAATGAGGTCAGGCCCAGTTTAGCAAGTCTCTTAATAAATTGTGCTTCAAAAAAGGAAAGATACCAATTGCACCACATAGGTGAGCAAGAAAAACCCATAGGGATATCTCGTATCTGTCTCCAGGTTTTATTTTCAAGTCTAACAATACAATTATCAATCAAGAAGTTGTTCCATTGATAGAGTAAATTTATATCCAAAGTATGTCAGTGTTGTGATTGTTTTGCCTTCCAAGACCAATTGAAAACTTCGCGTGAATGATTCCATTTAAAGTATATAAGTTCACGTCTGGAATATTTAAAGACGTATTTTATTGTCTTTTTCATGACAGTTTTTAAACCCTATGGGCCATCTAGGGGAATATTCTCGTGACATTTTGAGATATCTGCGACCCACATATTGGCAATCAGAGATGGTAGATTTAGATAGAAATCCATTGATGGCTCACATTGCCAATGTAAAATCGTATCAGCTCTAAGGATACTCTTGTATGTATTCGCCTTAAGGCCTGCTCCTTCCATGAGGAAGGGTGACAGCATACCAAGAGCTCTTGTGAGAAATTTGGCAAGTATGGTAAAACAACAATCGTGAGCATTGGTAATCCATCTAAAAGAGTCTTTGTGGGCTTTGAAAGTGCAGAGGAGGTAAGGTAGAGAATTGTTTCCTAGGAAAAATTCAGGTAGAACGTCTGTAGAAATGTTCGTTATATATGACAAGGAATCCTCCACAAGATTAGATTGATCGTTAGGGAAAGGAGTAAAATCCAGACTGTTAAATCGTTTTATGGCCAAATTATGTTGTGCTTTATCAATTCCATTAATGTATAGAAAGTTTGTAAGCCAAAATAGTTCATCCTTTGCAATCTTATTTTTGGAAAGAGATTCAGTATTTCAATGGAGCCATTTTCCCTTTCTAATATGACTTAAAGCGATACTTTTACAAAACGTAGCACGTTCCTTTTTGTTTTACTGTCTAAAGAATCATAAGAAGGTAGGAATTCCAAAGCTCCAAAGCGACTTCGTTCACATTGACTTGTCTAAGAGTAATATGATTTAGGCCTTTTTCTAGCGATTTTCGTAAGGGAGAACTATTAATAATCTTACAATTTGTGCAAATGACATGGCCAAATTTTTCAGAAATAAAGTTCTTGAAACGGTTAAAAACGTAACATTGACAAGGATGAATGTTATCTATATTAAAATGGCAAAACACATCATCAGAAAAATATGATTCACATTTAACACTTGGTAGATAAGTCCAGCCGAACGTAATATCATAAAAGAGTTCGTCAACAGTACCAAAAATCCTGCGTAAAATGTGAGCGTAAAAATGCTTCACATGGATAAACTCAAATACTCTATTTCGGTAACATAAATGTAAAAAACGATGATTTGTCTTCTAACATTGTCTTTTTCATCCTGCACATCGATTAGGATATGTAAAAATTCAACTTTTTGATTGGTAAGTCCTCTTTATTTCCACTACTCTGTCCTTCCTTTGCTTTGCAATCTGAGACATGCTTCTTCTTCCATGTTCCTGAACCAGAGATGACTGAGTTCGGATTATTCAAATAAGAAGAGCCCATCCTTTTGTTTGAGTTCTGGAAGTATTTGTCTTGGAGGGTAAAAAAACTGGGACATTTTAAGAGGCGTTCTATTTCTGGATATTCTCGGCATCTCCTAAAGGTGCAAGTAATTTGGCAGAGGAGTCCTTAGCCAGTTCAATAGAGACATCAATCATGTATTGGCGAATAAAGAGAAAGGTGATATGAGATTTTACCACATCCCTAGCAGGTTTATTTAGCCACATGAAAAAGGCATTTATCTGATTCTGGAGGGAAGCACCAGGAAAAAACTTGGCCAGGTTATTCATAATGAGCCAGATAGCATGATCAAACCAAATGATGGAAGAACTGTTTTTACATTTATCACCACATCTACATTTGAAAAAATGTCTTTTCCAGTTCCAGATTCTGGCTTGGTGAAGGTTCATTCTATTGAAGCCAGTCTCAAAGTGTCCTCTGGTCCTGGCCCCCAGACTTGCTCAGAGGAGCAATGAGAGAGTTCAAATTTGTTCATGCGGATAATGGTATAAAAAGAAACAGGGGTCTCGAGTGAGGGATTTTTTGTGCAAAGCATCCAATTTGCAGACTTTATTTCTTTTTCTGTCAAATGAGTCATCAGAATCCAAAGGTCAATAGGTATCGGTGCGAGGAAATTAATAGAAGGGAGACTCCAGAGCCTGTAAGAAGTGAGAGTAGATTTAAACTCAATGATTCTAGCAGGCACAAAAGGGACTTGGCAGTTGCTGGATTGACAAAAATCAAAAGAGAAAAGGTCACCAATATCGCAAATGTCTTGAGAAAAGATCTCGAGCTGAGAGGCACTGTCTTCATCAAGGTCTATAGTATAAACAAGCGGGTGAGGAGAGGTGGGAGCATCAGAAGCAATAGGTGTAGTGACAATAGGGGAAATACCATTTACAAAAACGCTTTTCTGATGTGTGAATTGTAAAACTTTTCTTCCTCTTCAAACTTTTCAGCAAAATCATTAAGACGACTATAAAGATTTTCCACAAGGTTCAACGATTGTTTTTTCTTAACAAACTCCTGATAAATCTTTACCCAATCGATGGTCTCTAGTAAATCAGTCAGACAAATAATCTTATCCTCAGGTCCAACAGAAGCACAAGTAGCCCTATCAGTGTTAATAATAAATTATGTAACTCAACGACCTTCTTCATACAGCAAATAATAGTCTGAACAAAAAGGTTAGAAGGAGGTAGGGGCTCCCCACAACCCAAAGTTGCAGCTTCTAGAAACCATCCTGTGGACTAAAACATACAAAAGGACCTTCGTTAGCTTATGAATTGGATAAAAGGTAAGAGCTTCAGTACTATTCCGCCCAAGGAATAGTCGGATTTAAACCACCGGGATGCAAGAGAGAGAGTTACAATACACCACTTAGTTCCTCTTGACAAAGCAAGACTGAAGCTCTTTAAAACCTCTATTCATAATCCAACAAGGTAAAGTACAACTGAAAAGTAAAATACAGTCATTAGAGGAGTTCTCAATATCAAAAAGACCCTTTAAGGAATGCCATGTAGGATATAAGAAAATATCAAAATAAAAAAACAATATTGTTTATTTGCTTGCCCACACCACTCCCAAGGCCTTCCCAACTCCCAATGATCTAACCACAGTGTCTGTAGTCACAGTTGAGAACTGTTAACAGTTCGCAGTATGACTTGACTAAATTCAAAAATATTCCCTCCATTGTTTACGAAAAGGGCAATATTTTTCACTGGATCTAGAATATAACCGCCATCCCCAAATTCGAATCAGAAAAAATTGCAAAATGTTTACATATGCATTCCTTCCACGAGAATGGAAATATGAGCGCCAACTACCTATTGGAATGAAAAAATGAGCGCCATTTCCAAATTTGAATCAAGCATACAAGCATGGAGATTGGATTGATCGTACATAGTATATAATATAATCAAAGATGAGTATTTTGTTTTGCTTCATAGAATCTAGTCATAGTACTTTGATGCAACTGATTACTCTATTATTTTTTTGATGATGACATTATATCATTTACATGTGGATATCCCTATTGATTTGGCACCTTTGCAGAAGAGGAGGCAAAGGAATTCAAATATATGCCGAGGATCGTTCTCGTTACAGGGCAGAAGGAAAAAAAAAACTTGGATTTATGGATAGATGGAACATTATATCCACAAGATCCAAGCACTTTGACACATCCCACATTCTCTTCAATAACTCATTTAGTTACATGGATATGCAATGGGCATAGTGGATTACTAGGATATTGTGAAATATTGTAGAACCATGGAAAACAACTTTATATGAATAAAGTTCACTTTTTAGAAGGTGAGTTAATTCGGATATCCTCTTATTGTCAGAATAGAGATTGTCATCTCCAAAAGACGTTAGAAGGAAATGAACAACTTAAAAAAAATAATGAATCATTACGGAAGATAACAATCAATATCAAATCAGAACTAGAGCAAATGCAATTAGTCTTATAGTCTATTCGTATTGAAAACTTACAATTATTGAAGGATGTGGATTTGGCAAAGAAGACGGCTGAAAGTAAGAAGCGAAAGCGACAAAGTTGCAAGGATATTCAAACGCTTTCAAAAGGAGGTTATTGAAATAGAAGGATCCGTGCATTCAAGTAAGCATATTCTGAATTTTGTAAGTTTTCCAATGACATTCGGACTTAATTTCAGTTATGGTGATATTCTGTTAACTATCTGTTTTTTTTGCAGATCTGCATTAGTAGCTCCTCAGAATATTAAAGACAATGCTTCACTAGGAATGTCATTGGGCACAATATTGACTTGCAAATCCACTAAGCGTATCATGATGAACAATAAGATTTCAAATGTAAAATATAAAATAGCAGATTCTTTGATGGTGGACATTCAAAAAAAATTAGATAAGACTATAGTTCAGGGTGCTTGTGATTTTGCAGGTATTAGCAGAGAAGCATATGCAACAATATTTAAACTAATTAGAGAAGCTTTTAAGCAAGTTCAAATTAGAAAAGTTCCAATCCCTAGGACATATCACTTGAAGAAAGAGAGGGATACATTAAACACAGGTATGTATAAGATCACTGGAACTCCATTTCATATTGAGGAGGTGTACGAAATTGATGGAAGATCGCCTTATAGTATGAAGAAATTTGTTCATATTGATGACAATAGTACTCACACTATTGAAGGTGAAGGTACTATAAGATTGCGATTCCAACATGATCAATTCAAACTACTATCAAAGGTCTTATATGTTCCTAAACTCTCTACAAATATGTTATCAGTAAGTAGAATTACAGATTTAGGTCATAAGGTAAAATTCAAATCTGATCAATGCAAAATTATTGATAGGAGTAATTATATCCTTGCACTCGGCAAGAGGCAGAGTTACTTATATAGATTGGCACATTGTTATTGAGTCTAGTCAAGTCTTGAAAACCTCTGTTCTAGTCAATAAAGCATTATTATGACATCATCGCTTAGGACACTTAAATTATGCATATGTTTTGAACTTGTCTAGACAATCCATGGTTCTTGATCTCCACTATCTTCCGGTAAGGTCGATCTCCCTATCTGTCATAGCTGCATCTTTGGAAAGCAGGTTAGGATTCCTTTTAGATCAAACCATAGGCATGCAACAAAAGGTCTGTTAGATGTTGTTCATACAGATATATGTGGACCTATGCAAACTCCTTCATTGATAGATGCAAAGTATTTCATTACTTTTATTGACGAATTCTCCAAAAGAACAGCTGTTTATTTTATTAAAAAAAAATTAGAGGCTTTCATCAAATTCAGACAATTCAAAGAGCATGCTGAAAATCAAACTGACAAACGAATCAAAGCACTGAGGTCAGATAATGGGGGAGAATACATCTCCAACAAATTCAAGGATTATTGCCTTAACAATGACATTCAGCAACAATACATCACTTCCTATTCGCCTCAGTCAAATGGTCTTGTTGAGAGAAAGAACAGAACCTCAGTTGAATCGGCAAAGTGCATGTTATCACATGCGACACTTCCGAAGTGCTTCTAGGCTGAAGCTGTTTCAACAACAACCTATATTCAAAACAAATGTTCTACTAAAGGTCTCTCAAACAAAAAAGCATTTGAAGTTTGGATAGGTACCAAACCTTCTTTATCAAACTTACGAGTTTTTGGATGTACTGCTTTTGCATAGATTCCTCGTGATCTCAGGAAGAAGCTCAACTTTAAGAGTATCAAGTGTGTTTTCATCAGCTACACTACTTCAGATCAAGCCTACAAGTTGTTCAATCCCATCGAGACGAAGATATTTACTAGCCGGGATGTCATCTCCATCGAAGATTAGTTTTAAGACCTCAGAGGAAAAGGCATTCCCCATGTAGCCGACCTGTCCTGACATATTAAACTTTCCAATTCCTCAGTCGACTATTACCATTGAAGGTCCAAACTCTTCTACTTTTGACGAATAACAAATTAATGACAAATCAGAAGATGATGATGTTGCAGTTTAGCAACTATAGTATGATGGAAATGATCAACTTCCTCTATTGTCCAGAAAATCTTCAAGAGCAAACAATCCACCTAACCGGTATATCTACGAGTCTACAGCCTACCTTGTTCAGGAACCGACGTCTGTCCAAGAGGCACTCAATAAGCCTGATTCAGATCTCTGGAAAGAAGCTATGGATAAAGAGTATTCATCTCTTATCAAGAACCAAACATGGATAATTGTCGAATTACCTGCTAGCAGAAACGTAGTTGATTGCAAATGGATTTTCAAAGTCAAAGTACAATACAGCTGGAAGCATCAATAGGAGAACGACATGACTTGTCGCCAGAGGATTTTCTCAGGTATACAACGTCGATTACACTAAGACCTTCAGTCCAGTAGTCAAGCATTCTTCTATTCAACTTTTGTTATCATTTGCCGTTGCAGCAGATTTGGAAATACATCAAATGAATGTACATATAGCATATCTTAATGGAGTTACCGAAGAAAACATTTACATGGTACAATCCAAAGGTTATATTATCGAGGATAAATACAATCATGTGTGTAAACTCCATAAGGCACTTTATGGCTTAAAGCAATATGCTCGAGCATGGTTTCAAAGGACCAATACTTTTCTTATTGATCATGGCTACACACCTAGCTCTTCAGATTCAAATGTTTACTTCAAAGCAGTTCAGCATATGTGGATGATACATTGCTTTTCAGTCACAAAACCGAGCTGATAAAAGAGGCCAAGACAATGCTATCTTCCGAATTCGACATGACCGATCTGGACAAAGCTCATTTCTGCCTTGGTATACAAATCCACAGAGACAGAAAACAAAAGTTGGTCTACATTACAGAACAGAGGTACCTCTACAACATGTTAGTCAGATATAATCTGATTAATTGCAAGTTAGCTCTCTCACCAATGGAACCAAGTCTCAAATTCTCAAAGGACCAATGTCCCCAAACAATTCATGAGAAGCAGCAGATGTGTGAGTATCCTTACCATTATATTATAGGATCTCTTATGTACACCATGATCTGTACCAGGCCAGACATAGCTTTTGCAGTCAGTTTATGACTATTCCTGATGTAATACATTGGAAGGCTCTTATCAGAGTCATGAGATATCTTCAAGGTACTATGTACTTTTGCATTTTTTATGGAGTAGTCAGCAACGACAAACTCAATTTACTCAGTGGTCACACAAATGCAAGTTGGACTGGAGATGTAGACACTCGTAAATCCACTTCCGAATTTATATTCTTCCTCAACAATGGTCCAATTTCCTAGAACAGTTGCAAGCAATCTTCAATAGCTCTATCTTCCACGGAATCAGAGTATATCGCAACCTCTCAAGCTACAAAAGAAGCAATTTGGTTGAGGAACTTACTCTCAGATATCGGTCTGAATCAATATGCTTCGATGATATTATTTTGTGATAATCAAAGTGACATTGTTTTATCAACCAACCCTAGATTTCATTCTAGGAGTAAGCACATTGAACTGAAGTATCATTTTGTCAGAAGCAAAGTTCTCAACGAAGTGGTCAAATTGTAGTACTGTAGAACGCAAGATATGACAGCAGATATTTTTACCAAAGCATTAAGTTTGTAAGCACACAGAAGATTCTGTGTAGAACTGAGTTTGAAGGTCAAGGCATTCAACGATTCAGATTAAGGGGGAGTGTTGGATTATTCTCCTTCTTACTAATCGACTAATCGGTTTTAATCCTCATCCATTGTTTATCCAGTTCTGCAGATTTTCTCGTGTCTTTACACAGTCTGCAGATTTACAAGTGTTTTTACACAATGTACAATATTGTATTTTTTGCATTTTTCGCTTGTCAGGAATTACGAGTAAATATGCAGAGTCGCATTTTTCGCATTTTTTCAAAGTGCCTCAAATGTTAAGGAAATGACTATGGCAAAGTGTGGGGCTACCCCAATATTAAGGAAATGAGATTTTATGACACTATCGTCTTTTTCACAAAAAACCAACACTGTCGTCTTTTTGCGACACTATCGCCTGTGGCAGTCTTAGTTCATTTCTACAAAGTGACAGTTTTAGTTCATTTATGCAGGCAGACTGTTTACGACCAATTTTCACCGCTTATCAGCAATCAATTTCTGAGAAGGAACTGGATGAATGCTAGCAAACACCAGCCAACTGGCATTCACATTTGATGACCTAATTACTTAGTATAAATCAGATGTTCATACATCTCTTTTCAAGATCTTGTTCACAGATTCCCACCAAATCTGTGAACACGGTTTTCTTCTTTCTACTTCTTCTCTTTTTTGTTACTTCAGGTGGTTACCGCTATGGAAACCGGGTGTTTCTGCCCGTTTCCAACAGCCAATTCTTTATAGTTAAGTCTTCTTATTTAGAACGGTTTTCAGACAGAAGTATTTCTCAGTTTGCAACGTGTATTCCCAGCTTGTCAGTGGGATGAAACAGTTATGTTCACTCATCTACATACATTTACAAGCCATGCAACCAATCCTATCTCAAGCATAGGTCAACGTTCTGGACAGAGTGCAAATCTACAATCTAACTACCAAACTATCTTAGGAAATAAGGGAATAATACAATAACAAAATTAAGCTACTCAACAAAAAACAAGGAAGCTAACTTTCTAACAACATTCTAGCAGCCCAAGAGTCAAGAAACACTCATTTCTTGATGCTTGGAATACCCAAGAACAATCAAGGACAAGATTGTTAATGAATATGCAAAATCAGATCCACAATTTCAGCCTCTACAGTTTACCTGCATGCTGAAACTACAAAATCAAGAAACCAGGAAGTTAATCCACATCTACATTCCAGAAAGTAAGAAAGTAAGCAAGAAATTTAATTAATCCACAATCACAAAAAGAAATCAGAACATGTTCATAGGAATTTCACTCAAGAAGATTGCCATGAACAAGAAGTTTCACAATTGCCAAGAACTCGTGGAAGATCTTCTTTATTCAATCAAGAGGAATGACAATACAATCAAAAGCTCCCTCACAAGAGAGGGGGTCCCTAAATAAGCAAGAGGGCTGCCCATGTGGAGCCCAGGTGGCAATTCCACTAATTTAGAAATGACATGTGGAAATAGCCCTTTCACTAGAGGTCACCATCAAAAGGTGGCTCACTCTAATTATTTAAGGGGGTCTACACTTATTTACATTGCATAGGAAACATTACTAGTTCCTACATGGTCGTTCCTTCTCTGGGATACACCATGTAGGCTCACATAGGAAATAATTGTCATCCTAGATAGTAATCCTCGGCTCTCATGCTCGGCTCTCAGCTTCTTCTGCTCTCCTCCTCCTAAGACCTCCTCGGTCATGGGTGAGAGATACTCTATGTCTTCAGCTTGGCTCGGCATCTGGGGATTCTCTGGAATCCGCTAACATTATCCACCCCTAATCTATTGCAGGACCCACTGCAACAAAGGTGATGTCGTTCTGCTCGACACTTAAAAAAGCGTGGATCTTTATTCGCTTCCGTAAAATCAGGTGCTTATTATCCGCAAAGTTGAAGATTTCTCAATGATCGCTACATTCCAGCCCTCTTGAGAACCTCTTGCGAGTCCTGCTCGCCTCGTTGCCTCACCGTCTGTTTCCGCTCACTCATTTTTTGCCCTAGGGCTTCGAATACTTGGAAGCGGAGCTTACTTCCATAGTTTAGTGGCCCCAGGTGTGAAGTTTTTAGCACGTGTGAACTTCACCACACACCCTACAGGATCTTACTGAGGTGTTGTGATTGCACAAGATTGATCAAAGAACAGTATGCTTGAAAAATCTGCGACAAGAGCACAATGGCATACATCTGATGAAAAAATCTAACTCTTCACTATGAGAAATGAATGTCAGAAATAATTTTAAGTGTTCAGTATGGAAAAAAGAGGCTGCTCTCAGGTAGAGAGAGAAAATCAAGCATGAATAACTTGGGTAGAAAGAGAATGAGTCCAAAACACCAAAATCTCAATATGTAGGGTTTTCTTGAGCCCAAGGGTGATCTTTGTCTAAGAATAGTAAAGCATTAGGGTCCTTGTTGATAAAACAGATGTCATCAATATAACGAAAGGTGTGAATCAATTAGTGAGGATTAATGGTCAGTGATGTATTTGTGAAGTTGTCATGTACCAGTATATGTTTCAAGATTACTTCTGCATCAAAAAATGTAAGCAGATTCAAAAGTAACATCATCATAGTTTATGCACTTTTATTTTTAATGCCAGGATCTGGATTAATCTTAACTTTACTGAAAGCTTCGCTCTTGTTTAAACTTACTTTCGTTTAAACTTCTCCTTCGGAGTGTATATATCTTTTTCATCAATGTACCTACCACTTTTTCCTATGAATAAATGCAAGAGGGTGTTGATGTTGGTGTATTTGGAAAACAATATTTAAAATTTTAACATTGCAATAATTCAACCTTTTAAGTTTCACCATATAATTTCTGAGTTTTTCCTTTCAAATGACGCCTCATTGTTTTCCAACGAACAGACAGCAGTGAACATTCAGGAGTAGTGCGATCCAGGGAAACAGGTAGGAGCCGCGTGCAGGCTAGTGGAGCTCGCGGCTGTAGCGATAGGGCAATTTGTTTTTGGAGGTTCTTGTGCTTTGCAAGGAAGCAGCAGCACCTGCATGCTTGCTTGCTTGCTTGCACGATACAACACCCTTTTGCTAGGATTTTACTACACCAGCGATCATGATTCATGCCTCTACAACTGCGGGCATCTTCAATTTTATCAGTAGCAACAAGAGCTTGGAAATTGGGATAACTGGTGATCAGTTTGCAGCAGAGGTGAAAGGGTTTTGCATGCAGTTGTATCAACAGTTTCGCAATCAAAACGGACTCTAGCAGAAGTGCTGCAGATCAAAGCGATTCACAAAATCACAGTACTCGAAGTTTTCCAGTCCAGTGGTCAGACCACCCGCCCAAAAGAACAGACCAAAAGAACAGACAGTGCCGGGGGTGCAAGAACTTGAGGTTCCGCACTTCATGATCTGAAAGCTGAATAGAAAGCTCATATGCTAAAGCGTTGAAACTGCAAGAGTTGAGAACAGAGTTTGCATGCATGCAAGACCACAGAATTTCAAACCTCTACAGATCAGACGAACATACTAGTACTGACGATCAACGTTTATACATGCTAAAGTTGAGGATACAGCTCCAAAGCCTTTGTCAAAGCTTGTTTCAGACTGGCAACTAGCTTAGTTGCAGAAGAAGGAGACTTTGCCTGTCTAGAACAACAAAGAATTTCAGCTAGGTAAGTTTTCTTTGTTAGCAAGATTAATAAATTTGTCTTTTCCCAGTTTTGTTTTGATCTGCAGCAGAATAGTGACCAGTAGCAAAGTACACAAGGCGCATCTGCAAAGTAGCGACCAGCAAACTGAAGAACTATTGATTCTTGCCTTAGCAGTATCAATTCAAAACATTTATTTGACTCTCGGTTATTCCTAAGGCTGAGGGAGCGTCTTGTTGGCCCTTTTTATCAGCCGTTTTCATAAGCTAATTTCATGAACGACCTTCTAATCTACTCCTTCAGCGATTTTCAGAATTCAATTCCAAAAGTTTCTTGAGGGACCTACAGAAATGTTTCCAGCACAAAAAACATTGGATGGTATGGTTTATACTGCAAAAATCCTGATTCACACAATAAGGGCAAATTCAGAGAGTTGCAATCGTCAGGCAGGTGCTCAATGACTTCTTTCCAACACAGAAAATCTAACAAACAACAACTTACCCTTACAAGAACCTGGTTCACACAATAAGGACAACTTCGAAGTGCGACAATCGTTCTGTCAACGGCTCACGGACTTACTTCCCTCATAGAAAGCCTAGCAACGGCTCACGGACTTACTTCCCTCATAGAAAGCCTAGCAATCGACAGATTTTCAGCATAGATTTTGTGCAAGCAGATTTTCAAGCCTACTGAATTTTCAATGATTCCCAACGAACTTTTTGCAACAATTTTCAAGACTTCTATTTGGGGCATCTCAAGGTTTTTCGAGCATATTGAACTCTCATTTTCCCTTTTCAGGAGGTTTCCAGCATTTTTGAAGAGGCTTTTTCCTACAATTATCAAGTGGTTTTATCTACAGTTTCTCAATTGCCTTTTTGCATAAATTTTTAAGTATTTTCAATGGATGATGGCAATGTGGGCATTCACAGTATGGATCAAAGTGCAAATCAACACAAAAAAAGACTTGCTTCACCATCCCTTCCATCCCCACCTCCCTCTATTCGTCCTCACTATGAATCACCGCTTAATGTTACATCTCTTCCCCTTTGCCTGCACCGTATCGTCCCCCACACATTCGTTCATCTGTTTCTTCTTTTCCTTTACCATCCTCGCAGGACCCTATACCTCCACCCTCTCGTGTACCTTGTCCAGGTTGTGGACGTTTATATGTGCATGGTGCAGGCCTTTCCTTGCATCAAAATGCATGTACCGCCTTCCAACAACGTGCTTTCCTTATAGCATCACTACAAATCCCACATCGTGCTCCCCTTTCTCCTCTCGACTCCAGTTGGGCTTGGGCTCGCAGTCTTGATATTTTGGGCCCCTTTTATCTTGGTTTCCCTCGTCCTTGCCTCTATGCCCGCATTGGACAAGTTGGTGAATTTTCTCCGACTGCACATGCTCTTGCTCCCTCGACTTCAGCGACACCTCCTTTTACCCCATGCTAGTGATATCTTCTTTTGTTTGTGGAAGACTTTTAGCCTGACTCTGATCTTCAACTTGCAAAAGTTTATTTTTATTAAAGCTTTTTTTCGTTGTCCTCGCCTCTCTGCTGGTGGGCCTTCAAGAATAGTTTTTGAGCATATACGAGATTGTTTTCTCCAGATGATTCTGCTAGTGGCTTTGATCTTCTTTTCAAGGTGTGCTCCTTCATTGCATCGGGCGCAGATCCCTCTTTCAGTTGCTCATATTTAAGGTGGCGCTCGTCTTTTAGCATTATATAAAGCCTCCGGTGGTGTGCGTCCAATTGCAGTAGGTGAATGTTTATACAAGTTGGTGGCAAAGACCCTTTGTTTCCAGTTTCGGGAAGCATTTCATGCTCATCTTTTTCCATTTCAATTTGGGTGTGCTACTCCTGGTGATTGTGAGACGGTCGTTCATGCTTTGCGTGCTATTTTGGATCTTCATCCTGATTGGGTAGTTTTACAAGTTGACATTGCTAATACTTTCAATTCTATTTCAATGGCGGCTATTTTTCAAGAACTTCGTGGTGCTCAGGATACACTTGCCATGCTCATTCCTTTTGTCCGATGTTTCTCTTCTAAAAGTTCGTCTTTATACTTAAATAATGCTTCTCGTATTGGAGATGTTATCGTCATTTCTTCTGTTGAGGGAACTCGACAGGGGGGTCCCTTTGGATTATCGTGCATTGCGTGCTACAACTACAACTTTTTCCTCCTGTTTATTCCCCTCTATTGCGGATGATACACATATTGTGGGGCCTGCTAGTGAAGTCGTCCTTGCTTTTTTGAATTTCTCAGCTCAACTTTCTTCTATTGGGCTTACAGTGAACAGGTCTAAGTGCGTTGCTTGGTGTCCAAAAGGCCTTTCAACAGATATCTCCTTACCTGGAGGTTTGATTACTCCTCAGCTTGGCATTAAGGCATTGGGTGTTCCCATTGGTTCTTCTGGATATGTCACTTCATTATGCGGGAAGCTCGAGATGGATTTGCTCGTCACTCGGATATGTTGCCAAAGCTTGGAAATTCTCAGGTTGCATTTGGAATTCTCACTCAGTGCTTTGCTCAATGTCCTGGCTATCTTCTACGTTGCGTTTCTCCTTCACTTGACATATTATCCTTACTTCAAGATTGTGATGATACTTTACTGGGCATATTTGGTCGTCTTTTGGGGCCATGAACCTTCGACACTTTGTGAAGGTCAGTTTTCTAAGTGGCAAATTTCTCTTCCTGCCTCCTCATGTGGTGTTGGCCTCGTGTCTACTGCTTGCATTGCACCAGCTGCTTTTCTCGAAGTTGGGCTCTTGTTGCCTCTGCACTAGTTTCCAAGTTTCAGCAGAGTAACTAGCCTCTTCTTCTTGATTCGGTGGCTCATGTGGAGGCTGGCAATTTTGCTTTTCAACACGCTCTTTGCACTGCTCGAGGTTTACTTCCACCGCTTGTACAGCCTTTTGTGCCTCTCTTTGAATCTTTGGTGACAAATCAGCGATTGGTTTTTCAGAAGACTATCATGGAGCATCTTCACTCTTGTTACTTCGGTCAATGATTCACCTTTTGATGCAGTTCGATCTCGTCTTCTTTCATGTGCTGGTCCAGTTGCAGGGGCTTGGTTGGTTGCACGTCCAGTTCTTCCACTCTTGCGACTCAACAATGACTTATCTATAGCTACACTTCGAACCAGGTTGGGACTTCCACATCCAATGTTAATTGGTCTCTCTAAGTGTTCATGTGGGCATGTGTTGGATACCTTGGGTACTCATCTTATGCGGTGCCCCTCAGGTGGAGAACGTATTATTTCACATGATTCCATTCGTGATGCTCTTGCTGCTATTGCTCATGATAGTGGATTTCATCTTGTTCGAGAACAGACTACCATTTTACCAGGGCCTTCTTCGCAATCTTCTCGACGTCGAGTTGACCTTGTTCTCTCGCGTGAGAGAATTCACACTCTAGGAGATGTTGTCATTGCTGATCCCTCTCGTCAGGACCTCTTTCGTCGTTCTAGCTTCTTCCACCACGCAAGGGGCCGCTGCATCTCACGCAGCTCAAGAAAAGGAGCGAGATTATGATGATCGTGCACCTGGTGAAGATTTCATCCCCTTTGCCTTGGAAACATATGGTTGTCTTCATAAGAAATTTAATGATTTTTTGTCTTTATGTGCAGAGCTTATGGTGAAATGCCAGGGACAAAGCATTACCTTACCATTCGTGATTGTTTCTTTCTACCGTCAGCGTATTTCTATTGCATTACAATGTTTGCAGGCGCTTTTAATTCTTCGACGAGCTCAATTTGCAGGAGCAGTTGCTTCTAGGCTTCCTGCATTACCTATTAGTGGAACTACTTTTGTTAGTGAATTACATCAAGCAGTTGGTTTTGAGTAATTAATTTACTACTTTAAGTTTTACTTAGCTTTTGATTAGCTTAATTCATTTTTCTGCGGTATTATTTTATATACTTTAATCTTCTTGTATGGTCATGGTTTTCCCATCAGTTTTTTAAGAAAAGTAGGGGTAATTATCCACATCCACTTCTGCCCAATCTTTTAGAAAGCCCACGACCGTTGGATGGTTCAAAAAATGTTCAGATTATGCCACGTAAGCTGCTAATGATGAATCGCTCTCAGTTTTGACACGTGGGTGACATCCAAGCGGGCGGGTTAAACTCCATTACATCTGCCAGCGGCGGATAGTGCTGATGATCGAATACCTTTTCTTCTCTGGTTCTTTGTTTTGGGGTTTTCGTCGTTTTCTCTGTGAGTGGACTATCGTGCGACATGGTTATATGTAGGTCTCAACATATGGCATTATGTTTGATCTCGATGCATCTTCATCCAAGTTTGACAAAGTCTCCAAATCTGTGGCAGGCCTGGGCCGGTGTTTCGAAAAGAAGTGATATGTACTTCTTTGAGATTGTCTTTTTGTCATTCTTGAGAGGAACTAAATCCATTTATCTGAATTTGCATGCTTGCAACCCAACTGGAGAGCTGAAAAAATTTGATGGCTGATTATAACTTGTTTTTTTCCTTTTTTAGTGACAGGCTTATCTTGTGTAGCATTGTTTCAATGAAATGGACTTTGTGGTGGAAGTGGAAGCAATTAGTCGGCCTTTAAACATCAACCTTTTCTGCAACAAGAAGTCTGAGGTAAGCTCCTTTATATTTTTATAAGGTCATGGATGATTAATTGGTCACATCTATGTGTTATATATCATCAAATAATACAAAGCACTAGGCTTTAAAACTTATGTGAAATATGTGATTCTTTTGCTACCTCACCACTTCTCCTACTAACACCTAAAGACGAAGTCATGTTGTTGTGGGGTGCCCAATGTTCCATTTATCTAAGATATATTTGTGTGACAGTTGTATTTCCAAACATATGGTTCTTTTTTGTAGAGAAAACACATTGTACACATAATTTATTGTTCCATTATCCTAGCAAGAACCAAAGGTTTTGTACATACAAAACATATTTGTTTCATACTTATTGAATGGCATCTCACCCCCCAAAAAGTCTCGGAAATGGGTTCTATGTTTGTCATACAACAAGTCAAGACGAAAAATAAAAGTAACGTTTCAATAAATCTTCTAAGTTGACCATGGATGCTCATGATGTTCCATTTGCCCTTTGTCATTGAAAAGGTATGGGTGTGACATCTCATCCTGATTGTCCATCTCATCCAAATCTTTCAAATTTTTTAAGAGAAGCTCAAGCTTTCTATGAAGCTCATGATGAACTGGTTTGGACCAATTTTAAACAAAGAGCTCAATTTCATTTCATAATGTTATTGGTAGACGTATTTTCATCCCAAATGCCTTACTAACTTGCACATGCTTAAAGTTTGATCAATCTTGAATTAGCAATTCAAGCATAAGATACTTTGATGTTGGTAAGACTGTTCATCTAATATACATAGCAACTTGATGATAAGATGTCCCAAAACCAAGAGAACATTCTGAAAAACATCGAAAAAACCTTCAAAGCCATTATCCACAGAATTACAAAAAGACTACTATGGCATATGTAGGAAACATTTCAAAAAAATTTGAGACAATCAAAATTACCATTTTAAAGGTGAGTAAACTAATGCCTTTCCTAGAAAAAGTTAAAAAAAAGGGTTCAATTTGACAGAAAAAGCTAAAAAATCAGCTCAATTTGATGATGGCCCTCTTTCCTCAACTCTAAATCAATCCCTTCTATACATAACCATTTTTCCAAGTATTAAGTTCTTTACAAGCGAAATCAAGACAATGCACTTTGACTAGATAAACTCTATTTATTTCTAAATTCCCAAGAACAATCTTGCAAATCACGTTCCATATGGAACACGAGAAAAATTCAACATTTAGTTCAAAACACGTACGGAATGGTGTCTGGAATGAACCCTTTTTGTACGCTACTGAACTATGATGACAAGTTTATTTCCAATAGTTGTTCTTAAATCTTAGCTGCTGCCCGAGTTTTCTTTGGACATTGCCTTATTGTAGGTAATCTCTTTTGCAAGTTTATATGCTTAGATTAGACCTTAGCTTCCACAACTCATGTGGCCAACAATGATTGTTGAAGAGCATGTTTTCTTTTTCAGGACCTTGGTACTTGCGCATCTTAAAACATGCTTGCAGTGCTAATCTCAAATTGTATTTGGAAACTCTAGATGGTCCTAAGGTTATGTTTGGTGTAGAAGTAAATAGCTTTGTGAATTTGCACATTTTGAGATGTGCGGTCTTTAGAATTTAATCTTACTTTGTAACATGATTGATATGCTTTTGAAGTCTTATGCTCACTGGTGGCCACAATATCAATTAAGAACTATTGTGGATTGGCCTTCAACTACCTTCTCTTGTCATTTTTTTCTTTTTTGTGCAATGATGTGTTTTCTCATGATTGATTGTTCCACTTCTTGCAATGTTGGAGAGGTGTCTGCTCCAAACTCTTTATAGGATTCTGTTTTGACTTCAATCATGTGCAAGCACCAAATTTATATGGGATCATTGTAGAGCACTTGGCTGGAACTTCACAATACATAAATGTGGAGATCTCTGCCCAGATATATTTTGGCGACTGTTTGTCCATAGTGTCCTTGATAATTTTACTATTAGATTTTCAGATTACCTTTTTGTAGTGCTCCATAGCAAAAAGAAAAAAGAGTTCTTCTGTAACACAGTTCCATTTGGGATGATTCTTGGCATCTGGGACTTGAGAGAGCAAAGTTTTGCATAGAGTATCCAGAATGTGGGCAGTTTTTAGCCCTCCCCTACGACCGTGTTTTTCTTGTGAAGACCCAAATTCCAAAGTTTTGCCGCTTCCCTTTCCCATGGCTCTGGCTGTTGTGCCTCCAATTAGTCTCCTCTTCTCCCTGCTGTCGTGCTTACTCCCCTCCTTATGTGGACTGGCATCATCTTTTTCTCCTAGCTTGCAGCTCCATCCTTTTCACTGGAGATTGCATGTCCTTGTCACCCCTTCCTGCTCCATATCCATCCTCCCATCTAGGCTTTCGTCTTTCTTGCTATTTGCATGGCTTGTCTTACCCCTCTGACTTGAGCTTCCTCCTTGCCCCAGATTTATGTAAGCACTTGTTGCAATGTAGCTTGTACGGTCAGATCTATACTTGACATGGAAACAATTTTTAGGAAGTAATCAGACTGATATTTTTGTCATTTTAAATATCGTGAGATTTTAAGTGCACACAATATTTTTATGATTGCATTTACTCGTGTCTAAATTTTTGTTCCCAAGACTTTGCTGTGATCATTCAGACTGACATGGGATACTTTGCTAGCTTGTAAACATTGTTTTCAATGGCTGTCCTCCTGCCTTCTAAACCGTGCTAAATTTCTTCTCCAAATGTAGCTCACTGTATCTGGAAAAATGTGCAGACATCTTCTTATGACAGAAAAATTGCAGAAATACGGCTTGTTGCTCGTCATCCAGAGGTTTATGAACCATGTGAAGACTCGTATGCAATAGTAGATGCACTTCTTGCAGACAGGGCTCAATTATTAGAGCTGCAGCCCAAATTGTGTGTGGAAGTAGGGAGTGGAAGTGGTTATGTCATTACATCTTTAGCTCTTCTTTTAAATGGACTGGACTCTGTGCACTTTCTAGCTACAGATATCAATCAAACAGCTGCAGAGACGACCTCCCGTACTCTAAACAATCATGCTGTAAAGGCGGATGTGGTTGTCGCAGACTTACTATCTGGACTTGAGAACAGATGTCGTGGCTGTGTAGATGTGCTCCTTTTTAATCCCCCTTACGTGCCAACTCCAGAAGATGAGGTTGGTGTTAAGGGTATCACTTGTTCATGGGCTGGAGGATTGAGGGGTAGGTCGGTGATTGACCGTATGTTGAGGATTGTCAACACACTTATGTCTGAGAAAGGATTATTCTATCTTGTAACAGTCTCAGAAAACCAGCCAGTGGAGATTTGCCATTTAATGAAAAGAGCGGGTTTTGCGTCATGTATTGCAATCCAGAGAAGCACTGAAGAGGAGGTACTGCAGGTTCTAAAATTTTGGCGACAGGATGATGAGGTATAAATGGGAAAGTGTTGACAACAAGACAATGACCAATGTCTGGCATATACTATTCTCCACCGCAGCATATTTTGCTACTGTGATCATGCTGTAAGTCTTGCAGCTACTTTGGTCATTGCTTTGGTAAATTTACCTTATTCAATATTCAGTTTGATAATGTCAGACATTTCTGACAAGAAGACTATTTATGATTGCAGGTTTTGCTTTTCCCTGCAATGATGTTTGTAGCCTGCCAAATGTAGGGATTTTCTAGATCGGGAAGCCTTTTATATGGAAGTTTTCACAATGTGCTAATTTATATTTCAAGGCTGCTGTAAAAGGGACAGTCTCTAAATCCTTTCAACCTGAACTTTAAGTCATATAGGTTAGCAAACTCCCATTTTAGTTATATTTTGCTGCCTATCAACAATCATCACGGCAACTTAGGATCTTAGAGAAGTGTGTTTGAAGTTCAGGCTGACACACTACTTTACTGGTTACAATGGGCTATGGGAGGAAAAGAGATTGTATGAAGCTAAAAAACAAAACAATTACGCATGCAAAAATCTACTAGTTGCCACAATGACCCATCAGTATCCTTTGCCATGTAGACAGTTAAGAATTCTCGTTCGGCTAAGTATTACGTGGATTGCTTTTACGTGGATATTGTTGACATGTTTTATGAGTGAGCTCATGCAATCGATAACTATGCACTTATGCTTGTCTTCAGGGTTTTAGAGTTTTCCGACCATACAAAGACTCCCACTATTATTTAAAAATGCTTTGAAAAAATAATCTTTTCAAAGAGCTTTTGATTTGATGGACTACCAATGTCTATCCTTATATGCACAAATACTCAAATTACATCTTTATTTTTGAAATAATCAACAAAAAAGACAAAAACATTTATGATTCTTAATCATATTCTAGAAGATTATTTACTTAAACTCACTTTATTCGTCATCACTTTTGTTTGACAATTTTGTTTTCATAAGTAATGATCAACAAGATGAGTATGCCTCCCTCCCTCTCTCTCTCTCTCTCTCTCTCTCTCTCTCTCTCTCATTCTTTTTTTTAGTGATGGATAAAGCCTCTTGATATGAGCATTTTGTTCTTACGGCCACTACTTGAGGGCAAAGCCCCAATAGAGTGAAAAGTTTGTAGTCATGGGTCTTTGCTTTACATAAAGTCTTGTTTGGATTTTTTTCTTTTCTTTTTTGCTATTTGGTCCATGACTAATTATAGGAGGACTTCATGGCCTTTACGGGCAAATTTTCATTATGTCATAATGCATCTTGGTTTAAAGGGGGTTTGAACTTGGGACCAAAGAAACTTTGGATGCCAAGCTAACCAACTAAGCCAATCGCGTAGGATCATCGTGCCATGATGACATATGTTTGTGACTTGTTGACATGCATATCCAAGAAATTTTGGATTTAATGGCCTATCAAAATGAACTTGAAAATTTTACACACAACTTCACACGAATGAGCATCACCAAAATTGGGCCATTAGAAGGTCATTTTTAGGGGTTCCTAGTTGAACCAAGTTATCGCTTGTAATCAAATTGCACAAGTACCAAAGCTATCCACCCAATATTAAATAAGCAACTACCAATACAAAAGCAAGCTATTCAAGATTGCCACCTATTTAGATTGATCAAATCACATTGGACAACCTTGCACAATAGCAAAATAACTTCAAAGTTGAGGCTCAAACTTAAGACTTCATGAATGACTCATGTCCATGACAATGAATGACATTACATGTGTGATGAGGCCTATCAAAAACTCCAATGAAAGTTGCAAATATCACTTGTTTTTTTCAATAAGGTAACTTACATTCAATCATAGCGGGAGTGTATTGGTAGAGTTGTTAATTGTGGTCAGTTAGGCGTCGGCTCTATTCTCAATCGCTGCAAAGTGATATCTTAGGGGCTTAAAAAAAAAACGTATATATATATATATATATATATATATATACATAGCATATAATAATCTACAATTTTTTTAAATTCTGTTTTGTAAGTCATTAAACTTGGACCTCCAAGAATTTCTCTAATCTAAAAAATGTAACCTATAGAGGAGATGTCAAAAATTTTCAAGACAGAAGTTTGAACATGATGAAATTTTTGAGTTGAGTGTTGACATTACATGAGTTTGGAGAGAGATCAATTATTAGTGTTGTGAGAAAAATTTAAAGTACAAGAATGATTGGCTTGGTATTTGGCAAGGTTTACATGGATTTTAATAGTGTCAAAAGTTAGTATTTAGAGGAAGGTAAGAAAATTTAGAGCATAAGTTTGAATTTGAGGATTTTCTTTGAGTTAAGTGTTGACTTTGCATGAGTTTGGAATATAAATTAGGAGTATTAGAGTGCTATTGTTAGAGTATTAGAGTGCTATCATTACATGAGTTTGGAGTGTGAATTATGCGCATGAATGGATTAAATACATTATGACTCTAACATTTGATTCACGTGCAAATTTCAAGTTGCCATTCAAAAGAATACCTTTGAAAAACTTATTTTTTGGCCTTGCCTTGCAAAGGCAATACTGTGTGTTGGTTGGTCAAAGGAGTTTCAAGGAAAGTCAACCTTAAAGGATAAATTGTGGAGGCACTCTTTTGAGGCTTAGACCTTAATGGAAGGATCACTTACCACATGAAAGTGACTTGCATGAAAGGAAAAAAGTAGACCATGTTTGATTCCATATACATTTGTCATGTAGAAGAGAAAAGCAACTCAATTGCATGTAACCCATCTCTTATTGCATGTAGGTATGTAGAAATCTTCGTGTAGTTCTTTGTTTCTCGACTCTGGATTAGTCCTCTTTCTCCTTTTGTTTTTCATTTTTTTCCTTGATCTTAGGATGTCATATGTTTAACTCTACCTCTCATTTGGAAGCTGCATTCAGAAACCACACAACCCATTGAGGAAATTGACAAAATTTGCATGAAGTATAGTGCTTTTCTGCACACACATGCATCTCAAGCCATAGGCAAAATCCCTCTCAACATAGATGAGATGAAGGTGGATTTAATGTTGCTCAGTGGCCATAAGATCTATGGCCCAAAGGGGTTTGGAGCAGTGTACATGTGTCGGCGACCTTGAGTGCATGTGGAGCGTCAAATGAGCGGAGGGGACAAGAAAGAGGAATTAGGAGTCGAGCCATTCTTGCACCACCATCTATGGGCATGGGGCTACCTATGAAGGTGCCCTCAACGAGATGACCAATGATGAAAAGCACATAAAATCCTTGCAGGAGTGTCTCTACAAGGACGTAATGTCTTAGTTAGATGGTGTGGAAGAGGAGTGTCTCTACAAGGATATAATGTCTTAGTTAGATGGTGTGGAAGTCAAGAAGCGTGGAGCATCAATATGGTGGCAATTTGAATTTGTCATTTGCTTTATGTGGAGGGAGAAAACCTGCTCATGGGACTGAAAGAGTTTGTTGTTTCTTGTGGCAGTGCATGTACTAGTGCCAGTCTATAGCCTCAGTCTATAGCCTTCTTATGTGTTGTGAGCACTTAGTGTCGAGGAGGCTATGGCACACTCTTCTATCAGGTTTGGTATTGGGTCCTTGGGAGGTTTCCCACTAAAGTTGAGATCGGTAAGGCAATTGTGCTCACGATGTATCAATTGCAAAAGTTGTGTAAAATGAGCCTCTTGTGGGAGACGGTTTAGGAGGGCATTGATATGAAAAGTATCCAATGGTCTTAGAACTGAGTTCAAGACTCCAGTTTGTTCAGAAGGATCAATCTTTGATATCTGAAACTGTTGATTATTGATACCAGTTGTGAACGAGTATTTAATTGCTGCTAAGATGGCTAGCTACCAAAACTGCACGAAGTGTGTGTTTTTATGCAGCTGATGGTGGCTCTAAAAGATACATATACCATGACCTACATACTGCAAAAAAGTGCTACTCTCATCCTCCAATAAGTGGTGAGTTGGTAAGGACTTCCTTTCTTTTGCTTAAGGTCATGAAATTGACACTAATCTGTCACACAACTAAGGGCATTTAAGAGCGAAAGGATGCAAGTTTCAGCTGATAAATACGTTGAACTAGATATGAAGCTTGATTGTGACTGAAGTTGTTTTGCTAAGATCAGTCATAATCTGCGCAAAGCAAAATTTTGATGGGATCTATCACATGGTGTTGTATATTTTTAGTACAATATATGTAGTATAAGCTTCTGTAACTCTTCTGGTTTGTTAAAGTATTATGTTGTAGAGTAGAAAAACATTGGAGTGACAAAAATTTCAAGCTTATGTTTGATATGGTGAAAGAATGCCGACGTGACTTGTTAAAGAATAAATTTAAATATGTTTTTCAAACTATATAAACTGTTACAAAATTCAAAATAAGTTCTCCAAGATTATGTTATTGTTTGGTTAAAGGATGCTGCATAAGAAATGTAAATCTGTGATCGGTTGTGGTCATGTTTGTACAGTTTGAATACAGTTTCTTCAATGACTTGGTTTATTCCTTTGTTGCTAATTGCCGGATGACATTATGACTTGATCTATTCCTTTATAGCAGTTTATCGTCAACTTTTCTATGCAACAAATTGATGAGAAAACTCTTCAAGGGCATCGTCGAATTTTCAGTTTTTGTGTTTGAACGTGAACATGCTAAGTGATAATACTTGGGATCTATTGGGCATCAGTGTCAACTTCTTAAAAGCTTACCAACAATAGTGTACATGATTAGAAAATTCCAATTTTTTCTTGTATTTGGTTGACAGACTTTCTTTTAGATACATTGTGGAAAAAGGTCAAAAGTGCAATTACTTGATGAATTATTGTATTTGATCTCTCATCGTCAGAATAACAAAAATTTATTGTGGTGGCTGCGAAAAGATAGATACCATATCTAGCCATCTACAAGCAAACATCGTTCCAGGCATATAGAAAGTTGAAACGATCAGAAACTGTTGGGTTAGTTTGATTGATCCATCAACGTGCGATAATATAGTTCATCATGACTCTTAGTCTGTCTTGATTTGGATTGTATTTTATGAACAGCAGGCAGTATTTGCTGCTTGAAATACAATACCAATCTGGGTTTGATAATCAACATGGAATAAGGTGAAGACAAAGCAACACTTATGGTTGATAGGATTGCTTCCATGTCGTGGAAGCCAGCACCATCGTAGAGTGTGGTATTTCCACAAGTATCAGGAGATGGTGTATTCAATGTATTCAATCCAAGTGAGGTGAGCCCCAGCTCCATGAAACTAGCAGCCAACTTTCTAGTTGATCACGATCCTAACACAAATTATAATCCATTTATGAATGCAATACCTGAGTCCCCTTCCTTCTCAATTGCAAACAAATAAAGCGAGAGGTAGGCCTGTTGTCTTGGAACATCTAGATCGAACTCGTTTTGAGACACTAGACAATCAGTGGCAAGCAATCGATTACGCAAGTTTTGGCAGCCTAATCTTCCTACCTAAGTTTCAATCTAGCAATTTTCTAGTTTATATGATTATAGTTTTTGTTGTTTTCATTAATTATTTTCTATTTTCTTGGAAAAAGACATTGAAAAAAAAAATGTTGGAAAACAATGTGCAAAATTAAAAGAAAATTCATTAAAAAATGATTCTCTTTTTAAT
Source organism: Diphasiastrum complanatum (assembly GCA_029204225.1). NCBI lineage: Eukaryota > Viridiplantae > Streptophyta > Lycopodiopsida > Lycopodiales > Lycopodiaceae > Diphasiastrum > Diphasiastrum complanatum. The sequence goes on from CM055104.1 coordinate 43,779,465, forward strand.
ATTTCAAGTGTTTTCTAGATACAATGAAGTGGGCAAATGTTAGTTTATATCAGAAATGCTTAAAAAGCTATTAGTCAGAAGTTATTTTGGAAACCTTTACCAAGTATCAAGGAGCCATTATGAACCTTCGATGACCTGACAGATGGATTCAGAACATTAAAATCAGGTTGCAAAACCCTGAGAACAGTCATTAAATGCAATACTTATATGAAGATTCATATTGGGCAAAGGTTCAACCCTTGTTGTACCTTCAGAACCCTTGACGAGCTTCCAGATTGGTCAGGAATCTTCGCTTGAAATTTCTACAACTTGTTTCATAAAATTGAAGAGGCATGTCAAGTTTTTTTATAGAATTGATTTGCCTAAATAGCTCTTTGTTAATAGGCTACCCAAAGTCCTCTATATAAGCCAGAAAATCGAGTCGTTTGGCACCAATACTAGCAGAGCTCTTGCGTAAAAAGTTTCTTGAAATTTTTTTTCTCAACTTTCAACCAGCCTTTGCACTACACTCTCACACTCCTGTTTTACCTGCAATCATGTCGAAACACATAGGTCCCACCCACTCATCCTCCAGTTCTGAAGTCTCAATTTCTCCATGATCGATGGTTTAGAGGTTTGTACTTCTTGAACACGATCTACTGTCTCTGACTAGCATTGAACAAGTGGCTGAATGACTCCAGCTTGCTGAGCTTCTACTCAAGGCAATGGGCATTTATGCCATATTTTTTTCAAATCAAGAAACCCAATTTTAAAAATTAAGATAAAACTAGTAAAAATAAAAATATCATAATTCTTACTTATCAAATGATATTCTTGAGGTCATCATTGCAGACCTCCACATGAGTGAGAGAGAGAGAGAGAGAGAGAGAGAGAGAGAGAGAGAGAGAGAGAGAGAGAGAGAGAGAGAGAGAGAGAGAGAGAGAGAGAGTTTGTGTGTGTCTTTTAAAAATCTAGGACCAATGGCAAAAGTAGTAGCAAAGAATCTATAGAACTACACTGTAGAATTGAGAAATGAACAAAAAAGGGTGAATTAACAGAAGCATCCATGGTTTCATAATGAGTGATGTTGGAAACAGCCAACAAAGGCAAACACTAAAAGCAAGGATGGAGAGTAGGAGCAAGTGCTTACATAAATCTGGGGCAAGGAGAAAGGGAGCTCCAGTTAGAAAGTTCAAACATTAGAGCTTACATTAGTGAAGTCAAGAGTAATCAATCACTCCTGAGAATCTTTTGTAGATCCATTTAAGGTCGTAAATCACTGATTTTAACAGTAACAACTTTAAAACATGAGTTCAAGTAGTGAATGAACTTTTTCCATGACCATTTACGATGGTATATTGTAATTTACATCTAACATGGGCCATGTTTTGCATGTTGAGATTTGACTTTAATGAGGATTTGTTGTCCAATTCTGACCTCAAATTTCTAAGTTTTTACAAGATATTGGCCATATTTTTTCAACACTCTCTCTCTCTCTCTCTCTCTCTCTCTCTCTCTCTCTCTCTCTCTCTCTCTCTCTCTCTCTCTCTCTCTCTCTCTCTCTCTCTCTCTCTCTCTCTCTCTCTCTCTCTCTCTCTCTTAAGCTAGACTGTGTATGTATTGTTGTTATATGCATTTGTAGGGTTCATGAAGCAAGTCAGCGTCCTTGAAGAGGGTTTTGGATAAGATTCTTAGTTATGCTGA